>JAZDUH010000327.1:42847500-43447500 GCA_036419115.1 Scarus forsteni
CAGTTACTCAGGTTTCCATCCAATGTGCAGTGGCAAGAAGCGAGTGCCTGCCAAACAGAACTAGAAAGTCAAATTCAGTTTTATATAAATAAAAACTGATATAAACTCATCGAGACTTTTGTTAAATGTTAACGCCAAGCTCATATTGATGACCACACATATCCTCTAGTTCAGGGATTCCCAAAGTGTGGTGCGCGCACCCCCTGTGGTGCGCGAGCTGCCGCTAGGGGGTGCGCGACGTAAAGCCCCCTTCACACCGCCGCGCGGTAACCGCCCCTAAAACCGTTTCTCTGCCGGCGGAGGCCCCTGAAATGCAGAGCGTTTTTCAAAGTGGCTTCTGCCGCCGCGGCATTAACATGGGGTAACAGGCGGCAGTGACGGAGAGGTGATTCGGCGAACGTCACAGCAGAGCCCGCCCAAAAGTCCTTCACAACACTCCCTCCTCAAAAACACGTACCCCCGAGTAGTACCTGTTTACTGTTTACTATGTGGGACACGATTCTGTCATCAAGAGAATCCCCCCTATTCAGATACCTGCAGTATTAGCTCCTCTGTTGCTCGTTTTGCCCCGCGAAGCCTGCCATTTCCGGGTTTTCTTCTTCCTTCAATGTGATTGGCTGTTCTCAGGCGGCTGAAAGTTCAACACACTGGACTCCGGGCGGCAGAGGAAAATCTGTGCGCGTTCACGTGGGCGGCAACCGCTTCTGGGTCCTAACGCCGCGGCCAAAACCGCTTGCCGTCTGCCGCCCGTCCCTCATTAAAATGACTGGAGGCGGCACGTTGAAGGCCCTTTAAGAGTAATGGCAGCGAAGCATCAGTAAATAACATAAATAAATAAATAATTTAAACACTTTTTAATGGGAGTTAAAAGTTTAAATATTTAAATTCATTCACGAAAATCATTTGTAATTTTTCATTAAAAACGTTTTGTGAACAATTTAAATTTAAAAAATATACCCAAAATGCACTTGGTTTTCTCCCAGTGCTAGCTTGTTGTGATAGCAACCACGGTGATGTACCAAAATGCAAAACTGGTTAAAAACGGGGAGTCTGTCGGTGGTAAAATCTGTGAAAAATGAAAGAGGATCTGGTACACTGGCCACAGAAGAAACCAAAAGTGAGAGCTGTGCAGAGGCTGAAGAAATCGAGCAGGAGAACGAGAGTGATGATGATGAGACAGGGGAAACTGAACATGAGGAGCATGGAACACAGAAAACTCACTGGGGCTCTTCATCGGGACAAGGGGGTAAAGAACACAGTGAGACTCGAACTCGAAAGAGAAAATATGATGACTCATATCTGGGTCTGGGGTTTACATGGACTGGTGATGTTGGCTACCCAAAGCCACAGTGTGTGGTGTGCGGTGAAGTTCTGTCCAACAGCAGTCTTAAGCCCTCATATCTACGCCGCCACCTCAATTCCAAACATCTGTCTGTAAGTCATAAACCCCTTGCATTTTTCCGAGCTAAATTGGAGGAATTAAAAAACAGCAAAAAACAACTGCACTTTCACGCATGCGGTGGATCTTCAAAAAGTGCTCTACGGGCTTCTTATCTTGCCAGCTACAGAGTAGCAAAAAAAGGGCTCGCTCATACAATTATAGAAGATGTATGCTTGCCAGTTGCAAAGGATATGGTGCAATGTATGATTGGAGGGAAAGAGGCAAAAATGTTGGACACGATCCCAGTGTCCAACAATACTGTGTCACGCCGCATTGATGCGATGTCCGAAAACATCCTCACAACACTGGTCAGTCGTGTGAATAAAAGCGAGTTTTATTCAATCCAGGTAGACGAGTCCACAGATGTGGCAAATCTGGCAAATCTGTTGGTGTACATTCGATACATGCTTGAAGACACAGTGAGTGAGGATTTTTGTTCTGTCGACGCTCGCTACCCGAGCAACAGGAGAGAAATCTTCAATTTAATTGATGATTTTATGAGGTCCCATGAAATCGACTGGACATGCTGCGTGGGAATATGCACGGATGGCGCAAAAGGCAATGACAGGGAAGCACACTGGGCTGATAGCTCACATCAGAAAAGTCTGTCCATCTATTCTTTGGTTACACTGCAGTATTCACAGGGAGGCCCTCGCAGCCAAAAACATGCCAGGGGATCTACTTTGCACTCTCAATGATGCGGTCAAACTGGTGAACTTCATTAAAGCTCGTCCGCTAAATTCAAGGCTGTTCACACAGCTTTGTAACGAAATGGGCAGTGAACACAGAGCATTGCTTTTGCACACTGAAGTGCGTTGGTTGTCACGAGGAAAAGTGTTGACAAGGCTTTTTGAACTGCGACATGAAGTTCAGCAATTTTTTGAAGACAATCCATTTCATCTGTCCTCCAATCTGCATGACGAGGATTTTCTGCAGAAGCTCGCCTATCTGGCTGACATATTTTCTGTTCTAAATGAACTGAATTTAAGTCTTCAGGGGGTCAGTGTTACCCTGTTCAACACTCAGGACAAGACCGAAGCTACAATAAAAAAGCTACGTTTCTGGTCGCAATGTGTGAGTACAAATACAGTCTTGTGTTTCCCCACACTTCATGCGTTTTTGGAAGCAAACGACGTTGAAATGGGTGAACATGTCAAAACTCTAATAACTGAACACCTCAACCACCTTGCCGAGCAGCTACGGAAATATTTCCCACCCATGGATGCATCTCATGCGTGGATTCGCAACCCCTTTGAAGTTTCCCTCCCTGTCTCACAGCTGTCACTTCAGCAGCAGGAACAGCTGATTGACGTGTCATCCGATGGAGCGCTGCAGCTGCAATTCAGACGAAAGCCACTTGTAGACTTTTGGACCGATGTCATGACAGCATACCCGGTCCTGGCAAAGCAAGCCTTGAGGGTTTTAATGCCTTTTGCAACAACCTATCTTTGCGAGGCAGGATTCTCTGCTCTCACGGCTGTGAAAACAAAATATCGCCAAAGACTGCATGCTGTCGAGAAGGATCTGCGCATTAAACTGTCCTCCATTGAGCCAAACTTTACAGAGCTTTGCGCAGAGATGCAGGCCCACCCTTCACATTAATGTGGGAAAGTATTGCACGTTTTAATAAAAAAAAAAAAACTCAGAAAAAATAACCGAAAGAAATGTGATTAATTTCAGTGGCACACCAGGCCAATAACGCTCTCTCTCCCTCCTCCCCTGCAGCACTCTCTCTCTCTCTGTGGATCCGGCCGCCAGTGCTGCAGTTGTCTCCGAAAATGTTTTTGTTCTCTTTTCAATGTTGAACTTGGGCCTATATTTTATTTTCACTGGTCGTGGCGGAGTATGTGACCATAACTGTTCCAATTTATGTTGAATTTTTGACTTCTATCATCTCCCGTTGACCTACTTGACTTTCAGATATTATTATTGTCGTTATTCTGTTGTTACTGTTATTCTCCCCACCGTTTCTTATGTGAGAGATCATTAGTTCTATTACTGTAAATTCTGTTCTGTGTTAACAGTATTAAACTCAATACTGTGTATATATATATATATATATATATATATATATATATATATATATATATATATATATATATATATATAGTATATAGGCCTACTTTCCTTTTCTCTTTTTATGTTTCGGGCATTGGGGGTGCGTCAGCTAAGTCGGGGAGTAAAAGGGGGTGCACGACCTGAAAAGTTTGGGAACCGCTGCTCTAGTTTATACATAATTTGCTTTTAATTAGTCTAAAACAGGCGTTTGAAGCCGCTAGCTAACAACGGTGGAGTGATTTAGCGGAGGGACACATGACGTGAGTTGGCTTAGATCCGGATAAACTTTATATTTCCGAAAGGTTAACGCACTTTAAAAAATTCATATGTAGCGTACTCTTAAACTGTGGTATTACTTTTTGATTTGAGTTCTTGTAGGCGGAGAAAATAGCCTTTAAATTCGATACGGTACTTTTCTATTAGTGTATTTTCTTCATCACCGATGGTCACAGACTGTGGCTTTCTGGTGGAGAAGAGAGAACTTTCTACTGTATCTAATGTACTTAGTGACCATATGGAGCTCATACAACCCCACTTCAAAAAAAACATATAATCATATAAATTAAATTATAATTTATTTCTCAAAAGTAAGAGTTGTAGTATAAACTAGAAGAGATGCTTGATCATCAGGCAGAGTTTGGTGTGACTACTGTCAATGTCAGTACAATTATTACAGTTTTCATAGTAATTAGCTATTAATAAACATTCAATATTAAAAACGTAATCAAATTAAATTAAAACCTATTCCTCTAAAGTAAGAGCTGTAGTATAAACTTGAAGAGATGTTTGATCATCTGGATGAGTCTGGTGCCACTACAGTTACTAATGGCACAATTATTAGTGATTATGCACATTCAAAAGTCTCTTAGCTTATTTTGAATTCTGTTCTTGCACTGCATTACCATAATATCATCTGTACACGGGCACCGCAGAACTATCTGGCTACTAGGTTGACCCGGGATTTTGGAGAGGAAGCTTAATGGTAGTATTTAACTGGTCTGGCTTGGAGGACGGCTCGTTTGGAGGGAAAAAAAGGTTGCAGCTCGCAGTTTTCTGACAATGTTTAAAAAGAGGGGTCGGGTTTGTATGGTTATTTCATTAATGAGTGACCCGCAAAGTCAGAATCAGTGAATATCTTCAAATTTACTAAAGAAGGCTAGTGCTTACCTGAGGGACAAGGAAAGCTAAGATGGTGCACACTCCAATCTCCAAGGTGGGTTTAATTGCTCTCGTAGTGAAGCAGAAACAGACTGTAGACAGCGTGATGGAGACTGATACGGCACCGCTCAAATTTTCCGTCCAAGTAGGCCTACAGGAGTAAGAGAGAGAGAGAGGGTGAGGAAGGGAGATCCTTTTGTTGTGAGCCGACAGCTGCAAACTTACCTGAAATACAAGTGCAGAAAACTGATTGAAAAATGGACCACAACCAGTAGATTCATAACGAGGATTGGGGGTGGTAGTGACGAATACAGTGACAAGCAGACCTCTAGGGTTGAAATTGGTCAATTAACTTACAGCCATTACAGGCATAAAGGAACACTTGGAGAAAAGTACTTTGGTGGAGCTATTGCAATAAACCAGTTATTACTACTTCTTAGGTGGCTATCAGACTGGTCCCCTGGCAAACCAATCAGAGAGCACGAAATCATGGCAAGAACTATTAGGCTGCTTCTGGCTGGATAAATGTTTGACAAAGGCATGTTTTTTTTTTTTTAATTTAATCGTTCACACTTAAAGTAATAATTTTCTGTGAATCAAACACCGTGACCCTGACCCTAACTAGGGCTGGGTATTTCCAGCAACTTCACGATACGATACGTATCCCGATACTAAGGCCACGATACGATACGTATCCCGACACACGTAAATTGTGAACACTGACTATGCTTCAAGCAAAATTCTTGAGAAAAAAAATATCGGTAAAAAATTCTTTAGTGGTTCTAAAACTTGAGAGACATAAATTCAGATCCTCAAAGATGGTAGACCTAAGTTCAAATTTAGAACATATGCTTCATTATGTAGCTCGTCTTCTACCTTGAACTGTGCCACTGTTAACATTACCCAAAGTGTATTTACAACAACTGTCAAAATATTTAGGCCGTATCGATTCTGTAGAATCCGTATCGATACATGTATCCCAAAGGAGTGCGATACGATATTTTGCTGTATCGATATTTTGAGCACAGGCCTAACCCTAACTGGAACGTTATTCACACTTTTCAGGAAAAAACGAGATGAATTTACAGATTTAATTTATTCATTTTTTCTAAACAAACAAAACTTTAACAATTAACAAGGCTGAAATCTTAGGCGTAGCATTGTCCCCCCAAATCAGCGCAGCCTCCACACCAGAGTGAAGTCCAAGAGGGAGACAGAGACATTTATTTCTGCAGATTAAGCGTGATTTTTTTTTAAGTTAGACACTGATCAGCACACATCTGTTTAGTCAAAGTGGTTTTGTGGTGGTGAAAGGCTTTTAAAGGCAAATGTGAGGTGGGGTTAATGATACAAGGAAACCAAAAATATTCTGTGCAATGTTGGAGAAGTTCTCATCACACAAAACCTGATATTGTTACATCTGATGTCATATTAAGTGAGCCATTATAAAAGTAATTACCTCCGCCAGAAGGTTATGTTTTCGGGAGAGTTTGTCTGTCCGTCCGGCCGTCTGTCTGTGAACAAAATAACTCAAACAGTTATGGATGGATTTGGATGAAATTTTCAGGAAATGTTCAGCATGGGAAAAGGAAGAACTGATTCAATTTTGGTGTTGATCCGGATCACCGTCTGGATCAGCCATGATTAAAAATATGTGATTTTCGTGAATAACTACTGAACTAAAACAGATATCATTATGAAACCAGTTGCTAATGGTATGTTTTCATGGTCAAGGAATCTAAATATTTAGATGAAATAAAGGTAGGACTAATATTTATGGTAAAAAATCACAATATGGGAGAGGACTGTGGTGCTGGCAGAGGTCTGCGCTCCCCGAGTGCTTTTCTAGTTACTAGTGTATCTTATCTCTTATGTATGATCCTAAAGGTGGCCCCTTTTTACCAATGAGAGATCGCTGCGGAATGGAAATTAGGCTAAGGCACAAATCCATAACAAATGAAGCGAGCCATTGTGCAGAGGTGTGGAAAAAGGAGAGAAAAACTTTGTTTAAATCATCTGTTCTGATCTGTTTATCTCAGAGCAGATCAGACAGGGGTAGACTGTTCACTGACTGATGCTGTCTCATAGAAACACACCGGAGTGCACAGATGAGGTAGCAATAAATCTTCAGTTAATTATAAATAGTCAGGAACGTGTCTGTATGAACCTTCACTGTGTTATCATTTGTCTGTTTTTTAATATAAAGCTGTTAAAAGCCACCTTGATCATTGATTTTCCTCAATATTCCAATAAATTCACACAAACCTATGACATTTCAGGTTCTTAAAACTGTTATTTCTGTCTAATAAATCCTATTGAAGATGTTGGTTCAATGTTAATGAACTAATTTCATCAGAACTAAGCTGATGAAACTAAGAACACGCACTAAGCAGCCCAACAGAGCACTCTGCAGCAAACATGTCCGTAATCTTTCTGCTCTAAACCTATGTGGCTAGCTTTCTTTGAAGTTTCTCTGCACGTCCTTTACCATTTTTTTGCTTGTGCTCTCCAGGGCCGGTTCTAGGCAGGCATATGAGGGGCAGTCAGAAATGTGAAGGGGGCCGGGTTCGTACACATCATGCTTGAGCACTGTTTTGTGCTCCTAGAAACAGTACTTTTCTTCATGGAATTGGGTTGTTAGCTATGTGTCCAACCCCAACCTGGAAGTAGACTGCACTGTAAGGCCTCTACCTTCTTATTTCTCTATCTCTGTCATTATCAATTAACTGCTTATCCTTATTAAAGATGATTGGACGAGGGGGTGGGGGGGTGGGACTCCTGGGCCTCTGTTGCCTCTCAAAGAGGTCCACTGGGGCAGGTAGTCTTGACAGACAGGCCACAGGCTGGGTCAATCAGTCGTCACCTCTCTGTCTCTGTGACAGATGCTGTCTGCAGCTGATTGTCCCCAAGCCAGCCCAGGAGAATTACCCTTGTTACCAAGTCAAGGTGCAGCAATAATAAATAATAAAACGGCCATCAATCAGCCCATCATTGATCAGCCCACAGGGTTGATTTTGAGCCTCTACAGACTTATACATTATTACACCATCAAAGCGACTCTTCATCTCTCATTAGTTCTCATTAAGGTTGTTAGACTTTTTGACACTTAAAACTAGCAGCACAGAGTTCAGTTCACAGTGATGAGTAAAATCAGTTAATATTTTGAACAACTAATCCATCCATATCAGCCTGTCCTGTAAATGGTACGCTGTTGTCACTTTATTTGGAATCTGAACTTCAAGCAGTTTCTGGTTGTTTTTTGCTTCTCTCACATTTTTACTCACTGTGGTCTCATTTTTCTCTGCAATATGAAGTCAAGCACCTCTATAGATTCAGAACAACCATGGATATTGGCTGATGTAACTCAACTATGTCTACATGCAGGGCAACAAAATTTAAAAGCTACTAATCATTAGAAAAAAAGAAAAATGCACATTTATTCTTTCTGATTTTATAATAAAAAAAATAAACATTAATGTACCCTCAAGCCTAAGGAACACAGAAAAAAATAGTGGTGTTGGTACTACATTCAAAGAATCTGCAAATTCTGAAACCTTGTTTGATATTTGGAATTCCAGGCTGTTTTTACTTCTGTCACTTTTCACTCACAAATGTCTCATATTTTCCTAAAATATGAAGTCCAGCACCTCTACAGATTCAGAACAACCATGGCTATTGACTGATGTTACTCAATTATGTCTACGAGCAGGGCAACACGTTTTACAAGCTAAAAATCATTCAAAAAAGAAAAACAAAAATAAAGAAATGAAGTATTTGTCAGTATTTATATTGTTTATATTAAACATAGTAATATTAATAATGTAAAGTCTGCACTGCAGAGGCAATCCGTAAAGCATTTTTTCCTTTGTAAAAACAGTTTGCTGGGAAAAGTTTCCCTGTATCAGGTCTTCAAGGCACGGACAGCAGATGTCACTGCTCAGCTCTTATTAGTGCTGAACAGCTCTGAGCAGAAAATATGCAAGACACTGCTGTGGGATGGAAATTCAAAGATTTTTTGAGCAGCAAATTCAGGCAGTATGTAAATCATTCAGGTCTTGTTGAACGTAGTAAGAAGTGTAGATTTCTTTCTTTTTTTTTTTTTTTTACAGAATTTAGCCAAAAAAAACCAGTTAATTTTCTGCAAATTTTCAAAGAAGACATAGGAATTAAAGCGAAGTGATGAAATCTCATAAAAATCGGCTGTTTTCTTCATTTTTACCGATATTTTGCTGACATTACTTGTGATACATTCAGGTACCCTCAGAAACTTGAATATCTATCAATTACACCTGTGTTTTCCATTTCTGGATAGGACAAATTATTTGTAAATGCCACTCATTTAAAAATAAGTGGTATTTTCACCCCGCGGGCAGGATCAGGTATCTAAGGGTTGAAAACACTGAATGTGAAAAGAAAACTGGGTGATTTATTTGCTCGAGTGTGCATAATGAGCACAAACATTGCATTTCAAGTATAATGAGGAAATATATATATATTTTTGTCATTGTGGGGGAGGGTTTTTATATTGTTCTCTAAAATGTAGCAATTTAGGAGATAACAGATTTGTTCATTACTGGAACATATACTGTGTTGCGTGTCTGAAAGCCTGATAAGTCATTCCTCAAAAGATCAACACAGCTACACATGTAGCATCTAAAAACTGTGTCAAAACCCTTCTGCTTCCCTGGATGAAACCCTTCAGTTACTCAGTGCAGCAAGGGTGAGGAACTGTTCTTCCAGAGACATCCACATTGATATCTGTCTTTTACTTCAGTCTCATTCAACTTGGTTCTAAGTTTGGAAATGGATAGGGCTGACGCCAAATAACGCTGGCACTCTGCAAGAACAATAGCTTCAAGTTAGGGAAGATATTGGCACATTTTGGGGGGCACTACCCTTACATGTACTGTAGCTTTGTTGACCATCTAGGAATGCATGATCTTTACAAAAAAAGATGTACAGATGAACCTCATAAAGATGACTGTCAAGCTTTCCAACATCATAAAAATTCAATACATTGTTATTATTAAAGAGGAGAATAATCAGCTGAAATGTTTCCAAACGTTTTGTTTGAAGAGTAAAGATATAAAGTTCAAGCTAATATTCTCTTTCCAGACTACTTCCCATAGCTATCTTTACATTAGTGGCTGATGATACAATACCTTCATACAGTAATTCTCTGTTTGTTAAAAATACTCTTAACTTACAGCTAACAAAAAGAAAAGGGGAAAAAAGACAAATAAAACTAACTAACTAATTTCATGGAAAAGAAGTCGAGCATTTTTGGAGAGATGTAGCAAAAAGTCAGAGAAATATTAAAGTTCAGTTTGTAAAATCAGATGTGATTTTTCTTTTCTGTCAGAAGAATGTATCTTTGCATTTCAATACATAGTAATGTGCAAAAGTCTGCAGTTCTGTTTCTGTGACTCATTCATATCTTGTTCTGATTTCCTGTGATGGACCACCATTAAAATCTGACTGCTTTCTGTTCTATCACCCAAACTTCCTCCTGTAACTCCACCGACTGACCACTTAATAAGTATATAAAGGTAAAATGAAGATCAACTGTCTCCTTTGTATATTGTTACTTCTCTGTTAGAACTGCGGAGTCTGGTCTGCAAGAATGACACTCAATGAGGTGTTTCACCACACTGCAAACCAACACTTATGACATAACAAGAGAAAATACACCTCTGAAAGTGGATTTATTGATTCTTTTATGTTTCCATGCAACAGAATGGTGGTTTTCTTTTTCATATACACACCTCACTGAGAACAGTTTGGATTGTGTCCTCAATCTAAACGGCAAACACTTAAAGTGGGTAGGGGTGGTTTTGGGTAACGAACACTTTGATCTTGACTTATCAGCAGTTGTTTTGTTTAGTTGAGAGCCCCTTGGTGGCAGATTTTTTTTAAACTGTGCCTTTAAATCAATACATTTTTCTTAAAATGTACTTTATGAAGCTCACACTCTTTTCCACATTTTGGGCCCAAAGGTCATTTGTCTATTAAGGTAGCCCATCTATCTTTCCTATAGGGGGCAGAACTGTCAAAGAGTTTACTTAATGGTCATGCAAAGTACCCTTAACCTCCAACACACACTCATTTCTCGAGAGAGGGAGGCATACGAATGGGTCTTCTCTGCAGAGGGAGAGCAGAGCTTCCCTTTGTCTGCTTCCTCTGTATTCTATCTCTGTGCTTGCCTGCACACCCAAACATGTTTAAAAAGGTGTATATAATGTGATGAGAGATTTCTGCCTGTATACATTCTGACTATAACGAAAAGATGAACCTCATTCAAAAGCCAGATGAGGGTCTCAGTGTATCTCTCAGTGCAGGAGAAGCAGTCAAAGTCTCCATTTCCCTCCTCAATGGATGTGAAAAATAAGGGCAGGAATTGTTGTGACGCCTGAGGAATTGCTTTTCCTAGACAATTTTTCTGCCATATTCATTTGTCAGCAAAGAACAGGCAAGAGTGACTGCCAAGTTAGAAACACCCAAGTTCAGCAATGGGGAAACCAACGGGCTCGGCCCATAAAGGAAGACGAGTGAGCTAATCAATTAAAATGACATGGGTGGATGAAGAATGACATGTCAAACACTTTCTTGACAGCCTTGTTTTAAATCCTCCAGAGACACTTGAGATGAAGGGAATTTAAAGAAAAAAAAGTTATGTTCGGCTTGTAAGCCATGGCTGAGTGGAATCAGAAACTCATGAGAGAAGGTCTGTTTGGCTGAAGGAGGAGAGGGGCTGGCTTAATCAGTTTGGCAGATTTGATACTGAACTTCATTTATCCAAATGTTCAAGAGATTCTCAATTAGCTACAGAGACATACACATGGAATCACTCTGCTTTCATCAGCCACTTTACAATGACATTTGAGGAATGCATACCGATTTTTTTACCCACATATAGGAGATTAGAGTCTTAAAAAAAGATTGACTATATAAAAAACAAAAAAAAATAAAAAGACAGGTGAAAACTTGGAATGATATATCAAAAACATGTTTGGATGAAATGTCTGAACTATGAATTTACAGTAGCTTTAAATTCATTATATTTCTGCATAAACATCTGTGTAAAATGCTTTCACCATACAGTATAGTCCCTTTTCTACACTCACTGCACAAAGACTAATCCTCTCTGGCCCTGAAACCTTGAACTGTAGCACAATATAACCATGTATACATGTTTCCAATTATTCAGATTCATTAGGCTAACCATGCGTAACAACAACATGAACACACAAGGGACCCAGGAATGCAATTAGCTCCATTTATCTGATTTAAGCCACAAAACCTGCTCTCTCTCACTCCCCTTTCTCTGACTCCGTGTCCCCTCTCTTGTCCTCTGCAATACAAAATGGTTCTGAGTTTTTCGTGATTATGACTCAATAATTCTCCTCGGTAGAATGATTTATTTCCTCCAGAAAGCAGATATTTCATTTTCTTTTTAGAGCATCACACCTTTCAAATGAAAATGAGCTCACCTTGCTGAAATGTAGCCACTAGATGGAGTGAAAGTGTTCATTCTGGAGTAGGTAATCTTTCACGCCAAAGATCTGAACACCAGCCTTAAACTCACGCAGGTACAATAAGAAATAATAGCACAGCCACTTGTCTTTCTTCCTCTTCTTTTAGTAATGGGAAAGTGGGTCTGCCTCTGTGTGAATCAGCCTCTTGAAGTAAAAGGCAAAGCCTTAGGCCAGAGTGCTCCTCCGTCTCCAGAGGCCCTCACTGGGACTCCACTGTCTTCCCTGTAGGTCACACTCAAATGTTAGGATTTTCCTTGTGAAACACCCTAAAAATGTTCCTTTTTGCCCCACTGTCAGTCTGTTTCTCTTCACGTGCTAAAGATGTGACTGATGGGGGGTAGAGGATGAGTTTGACAGCATGTTTTCCTAAGAGAGAAAGACGGCTGGATCACTGAGCCTGACATCCGCATGCCATTGAACAACTTTTTATGCCTGGGGAGAACAAGAGCTGAAAATACAAGCTTTGAACCAGAGCCAACACAACAAACCAAAGAGCTACATGTAGACATGCACATGTGCGACTAAAAATAACAGGCTCATGTTTTTGATGCAAGACTTCTGCTCATGCGACCTTGAGTTGAGCCAAACGTTTTGGAGTTTTCCAGTCCATAGAGCTCTTCTTGAAGTTGATGAAAATTATCAAATCTCTCATGATCAAACGTGATCAAACAAAAACAAAGAAGAAGCATAACAACAACCATCAATGTCGTCTATGGCAACAACTGGACAACACAACATGCAACATGGGAGAGGACGTATGAGAGGAGGGAATGATGGTGGTCTCTGGATTATTTTCTAAATAACATCAGGAACTAAATAAAATAAAAGACTGTAGAAAAATCCTGGGGACTGCATGAACACGTGAGCTGGTCCTCCTCTTAGGTCCACTGAACTTTATGTTTATGTTTCAGGTCGACCGTGCTTTTTTATATTTATGCCTGCTTCTTTGTTCCTATTGGCTACATTCAGTTCCAGGTCACAATGCACAGAGTCATGACCCCGGAGTCACACGCATGAAGATTTTTGGTTGGGAAACATTGAACAAGCTCAATATTTACCTCCGCTAAGGAGGCTCTCAAAGCACTCAGAGAGCGCAGACCTCTGCCAGTGCCACAGTCCTCTCCCATATTGTGATTTTCACCATAAATATTAGTCCTACCTTTATTTCATTAAAATATTTAGATTCCTTGACCATGAAAACATACCATTAGCAATTGGATTCATAATGATATTTATTTTAGTTCAGTAGTTATTCATGAAGATCACATTTTTCACCATGGCGGCCAGACACTGATCAGGATCAAAACCAAAATTGAATCAGTTCTTCCTTTTCCCATGCTGAACATTTCCTGAAAATTTCAACAAAACCCATCCATTACTTTTTGAGTTATTTTGTTCACAGACAGACGGAAAGACAGACAGACAGACAGACGGATGGATGGACGGATGGACAGACAGACAGACAAACAAACTCTCCCGAAAACAGAACCTCCTTGGCGGGAGGTAAAAATAGCCCGATAATCTCTGTGTGTACCCTGCTATAAGCTGGGGACACACTACACAACTTTCAGTACTTACAGATTCAGTAAAGAGTTGGAGTTAACACAAACAGACAGTTTTAGCAGGTTTTATATGACTACAGAAATACTTGGAATCAAACACTTAATAGCTGCTCCTCATGAGGGATCACAGACCACACGATCCGTCAAACCCAATGAAGCCAACTAAATGCATCAAAATCTTGTGCAAATTCTCGACAGTCCGACAGTTTAAGGGCACACAGACATATCAGCTGGTGGCAGCAATGCACCAACTTCTTCCTTTTTCCTCTTCATCAGGTTTACACTAAAGTTTTTATGCTAGCCATACTGACTGTCTCCAACTAGTGCAGACTGGAGCAGACTTTGCCCAATTAGGGATTGTGGGTAAAATCTGGTGAAAAATCTAGTGAAGTGTCCTTAGTTTTAGGGTCAAAAAATGAACAGAAAACATGTTCACCATGGATAGAAACCTCCTAAAAGCTTAAAGTTTTATGACATATCCTCAGATGACCCCAACATTGAAGTGATTTAAAGTGTAATTTGTCAAAACCTTCTTGGATGCTGCGCACAGCCAGGGTAATTTTTTGACCTGACATTTAAAACTACCCTCATAGGTTAAGTTACACATCATAAACATAGACCACAGAAGCACACAAACTCACATACTTAAAAGCATCCTCACCAATCTGTTCTGCCTCTACTTTTAAACAGTAAGTATGTTCAGGTCTCCATGTAACAAAGACTAAAACGGTCATTCCAGCCTCAGACTCTTGCTTTAACTGTGATTTCTGATCTGCATTGGCTTTGTTCATGTGCTACACAGTTGTTCAGAATTTGAATTTCAAACTCTTTTAAACCAAATTCATTGAAAACAGTCATTACATACTATTACTACTCCTACTTCAGGCAGAGGTTGTAGCAGCTCCTCCTTTCAGGCACATCCTCTCCGAGCCCTATGAAATGTTGTTGTGACTCACATCTCATCTTGAAACGTCACTTGTTGCACAATAAAATGTGTGGATCCCTCATTTTTCTGCATTTTTCGATTTTCGAATCCAGCACCCAGTAAGGTATGTACGTGTCTCTGAGAAGATTTTTTTTTTACTTTCATAATGGGACTCAAAAAGTATTGATGACTAAATTAAAAATGACAAAAAAATATTGTCTAAGATGAAATGAAATCAGTTTGTACAAAAGTGTAATGATAAAAAAAGAGTATTTTTTGTGATTTAATTCAGTCAAGGGAAAATCCAGACATGGCCAAAGTTTGTGATGACAGATTGCTTGTTCCTTCACTCAAAATAAAGAAAAGATTTCAACTTCTGTGTAGTTGCTTTTTTTGCTGGAGTTTAGTGAAGGTAGATCTTTTTAACCTCTTTAAATATACAGAATTTTAGTGCATTTCTTTCTCCAGTATGTACACACCGAGGTCACCCAATCTCACAACAAACAAACCACATCCAAGGGCAGATGAATGAGAACTGAGCTCTTTAATTTGTACCGACTTTGACTGACAGCTTTCACATAAGCGCAGATGAACACACTGACTTAGAAAGCAAACTTTGATTCGCTTGAGCAGCACTGCAGGCATTTGTTGGTAAAGCTTCCACAAACACAGACATCTACACTCAGTAGCCTACCGAATGACTTAAAAACTCAAAATCTCACCAAGTGCTCATTCCTCTTGATTCACTCCTGTTTTCTCTCATTCCTGACCTGAACATAATTTGCAGCATCACAAAAACAGAGTCTTTATGAGATCACAGCAAAAGATTTTGATTTGACCTTGTTTTAAATTCATCTTGCAGCTTCTCGTGCCATTTGCAGTGAAGCCTTGAGCAGAAAGATGCTCAGAGGACTTGTCTGTAATTCAAGTGTAATCCATCAGGTCGAGGGCACAATCAAATTACGCACAGGTAATACATGTGCAGGAGAAAGTCACAAGTAGCAGAGATATTGATCTATATTGGTAAGAGGCCTCCTTAAGAGGAATTTCCGCTCCTCGACACCTGCCGCAATGATATTTTTGTCTCAAGTGTGATGTACATGAGAAGAACTTTTGAGTTGTATTCCCTCCGAAATATGGAAAATTGACAAAGAAGAAAACAAGAAGAAGAGAACAAGAGACAGTTATGGATCACAATTCCTTTATCTCAGAAACATGCAGCATGGAGATGAGACCTGGAGAGGTGTCCTCTGCAGACAAGACAGTTCCCCACCCTTAAATATAGTACTCACAACATCACATGACACAAAAAAGCATATATATTTAGACATTAGCATCTTGTTCAAGGGAGTAAATACCTCAGGGTACCATATGGTAGAACTTCATCCCAGGTTAAAATGTACCCAACCAACTGTTTGTAAGGGGTCAAAAGTCTTAACAAAACTTTCCAAAAAATTCCTCACTTTGTAAAAATGCTCACACACTTTCAGAAAATACACTGAAAGTGTGAAAGTGTTGCTTTGTTCAATGGCAGTTAAGAAAAACAGAGGAATGCAATCAATCTCATGTGCTTACTCAAATGAAAAATGCAATCTCTTACCATTTTATTCAAGTACATAATATAGTTTATTAAAGATTTCTAAATGCATTTACCGTAAAATAACAAATAAACGCAGAGTTCCAATTAATCACCAGTTTCCAAATAAACGCCGAGTGTAGCAGTACATTTTGACAAATAGACGCCCATTACCTACCGCCCGGTGTAATTTATTCGGCACAGCCTATGAGCTACAGTCGAAGTTACTGAACACACATGCAAATGCTGAGCTCACAGCTGACAGTGCACGCTTGAAAAGAAACATAATCAGACTGTACCTTAACAGTCCACATGGTTTATTTGTTTCTCTGGACGTCCTGTCAGTACGCTTCTCCTTTTGTATGTCAACAAAAGGCACGTTGGTGTACGCCGCTCTGTTTTACATTCAACGACCACAGAGGGCACTAGAGCGCAAAAAGCCAGAATCTTACACACTAGGGCTTCACAAATCCAAAGAAGAAGACGTTGCCCTTAACGTCAGGAGGCTGGACACGTCAGTTAGCGGTACATTGCTGCTTATCTCCATGGACCCAGTGCAGCCAAAAAATAGAAGTAAGACCTTAACTTAACAACTTACTACTGGTAAGATAGTTCCTTACCAGTTTTAAGAGTGTTTAGAGAGTGCTGAGTTGAAAGAAGAAGACTGTATAACTACAGTACTGTAATCTTGCTGTAAGGGGATATTCATACTGGTTTAATAAATATTTTGATTAGATTAACCATATTTTTTCGTTTTTTGCTAAGCAAGATTTTTGTGGGAAAGGAATTAAACGCCTGTTCCAAATAGTCGCCTGGTCCCAAATAAATGCCTGGTCTGCTCAGTGATTGAAACAAACGCCCCGGCCGTTATTTGGTATTTTACGGTATGTATTCAGGCATCTTGAAGACGGCAATTATTACAAACCTACAAAAGAGATATTCACTTGAGTGTGAAGTGATCGGATTTTCAAGGTTTTAGATCTAAGTTTAAGATCATGGATAATAAAGCTCATAAGTGGAAGAACAACAACTCAAATGTACAAGCTTTAGTGTGACCTGCAGAGGTCCATAGGCCCGGAATGAGCTTAAAAGCACTATACAAATATCTGCATCCCTGTCCAGCTTCAAAAAGAGCCTGAAGGAAAAGATTTTCCAAAAATACATATACATTAATCTAAATGATTTCTGAATAATAGAAATAGTAAAATATAATGAAATCTGACAACCCAAATGATTTTTACGATAATTTTGTATGGCTCAAAACAACGTATGTAAAGTTGACTTGTGTTCAGAATGAGTAACAAATAACAACAATGTTTGAAGATTTTTTAAAAATATTAAGATTTGCTTGTTTTTGTTTCAGGTGGGCTGATAACTTTGTTATAACTTTGTACACTGTGCCTACTTGTCACTCTTAACCCAAACGGACAACACTGGGTTTCATTTTCCTCATGATTTCCTTCACTACTGCAGTCCATCCACAGTTCTTAAGAGTATTCTCTCTGCCTCTGACTGTTCACTGATTCCAAAAGTTATGTAATGTTATATAAATTACAGCTCAGGGCATAAACAAATCAGACACACACATGTGAAATATCAGCACCATGGACACAGCATGCTCACTCCCTCAGGAAGAGCAGAATGAGTGTTCCAACTAAACAGAACTTAACTCACAGCAAAGTACTGAATGAAAAACGGCATCATTGTATTGATCTGATTTTTAGTATCTTCTTTTATAAAAAGAAGATTCAACCAATTAATAGAATAAAAAAGCATTTTAGTGGAGCAGTCTGCCAAACAAGTCAAATTCAAAAAGCTGGCAAGTAAGGCCTTAATTCATGTGAAACTACATGTAAAGATAATGATAGAGCTTAGATGTTGAAAATATTTAGTCTTGAGTAAATAACATGGACCACTTTGGGACTGTGTTTCCAAGTTCAGCCTACTTTTCCCGGCATGTCTTCATGTAGCATTTTACCATCAGACACATCAAAGGCATTATAAGATCCCGTCTGACAGTAACTTCGCATTATGAATCAGCTCACAGGCTATCATCCAGAAACTCATCACAGTCATCCATTTAATTTTAGGAACTTGTGAACTCTGTAACTGGGTGCCCTGCATCTAGGGATGGGTAGCTAATTCAGTACTTTTAGAGGTACCGACCGAATTCTGTAGGTACTACCGAGTACCGATTCACGTAAAATCAAACGGTGCCATGTTTAGGTACCTTGTGACTGTGAGGGAGTGGAAGAAGCAGGCATACTATTGGGTAGAGTAGGTGAATTTCCATACCGGACTTGAACGCAGCACAGCAATAGTGCAATGACATCAGCAGCCGCGGGTTCAGTCAACAAAGCAAGCGTGGCTGAGAGAAATCGCTAGAAAGTATGGCTCTACTTTATTAAATGTGATGGAGATTATGCTCGTTGCAATATTTGTGATGCAACATGTTAGGCCAGCGACAGAAATACTTCAGATCTGAGGAAGCACCAGGCGACGGACAAAATTTTGCTTAAAGCTGAAGAGTGCACAATTTTTGATAGCCTCAGATCTACGACCGCAAAGGATTCATTCAGCACTGTTAGCACGCCTGTGTCCAATGGCGACTAGTCGTCCGCAGCCAGAAACACAGGAAAAGAAATGGCTTTAACATTTGATGATGGCAGCAAATGCGACAAGGAGGATACCTGGTCCAGGTAAATAAACCTTGTATTTAAGATGGTATTAGCTTGGGATTTTAATGTGTGTCAGTTATCATTATCAGGTCGGTTCCTCGTTTTTGTAACGTTAATGTAAATGTTTTTTTTTTTTTTATTTACAACTCTGTCGGACCCATTGTTAAACTGCCCTAAAGTTAAAGTGAGGGCTGCAGTTAATTTATTAAGTTGTGGTTCATTTTAGTTACTGGTTTTCATGTTTAGGAAAGTTTGGAACAACTAAAATGTTACAATACAAACAGTTGAATGTTGTTTTGATATATATTTGTCAAATTTTATATATTGAGAAATAAATTTACATTGAAAAAATTCGAGATCTTAATATTAAACAAGCTAATATTTATTGCCCCATAAACACACGCAAAAGTACCGAAAATTGGTACCATTGAGTACCGATACCGATTCCCAGGTACCGGGCATCGGTATGGTATCGGTTCAAATGTGAAAGGTACCCATCCCTACCTGCATCTGTACCGTGTTAAGCTCTGTACATTTTGTTGACCCACACAGATCAGACAGTGGTCCTCAACTTCTTTTTACCTCATCTTGGCACAGAAGATGGTAGAGAGGATGTCCGAGATGATTAATAGAAGTGATCATTGATTCAGTATAGACATGATAGCAGAAATGGTCTCTACTCAAGAAACAGTTCAGCAAATTAACCATAAACTCCAACTGGTCTAAACTCAGCTGCCCACATCATCACAAGAACCCATTACACCACCACAACCCCAGCCTACAGCACCTCCACTGGCTCCTGGTCAAGCATAGCACAGAATACAAACCCCTTCTGCACACCTTTAGGCCATCCACAACCTCTCAGCCCCTCCATATCTGTCTAACCTCCTCCACATTGCCACTCCAGCTCCATTCACCTCAATGTACCTGTGCCCGTCTCAGCACTATGGGGAGTAGGGCCTTCAGTCGTTCTGGAACACTCTCCCACCCGACCTCCAAAACTTGAACTCTCTAAGAAGGAGTGTCTATATTTCATTACTTTTTCCAGTGTCTTTGGGTTAAATTTGCATAAAATACTAAAAAACGAATTATCCAAAAATTTTAACGACAAGAAATGGAATATTGGAACAACTAAAAAGTAATTTAGTAAATAAATAACACAGATTTTCTAGGGCCTTATAACTCCAACCTGCTATCTTACATCCCCACATGTGTTTCCGTTGTGTTTTTTTAGATTTATTGTTCTATTGTGATTAATGCTATTGTTTATTCTTGTCTATACGTTGTACAGTGTAATTGAGTGTCTTGCAAGGTGTTTTTAAATAAAATTTATTATTATTCTTATAATTATCATTATTAAGATTATCATACACTTTGCATGGACATTTGAGCATAACAAAAGTGTGCGCCAAAGTTGTTCCAAAACTTCTGACTCTTCGTCAATAGGCAGAACCCAAGCAAATTTTTTGAGACATTTTGGAATAAATTGAAGAGGCATGTGCACTACCTTGTGCACCACACTGTGCTGCTCTGAATGGTGTAGATCAACAAAAACTGTATGAGTCCCATTTTTAATAGCCAAACCTCAGCTGTGGACTGGGGGAACATGAATGATGAACAGTCACACATGCCAAGTGTAACTTAAAATAACAAAGGCTCAGAGGGAGCCATGACCTTGATTCTACACCCAAAGAAAGAGGCATTCATAAGTACACATTGTTTTTCCTTCAGCTGCCCAACAATGACATTTAGGAATGCAGTCAATTGAAAGTAAGCAGTTAAGATGATAACTGATTAAAGCACTACACTGCCTGAGTGTTGAGATTATTGTTGTATAGTCAGCATGCATACAGTGCTGACTGTGTGTGTTTAATCCTTCAACTACAAGTCCAAGCTGATAAGATGATGACATTTTTTTATCGAGTAACTGAATTCTTAATCAGGAAATTGAGCGCTCTCATGTGCCTGGATTGCTTCAATAACAAACATTTGGCAGAGTGAAACACAGCTGGATGAGTTTGTCTCTGGTTGTAATTCTTTTTAATTCTTTACGGAGACAGAGAGCAAGTGTGTGAAGGAAAATGAATTATGAATTATTTCAAAAATCTGCCCAGGACTGGTTTGGAGCCTGGTGATGAGATCTCTGATGTTAAAGAACCATAATTTTGTCATTAGATCAGAAAAAGTTTGGAAAGTATATCACACCACTAACACTTCATGCTCACCTGACACACTAAATGTATCTTTTCACATTGAAGAGATATGTTTCACTAGTCCATCTGGAAAACACCTGGAAAGGGCCAAACACTCTCATTGTCAGGTCTCCTCAACTAAAGCTGCCAAGACTAGCTTTAAAGCCCATTGGATGAACTGGATTTGCACAGTGGATCTGCTGTGGGAAAGATGGCTGTTTCAAGTAAACAGACAAACTGTACAAAATCTAGGGAAAGATCCATTACGCTGCTCTGTCTGTCAGGCTGATCTGACATCTTTGAATTCTCTGATTGCATTGAAAATGTCTCAGAAGCATCTTGATGTATGTGAACAGATCTGAGCTGCTTTGAGTTGCAAGGGGTCTTATAATTAAGACACAGACCAGTATGGTCCATCAAGTACATGCTGGTTTAGGAGTTCCAGTCCTCATATTTTACTTTCCTATGCTATAGAAGCAGAAAGGAGGGTATCGTCAATGTAAATGATTTAAATCTGAGACACATTTTGAAAGGTCAAGTCATA
Organism: Scarus forsteni; assembly: GCA_036419115.1. Lineage (NCBI taxonomy): Eukaryota > Metazoa > Chordata > Actinopteri > Labriformes > Labridae > Scarus > Scarus forsteni. Next base: position 42,869,170 of record JAZDUH010000327.1, read on the forward strand.
AATCGTTGGAGTGCTTTCTCAAAGAACATGGGGAAGAGTTATTCTGACAAGTGAATAGACCTCACTTGGATCCATTTGTGTGGAAATACACTTACCTGCCACTTTTTCACCCCTTCATTGCTTGGTTGGACTCCCTTCAGAACTGTCGTCGTTCTTAATTCCATTCTTGTGATCTCTGCCAAGGAAAAAACAGATTTTGATGAGATTTTCATGGAAAGTTGGTTAGACCAAAAAAAAATAATCGAAATTTTGGTCGTGATCCAAATCTGGATGCTAATTTTAGGCTTTTTTAAAGAAATTGTTAACATTGTGAGATGTAGCATTTTTTGACGTATTCGCTAATCACTCAATAAGTTCTCAATAGACTGAAGAAACTCTGTGGGAATGTTGATCATGGTACAGACAAGATCAAATTTTGCTTGATTTGGATCATTATCACTGATCATAATTTTTAAGGATTTCTCAACTTAATGACATAGGTCTATTTTACACTTTTTAATTAATATTTAATAAACTTCACAACATATTTTATTTAATTTATAGAGAACATTGGTCATGACACAAGAATGACATAAGATTTTGGTGGTGGTCTGGTTCCAGATGTGGATTCAGGATTTTTTTTTCTTTGTTTAAGGATATTGAGAGATAGGACAGTTTTCACTATTTCCCTGAGGCCTCCAAAACTTCCCAACAGATTTTGATTAAATTTTCTGGGAATGTTGTTCATTGCACAAGGAAGAACAAACGGGTTTTAGTGGTTATACAACTATTTATGCAAATCCAAGGAATTGTTAGAAGATTTCTGTCAGGATTTTTCCCCTTACAGACCTAAGATTGCTCAGGAACCTGTTCGTACCACACGGGACATAATTCAGAATAAAGATGACGAGAAAGCAGCTGGCAGCAATCAAGGCGAATTTACTTGTCAACAACTCAACTTACAGAGTTGAACAGTCTGAGTTGAACTGAAGCTAACACAATGTCTTCTCTCTTTTATAAGAATGATAAGAACATGTGAGTATGTGACATGTGGGGTGGAGTGACATACGCACAGGCTCCTCTCAGTCTCGGGTTGAAGATGCCCCCAGTACTGTCATGGTGTTCGATAAGAAGGAGTCTGCAAGTGGTCATGTTGTGTGTGTGCATGTGTGTGTGTGTGTGTGTGTGTGTGTGTGTGTGTGTGTGTGTGTGTGTGTGTGTGTGTGTGTGTGTGTGTGTGTGTGTGTGTGTGTGTGTGTGTGTGTGTGTGTGTGTCAGAAGAATGCAAAAACTAAACAGTGACTATTCAAATACAAGGACAATTAAACAAGATTAGGAAAGGGGTATAAAGAGACGTTCAAATACATGAAAAGATTACATACAATATGTACAAAGGTCAAATTGTTCTTCACAATTTCTTAACATTTTGCTATAAGGCATTTCACTACATTTGTGCTAATATTTCAAAAGCTTCTCCATGGACTTTAACAACATTTTCAGGAATGTCGATCATAGCATGAGTGAAAAGGGATTACATTTTGCTTATTTGAATCCCAGTGCTGATTCAGGATTCTTAGTTATTTCTCAACATTGCTAGAAAGGGCAGTTTTCCAAATTTTCAGTGATATCATCATAGTTTCCTCACAAATTTTGATGTAATTTTCAAGGAATGATGGTCATGGCACGAAGAAGAAGTAATAGGATTTTGGTAGTAATTCAAATTAATTTGGAATCCAGGTTTTCTTTGGAATAATTTGGTAATATTTCAAGATATTGCCTTTTTTAAGATTGTTGTTAAAAATTCAATATGTTCACATCAGATTTTTCAGGGAATGTTGGTCATGACACTCGGAAGTGATCGATTTTTAGTGATCTGAATCCAGATGTGGTTTCAAGAACATTTTTAAGGATTAATCAATTGCAAGATAGGATAGTTTTTCTCATTTTTGACTATAACTACCTGATAATGTTGAAAATGCCCTCCTGAAAGTTTGTGTTTTGGGGCACTTCTAGATTATATTCTTTCTTCTCACTTTTAGCATGTTTCATGTCTACATTTAATAGAAGACATTTGATTTAGGCAAAAAAAATCTCCTTTATTGTTGCAGTAAGCCGTTCTTTTAGGCTTTTATTTCTACATGATCCTGAGTGAATAGTTATCCCCGGTGTCTCCATGTTTTGTGCAGAATGCTGTCATGTTTAGCTGTTCTTTCTCTATTGAAATATTGCATGAAGGAAGGCAATTATCAAGTCAGTCCTTCTTTACTCTGTGTACACCTGTAAAGTTTAAAGTCTCAAAATGTCAGGAGAAACATCAAAGCCAATGTGAAATTGTGCATTTTGTGACTAATGTCGTCATTTTCTTTTCTTTCCTTGTTTCTTCCATCAAAAAAGGCAATTATCATTCACCAGACATTTTATTTAGAGACCAGTCAGAGCAGACTAAGAGCAAGTGACAGGCAGCTCTACACTAAAAGGAGAAGATCAATATCAAATTGCTGCAGTTTCCAAGCATTGTCCACAAAAGTTTGTGTTGACCTTGGATAAAATGATACCTCAGTCTAAACACAATACTTAACCTTAACAAACCTGTGACTGTGAGGAGAAGGCTACTCATTTACTGACTGGATTGTCATTCAAAGGGATGTAGGGAAATCAGTGATCCTAACTGCTGATGTAATACGACTTCTTTGGTGCCTTTAAGAGGCAAGGATGTCAGAAAAACAAACAAAGCAGAAAGAGGAAAACACAAGAGAAGATGAGAAATTGGGAGTTTCTGAAGCCTATAATTAAATGTTGGATATTGTCAGGGTCACATTGTTTTGGGGGTCTTACATGCTCCTAACATTGTTGTGCATTTGTACTTTCATATATTGAAGGTCTTATATTTTATTTCATTTTGTGTAGGGTACACCGGTCTCAGGATTCCCTAAGGCCACCCATGAAGGGGAATTTATCTCAGATTTATCCCTAATCAAAACAAGCTTTAATTGACATTTATATGAAATATATGGGCTCTAATTTCGTGGACCAGGTGCAGGCGCAGTGCATCTGCCCTGTGCTGCACCTGTGCTGTACCTGCGCTGTGCCGACAGGGATCTTTGCAAGTTTCGTGCATAGCTCACAAAGGCGCACCAACGCCTTCATCTCTTCCACTGTCACTGTCTCCTTCACGAGGAGAGAAGGTGTGAGTCGGTTTAATATAGCCGAGTGTTGTCGTCACCAATCATATGAATGTCTCTCCTTGCCTTTAAATGCACTGCGGGCGAGATGCAGTTACAATTTCAATCTCTCCTCCATTGACTCCAGCTTTGGTAGGCTGGTGGATGTAGCTGTCCTCCCCTGGTCTGAATCCCCAGACCAGGGCAGGAAGGGCTCTTCTCAGGCTCCCTCCTTCCTTCTCCAACCAGCAGACCAAGAGGAGGAAGAGGAGGGAGATGCGTTAAGATAAAATTATTTTTCCCATGAATGATTTTGTGCTCCATGGGCTTATGATACAAAAACAGCCTCCGAGGAAGTTTGTAATATTGTCAATTAAGTTTGCCCAAATATTTTGAGAACTGCTGTCTAATGTAAAAAAAAATATTTTGAATAATGTGAGGAAAAGGGCCAAAAGAAGCACATTTAAAGGACAGATTTTAAGGACAGAGCTGCGCAGCCAGGTGGTCTTTCCTCTCCCCTGTGCACTCTGCTGCTCTCGCTGCTGATACGGCACATGCAGTTCAGCCTCTCTCCATCACAAGTCCTGTAGTTCCTCCTCCATGAGGTCATAGTGGCATCCATGGTGTAAGGCTGTGTTGTGTGCAGCATGCAACAAAGAATGCACTGACATTCTGGATACCTGACTGTGAGGCCTTGATGACGTGTGCGCACATGTGCCTGTTACCAAATTACAGCCACGGAGGTTGCGCTTCGCCTGTGTCGAGAATAGACCAGATTGGAGCTGGCGAGCTTTCAACGTCCCTAGTTTTTTGGCACTGCACCAACCTGAATCTGTCAGCACCTCCCCTTTGTGCCGTCGAACCATTAAATTGCCAACCTGTACCACCCTGCGTGCGCCACAAAATTAGGGCCTTGTGTGACCACAACCCTCTCAGGAACTGAAGATGGTTTCAGCTCACCAGCTCTGCGCTTTAATTTTTACTGTGGCTGCACAACACCTGGCTTTGGGAGCTTTTTCCATCTGAGGAAGGTGACACATCCCACTCAAAAGCAAATACATTTGAACTAAAACTGCCTCCTTTTGTCCCTTCTATATTTGTTGTTGTGTTTGCAAATAGTATTCAAAGTGCAGTTGTAATGCAAGACCAAGTGGACAGAACATGACGGGACAGAATGGGACAGTACAGACTAAACAGAGCGGCAAGGGACACCTTGCACATTTGGTCCAAACCTGGCAAACTCATGTTTACTTTTTTGGAAGACTTGGTTCAATTGGGATGGTGTTAAAGCTTGAAACAGTCACACCTCCAAGCAGCTGAAGTTCAGGTCTTGGTAGTTTTGAAAGCAATCTGACTCAAACAAGGCAAGCAAACCAAAAGAGAGTGGACTGTCGCATGGATGTGTCTGAATTTCACAGCAGGAAATCTACCAAAGCGTTCACTGGCAATATAAAGCAGAATGCAGCTAATGTTAGCATGGCTAGTCTCCTTTACTCTTAAAGGGTTAAGTCTACAAATCTATGCAGGACCTATTTATATGTTGCTCTAGTCAATATGCAGTGCCACCCAATGCGGCCTAAATACAGCTTTCTTTATTTTAGGGCTCAAAATATTATACTGCCTGGAGCAAAGCAGTGTCATTACTCAATGCCAGCTTGTATTTCCAGCTCAATGCAGGAAAGGGTCGGATCAAAGAAACAAATGCCACACTTACAGCAACAACTAGTGGAGGAAAGCCAGATTACGCAACATTTGACAGGCTGTGGTCCACCAAACCAACTGAAAAAATAAACACTGTTGCATTTTCACACCCAAACCAAACAAGATCTGCAGAAATTTAGGTGGAAATACCTGCCTATTCATCACTTTTATAGATCTCTACTAAGTGCTCCTTCTAAAGCATAGCCAACATTATCCAAATTTGTTTAAACTTGTCCAAATCTCAATACATAGAAAGTAGATTATGTTCTGCATATTCCCCTGAATTTACAACCCACAACCTTCTTGGTATTCTCCATCCACCGATTGTTATATATTGACAAATGAAGAAACAAATTTTCTCTGTTGCCAGCCACTTATCAGACAATAATGAGGTCAGTGCATGAGCATTTTCTCAATGCACTCTGATTGAATTTGTAGACACGTGGAGTTTCCTGCAACGCCTGAATGGCCAAATCCATTTAGGGCATTTGAAGAGGGAGCACTGACTTATTAAACATTTAAATCAGGTGGGTATATATGAGCAGAGGATTGATGACAGTAACAACCGTTCATCATGTCTGTGTGTGTAGATTTGTGTGCCTGCCTGTCCTATATTTTTAAGCCAGCACAATGTATAATTAAAATAAATTAATCCTTACTCCACAGTATTGTAGCTTGAGATAACATGCATTGTGTGGATTGCAGAAGTAAACTTGACCTTGTGTTTTTATTTGTTTGCCAAGAAGGATTATTTCTTCAGCTTCTCCTTCAGTTCAGCTTGGGACAGAGAGTGAATTTTATACGAGGGTAACAGAAACAGAAATGCAACTTCGGGTCATGAGGGAATAAGTTTTAATGAAGCTTAGCGACAGGGAGACCTATATGTTCATTCAGTCTCCTCTTTCATTCCTCACGCTGCCTGATTCAAATCTAAGCTAATGAGGCGCGTACTGTCACTCAAGTACTGAACCAACCAGATCCTGCCATACACAACTACCTGGCAAATCATCACGGTGCAGCCTCATTTTAATTCAAGTCTTTGCTCCACAGTCAGTGCGGTGGTGTTGTGCCGGTGATGCAGCCCTCCACCACCCCAGGCACCTTCAGTTATCTCACCAGTATCCAGGTCCATTCTCAGAATCCTGGCCCCTTCACCTCAGCAACACCTGAGTATATTGCATCAGGGTCCCAGCAGCAGAAGTATACGGCTCATCCTTCCTGCATTCCTCACCACCACGAGTGTCTCGACTCCAAGGGGGTATCCTATCTCCCATTCGCCCTCAGTACCACTGAAGTAGGCCTACACCAGGACAGCACAATGGAGTGTAATCAGTAAACAGACTAACCATAGAGACAGTGCACATTTTCATTCATATCAGCATGTATAATAAATACTTGTTCATTCATTTAAATTTGGTCCCTCCTGATTGAAATATATTTGTTTGGATAGGTGTCTTACAGAAGAAACATGACTTTTCCCAGCTGCTTTGCACAAACCTGAGACTTAAACAGTTATAAAAGTTATTTCTCATCACCATTAAGACTTTTCTTTAATGGTTCAGACTTTGCACTCTATTGATTTTCGACCAGAATAGCCTTTGCATGAGTAGAATAGGTAGGTGTACTGAAATCCACCACAACCCATCAATTGCCTCATGGGCTTATTCCAGTACATTTCACTACAAGCCTTCACCAAGGATGTTAAACCTACGTAACAGTAAGGACGTGATCTACTAACATCCAAAATAACAAGTGCTAAATTGTGTGCAAACTAAATAACTGCACATGCAATTAGTGGGCGTGTTGCGGGTGATCTACTTTGACTGCGTGCGCAATTTATAACAGGCACATAAGCAGCATAGACAGGGCCTTTTAAAGGAGGATTTGCATGTTCTGCCGGCCGTCAACATGGAGATTTTGGGAGAACAGAGTGGCAGTAATAGACAACAGATCTCTACTATATTTTTATTAACAGAGGTTACGGTACTTTTTTTGGTTGTCTGTCATTTTGACGGACATGGTCATCACTTTCTCGTCATGCCAAATTTCTATCAGTCATTTTAAATTTTCCTCTTCTGATTCCAATAAACATAATCTAAATGACAGCAGTTACACGGCTTTATCATCAATAACCTCTCATGTGAAGAGCAGTCTTATAGTTACGCACACAGGGTACTCATGCTCAGATGTAACAGTTCAGGTCTTCACCCTTTATCAGACATCAACAAGTAAAAATGCTCACCTCCAATCTTTCCATCATTCATCAAAAAATTAAGTCAGTGACCTGTCTTGTTTGAACTTTGCAATTATGCAAAATACAAATTCTTGGCAAGCCATTTTCATATCAAGTAGAAACATACTGGACCTCTTTACGTCTAACTTTCTTATTACAAATGGAGTGTTCAGGGGGGTTCCAGCGCTCACTGTAAAATATCAAATTTTTGTTTTTATCCAGAACTTACTTCAAAGCTCCCTGTAAATATCCTATTTCAAGCATGCAAACTGCGCTCAAGCAGTCCTCTACATAGTTAAAATAGAACAGTCCGCTCTTTTACCTTTGCTATCACACCACAACCATTCATCTCGATGAGCATAAGAAGTGAGGGGGTACGAGTATGGCACAGGTTAGCACTGCAATGACATATGAATACATCATGAAGAACAACAGGATGTACTAGATCTCATTTAACTGCCTGATAAAATATGAGTCATTCCTCTTTTTCTCCCTTTATTCCATCATCCATGACCTGTCTTGTGAACTTTGTAATCATGCAGGGGGAAATACAAATTCTTAAGCCATTTTCATATCAAGTAGAAACATACTGGACCTCTTTACGTCTAACTTTCTTATTACAAATGGAGTGTTCAGGGGGTTCCAGCGCTCACTGTAAAATATCAAATTTTTGTTTTTATCCAGAACTTACTTCAAAGCTCCCTGTAAATATCCTATTTCAAGCATGCAAACTGCGCTCAACCAGTCCTCTACATAGTTAAAATAGAACAGTCCGCTCTTTTACCTTTGCTATCACACCACAACCATGCATCTCGATGAGCGTAAGAAGTGAGGGGGTACGAGTATGGCTCAGGTAAGCACTGCAATGACATATGAATACATCATGAAGAAGAACAGGATGTACTACATCTCATTTAACTGCCTGATAAAATACGAGTCATTCCTCTTTTTCTCCCTTTATTCCATCATCCATGTGTGTAACTACTCGTGTTCTCTCTTCTTCTGTCAAAGAAAGGCGCACAGTGACCATGTTAAAGGTGACCATAACACAGGATGGAGGGAACACGGAGGAGCATGACTGAGGAAAGAAGATGACTTAGACTGTTTTTTTTTTTTTCTATGATTTCTTTGTTGTGCAGACTACATACATTGGTGGGATTATGACTCCATAACAACATTTCCCTCCTTTTCCCATTTCATCTCCATCCTCTGTGTGTCTTTTTGCTTCTCTGTACATGAGAAGAGAAGTCTGCGCTGGCAGCCCTTTCCCACACTCTTTTCTCATCGAGAAGAAAAATAGAGGAGATAAAGGCATCAAGAAAAAATGATTCACAGTGCAGCATAATGGCCCATTAAAGTCTCCCTTGCATTTGGTTTAGTGGCAGCATTAGCTGCAAAAGCCTAGTCTCAAAGCTAATTCATTTGAAATGGTATCACTTACCATTAACAACAATATAATGACAATTAATTTAAATCATGTTTTTCTAGCTTGAATGCAGATAAGAGATTTAATAAGTTTAGATCAGACTGTGCAGAGACACAACAGTTTACAGGCAAGCTGAGTGATATATTTACAGATGTAGTATACATTTTCATTCTACTACTGTGCTTAAATGAGGATTTGTGTGTCTAAAACTGTGTTTCTGCTCTCTAACCCTTCAGTGAACAATCTGGTTTCTGCTGCAGCCAAATACTTCAATTTTTCTGCTCTCAAGTTCCAATGTTTTTATGCATAATTGGGTTGCTTGGTTTAATTTTGACAATAAAGGAGTTGCTTTAGGGCTGCAATTCTTTCATAATGACAATCTCTGGTCAAATCTGCTGACAGTAGATGGTTTACCTAAATTTGCTTAACCTCCTCTAAATTTGACTGGAACTGAGCATTATGTGTGTTGTGAAATATCTTCTTATTCTTCAAGGACAGAGATTCTTCCATCCCAGTGATAACCCCTTCCTGACAGTTTCTCCTCTTCCCCTCTCGGACAGGACTGTTTGCAGACTTCTTCTCCCACTACTCCCAATTTGAGCCAGAGACAGGAAAGGCATGGTTCAAAGGTAATTTCTCTAAGACTTTTATTCTATGAAAGAACCCTTAAAATGAAATGGTGTGTTTAAAATCAGGATTTATTCGTCAAAGATCATCCATTAAGTCATTAAAGAGAGGAAGAACCACAGCCACTAAGCTCCTCAAATCAGTCTCCTAGGTTAATTAATCTGCTGACATCTCGCTGAAAGGCAACTAAATGGGGACAGTTGCTTCTCAGTCATATATGTGCAACATATATGTATGCTGGTACTGTATATATTTTCTGCTTTTGTTTTATTTCATGTTTAGAATAAGATTTTTATACTCTAGGCTCGACAGTATAACCTATGATGAAAAAGAAGCCTTTGCATTTAAGTTTTATCATATATTGCTTCTTATTTGTGTTTTGGAACAATATAAAGGTTTAATGTTTTTCTTAGCAGTGATACCATGAGTGTTTAGTATCATTATATTTGCTATGAAATTGTCTTTGGTTGTCAAAGTTTGACTTAAGTTTTGGCCAAATCTAAAGTTGATTACAGTTGATACCTATTAGATGACTCGTCCTCAACCTGACAACGCCCCTAAGTAAACAAGTGACAGTAAACTCCCGCAAAGTCTATTGCTCCTCAGTATAGTCTTGTCCTGCGTCTGTGGTAGTCTTGTATTGTCTTCAGTCTTGTCAATGTCTCCTCTCCCTTTTTGAAACTTTCTGGTGTTTTTATAAGTTTTTGTAAAGTGCCCACCAGTGTTCTTTCTAAATAAGTAAGCTATAAGACTCTCAAGATTTGTTCCATATTATGGTCTTTTGTTATTAATTTCGGAAGCACTATTCATCTGGCCAATAAATTATTAATTTTTGGAGTTAATTACAAATCGTCTCCTCATCTAATCACCCCTGACAGCAGAACCTGCAAGTCCAATCCAAGACGGCACCTCTCCCATGAAAACTACAGGATCAACTTGTGTCGGGACATCATCTCACTGGATCCATCGCACTGGGTCCAGGGTGGACTTCTTGTCATCCCTTTGAGACGACTCAGAACCAAAACCATCCTTCAACTTTAGCTCCCCAAATAGTTTGAGAATCCCAAAACAACAAAATAACTTCATTGTAAGACTGCAGTTCTAAACTCTTCAGATTGGTTTTGAGTATCTTAGTTTATTCTTAATGAATTAAGTACTCCTGATTCGACCTTTCCAAAACTAGCTTAATTCGTATAGTTAATCCTCAGTAGCCACTCAAGATACTTAAATATATCGGTTCACAGTTCATAACTTCCTTCATTATTCCAAGCATCATTACAACTTTGCTATTTACTCTCTTTAGTTTTGGCATGTAAAGTTTTAATAAACCCCTCTTAAATTTAGTGTTCTGCCTGTGGGGGTCTGATGGAAGGTTTGACATCCCTGTCAAGAAAACATTCACTCAGGTTTATGAGACTGATTCAATTTAAATGCTAGCTTTCACAAACGTGATCAAGACTAATGATTAATATTGGATCTGTTAATAGGTCCAAATAATCTTTTCCGAGGTCATTGCTTGGTGGTGCCTTAATTATAGTTCTAATTCTGAGAGAAACATTAATATATGAATATTAATATCTATAATTAATGTCAATAACTATCAAACAAATTACCACAGCATCTGTCTTGCATCTACTATCATTTATCATTTATCTGACATTTGCCAACCACTGCCTCTATGGTCCCTTAACTTCACCTATTTCTCTGTTCAGGGTTCTTAACATTTTTGTTGGCAGTGTTACTGTAAGCCTCCAACAGATGCACTGGACTGTAGGTTGGCCCAGTGCTGTGATCATGGTGGATTTATGTTGGGTTTTGATGTACAGTGCTCAGCATAAATGAGTACAACCCTTCAGTTTGTCAGAAAACCTTTAGTTTCCTTTCAAAATTGACATTTTGTATGGCATACTATACCACATAATAACTTCCCCAAATGTGGGCCCCTGATGGCAAACAAGAATTTTTTAAGTAGCACACAAAAAGTATTTTTCTCAATTTCTCAATTTAAGGTCAGGATACAAATATATATATATATATATATATATATATATATATATATATATATATATAATATATATATATATATATATATATATATATATATATATGAACAAGCACGGCAAGAGTGTTATGACAGAGACCAATGTCTGAGCGGAGGCGTTTTAGGAGGATGTGGTGGTCAACAGTGTTAAATGCTGCCACAAGGTCAAGGAGAATGAGCAAAGATGGGGAGTCACAGTCAACGGACAGGAGGAGGTCGTTGGTGACCCTCACCAGAGCAGTTTCTGTTTTGTGGGCAGTGTGGAAACCAGACTGAAATGGTTCGTACAGAGTGAAGCTACAGCTTTTTCCAGCACCTTGGACTGGAACGAGAGATGGGAGATAGGCCGTTAGTTGGAGAGGGGCTCTGGGTAGAGGTTGATTCTGTTTTTTTTTGGAAGGGTAACTGCGGTTTTGAGTGAAGAGAGGACATGGCCAGACTGCAGCGAATGGTTTATTCGCTATTTATGTGTGTAATAAGAGGGCTTATGGCAGACAGGATTGATTTGATGAGTGCTGTAGGGAAGGGATCCAGTGGCCAGGTGGAAGCCTTCATCTTTTTAATGAAGCCCTCAACTTCCCTCCGTGTAACAGAGGCAAATGCACTGAATGAAGCAGGTTAAGTGCAGGCAGATGTCAGAAATGGAGCAGGAGAACTGAGATCGAATGGAGTTGATCTTATCCTTGAAAGACGTAAGGAACCTATTGCACTGTTCTGCTGTGGAATCAGTGCAAGTTTGATTGTAAGAACTGAGGAGATGGTTTATTATGGAGAAAAGCTGTTTGGAGTTTTCTTGACTGTTGATGATGTTGGAGTAGTAGTTGAACCAGGCTGCTTTGAGGGCAACTGCATAGGTCTTCTGGTGGTCTTTATAAGCCAACTTATGAACCAGGAGGCCAGAGGTTTTAACACGCCTCTTGATGGCACAGCTAACAGCCTTTATCTTGCATAGTTCAGTGGTAAACCAAGGGGCAGTACAAGAGAAGGTCACAGTTCTGGTTTTTAGGGGTGCATGTGAGTCCAGGAGGTGGCAGAGGGAGTTGTTGTACTAATCATCTGATTCCTGGACTGTTGGAGGGTTGAGAGAAACCAGGAGTTGGAGTTCAGATTGTAAGACTGTAGGATTATGTTTTTTATATTGCAAAAATGGATATTGCATTTAGGCTTGGGAAGGGGGGCAGAACAGGAAACATCCATGGAACTGATGCTAGGATCGGAGACAGCCAGGTCAATTACCAGCAGATTATTGATGGTCATCAGAAATGACCATGTCAACAGTGTGACTCCTGTTGTGTGTGGGAGTATCGACATGCTGAGTGAGGTTGAGACAGTCCAGTAGATGACAGAAATCGGCTGCAAGGGGGGAGGAGGGATTGTCATGTGGATGTTCAAATCCCCAAGTATGACATTATTAGAGGACTGACAGCAGAGGGAGGTGAGTCCATCATGAAGCTCTGTGATGAAAGCAGATATTCAAAAGAGGACCTATCGGTAGAGACAGGGGAGACAGCTTTAATGTGTCACAGTGGATAACCGCCAGACAACCACCATGGCCAGTGCTGCAGACCATCTGCAGGTAATTGTAACCAGAAGGACAGGCATCATTTAGGGAGGAAAAAACCTCAGGTGGGTGCCAGGTTTCAGTGAGGCACATTAAGTCAGTGCCTTTGTCACAAATATGTAGATGAATAAGGCTCGCTTTATTTGTTAGGGACATCTAAAAGCTCAATTTTTAATGCTGGAGGTACTCAGGGTCCTTGGGATGGGTTGGAGTAGGCTGGAATCCACTCCACTCTTTCCTACACCCTTCTCGTGAAGTGGTCTCACGATGTTTCACGGGATATTGCTTTCCATATTGCCGGCACTGGTGACATAATCGAGGTGTGACAGTCCATATGAAGGAGATGGATTCAGCGTCAGGAGGCTGACTGTAAACAAACTTTCTGCGAGAACCTCTGTGGATATGACGAGGTCTTCGTAGAAGTTTGAGTTGTCTTTTGGCTGAGATACATGCTGGCAGGGGACTGTTGTTGTATTCCAGCAGCTGTGAGGCTGTGTAGGCCAGCATCGAGACAGCCAAGGGATATGTTAGCTTAGGAGATGTTAGCCTGGACCTAGCGGCTAACTGCAGACCCAGAGCGAGATGGAGAAGAGCCAAAGGGAGGTGAGAAGACATCCATGGGCTATCTCACGGCAGGGAGATAGCCCATGAGGGAAAAGTCCAGGCAGGGTGCTGACCGAGAGAGCCAGATGAAAATAGGACAGCTGAGGCAGGGAAGGGGACTGCTTAGCACACGCTGCTAGGGGCTCCAGCCTGGATCCTCAGGTAAATACAGTACATACAAAACCCATAACCAGTGAAGTTGGCACATTGTGAAAATCGTAAATAAAAACAGAATACAATGATTTGCAAATTCTTTTAAACTTATATTCAATTGAATACACTGCAAAGACAAGATATTGAATGTTCATAAAATTAGTATTTAAAGGTGCTATGAGGAGAATCTATTTGCGGCGACATTAAGACTCTGCTACCCATGAGCACGTGCGGCAACTGTCGTAATGCTGCGTTCCAATAACCTCGGAACTGGGAGAGACATCATCTCTGACTTATCGGCGTTCCAGTTGAAGTCAGAAAAAAACATGCTGATCTACCAGGCTATTGTTAGCTGTTGTTAGCACGCTCTGCGTTGTTGTTCACAAATATCACATGAAGAATGTGATTATCACTATGGCAGCATTTTTGTAAATATAAGTCTAACAATACTATGTATACAGCTGATCTAGAGCGACACACCCCAGTCAGAAGTGCAAAGAAATTGATTATTACAGGAGCTAAATAACTGTTCACACTGGGGGCATCCATCTTCGATTGTCAACTCGGGGGTGACGAGGTTTCACCGAGTTCCCAGTAGGAAATTCTGACTTCGGGGGGCGTTCCAGTTGAAGTTTCCTACTCTGAACCCGGAAATTCCTAATTCTGACTATAACTGGAATGCACCAAAAGACGTAACCCAAGCCTACAGCGTGTGTGTGTTGTGATGCTAATGAATGCTTTTCAGACCTTCCTCAGAACTCTGCATTGCTTTACAACTTCTTTTTCAACAACTTACAGGATGCAAAGCGTAATGTATCTCTTTCAAGTTACGTAGTGGTAGTTTTTGATGTATGACAACAAGCAATTTTTGGAAAACTTAGAATCGTAGTTTTGTAGCCAGCTATATATTGCTACTTACATCCTGGTGCAAGACGTGTAATATAAATAATAAAATAATATAAATTTGCTCTAATTTTAATTGTCTTATTCCCGAAGTTGAGTATCCAGGCCAGTCCAGCCCTGTCCGACCCGACCGGAAGGCTAAGGAATATCATTTATAGATAACCTATTTTGATGCTATAAAACTCATCTTAAAGTGTGTATTTCCATCAAGTATATATCTAAAAGTGAGGCTTTTTTGTAATTACTTAGAAACTCCTCACAGTCCCTTTAATGGCAGCAACACATTGCAAAAAAAGTTGGCACAGGGGCATTTTTACCACTGTGTTACATCACCTTTCCTTTTAACAACACTCAGTAAACATTTGGGAACTGAGGAGACCAATTTTTGAAGCTTTTCTGGTGAAATGCTTTCCCATTCTTGCTTGATGTACAGCTTAAGTTGTTCAACAGTCCAGGGTCTCCGTTGTTTTATTTAACACTTCATAATGCACCACACATTTTCAATGGGGGACAGATCTGGACTACAGGCAGGCCAGTCTTGTACCCGCACTCTTTTACTACGAAGCCACGCTGTTGTAACACGTACAGAATGTGGCTTGGTATTGTCTTATTGAAATAAGCAGGGGGGTCCATGAAAAAGACGTCGCTTGGACGGCAACATATGTTGCTCTGTATGTACCTTTCAGCATTAATGGTGCCTTCACAGATGTGTAAGTTACCCATGCCTTGGGCACTTATACACCCCCATACCATCACAGATGCTGGCTTTTGAACTACAACAGTCCGGCTAGTTCTTTTCCTCTTTGGTCTGGAGGACACGACGACCACAGTTTCCAAAAACAATTTGAAATGTGGACTCATCAGACCACAGAACACTTTTCCACTTTGCATCAGTCCATCTTAGATGAGCTCAGGCCCAGCGAAGCCGGCGGCATTTCTGGGTGTTGTTGATAAATGGCTTTGGCTTTGCATAGTAGAGTTTTAATTTGCACTTACAGATGTAGCGACGAACTGTAGTTACTGACAGTGGTTTTCTGAAGTGTTCCTGAGCCCATGTGGTGATATCCTTTACACAGTGATGCCGGTTTTTGATGCAGTACCGCCTGAGGGATCGAAGGTCACCGGCAGACAGTGCTGGTTTTGGGCCTTGCCGCTTACATGTCATAATTTCTCCAGATTCCCTGAACCATTTGATGATATTGCGGACCGTAGATGATGAAATCCCTAAGTTCCTTGCAATAGCTCGTTGAGAAATGTTGTTCTTAAACTGTTGGACAATTTGCTCACGCGTTTGTTCACAAAGTGGTGACCCTCGCTCCATCCTTGTTTGTGAATGACTGAGCATTTCAGGGAAGCTGCTTTTATACCCAATCATGACACCCACCTGTTCCCAATTAGCCTGTTCACCTGTGGGATGTTCTAAATAAGAGTTTGATGAGCATTCCTCAACTTTCTCAGTCTTTTTTGCCACTTGGGCCAGCTTTTTTGAAACATGTTGCAGGCATCAAATTCCAAATGAGCTAATATTTGCAAAAAATAACAAAGTATACCAGTTTGAATGTTAATTATCTTGTCTTTGCAGTGTATTCAACTGAATATAGGTTGAAAGGGATTTGCAAATCATTGTATTCTGTTTTTATTTACGATTTACACAACGTGCCAACTTCACTGGTTTTGGGTTGCGTATATGCTCATGGATTTTTTTTCAATCCAGAAATACCTACTTATGTGTGGACATAGTTATTGTTAAGGACTTTGCTTCAGGATACAGATAAAAATGATTCTTATTGCTGATTGGTTTGCCCCTTTGAAAATTATCCTGACTGTTCCTACAGAATCTACCGGCTTCTTTAAAAGCTGTGAGTTCTCACACTGGATATTGATTTGACATAGATTTTTTTCTCTGTTCATTCACTTTTCATTTTACAAATACGATATAAACTATTTTGCTTTTTTTCATCTTGAAAGTTTCCTTACTGTGCTTTTTTCAATACCACCTAATGCTCCTCTATTGTACTGAAGTACTGTGCAAACAAAAAACTGCACATTCTAGTAGTGGACATGTGGGGGGATGACAGCATGTGCAATTCAAAACAGGCACAAAAGTGGATAATGTTAAATTCTCCTTAAATGAGGATTTTGAGGGATTGACATTGTAAATTATAATTAAACCAGTTTTACAACCTCATATCTGGCAGAGCCTCATATGTAGACCCTCTGAACCCTATTACGTCTGGCTGGGTAGATGAACTGTTTGTAATCTTCTCTCATCATAAGTGTGCATGTGATGTTATCTGCTTGTTTACACATGCATACTTATGAGATGAGAAGATGACATTACTTTCTTTCAGTTTGAGTTTGTGTTTGTTCTTTCCTTACTCTAGATACAGGATATTAGTCATAGGAGCAGTATAGAGCTGCCTGCTGAGTCTTTGCTCCCTTACAGCACAATTTGAATGAAACAGGCTGCAGAGCAGGGAGGCGATTATGGTGGCATTAACTTCATATACTCACTGAGCCCAGCTGGATTCATAACGGCCCATCAAGTATGCAAATCACACAGGAGGTTCTGCCAGTTGGAGCATTCGCAATGACTACAGTCATTGGTGGACTTTGATGCTGAATACTGGCTGAAGGTTAAGATTGAATCATTAGGGGAATAAAACACCTCATCATAACCTCTCTGACTATGACCAGCTTCTTTTATCGTCCCCCACCACCACCATGATCATTTATAGGCATATCTACAATAATACCCCTTAATTTTAGGTGTTGTAGTGTGTCCGATATATTCAAGATTTTGTATGAGCTGACCGAAAAATTACTCCCTCAAAATGCAAGCAAAAATGAAACTTACAGATGTCTGAAATGTTAAATTCCAATATGCTGAGTTTTTCCAAAAAGGTAAACAAAAAAATGTATTTTCCACATTTTGCTCTGTAATCCCAATATAGGAAAAAAATAAATAATCCAAATCATGATCTTTATCCCTGAAATAAGGAAAAAAATTATATTTCAATTTTAAGTTCCCCCCAAAAATTTAAGGTCCCAAAAAAAAAAAAAAAATCACAAAATGCAGAGGATGTACAGTTTATTAAAGCTCAAAAGAATCTTTAACAAACTTTTGGGTGGATTGAATTGTGGTGCTAACCCCCCCAAAAAAAAAAAAAGGATGCTATACAAATCCAACGATTACCAGAGTTTCTTCCTTTTTTGGCTATTTTCCCCTTCCCTATTTTATCAATATGGTGTCTGCTGGTTCTGTTTGCCACTTTGACCTGGCTTTTCTGTGAGTTTTCCAAATATGGATTTTCCTCTTATAAGCCACTTTTTCAGACATGTTAGATACGTACACCTAATCTTAATAGACATAATCAGATCTGTATTTTGGCCCCATGAAAGGAAAAAAAACAGGTTTTAAGAACCTTTTATATGCATACAAAACCAGGTACCTTCAATAAGTCAGAAACTTTACAAAAAGTTAAATTAGCAAGACTCCAGTTCAGCAAACTTAAATGATTGAAGCAAAACTAGAGCCTAAGTTTCTCATAGGTTATAAAAAAATAAGATCTAATGTATATAATAATTGCAAACACAAATGTGTATATTAACAATCATAGAAAATGTTTCAAAAGATCTACTGAGTTGTCTAAAGAGCGTCTTCAACAAAGTCCTGTAATAATACATTCACTCCCAAGTGAAGCAGACAAGTTGTTGCATTCAAAAACACCAACTCTGCAAGGATGTAAACTTACAAGATAGTAAAGACCATATTTAATTTTAGACTGAAAATCAGCATAATGTATGAATAGCAGAAATAAACACAAGAAGAAAGACAGTGCAACATATTTATTAATTTCTAAATTTCAAGTTAGCAGTGTAACAATCAAAATCAGTGTAGTTTCACAAAAATGAATAATGGCAAATGAATCTAAGTATTTATAAAGGTATCAAGTAAATAATGCAATTGTGCAAAGGAAAGGCAGGACTGTGAATATATATAGTTCAGGTGTGTATCAACAAATACAATTTACAGCAGATTTTAAACATGCACCACACTCAATGGAGTGTGATGGAATATAAATAAGATCACTTCAAATTTAGCAAACTAAATAGTTTCACTCCAACAAAGATGCCTATTACTAAGAAATAAAAACCTTTACAACACAAAGGACTAGCCTCGCCCCCTCAGTGTTCCTCGGGTATATAGATACACCCTGCGGCGCCTCGGCCACGGCCTCAGCCTCTTCCACGTCAGCGGCCGCCTCCTCTGCCAACACCATGGCTCCGCAGCCTTTGTTCTGATCGTCTGCCTGTAGTTTGTCCCGCTCTACCTCGCCTCGCCCTTTGGGAAGTGCATGTATCTGGCATGTAGTCGTCCCCAGAGCTTTCTTTTGTCACAAACTAAAAATGAAAGAATAAACCTGGTTTATTTATCACTTAACTAGCAGGCTAGCTGCTAACGCTGTTCAAGTAAATGATAGCTTGTCTTGCTGGTATACACTAATTCAGCTTTGTTCTATCAAGTATCATTCAAAACAATGATACGTAAAAGCTAAATATGAGCACAAGTTGTATTTACAATATTGCATTGAAAACTTACCTCAGAATCAGACATTGTCGTTGCTGTTGTCTTGCTCGTCATTGAGAAGTCTTTCACAGTTGACTGTACAGGAGTGTTTTGATACCGGCGGGCATGATGTAGCGCTCGCGTGCATGTTTTTGTGGGAGGGGCTAAACTCGCGTGAGGGCATGACCTTCCAGTAAAAAATGTTGAGTTATTTTGGTAACACAATTTATGTGTTGCCAGTGTTGAGTAAAATTTTTGGGTTATTTTTATAAAGAGTAACCCATTTTCTGGGTTATAAGGCTATTATTTTAACCCAGCTATGTCACAACCAGCTCCACACTCACTCGGCGTCAGATCCTTTCACTCTCATGCCAAGAACTTCAGACCATGCTATCTGGACTGATCACCTGTTGCTGACATGTTCTGTTCCTGTTTCCACCTTTATCAGCTGATCCTCAGCTAGACTACAAGGTACCGATCCGTTTCTGTCCAGCATCTATGTGTCTACCTGATCCCTGGGTGCCGACCTTGCCTTCTGTTCTTGATGCAGAGTACCTGTTCGTAATTCTTGATCTGTGGTGGCCATCTGTTCTCCGGTACCTGACCCCTCTGCCTGTGTGTAACGCTGAGTACCCGTCTATGAGCCCAAATCAGTGGTGGCAGCCTGATCTCTGGTAATGAGAACCTTGTCCTGCTCTGAAAGACAAAGTGAGTCCTAACCAGCTTCACCTTAAAGACTCTGAGTTGCAGTATTAGTGTGGCTCTTGCATGGCTGAGTGGACTACGCCACTGCCTCTTGTTCCAAAGATCATGGGTTTGATCCCCGCTCTCTACAACTGTTCCTGCATCTGTTCAATAAAGCTGGTTATTGTGAACTGCAAAATCTGTGTTGCTTCTGGGTCCTTACTGCCTCCGTGTCAAACTACTGGGAGCTCTGAATTGCGCAGCCCAATAATTGGGTTAGGAACAACCCAGCATTGTAGTTAGCATAACCCAACTTTTGTGTTAAATAATACAACCCCATAGTTGGGTTGGGGATAACTCAACATTGTAGTTAGCATAACCCAACTTTTGTGTTAAATAATACAACCCAAAAATTGGATCGCAAAAAAATTAAAGAACCCATCCTGTTGGGTTAAAATAACCCAAAAAGGGGTTCGTCCTTTTCTGAACCAGCAGTTGGGTTAAAATTAGGTTATTTTTTAACCCAACTGTTTTTAGTGTGTTAGAGAAAACAGGACGAAAGGGGCTTTGCTGGGTTTCAAATCCCCATCTTACCTGGCTTGTGCCAAAATCCTGCCTATGGCACATAATAAATAACCTAACTAAACTCTAAAGCATAAATGCTGAACCCCTTAATCCAGCATTTATTGTAAAAATACAAGTTACAACAGCTGTAACGTTGACTATATTAAAAAGATAAGAAATGACATTAAATATAAAAGTGAATCATATAAAAGTGTATCATCGATTACAACATTGATCATAAAGTCAAATACATAAGTAGTTATTGGATATAACATTGATTATAGCAGAAAAGCACTGACCAAAACAACTAATTAACCAAACCACTTGTTTCACCATCAGTCTTCAATATTATGATTCCACATTATTGTCATGGTGTTTGGGTTGACTGAAGTTAATTTAAGGTGATAATACAGAATACTCAGTATGTAACCTCCTCTTAATTGCAAAATTAACTTGATAATGGAACGCTGTAACTGAACAGTTTAGGGGCAAAATGCTTACCCAGAGGGAAAGATAAGAAGCAAATCCTTATCTTAAAGACTCAGCCTGACTGGATAAACACAAAGCACTCACAGGACCAGTTCAATAATTAGATCAATTAAGCCAGTGAGTAATCAGATGCAAAGGGAGCCAACACACAAGAACTCCTTTCGGTAGTGAATTGAAGGCCTGACTAAACCTGCGGCTCATATTGTGATAATTAAAGGGCAGCTAAATATGGAATTTTTAGGTGAACAAATAATAGCACTAAGCTGGCAAAAGACCCTAGATCTCAGATTTGCTGTTATCAAATTTTCCTGAAATCAAGAAGAAAAAGGACACAGGCAATGGTGTGCATCACTCATTTTCAAACACATGCTTACATTTCAATGTGATAGATTCAAATTGGCTTGATTGAGTTTTATCTCCATTTTTTATATTGAACTTAAAAAACTGCAGTACACTAACATATTTGTATGCTTTTAACAGTATGCCAATAATTATTATTACCCAGCCAAGGGGTTTGTTTTTGCCATTGCTTGTCTGTTTTTTTTGTTTGTTTTTTTTTGTCTGTTCGCAAGATTACAAAAAAATATAATTTAAATGAACCTTTTACCAGAGGTGTGGTTTGGTCCAAGGAAAAAAACTTAAAATTTTGGTGGTGGTTTGTATATTTGTCTGGGAGCAAAAAAAATCTCGAAATGTTTGAAAAATCTAGTTACTTAACATTCGGCTGTATTTTAAAAAAATAAATTTATGACATCATTTGATGGATTTGCTTCAAAACTTAATATGCAAAGTGAGGGGCGGGGGGCACAGAACAGTGAAGTGTATGAGACAGATGAGGTTGGTGAAACCGGTGAGGTGAGAGAAGCGTGTGAGACAGGTAAGGTGTCTGAGACATGTGAGGTAAGAGAGGTGTGTAGAGTAAAGGGAGGAGAACAAAATGGAGTGAGAAAAGAACAGGTGATTGAGATTAGTAAGGCAAGGAGCTGCAGTCAGGTAAGTGTTTCAGGTAAAAGTGTTGCGCTTCAGCAGGTGAGGTCAGTGGAACAGGTGAGGCTACAGAGGCGATGAAGAGTGAGGTCTCTGGGAGTGCTGTCCTCTAAAATGACACAGTCAGAGAAAGAATGTGGTAGCAGCAGCTTAAGCAAGTAAGAAGACAGCAGGTTTGGATGTGCAGTCTTACAACAGTAACAGCGAGGGCCACATCTTTGAATGAAGTGATATCTCACAAAAATACACACAGACATCTAGTCAGGAGCAAGTTTACTCAGCCAAAATGTTTAAAAACTTCCTACTACAGACAAATGCATTAAGGGCATAAATCTGGAGTGTTACTTCCCAGATAAAAATTCCTTTATCAATCAGCAAGACACCACATAAAGAAGAAAGTTGAATCTGGCTTCAATGACCAAGAAGTGTTTAGACTAAACAAAGTAATGCTCAAAGTCAAAAAAGAAATATGTTAACACTTTTAAAATGACAAATTTACATTTTGTGTTGTTTTTATTGGCTGTTTTTATTACAGTTTTTAACCCCTCGCCCTATATGAACACTTTTAAAATTAGGTATTTAAAACTGGATGGGGCTAAAGAGGGGAGAAAGAGAGCTCTCATACGTGAGACAATCAGAAATAAAGTGGATGTTTTGTTTTTACAAGAGACACAGTGATGACAGCAATGAGATGGACTGGTGCAGAGAGTGGAGAGGATAAGTGATTTTAAGTCACAACACCACACAAAGTGCGGGGTTGGGCTTTCGGTTCTCCAGAGCTTTTATACCAAAGTCTACAGAGGTGCAACATCCAGGGAAGGTGCATTTTAGTGTGAGCTTTTTTGATCATTTTAATTTAGTTTTTATTCATATTTAAGCTCCAAACAACGGTGTAGAGAGAAAACATTTCTTTGTAAATATCTCAGAGAAGTAAAAGGATTGTGGGTCATCTGATTATATTTTTTCAGGCAGGGATTGTAATTGTACAAAAAAATGAGTTTTTAGATTGTAATCACACAGAGCCATAGCAAGCCCATATGGTCCCATATCAGTGAAAAAAGAGTATCAATAGCTCGCATAGACTGTTTTTATTGTTTAAAGCATCATTTCAATGTTTTTAAAACATTTAAGATTCTACCAGTTGGTTTTACTGATCACTCTTTGCTTATATGAAGTGTTTTTCATACAAAACATTTTACCAAAAAGCGTCGACTGGACCTCTGAATGTGCAGGAACTGCCCTGCAGAGTATGCAGAGCTGCAAAGCTCCAGGTATCGACGGTCTTACTATCAAGTTCCAAATAGCATACTGGGACATCTTTGCTAATGACTTGGTGGATGTTTTTAATGAATGTCTGGCCGCTGGTTCTCTGCCTCTCTCACGCAGGAGTGCCATCATCACCCTCATGCCAAAGAAAGGAAACCTGCAGGAGATAAAAAAAAAAAAAACTCACACCCAGTTTCCCTCCTCTGCCCTGACTACAAAATCCTCTCCAAAGCTATAGCCATTAGGCTAAAAGAAGCTATGGAGCAGGTCATCCATCAGGACCAGACGTACTGTGTACCCGGCGGGTCTATGGTAGATACTACCTACCTAATTCGGGATGTTTTTGGAAATCTCCAGTTCATTTGGTTTAAATGTTGGATTGATCGCATTAAATCAAGAAAAGGCATTTGTCTCCCAGAAGAAGCAGTGCTCAACACGGTCAATGAGGAGGTTTGGGTTCAGCACTGGTCTCATTGCTAAGATCCAGGTGCTGTACAGAGACATTGAGAGTGTGCTGAAGGTTAATGGCAGCTTCTGTGCTGTTTTTAGGGTGCATAGAGGTGTTCGACATGGCTGTGCGCTGTCGGGGACACTCTATGCACTCTCTCTGGAACCCCTCCTCCAGAAAACACGTTTGAGTGTTCATGGTCTGGTTTTACCTAGTTTTAATAGTAACATTACATTATCTGCTTATGCTGATGATGTAGTTGTTTTAATAAAAGACCAACAGGATGTGGATACATTAGCTCATATCACAACAAGCTTTGCTGCAGTCTCTTCTAAGAGGCAGGGTCAAAAAGTTTTGATGAAATGTGAAGCTAGCTTGGTGAGTCTTTCTGGATAAAATAGGTACTTCTCCATGAATTTTAATGCTATGAACTTACCACTATTAAAGAGATATACTATGATAGCATAGGTGTGTTTTTATATATGTATATATCTGAACATAACAGAAAAAACATAAATTTTCTTTTCACAGGAGTTCACTTTTCACAAATGAGCTTATTTTTGAAAAACTCATGATGGGTGTATTGTCCATGGTTGCGCTAACCTAAATACTTGTAGCCTCACTGCTTTGGCATTGGCTGGCCTGTTTGGACCCACCATCAGGCCTTTTGGCTCAAATCCAGAGCAAAATGGTTCATTTCATCCGGAATTGTTTTCATTGGGTGCCACAATCTCTGTTGTTTTTATCCAGAGAGGAGGGGGGCCAGGGCCTTGTCCACATGGCTCATATCACAACAAGCCACCTTTGCTGCAGTCTCTGCTGCCAGAGTTAACTCAAATGTGAAGCTGTTGCTGTTGGATGTGGCCAGCTGCATCTTCAGGTGTGTGAGTAACCTGGGGCTAGATGCACCTCTGTTTTTTAACTGATTTAACATTTTTAAAGTTAAATGGGTTACCAAAGTTCTGTCAGGGTGTTTTTAAATCGTGCACCCTGTTCGGATTAAAAAGAAATAAGAAATGTGACTCGCTGCGTTTGTTGTTGAAGGAGCCTTGAATTCATGGTGCCAGACTGGATGTGTGTTGCAGCTCTCTTCAGGACTGATGGGGGCGCTGAGTGCCTCACAGACTGTGTCCTTAAAACAGCTGTTGGATGCTGCAGGACCGGACCTCTCAGACGTGAAGATTTTGGGCACCATGCTAAGGATGTGCTCTGCCAGGCCGAGTAAGGGGAGCCTAGAGCTCTGGAGACAGAAGCTGTCAACAAAACAGTCACCTCCTTTGGCTGTATGGGGAGTGGCGAGTTCTCTGGGCTAGACCCATAGCTGTGTGAAAGCAATCGACAAGAAAAACCCGAGTGACACACCACTGTGTGTATGGACAAGCAGACTGGCAGGACACACACCACAAGGGAGAAGTTTGTACAAGCCTCCATTAAAAAAAAAAAAAAATGGTGACCTCCAGTGGAGGATTTTACATGGGGCAATCGCCACAAACAAGTTTTTGTCAGTCATCAACCCCACTGTTGTAAATGAGTGTCCTTTTTGTGGTCTGTCCAAGAATGTTTTTCATGTTCTTAATTTTTTTATCTCTTTAGCTGAAGTTTTTAATCTGTTTAATGTTGTATTCTCTAGCCCTGTTTTTATCTGTTGCATCAAGTACAACAAAATGAATACATTTCAAGGAAAAGTTTGGTTCCTGCAGCTTTTACATTGTTTATAGAATGAAGAACAACAATATACTCACCCAGAAGGCTTTCCTGATCCAAACAGTGCTTCGGGAGATATTTAGATCCAAAATCGAGCAGCGGATATCGATATAATGGTAGCCCGTAGGGCATAGATCGCCGCTCCTTTGGCACTTAAAGGATAAGTTCGGTTGCTGCAGCTTTTACATTGTTAACAGAATGAACCAGTAATCGTCCAAAAACTCATGTTTTTCACCAATATTCCATCATGATCCGTTCCGGATGGTCCGCCATTGCAGTCTGTGTCACTCCACACAGCGCTGTGTGGCTGCACTGACCTCTGAACTGACTAGTTTGTTTACGTGCCCTTCGCGCATGCGCAGTGCGGCTCATTGTTCCAGGGGAAGACCGGCAGCCTACAAATCGACTTTCTTCTTCCAGTTTTGTGCAAAATGGACGAATATCTATCGGATGAAGATTTTGTGGAGGTGAACTTTGAATATGAAGGGTGTCCTTACAGTTTCGAGCCAGAGTTTACCGATGAGGAGCTCATTGAAAGGAGGAAACGGAGGCAGCGCTCCAGAGAGTACTGCGCATGCGCGAAGGGCACGTAAACAAACTAGTCAGTTCAGAGGTCAGTACAGCCACACAGCGCTGTGTGGAGTGACACAGACTGCAATGGCGGACCATCCGGAACGGATCATGATGGAATATTGGTGAAAAACATGAGTTTTTGGACGATTAATGCTTCATTCTGTTAACAATGTAAAAGCTGCAGCAACCGAACTTATCCTTTAAGTGCCAAATTTAAAACTGTTTAATTGGTGTAGCAAAAATGGCTATCTACCTCACCCGGAGGACAGGCTGCAAGGTGGATCAGAGCTGGATCCTGTGGCCTCGTGGAAGTGCAACATTAAAGCCAGACTGAGGCTGGAGTTTCAGTTCCACAAGGCCATGGGAAAAATGGATGACTTTTTACAGTTATTGGGCTTTCAAAATATTTTATGTGATGTATCCTATGGATAATTCATTCTTAAAAATGTCTGTGCTGAGTAGATGCTAAACATTAAGATCCTGTCTAATTTTATTGTGAATAAAATGTTTGTTAAAAAATAAAAAAAAATCTTTTTCTCCTTTTTTTGATGGTTATATTTAATATAATGGTAAATGATCACTTGAATCATTTATTATCAGTTTGCTTTAATATTATTCTCCATAATATTTACAAACATTTTGTCGATTAATGTTGCACAAGTTGTGGTTATTCTACAGGGCTTTGTTATCAATCTGTGTGTTTGTTTTCCTAGGTTGGACTCGATTGTTGATCCCAGCAGTGACAGGGACGGAGAGCCACAGTGTGATTAGAATGTTTTCCATTACTGGGTTTGACTTCAGTGAACTTTTGCCAATATTGGATGGCATGTGGATTTCTGTGAAACAGATAAAGCATGAGATCATACTTGTTCCAATCTCAATATCTGTAAGCGGTATGTGTTAAATGTAGAGATTTAACAACAAAGTGATCTTTAAAACCACTCAAAAGGTTTCCAAACATTATTTTGAGATGCTCTCTTGGAGTCATATTCTGTTTAATATAAGTGCATTTTTGTATTCAGTTCTGATGAGTGTTGGAGTATGATTGCTGTCAGATTAGGGTGAAATCTGGTCTCTCCAGAGCTGTTATGAGTCTCCTCAACACTGTGCTTCAGATTCTGAGAGGCAGTCTGCCCTGAGAGGAGAAAAGCCAGCATCTGTCATATTACAGCCTTTATTGCCTGATTCTCCATAAATACTGTACCTTTGACTCAACTTCCTTGTCTTGTATGTCCTTTTTATGTATTTGCAGGGGGAGCAAACACATCAATATAGAGACAGGAATACACACAGGCCTCATTAAGCATTTAGGAGGAAAAACTGCCTGAGAAAAACTTTAAACTGCCTGTCTTCAAGAACCTCCAGGCAAACAATAATCTGTTTCCTCGGAGGATGATTAAAGGAAACATTGCTATAGCTCAAGCAGCTTACTTTACCAACCTCTGTTCATCTCCATTGTCACCCCACCCCCATCCCCCACCCTAGCAACCACATGCTTTATTGTATTTATTTATTGTTTATTTTTTGAGGCTTGATTCCACATCAGGGCCTTATATAATACGCTCACTTTGCTTCAGCTGGATGTTATTCCTTGGCATCTTACAGGCATTCTGTTGCCTTTTGATCTCTTAAAATGGAAAGAATAAGCTGAGCGGGATCTCTCCATGGTGCTGAACTATTTCCATCTGAGCAGCTGCCCTCAGGCCGCAGCAGCCAGAAATATGCACCGACAGTGTGAGACACTGCTCTCCTGCTCCTTCATGCTGCAACAGCACGACTCAGACACCAAGAGATGGCTCAGGCTAACCTCCATTTAGTCTGGATGTTTCTGAGAGGAATATGAGATGCAGTCTTTCTTTCCCCTCATCTGTTAGATATTTAGCTAACATCTGTGTAGATTCTCATTCATCCTGATCATGGTTGCCTTGAAGATTCAAAATGAAGGCAGCTGGTCAGTGTTAAGTTTTGGGAAGATGTTTCACTTTTCATCCAAGAAGCTTCTTCAGTTCCAAATGTCTGGTAAAGGAAGAAGATACTTACCTTACCAGAGATGAAGACAACACTAGAAGGGGAGGAGTTGTAGAAAGGACTCATAGAAACTCTTCACAGGGTGACTCAGCCCCCAAGAGACATGGAGTCATTCCTAATAAATTGTTTCAATTGAAAATGATTTGGGAGCAGTGAAGACACTTGTCAGGACATAAAAATACTCTTGAAGATATTACAATATCTCCCTTCATATGTATGATTTGATGATATTCTGGGGGCCAGATGGAAAGATGTGGGTGACCTACAGTTTATGATCTTTGTTCCAATGTAGTTTCTCTTTTTATATCCAAATTTTCATATTATCTACTGTGGCCTCAGAGCAAAGCAACTGATTTGCCACTTGACATTTTTCAATCAAGGAACAAATATCACTCTGCTGCCAAAATGTGTAGAAGTGACAGTAAAGGCTTATCACTGATGCAGATCCTGTTGAGAAGGTGCTAAAATAGTTCAGAATGTTGCTGCACACTGTGGTACAGTTAGTGTTCCAGTTTGTGAATCTGGCTCTAAATGTGTCATTATGGTTCAAAAATCTAATTCTGACAATCTGCTCTGAAAGGGATATGCTAACAGTTTCATAGGGAGACCAGAAAGTGTTCATTCTTCATTCTTCTCAGGGATGAGATTTAGATGAAAACAAAACAGCACAGGATTATTGTACGCTGCATTGAGCACAATGACAAGAACTTACTCTTCCACTGTCAAGCCGCTTTGGTAGGCACTACTTTATGTGGCACAGCTGATAAATCCCTCCACTAGTATGATGCCAAACAGCTGAACACAAGAAGGAATGGCCTTATCCAGTCTAGATTGTGAGATACTTATCACTTTGGATACATGGGAATACTTATATGCACTGGACCACACAGAAAAAATAAAAAAAAAAACTTCTGGAGAAGCCTACATGACCCATTGGTACAGGCATGTAAATTTTGAGCTTGTATTATCAAACTGGATGAAATGAGGGTGTAAAATATCCCCTCAGGGTGCTTCAGGATCACAGGATTCCCATGGCTTTGATACATCATTGTGCTCTTAAGAACGTTTTTCTCATATTTACAGTTTGGGAAAATAAAAAAAATACAAAAATAGAGAAGCTGAATGAAACTTTAATTTCAAGTAAGTATTTGGCTTAACCCTTTGATGCACAATATAGGAACACCCCTTCTAATGCACAACCTGGGTTAGAAATGCTAAGTGAATCTTTGCTCTATCTTTTTCAAATAATTGATTTTATGATTAATTGTTACGAGAATTCTTTGAGTATCCTGTTTTTTGATTACAACATATCATTATTTTAATTTTTCCCTTCATATGCTATAAACAGAACCAGATTTTATATTATGATGCCAAATTTTCACACGACCCATATGTAATTTATAATTTAAATCTTGTAATAATTGTTTCTAATAATTGTGAAAAAAAAAATAAAAAAAATCAAGTCATTTCTTTAGCAGTAGGCATGGTCAAAGTTGTGCAGTCAATATTTCCAAATGTGTATTTGTCAATTTGTAACACATACGCACAACAGGTAACACATACCACAGCTACTGACATAAGCTGTACTTTTGGTTGATAACTGAAAACTGCTGAATTCTGTTCTGGCTGTATTCAACTGAACACAATAATATGGAAAGCCGTTTGGTCAGGAAATTGATATTCATGATATCAACCATAATTAAGCTCTACAATTACGTGAATTTTGTGTACATGTTCATAATTTATGTCAAACTAGTTTGCTAGTAGACTTTACTAGAGAAGCAAAATGTGTCACTTGTAGCGCTAGTGAAGCAAAAGTGTCACAATAGCTAATAGTAGATCAAAAGTATGGTCAAAAGTAAAACTAGTAGACTGTGTTCAGGTTTACTTGTACTTAAACATGTTCACTAGAGCTACTATTAAGTCTAATGTGCTAATAGGGAAGAGGAAAAGGCTAATTTAAGCTTCCCATTGGCTTTAAAAAATATAACCATAATAAAGGTGCTGGATTGGTTATAATCCCTCATACCTTATTTGCATTTGGTCTGCCAATTCGACTACAAAAGAAGTTACTAATAGTAAACAAAAAAATGTGTTTTACTAGGAAAAGTTTTTGTCCCAATTGTGTGCGAGTATACCTTACTAGTAAAGCAAAATTGCTTCAAAGCTTTGAGCTTTTACTCATAACACTTTTGCTAGCTTGCTTGCTTAAGGTTACTGCTTTTAACTCTTTAATAAAAAATGTATTCTCTCTCTCTCAAGGTACCCTAAACCTTATTACAGTTGTCTTACAAAATTTGTCAATGCTTACATCTACTAGTTCCTCACAAAGTAAAGCTATGCATGTGGGCCATTTCTGACCCACGCGTGTAAACTTGATTCAGAAATACAGAAGGTGGGATTGTTCAATAGGGGGATAATGCAAAATAAAAAATGATTTGTACATAACAATAACAAGTAATGGGCCCTAATTTCCTGGCACAGCTGAGGGTGGCGCAGGGCGGTGAAGCCCCCACTTCAAAAACCCCAAACTATTTTCTATTTTGTTTGTGAGCCTGTAAATGAGTTTCAAAACTGGAAAAAGAGAACATTGAGGACATGGTTTTAGAGTCTGAATAATCCACCATGTCTGCCATTAGTCCAGGCTCTTTCATTTTCACCACAGTAAATAAAGAAACAATGATATGACTCCTTAAACCTCTTTTATAATTTAATTAAAATGTCCTCAAAATAGGCAGCCAACAATGAATGTTGCTTTCATCCCCTTAAAAACAACCAGACTAACTCAAAAGAACATTAGCAGCAGCAATTAGCAGTGAAACATATCCCTCCTGAAGCACATTGAATGGAACCATACATAATTTATGAAAATAGGAAATACTGAGTGCATGATTTGCTTTGAAATGTCCATTTTCATGACAGCTTGCAGCGCAAAAAAGGAAAAAATGCTGAAAAAATAAAACAGAATCTCGCCTGTCAGTGATATGCCTATATAAGATCTACATCAGCCAAACAGTGAAAGCCCAGGTGGGTTGAGAAAATGGGCTGCAGTGAAATTTGTTATGGTTTGATTTAGGCCCCATCCACACAAAGACAAAACGCTTAACAGTTTCCAAAACGATCGTCATAAAGACGAAGGCGTCTCAGAAAATGTGTGTGTCCACATGAATGCCCTTGATAAGCATGGAGACGCTGTGAAACCCATGCCAGACCTCTAGGGCCGCTGTAACAATATGACAGAAACAAGCGGAAAAAGACGAAAAAACAGTGGGCATGCGCACTTGCGGCAAAAGTTGTACACAGACATTGTGATAAAGTGATCATAAAGTGCCGTAAAGTGTCCTCGATAATTGTTTGTTCAACTCGGTGGTGATTGAGAAGGAGGAGATTTTGCTGCGACAGGGATAGTAGGGTCACTAGCTTCATTAGCATTAGCACATATGCTACACCGTGCGCCGCCATTGTCGTTGTTGTTGTTGTTGTTGCCGCGTGTGGCGCATGCGTGTCAATGACGATATGAAACTATGACGTAAGCGTATCAGGAAAGTTACGGGGAGCCAGTAAACACTGAGCTGCGTATACAGCATTTCAAAATCTTTCCACTCTGGAACCTGGTTTCAAAAATGTTCGTTTACAGACCCCCAATCGTATGGATGATACGCAGATTCGGCAAAAATGTATGCGTTTAGACCTCGGTTTGGCTTCGTGTGGATGGGGTCTTAAAGGAATTCTCAAAGAAACCAACTACCAACTACTGGAGACAGGCAGCAACTGTGTTTGTGTAAGTCTGCATAAAAAACAATATTTGATTTTTGCATCTACTGTTGAGTTGACAGAATTTGATCATACTTGAAGATCAGAAGTATATGCACTGTTATAGGCTAAATATTAAAGTTCACAGTTCAGACATTTATAGGTCTAAACTGGGACATAATACAAGAGCTAGGGAAACTCAACACAGACCAATCCATATCAAGCCACAGTATGGCATAGCAGTTTGACCTTTTCGTTGAGCCTTGTCATCTCTCCCAGTTTCCCAGAAGTGATCCCCAGCTTCTCTGATTTGATTGTCCATTAGAGCAACCAGTGGAGACACCATTATCACAACGGGGTTTGGAGTCCTTCCCATCCTTTTCACAACCAGATGACTTGTTGGTAAATCCAACTTTTAACAAAACTGGTCAGGAGAGTAGCAAAAACATGATTTCCCATTAGGGCTGAACGATTTGAGAAAATAATCTAATTGCGATATTTTTCCCCAATATTGCAATTGCGATTTACTCTGCGATTGTTTTAATGTTCCTCATCTTATGTATTCTTAAACAAACATAAGCAGTAGATCGTTTTATAGTATAACCAATATGACATTAAATCAATCTAAGGATAAGAGATTTGAGAAAAAGTGGAGAAGTGAAGAACAGAATAGGTATGAAATTGCAAAAACTGGGTAAAAAAAAATGGTACGAAAGCGGAAAAAAGTTAATAGGTGAAAAAAAGGTATGAAACTGCAAAAAAAAAAAAAAGGCTAAAAAAATCAAAAGTGACTAAGGAAAATTGATTATAGCAGCAAAATTGGGATTAAATTTCAAAAACCATGTAAAAATTCCAAACATGATCTGACACTGGCCAAAAAAAAAAGATGAATGGGAGCAAGATAGACATAAAGTTGTAAAAACTGGGTTCGAAAAGGTTCAAATAGGCAAGAAACTACATCACAATGCCAAAATGTTCAACACATTTTGGGGTAAAAATATTGCACTGTCTGTGATTTGAAAATTGCAACAAGCCATATTGCGATTTAACCTAATTTGCAATTAATAGTTCAGCCCTATTTCCCATAAGAAAAGCCATCACGTCTTCAGAGTGAAGTCGATTGCAGATTGGCAAGATGGATCTGTGTGATATTAGACAATGAATCAGGCAGGTCCATCTGCACTACAAGATTAACAACAATTCGGCAGTGGATGAATGACATTTTCTACAAGGGCTGTCACAAATTCAATAGTGTGTAAAGCACAAAGTTTAAAGAAAATCCCTTGTAGCATTTATTATATTATAAATAGGGTTCATCTACAAGAAATGAACAAAAGGTTCCATGATCTGGCCCATAACCAATCAATCCTCAACTAAGATTAGTTCATTTGAAGTTGGACTGAACATTGATACAAAGTTTGAAGAAAATCCCTGAAAACATTCTTATGATATCCCATTGGCAAGATTTGCACAGACATAGACCCCTTATTCATTATACCACTTGTGTGGTCTGTCACCACTGTGGAAGCATGAAAATACTCTAACGCTTGCTACTAATCTTAGTGCAGGGATTACAGAGTTTAGAATCCAAGACAGCCAAGCCCAGCAGCCACACATGCTTTAGTACAAGACTGCTTAATCTACTGCAACCAGCTCTGGAACTCCTCATTAGTTTCCCAAGTACCTCCTGAGCTTTAGCACCACTAATAAAGTTTCACTTGTTTAAAAGTTCAAGTGAAGAGAAAAGGAATAACAGATTTTATATTTAACACTGCTTGTGAATTAAGCATAGGAGAGTTTATAACATTAAGAGGAAAATGTACTCATGGTGCCACACTGTCTTGATGGTAACAGCTTTCTCTGACTGTTAGGGTTCACTCTCACTGCCTTCGGAGACTTGTTTTTCTCTCTGTGTTTGCAGCAGTTTTTCATCTAAACAATAAGAAAGGCCAAATACTCTTCTCATCTCAAAGAGAAGTTGTACAGTACACAGGTAATCAAAGTGGAGCATTTAGCAGCGGATCAGACAGATCTTGCTCTCAGGAGATTGTAGAAAACATAACAAAACTATGGGGAAGGTGAACATTAGATTGCTTTCCCATGTGGCCAAATGGGGCTGTTTTATGAGCATTTTTTATGTTATTTAGTCAATGTCACTATAGTCTCGCTGAGGCAGCTCCTGGCCTTCGCACTTGTGTTTTTATCCAGTTTAGTTCATTGTTAAAGCACACTCCAAAGTATGTGTTGTAAAGTTAATTATTAAGCTTGTATAATAATTAAGATTAATTAATATTAATGATTCTTTTTTTATTTTAACATTAATTATTATAATCTGAAGGGACAGCTGTTGATTTAGACAGCAGTATCAATTTGAACTGCACTTAAAACATTCAGTTAAATGATGATTTGATTTTATTTAACCTTTATTTAATCAAGAAAACCTCACTGAGACTAAACGTTTCTTTTGCAAGAATGTCCTGGTCAAGACAGCTGCACATTCAACAGTTTTACACAAACACAAGCAGCCATTAAACACATTAAGCAACTATTCAATACATCAAGAAAGAAAAGTCACAATTTCAGACGGCCAAATTTTGCTTGGGTTGTCCACTTGATTAAGATAAAGTGCATCAATCAAAACTTCTGCAACCAGATGTGTCCAACTCTAAGTCGTTTAACATTGTCTTAAAGTGTCCAGTGACACCAGATCTATTAGTTTCAAGTCTTTCTGTAGATCATTTCAAGCATGTGGAGCCGCAAACCCGAATGCCTTTTTTCCCAGTTCAATTCTTACTTTGGGAACAAACAATAAGAAAAGATCCTGGGACCAAAGATTATAAGATGCTGTGCTCTTATGACTGTTAAAGGTCAGAAGGTAAGATGGAAGCAGACCAAGAATGCATTTATACTTTTGTAAATCAGGATACACCAGTGATTGAGTCTGCATGCAGGCTAATGGCCCTTTTCCATTAGCCCTACTCTACTCGACTCTACCCGGCTCTACTCTACTCGCCTTGTGCTGCTTTTCCATTAGCCCCAGTCACCTGCCCAACAGGGTGCATTGTCGCTGTAAACAGCTGAGCGGCACTGCGGTGACGTCATTTTGAGCACGACACAAAAATCTGTGGCATTTTGTCACAAACCAAGTAACAAAGGAAAGTAGAAGGAGGCCGCAGGTGGCAAGAAGAAATATCCCTTGAGAAGCACAGGAGAGTTTTGGAAGCTATACAACAGAATGAAGCCGAGGACGAGAGCAATCGAGCTGCAAAGAAAAGACGTATGAGGGTAAGCTAATGGTAGCTACCGCTAGCATGCTAGGTTGTCGTGTTCATGACTCATCGATGACGACATTGTCTCACCAATCGGTAGCCGGCAGTTGATGACGTCATCTTTTAGTATCGACTCAGCTCGCTTGGAACCAGAGTGGAGTAGGTACTAAAACTAGCTTGTTTTAGGAGGTACCAGGCTAGTGGAGACATGCTGCAAATCGAGTGGTGTAGTAGGGCCAAGTCGTGCTAGTGGAAAAGGGCCAAAAGACCATCCAACACAAGCATACAGCAAACTCTGATGAGTAAGAGATTTAAACCCAGTCACTGATCACTGAAGGCAGGTTAGAAAGTTTGGACCTCACATATGAGAACAGAAGAACTTTAGTTTTGTTTGCATTTGAAACCAGTTTTAGTTCATAAAAAGTTTGTTTCATGGTGTTAAAAGCAAGTTGTAGTTGTGCAAGTGCATGGACTGTTGAATGTTTCTGTTGATGGTTGATTTGGGGTGAAGCACATGAAGTCAAGAAGGTCCAGAACAGCAGGTCATTCATGTTAGTCACAGCTAGAATAATATATATATATAATATTTTCAAGAACTACTGAGTATATTAATCAATTGATCACCCTGAGGTTGATATTAGGCACTGTAATGATAGTATTATATTTTTGTGTTACTAAATTTTGATTTGTAGTCATTGAGGCTATGTAGGTTCAAAGCATCAGTGCCTTCACACCAATGATCCGGGGCAGCCTACAATACGAATAAATAAATAAATAAATAGATTAATGTAAGAGCAAGAAAAGAAAGGGACAAAAGAGTTAGTCTCACTCAGAGTGGAATTGTTAATTCAGATCAAAGTCTATCCCAAGTAAAATGGTTAAAGGGTTAGTTTGGGTTATGATTGCCAAGAAAAGAACTTGCAAGCTTCTCCCTGGGGGAGAAATTTGAACTTTCTGAAGCAACATCACTTAAAAAAAGAATAAAAACTTAAAAAATAGTTTAACTCCATATGAACTTGATCCAACTCTGCACCGGAACAAAACCGGACACATCCTAAATTAAAGTGAAACCCAAGGCCAAGATTTCTCATCTAACATTTCTCTGCTGTAAACAAGACCCTCCTCAAGGACGCATTCATCACATTTCTTGAAAATATAATGTGCATCAAGTACACTGAAGCACTTTAATTCCCAGATCCAAGCTGACTATCAACTAAAAACATAGATGAGTATGTTCATTCAGTTCCATGTTGGTTACTCATTCAATTAAACACACAATAAGAACCAGGAGATTGCTTTTATGCATTCTACTAACTCTACAGACAAAAAAATATTGACTTCTGATTCAGCTGTGTTTGTGACTCTCTGACTTTGTTTGTTATATCTCGAGCAGGGCCTATTAAGGGAAAAAAGCCCATGCCTCTCTGTGGTTTCTTCCTCTAAGAAGCTGGGGAATATTGAAAGCAGCTCAGCACTTGGCCTGCTTTGAAATCCAGGGGCAGGGTGATTGGCTAAGTATTCAGTGCACATAGCCATCCCTGAATAGCCTTGTCTACCTTCGCTCTCAGCATTCTGTGCTTGCTCAATGGGATCCATGCACATACACCAACTCTCTAATGGATGCAGCTGAGTTAGAGAGGAGAAGGCTGAGAGGTTGATCCTTGAAGAGACTGAGAGTACATGCATCAAAAATGATCAGAATAGCATGTTATAATCCTACCGCCAGATCACACTGGTGCAAAACTTCCCAAGACACCAACCCCCATTTTCCTCGTTCTCCTTGTTTCCCCCTTCTATCCCTTAAAACCACTACACCACCGTACACATAGTCCAAATAGGCACCAATTAAATTACTGTACAATGCAGCTGGGAATTAAATTCTGTTGCCCACCGAGTCGTAATCACCATAATAAATTCACAGGATCCAATTAAATCTTCAGAATAACCCCATCAGAGTGTGAGTGGTTATAGAGGAACAATGGTGGAGGGTTTTATGCTGCTAAAAATAAAATAAAGGGTAAGTAAGTGCACTCCACTGCCAGTCATGAAGGTGATGTTGAGAGACAAAGGCCATATAAAAAAGACCATTCCCTGTCAGATGAAGGACAGCCCATTCTCATTTGTTCAACATTGTTTCAGTCAACAGCACAAACGGATTGTATTCTCCACAGACCAGCTTCTGTGGGATGAGGATTACAGGCATGAGGCAGCATCTTTAAAAAACTTTTTCTCCTATGCTAATATTAAGGGCCTTTTACTCCTTTTTAAATGTTTGTGCCACCAAGATGAGGATATGTTTACAAACATGAATCAGAGAGCACTCATCCAAAGAGAGGACACTTACACCTTTCAATGAAAGATCCATGCTCAGTGCACGATTCAAAAATATTCTGCATCCTGTTAAATTGATCATCTTTCTTTTCTCCTGTTGTTCACTGTTTAGCTAACCTTATTGACTAGAGAATTTTACAAAAGCACAAGCCAGTGCTAAAGCCACAACAAATTACAGAATAATACCTCAAAAAAGACTTAACAATCTAATCTCATGCTATAAAAGTTAACCTTTACTGGTTTACTCACACCGAGAAATCAATTTAGGATGAACTTCAAAAAAGTGTAAATTTTTTTAACATCAACAGGAGATCAGTTGACATGACCAAGTCATTTCGGACATGAACTTTAGCACACTTCTGAATGAATCAGAGTGCCAAATAAGTATCAATCGCAGAGTAAGGAACCTGAAGCTGCCTAAGGTCCCATCCACACAAAGACAAACTGAGGTCTAAACGCATGTTTTTTGCCGAATCTGCGTATCATCCATACGAAGACGGCATTTTGGGGGTCTGTAAACGATCATTTTTGAAACCAGGTTCCAGAGTGGAAAGATTGTAAAATGCTGTATACGCAGCTCCGTGATTACTGGCTCTCCGGAAGTTTTCAGATACGCTTACATCATAGCTTCATATCTTCATTGACACACATGCGCCACACGTGGCAACGACAATGGCGGCGTACGTAAAGCATATGTACTGATGAAGCTAGCAACCCTACTATCCTTGTTGTAGCAAAATCTTCTTCTCAATCACCACCGAGTTGAACAAACAATTATGAAGGAAACATTATGGCACTTCGTGATCACTTTATCACAATCTCTGTTTACAACTTTTGCCGCAAGTGCGCATGCCCACTGTTTTTTCGTCTTTTTCTGTTTGTTTCTGTCATATCGCTACAGCGGCCCTAGAGGTCTGGCATGTGTTTTACAGCGTTTTGATGAGTATCGAGTGCATTCATATAGACACACACATTTTCTGAGACGCCTTAGTCTTTATGACGATCGTTATAGAAACTGTTAAGCGTTTTCTCTTCGTGTGGATAGGGCCTTAGTCGGCATTGCAGACTAGTTTAAAGTCACAGTACTGCACCAATTTAAATCAAATTTAATATAACACGCAACCTAAAGTTCCTTTATGTCATTCATCTGATGGTTATTAATGAACTAGGAGAAACTGCTGTACATTATCAATATGCTTTCAACCATAACATAAAATATATTAAAAAATGTAAGACAAATTCTAAATGTGCAATTAAATGTAATTAATTTTGAGTTACCCATCAAAAGTTGGAGATTAATTTCAAATGACATTTGCAATCTCTTGACAGTTTTACATTCAACAGTAAATTTTATCCAATCTTCATTTGAAATAGGGTGATATTAGTTTGGCTATGCCATGAACTAAAGTAGTGCATAAACACAGTGGCTTGGTCGTGTTAAAGTAATTTGTTTGAAATGTGTTGTATATAGTGTCAGACTGCAGTTGATTTGTGGCTCGTTTTAACCTAGAACTCTTTAAATTACATGGAAAAAGTGGCCGTATGTGAAGCAATTTATCGTACTTGCTTCAGTGACAGCTCTCTTTGTATTGATGAGATCAGAGCTAACCTGTCACTTTATTAATGTTCGGGCTGAAGCCATGCACCCCATATAGCCCAAATTCAAAAATGATCACGACCAAAGGTGAGCAGTGACTTTACTCACCATGTCTACTTCATATTGTGACAAACGCAACTTTTCAGACCAGATGGAGCATTCAATGTATTTCCCGAGTCCATCCTTGCAGCAGCCCATACAAACTGTTTGGGAGTAGGCAGAACCTTTCAAAAGCATTTCTGGCATGTGTTTGGAAAATTCTCCATCAATACCATTCATTAAAGGCCGATCAGATAATGCAGTATAGTGAGCGACTCTGTGATGTAAAATAAAAAGCATAAGGCACCACGTAGGATAAATCTGCCAAATTCTCAAAAGTGGAGCATAAAGATAAAATATATATTGAAAAATGTTTTTACTGCTTTTTATTTTCATTCCGTATAATAAAGAAATGTGGTCCAGACTGGATAAATCTGAAGCTGTTAGCACCCATGCTAATCTCTGTACAAGCAGTCACTTCTAGGCAACCAGCTGAAGAAGACCATCCTGGACCTGGTAGAGGAAGTAAAAGCACTAATGCTGCAGATCCTTAAAAAAGTAAAGAAAATTGTCTTTCTGGAGAACTCAGTGGCTGATTAGGAACAGTACACTCAAATGAACAATATCATTGTGACAGGGGTGCAGATTAAACCCTGGTAATATGTCCAGGCGATGACGAGAGGAGAAGAAAAGGAGGAGAGCGAGGAGGACACAAACTGTGGAGCAGCAGGTGACAGTATTCATCCAAATAGATCAAGTAAGCAGCAGTAACATTGAAGCATGTCACCATCTCCACAGGAAAAACAGCACAGGAAAACTGGAAATCATAGTAAGATTTGTTCACAGAAAGCACAAAATTGAGCTGCTAAAACAAGGGAAAAGAAAGCCGAAAGGATCAGATGTCTTTCTAAATGAACCCTCGACCAAAAAAATTGGAGACATAGCAAGAAATCCAGACTCTCAAGGAAACAAGGAATAATTCAAAACACTTTAACACAAAACAGCAAAATCTTTTTAAGTTAAAGGATATCCAGAAGAGGATAATGTCTTGGTCATCTGAGACATGGAAGAACTGGACTTCTTATTTTTGTCCACGTCTGTGTTTATTGTGTATATGCACATATGTATCACATTTTTGCATAGATGGCAGAATTCACTTTTTTTAACACCCATGAGGAACAGTAATAAGGGGTATGAACTCAAAGTATTTACTTATTCCTACATCTTTTTTAAAATCCTATAATTGCTTCATTTCTTTTTTCTTTGTATGTCAATGGGATTTCTCCATTTTTATTTTGTTGCATACATATTCGTAATAAAATCAGCTAAAGTCAGTTCAACAATCGCTCATAGATCCAGCGTCTTCCTGCTTAAAAAGATAGTCATTGTACACTGGAGTTTGGATTTATCTGATTACAGACAATTTAGCAGGAAGATCCAGTTGCTGTTCAAGTTTATCACAAACAAACATCTGAAGAAAATGTTGACATGTTATTCAGTAAATTCAATGTGTGGGTGTTGAGTTCCAAATGTAGGTCAGCATTGCAGCTTTGTGCATATTGTACATAAAATGTTGATTTCATGAAGCCCAGTAGGAGTTGCCTATGAAGTTGAGTTGTGGCACATATCTGGTGTGTAGCATAAACAGGCAACAGCTGACAACTTTCCACCCCCCAGGCAATTCAGCAAGTGCAGGACTCCAGAGGCCACATGGACTGAGGCTTGAGGATTTGGGAGCCTCTGTGTTTGTGTACTTATATACATTGAAGAACTGAAATCCACTGAAAAATCGAGAAACTACTGTGGCGTCATTTTGGAACTCCCTGCAAAAGCCTGTCTTTCTCATGAGGCTAATTTTTAGGCCAGGATTTCTTATTATCTTAGTCAGACTTCATGTTCTTTTTTGAATAATCTCCTTTCAGCTATAGCTTCTTCTCAGCCCCAGTGACTATGAAATTATCAAAACTTCAGGAAAATACTGCATTGCGATTGTTGCCCAAACAACTTTTTGGAACTGGCCCGGGCTCTGCTGCAGCTCATCTATCCATCCACCAGGCCAGGACCAAGGTACTGCTGCAGCCATCCCCCTATTCATCCACCATCAGCCGATCCACCTGCCAGGCCCTGCCTCAGCCTGTCCACCCACCAGGCCAGGACCAGGGCCCTGCCTCAGCCATCCATTTACCAGGCCAGGCCAAGGCCCTGCTGCAGCCCATCTACTCACCAGGCCAAGGCCCTGCTGCAGCCCATCCACCAACCAGGACAGGCCCAGGACCTGCTGCAGCTCATCTACCCACCAGGCTCAGGCCCAAGCCCTGCTGCAGCTCATCCACCCACCAGGCTCAGGCCCCGCTACAGCCCATCCATGCACTAGGCCAGGCCAGGCCCAGGCCCAGGCCCAGCCTCAGCCAAGCAATAATCAAGAAAGGCCCAGGGCCCTGCTGCAATCCATTCACCAGGCCCAGGCCCAGGCCCAGGCCCTGCTGCAGCCCATCCACCCACCAGGCACAGGCCCAGACACAGCCTTAGCCATCCTTTCACCAGGCCAGGTCCAGGCCCTGCTGCAGCTCGTCCATACCAGACAAGGCCCAGGCCCCAGATGCTAGCCATTGGAGCTGCTAGCCATCTGTACCTGGTTAGCGGTGTTTCAAACGTCTTGTTTTATTGTGCTTTCTGTATCAATAGTTTTAGAGACAGAAACAATGAAGCACACTTTCTTGTATTTTCACTTGTTTCTCATGGGTCTATGTCATCAAACAATGGTAGTGGGAGGCACAGTCATGCCTTCCATCCACCTTTAGTTTCCTCCATGTTCGTGTCCTGTACCTGGTCATGGCTGCTGATAAACTGACCCTGTATTTGCTGTTGCCCTACAGTCGGCCAAAATTAACAAACAAAACGCTTCTTCGTTTAATGTGTTTATATGTCTTGCAGGACAATCTTGTTCACACAGAACTTTCATTGCCCTTGTAAATTTGAATGCTGATGACAAGGTGTCAACTTATAATGTAAAACGAAAATGTTTTATCCTTTTTCTTTTATTGTCAGGCGATGTTCAGCCTAACCCAGGCCCCTCTCTGGAGAATATTAGCACCCCTGATAAATTTAGAACCAGATCAGGCCTTGGTATCTTGCACTTAAATGTCCTAAGACTGCTTCCCAAAATTGATTTAGTTAAGATCTGGGTACAGGCAACTGAAACTGATATTCTTGTGTTATCTGAAACTTGGTTGAGTAAATCTGTCTCAGATCAGGATATTGCCATCAGTGGTTACAATGTTTTTCGCTGTGATCGTCCCAGGAAAGGGGTTGGTAGAGCCATTTATATAAAAAACAAATGTCGTGCTACTCTCCTCTCCTCTGTATCTATTAGCAAACAGTTTGAGTTCTTGGCATTGAAACTTGAATTTCAACAGAGACAGTCTCTTACAGTCATGGGCTGTTTCAGGCCTCCCTCTGCCTCCAGTGAGGCTCTAAACTCCTTAAATAACTGTCTCAGGGTTAAATTATGGTGAGTTTATCTTAATGGGGGATCTAAATCTTGATTGCTTGTCATCAGCCTTAGATGGCCTAAAATCTAT
Source organism: Scarus forsteni (assembly GCA_036419115.1). Taxonomy (NCBI): domain Eukaryota; kingdom Metazoa; phylum Chordata; class Actinopteri; order Labriformes; family Labridae; genus Scarus; species Scarus forsteni. The sequence goes on from JAZDUH010000327.1 coordinate 42,911,441, forward strand.
CTGTGACTCACTGAATTTTAGTCAATTAATAGACAGCCCTACTCGGCCCAATATTAAATATCTTTCCAGGTCAACACTCCTAGATCTGATAATAACAAATACCCCCCAAAAGTATACTGATGCTGGTGTTTTTGGGAACGATCTTAGTGACCACTGTGCCATTGCAGTGATCAGAAATACCAGACTCCCCAAAACTAAACTATATATTGTATTCAAAAGAGATTTCAAACATTTTCATGAGCAGGCTTTTCTGCATGATCTGTCTATGTTTGACTGGACACGAATCTCCCTTATTGATGATGTTGACCTGGCTTGGAATTTCTTTCATGCTGAATTCTTGAAGCTAATCAATAAACATTCCACCATACGTAAGTTTAGGATAAAGGGACGAAATAATCCCTGGTTCCCCACTGAAATTGGAAACATCAAAGAAAGAGATCATGCTTGGGCCAGAGCGCAAAAAACGAAAGTAGAGGCTGATTTGAACATTTTTCCGCAACAAATATACCTCCTTAATTAAAAAAGCTAAATCTGACGTTTATTTATCTGAAACTACAAAAAATCTATGTGATCCCAAGAATTTTTGGAATTTTGCATGATCTCAGGTGCTACGTCCTCCAGTGAGATGCCAAAGTTTTTGGTCAAAGGTTCTGTGAACTTGACCAATAATTGTGCAATGCTAAATTATTTTAATGAGCATTTTATCACAGCAGGGCATTTGTTTGATTCATTGACAAGTGGTTTAAAAACACTTCTTTAAATGGGGAACCTGAGGTTGAAAACTGCCTCCCTTATTGGCTGTTCTTTTGATTTTAAACCTGTGTCTGTTTCTGAGGTTTGTAGTGCGCTAAAAAAAGTTGGATTCCAAAACATCAGCTGGCCTTGATAGTTTGGAACCCTTTTTTCAAAAGCTAGCTGCTGATTTCATTGCTGAGCCCTTATCCTGTATTTTTAATCTAAGCCTTAGGATAAACTCACTTCCTAAAGTTTGGAAATCTGCCTTTGTCCTCCCATTACTAAAAGGAGGCGACCCTCAATCGTGAATAACTACAGACCTATTTCTAAATTATGCATTCTGGCAAAAGTATTTGAGAAATTGGTCTGTGATCAACTGAAGAAATTCTTAGAATCAAACAACATTCTAAACCCTCTTCAGTCAGGTTTTAGGAAACAGCATAGCACCGTTACTGCTGCCCTTAAAGCTTTTTAATGACATGTTTGAGGCCTTGGACTCAAAAAGGTTTGGTGTTGCATTCTTCCTTGACCTATCAAAGGCATTTGATACTGTGGATCACAGTCTTCTGTTAAAAATTATATTTAAGAATGGAATTTATAAATAAGTTGTCGCTTGGTTTGCCGACTATTTAGTAAATAGGTTGCAATGTCTTCAGATGGCTGGAGTTAGTTCTTCTATTCTTGAGGTCACAAAAGGTGTGCCACAAAGCTCAGGACCCATTTTAGGACCCATTTTGTTCACAATTTATATCAATGATTTGTGTGCAAGCTTGCCAAATACCTCTTACCATCTTTATGCTGACAACTCTGTATTTTACCGCTGTTCACACTCAATTGTGCAGGCATTTGAATTCTTGCAATCCGCTTTTGATGTAGTGCAGATTCGTCTGGCAAACTTGAAAATGGTTTTAAATGCTGATAAATCTGAAATAATGCTTTTTTGAAAGGCATCTGTTCCCCTGGAGGAAATCCCCTCAATTAGAACTTTCCAAGGTAAAACCCTAGAGCTTGTCACCAGTTAATAAGTACCTTGGATTAACTATTGATGGGTCCTTTCTTTCAAAGTGCATGTGAAAAATCTACTTTCTAGATTAAGGGTGAAGCTCAGCTCCTTCTATTGGAACAAGTTGTGTTTCTCTCTTTTAGAGCTAGGAAGCTTTTGGTGTTGGCTACTTTTTTGCCTGTTCTTGATTATGGTGAAGTTGTGTATATGTCTGCTTCAACCACATGCCTTCAGTCCTCGACTCCTGTCTACCACTGTGCTCTGAGGTTTATCACAGGTCGTAGTCGCCTCACCCACCACTGTGAACTCTATGCTCAAGCTGGCATGCCCTCTTCAGATATACGGCGATATATTCACTGTATGACTCTGGCTTATAAAGCTCTTCTTGGCCTGGGTCCTTGCTATTTAAGCACTTTTCTTAGGAGAAATGGAAGCCATTATGCTTTACGATCAAATGACATCATGTATCTCCCTGTTCCTCGTGTTCGAACTGAAACAGGAAAAAAAGCTTTGTTACTCTGCCTCCTCTACTTGGAATGCCCTCCAATCTGAACTGAAACTGGTTGAATTTGGTTCTTGGGAAGCCTTCCGCTCTACCTCGAGAAACCGACAACATGAAGCCATCAAACAGTGCCTGTGTTCTTAAATTGTTTCTTAAAATAACTCCTGCATTTTATTGCTAGTATTTTATTGTCTGTTACTGTACTCGGTCTGTTTTGTCTATTGTGACATGTGCTGCTGCCTCTCTTGGCCAGGTCACCCTTGTGAAAGAGGTCTTGACCTCAACGGGTCTTTTATCTGGTTAAATGAAGGTTAAATAAATAAATAAAACTGCTTCACATTCAGAGCAGCATAAAGCATTACAGTTGCTGAAGAACAATTAAATGCCACTGGATAATGCAACTGCTCCAAAATAAAGTTTCCTAATAACTCCCCTGCAGAAGTTTCTTTAGCATGCTCCGATCACTCTGGAATAGATTAATATCCCTGCCCAAAACAAATGTTACTGGGTGAAACTAGGTAATTTAAATTCCTATTATGCAAGGTCATTCATTATAGCAAAATAAATAAATAAATAGGGCTGGCTCCTGCTTAGCTGCCTCCTCTCTTATTTGTTTTCATTTACATAACTATGTTGAAGTCATCCTTATTGTATCTGACCATGAATTTCCTGAAACGCTATTAAAATGAGTCCTTTAAGAAAATGTAAGGATAAGGATTTGCATTGTAAAATAAAGGCTGCAGGATGGATTAGAGTATATAGAATTAACAATAGGCCTGGTGTACTCAACACAGAGTTGTGTCTACAGGATTACTCTCACAGTTAATTCAATGTATTTGTGCACAAGGGGGGATCCAAGAATTTTCAATAAATACGTGATTTTCTTACTTTTTTGTTTGATGAACAAACAGCTTTCATTCATCAACACCCTTTCCTCTCTGTCTTTGTTTTGCTTTGTGTTGCTAAAGTTGAGCTAAAGGAACATACTCCTGCCTTAAGAGGAGAGGCAGCAGTATGCACCTACACTCATAATATGAGGAACCTTAGATTCATCTGTGGTGGGATCAGGGGTGAGGATAGTTTCGCATTTTCCAAACCTGAAAATCAATAATGCTGGAGCCAATCAATGAGCGTCACAGCCAGGTTTAATAACACAATTCATCTCATCAAGCTACTGAAGTTTTGCAGGGTACATTGAAGGGAACCTTCAAAACATGCTTCAAAATAGAACCGAGCTTTTATTTTCATCATTTTTAAATCAACACAATGACCAAGGCTGTCAAAACCGGACCAAACAGAAAACTATGATCATAAAAACAAGGTATGTCCCATTCACTGACTTACCCCTTTACAGACTGACCAAAATACATGTTTAAACCTGGTAACAATTAGCTCCTGTCAGCTATTCAAATGGGTTTAACAGGCATTTTGACCCAGGTCGACTAACCCTGCAAGCAACGTGGTGAGAACATCACATCTGGGTCGACCCGCCCATTTACGGATGACATCGGCGTAACGTCCCCACGGACTCTTTGCCATCTCAGCAACAAATTCCATCTGCTGTTGTATCATCAGTGCCAAGTTCATTTTTAAAGAGGGACAAAGGTACAAAGTACAGAAAAACGTGTCCACGGCATTCTTTCCATTATTTACATGTCCGTACTTTGTTGTGTTGATGATGTCATCAACGTGACGACATCACCTTGATGCGCCAGAGAAAAATAAACAGCCACACAACTCGTCTGCTGCCTTTGAGATGCGAGTCTGCTAGCAGTGGAAGAGTCACTTGCCGATTGTTAGTGAGTTAAACCGCTTTGAAAAAACCTGTGTTGACCCGTTCATTTTAGTGTGAAAGCGGTTTATGCCTATTGTTGTGTGTACACCAGCTGCTCAATACATGATCAAAGACAGAGCAAAACAACAGCATTCGAGGACATGAATGGCTTTCACACAAAAGTTATTTCACTATCAGCACAATTACTAAAGCAAACACAAAACTAGCAGGAAAAGAATACACACTGACTCTAAGTGCTTAAAGTATTTTAGTAAGAATTTCCTTTCAAGATTACCTGCTGGAGTAATCAGAAGCACACAATGAGGACCATCAGGGACTCACAAGAATGGTACAAAGCCAAAATATTTTTTCAATTAGCCATCTTATCAGCCCTCCTGGGTGTCAGGCACAGCAGAGCAGAGACAATGGACACACACAGTACCTTTTTATTCACAGCGGTCCATGTCTGCAGAGCTTACCTCCTCTAAACAACAGGCCAGCCCTGTGGCTGTAAAACACTTGCTAATTAGTGTTTTTCTCTGCTTTGCTTGTGTTCATTGATTAGCTATTGTACTAAACACAATGCTGGAAATCATGTATTTATGTGTCAGCACTCAATTATAAGACTTGTGGGTGATGTGAGCTGGTTTTAAGTGAGGTTTGAGTAAATCAGAGCTGCTGTCCAGGTCCAAGGTTTCTATGTTTTGCATGTTATTTTTGTCCCTTTTTTATCTAGGTTCACCCTTTAAACATTTTCTTTATATCCTATACATATGGTGTAATTCATGTAAACACTGCCCTGCCACTTCGGTAGGTCCGTTCTCATGTTATTAACATAAATAGCTAATCAGATTGCAAAAATGTTGCCTGGCAGGATAAGTCTTGATCCCTGCAGGCACATTTAGATGACGTAAGGTCAAAATTCAGGTATCAAGTTCTGATCTAAGATCAGACAGTTTTTTGCTGGCTTGTGAGAGCGGTCAGGGCTGATATGCAGAACTTTAGTGTGACAGTTTATAAAGGATTCAAATAAATTTAAAAAACATCTATATGCACTTATATTTAAAATTGTTTTTTTTTGTTGTCAGGCGCTTTTTTGCCCTCACAATTACATAATTGGTCTTGTTGTTACTTTGGGATATCAGTATATTATATCAAGTAATGATGCAACACAATAATACAAATTATGATCGTTCTTTTTATTTTTACTTACTCCAACATAGACTTTACTCTATGCTCAAACTAAAAATGTGCAATTTTGATTTTAATTATAGCCAAGCATTTCTCATGTTTTAAGTATAACCATTAACTTCACTAACTTAACATTGATGATTTTGTTTTAATGTGATGCCTGGTTTGTATGTCAGTGTTAGATGTTGCTTTACTGTTTAATGGTAGGCATGGAGGAATAATAAGAAAAAGACCTCATAGTTTTCATTTCGAACAGTAAGTGATTTCATAAATCACCGGGCTACAAAATCAAATGATGAGATAACTTACTGTACTTATCGGATAAAGACTCCTGTCCTGTAAATGCAAAACCTGTCCCTTGTGGTCAGATCAATATCCTACCCGGATACAACAGTGCTATTTACTTATTGCTGATATATAGCTGTATTTTATTCTTTGATTGGCTGATGGGCAGTTGAGCTTATTAACTGGATCACATCCAGCTCCCCTTGAGCTATATGATGCTTAGAGCGTCTTGCTCCACATTCCAATGAATATCTAGTGTGACTCGGTGAGTGCTATGTAAGACACTTTCTTGCATGTGAAACAACAAGTTTGGTGCATGAGAGTGTGAAAAGGTTCCAATGCCTGTGCCACGTGCTGAATGCATTAGACTTGAGCCCTGATGGATCTATCCTGCCTTGTATCAATGTTTCAGGCTACTATTGACTGAATTTTGTTGGGGATATTTTCTAGGCACACCTTGGGCCCTTTGGTACCAACTGATCGTTTAAGTACCACGGCTTGCCAGAGGATTGTAACTGCTCATGTCCATCTCTTTAAGAGCTTGGTATTGATCTGCTGATGATGCAGCTGATCTAGAGCGATACACCCCAGTCAGAAGTGCAAATAAATTGATTATTACAGGAGCTAAATAACTGTTCACACTGGGGGCATCCATCTTCGATTGTCAACTCGGGAGTGGCAAGGTTTCACCAAGTTCCCAGTAGGAAATTCAGACTTCGTGGGACGTTCCAGTTGCAGTTTCCTACTCGGAACCTGGAAATTCCTACTTCTGACTACAACTGGAATGCACCAAAGACGTTACCGAAGTCAAAGCGTGTGTTTGTTGTGGTAAATGCAGTTCGGACCTTCCTCAGAACTCTGCATTGCTTTACAACTTCTTTTTTCAACAACTTACAGGATGCAAAGCGACGAGGTAATGCACCTCTTTGTAGTTTCATAGTTTTTGATGTGTTACAATAAGCAAATTTTGGAAAACTTATTATCGTAGTTGTAGCCGGCTATATATCGCTAGTTACAGCCCGGTGCTCTAAGACGTGTAATATAAATAATAAAATAATATAAATTTGCTCTAGTTTTAATTGTCTTGTTCCTGAAGTTGAGTATCCAGGCCAGTCCGGCTCTGTCCAACCAGAAGGCTAAGGAATAGCATTTATAGGTAACCTATTTTGATGCTATAAAACTCATCAGTAAGTGCGTATTTCGATCAGGAATATATCTAAAAGTGAGACTTTTTTGTTATTACTTAGAAACTCCTCACAGTCTCTTTAATGTGGCAGACAGACAGTGATGCCGGTAACACATTACTCAGTAACCCATTACTCTAATATGACCCCTTTTTTAGAAGCCAGTAATCAGATTAAAGTTATATATTCAAGTCACTGTGCATTACCATTTTTGTCATTTTCATGAGTAAAAAGATAGAATTGCTCTCTTCTTTTGCGGTGAGAGACACCACATAAGTCAGGTTTTCAGTATGAGGATATGTCATGTGCAATACATGCGAGTTCTCCCCGTGAACAACAATAGAGGGAAATTTTTGACTGTTTGCAATGTTTGAAAAATTTGAAATTTTGACTGTATTTAAGTCTTTATCAGTAAAATTAGAAACATGTTGCCACAACTGATTAAGACTATTCTCACTGAAATAAAAACTGCTCTTTTCTCAGTGAAAAAGGGTAAATCCCCAGGTAGATCAATGGGCTTTCAGTTGAATTTTATATCCAATTTTGGGACATGTTCTGTGAATGTGTTAGTCAGAGAGACGATTACAACTATAAAGCAAGGTGTCATGCAAATCCCGAAAAGAAAAAGATAATTTATTGATTGAAAACTGGCGACCTATTACTACCCTTACTATTGATTACAAGATTCTGGCATCAGTGTGACGGAGCGGCCCCGTCACAGAGAGCGCGCACACACGCTCCATGCTCCACGCTACACGCCACACACCAAACTTCCCCTTGCCTCGTTCTGATCCACCTCAGCGGTCACCATCGTCACATTGATCCACAACCCCACAGGTCTTGTAGTTCGCACGAGGGTGCACACTCGCCGTTTAACACACACACATTCATACATTACATAAACACTCACCATGTACGCTAAGTTGTCCTCCACGCTGCCCTCTTTCAAACATAGCGTCGTCCAAACAGGGGCGCATCTACTTCCTGGATTTTAAAGGGCACTTGGCGGGAAAACGGTCCCCACATTTATTTGCCCCAATTATGTTTTTTTTTTCTCACTAAAGCAGACTGAATAACAACACATGAATTGGGGGAAATTGATTTTTTTTCTTTTTTTTCATTGGCATTAATGCATTTTTGATTGTGTTTATGGAGAAGAATAGCTTATATTGTGTTTTTATTTTTATTTTATTTTATTTTATTTTTTTTTTTTGTGGCACGCCAACTGGGAGGGTCTTATTATTTGAGACATTTTTGAACATGCCATGTGGGAGAGTTGGAGATACAGGGAAGATATTTGGAAAAGTTGAACCTGAGCAGATTGATTGTGATTGTTGTTTGAACATTGGCTGTGTTTAGTGGTGGTGAGTTGAAACCTCATGAGGCATTGAACTGCTTGAGCCAGCTGGTTCGAGAAAGGGTTCATCTCATGAAGCTTCATGTGCACACGAAACCACCTACTGGCCAGGTGTATAATCACAGGCAGCGTTATCTATATCTGTTATGGCTCTTGGGAATGACTATGAAGTAAAAAGTATATCTTTATGATCCAGTCATTTCTTGACATAATTTAACACATATGTGTGTAATAAAATATTTTTGAATGTACTGTGAGTTTAGTATGACTTTTCTTGATTTTCAATGTCAATTGCATTTTATTGGGGGGGGGGGGGGGGTATCAGGTGGACTGAAAACTGTGTTTGTTGGGTTTATTTTTTGTGCATTTTGAGATTCTGAATTCACAAAGAAATTTGGATATTTGGAATTTTGGATCTGAATATTTTTGGACATCTCTGTGTTTGATGAACTGCCTGCAACATTCGAAATTTTTTCCCTTTGATGGACTGAAAACAAGCTCTAAGACTTGTTTGATGAACTTTATACTTTAAGAACATTTTGGACCTCATTGCTTAGCTTGTTGGGATTCTACATTTGAATGAAATTGAAATTTTTGGATTTTTTTTTATTTGAAGAAACTTTAAGTTTACTGTAGTGTGCTTTGATTGAGCAATAGGCCTAATGACAGATTTAGTCATCTGCCTGGTGCCCAATTAATATCAATTTCACAATTCTGGCGCTTAGCAACAGTACACTAGTGGCCTAGCATATGATGGCAGGTTGTGTAATGTTTGTCTTTCACTTCAGGAGAGTGTGTGCTTAAGCAGGTAGAGGACAGTGAAAGTGCTTGTGGAACTAAGAAGAGGACACTTAATATGCTTGTGTAACTTGGACAATGATGTACAGAACAGGGGAGGTTTTATTCATTTTTATTTAAAAATAGCAGTTTTTCAACAGTTTTTGGTTTTAAACAATTTCTTTTTTTGGACACTCCGGCCTATGAAAATACCCTTTCATAGGGCACAGAAGATGATGACGTGCACAAAAACGTAAGTGCAAGTTCGTATAAATTTGGGTACAATAACTTTTGCTTCTCCCAGTACTCCTGAGGGTTTTCCATTCTGCTAATGTTTGGCTCGGAAAGATAACGCTGGACCTCCACAGTGACATCAGCTGTAACGTTCTGAGTCCTCCGTTCCTCCATGACACTGGTGTCAAGGCGATGCCAAAGTTTGCTACCTATGAGGAAACCACAGATTATGTTAGTAAGTTTTCCAATTGGAATAAATAATCTCAAAATGTAAAATAGTATATTACCTCCAGTGACATCATGAGAGGTGGAAGGCTAGGGGATTTCCTCTCTGCCTTGTTTCGACCTAATAAGTGTGGCACACTCAGAGGTCAGTCGTTTTATTGCATCCGCTGCTTTGGTTGGACTGAAAGATCCGATGGTCTTAAACTGAGGGTCTAGGAGTGTAACAAGTGACATTATGCTCATCGACCTTAACGTGTAAAGCCTCTCCCGTAGTTGTCTGATCAGCTGTTCGCCCATTTCCACTGCAACTGCAGGTGCTGGCTTTGTGACCTCCTCCTGAGTAGTTTGCTCCAGCATTTTCATTAGGGGCACAACTTTGGAGGTAGACGCATTCTCCTCTGCAGACAGCTCTACAGTGGCATCATAAAAGGGAGACAGCAGGGACAAGCACCCTCCAACAATGCTGAACTCTTCTGAATTGAGAAAAGGGATGTCATGCTGTTGCCCAGCTAAAGCTTCCCCCACTGGCTCTCAGCTCCACCAGAGGTTGCAGCATCAAGTACATGAGGTTCCATCTGGTTTCCACTTCTTGGATTAGCTTCAGTTTTTGCAACCCCAGATGAAGCTGCACATGTGTAAGCTTCTCCTTTAAATATACAGATGAGTAGGCTATTAAATCACTGCAGTGGGAACACAGACAAACTTTTAGCATTATTATAAATTGGAATAAAGGGAAAGAGCATACCTTTGCAGTGGTGCTGCTTCTAAAGTAGCCAACCAGCTTCCTGGCTTTGGCCCAGATGCTGGAAAGCACAGGGTACTGGTCAAGCGCCTTCTTCAAGATTAAGTTCAGCGTATGTGCTATACAAATATGGTGCCGAAGCTTCAGCTCTCTCACACAGGCAACCATATTGGGGGCGCTGTCAGCGACCAAACTTGTCACCTTATTAGTGATTCCCCATTCCTCCATCAGGGAGGCCTTCACACGAGCTTTATTTTTAACTGTGTGTGACTGGGGGAATGCCTGCACTCCCAACAGCACAGAACTCAGCCTGGTATTTTCTCCCACCAGATGGCATGTAACAGCCAGGTAGGCATCCATGTTGATGGATGTCCACATGTCAGATGTCAGGCTAACAGCAGGCGCCTTCTTCACTGGAGCCTTCACCTTCTCTTTGGCCAACTCATATTTGGCATCCACCATGGCCTTCAGAGCCTAAAGGAAAAAAATAAGTGCTGCATTTTGAGACATAAAATAAAGTAACCATTTTGTTTCATTCATATGCCAATACGTACCTGACTTGTAGGGAGAACATATTTAGGATCCAGTTCGGACACAAATGTCCTGAATCCTACATCCTCTACAATAGTGAAGGGCTGTGTGTCCTTCGCTATAGAGACCAAGGCTTCATCCAGCTCTTGTTTTCTGGTGGCTGGTTAAAACAGAATAAAACAGTGTCTCTTAACTATCTTTATTAGCACAATAAACAGAAGTCAACATGGACAAATTGTGTCAATGTGTTTGTAATATTGTAATAACCTACCTTGGCTAGATGAAGCTCCAGTTTCCTCCTTTTTGTCATGCAAGGCACGGTAATGCCTTAGCATGGATGAAGTGTTGTTATTGTACCCCAGCTCTTTGGAACACAATAAACACCTCACCTTTGAATAAAAAATAAGAAACTGTGAAAAATACATTTCTTGATGAGCAAATCTTTTTTTTTTTTTTTTATGAATTTTTGGGGCATTTCGCGCCTTTATTGATAGGAGAGAGACAGTGGATAGGCTTGTAAAAGGGGGTGAGAGAGTAGGGAAGACACTCTGCAAACTGGTCACAGGCAGGATTCGAACCTGGACTGGCAGAAGCATGTACATGGGGTGCCTGGTTGCTAAGCACTCCGCCAAACCAGCACCCCATGATGAGCAAATCTAATGTGTCTGAAATATTGTTCGATGTTATTCACTTACCTTATTCGGGGTAATCAAATCAAAATGTTCCCACACAGGGGAAATCCTCCTCTCTCTACCTGGCTCCATCTTCTCACCTATCCTCTCCCCTCACTCTCTTAAATCTCCAATCTATCTCTCTAACTCACTTTCTAAACTCTCCAAACTATCTCCAAACTATATAAACACTATTCAAACTCCTGTATCCAAACTCTCAGCTAACCACAACTCTCCTACAAACACCCACATTTTGAATGGTGCCTGAGGGGTTTATATCGCTGTCAAACCTCACGACACAATCTGAACCACTTCCTGAAGCAGTCACGTGGTACAGCCGGGCAGCGAGGCTTTGGACGTCATCATTTTTGGCTCCTCCCCTAAATGGAGCAAGCCTCGATACGCACTTTGAAGAAACGCCCCCTCCTTACTCGGCACACACGTCGAAGCCTTGGTACATCTCATCACATCATTCGCTGTGATGCTGTTTTTTTTTTTCCTTTTCTCTTGGACTGACGTGTGAGGTTGGTGAAGAACTCAGATCAGCCATTACTAAGTTTTGTATAGTTTTTGTAAAAAGTTTTTTTTTCAGTCTGTCACTTGTATATATTTTTTCCACTGTTGGGAGATTGGTGAATTAAAACCCCTAGAAACGTACCTTTCTGACTACACCATATTGTCTATCGGGAAGAACCCCATGACAATCAGTTTATGCAGCCACATTAAAAACAGGCCTCCTACATATTGTTGCTGGAAAACAAACATGTTTCATTAAAGATAGACACAAAATTATAATATCAGACTTACTTTGGATTTACTACACTATGCAGATTCAGTGCACTCAGAAGCCTTAATTCTCTTCCTAGACTCACAAAGCTTCGACACCATTGAACATAAGTTTCTGATAGCATGTCTTAAATAATGTGGTTTTGAAATCAATTTATAGATACAATTGAAATGTTTTGAAAAGGAATTAATAGCTCAGTGATTATCAATTGCAGTACCCCGGATAGATTTGATGTAAAACATGCCTGATTTCACCTTTTCTATTTATCTTAGTTGTTGAATTTTTGTTACTAAATATAGTTCATGATGCAGACTTCAAAGGCATCTCTATATTTAATAGAGAAATAAAAAAAATCTCTACTGGCACACATACAATCCTTTTCCTGTAAGACAAAGAACAGCTGGTCAAAGCTATTGACCTCATCAAACAGTTTCCATTATTTTCCATCAGTTTTCTGATACATTTTCCGCTGGCCTAGTGTCTAGCTATGGGGAGCAGATTGAAATTTCTGTTCATGGGCCCCTGAACAAACCCGTGGACAGGTAGGATATAGACATACGATATACTGACATAATTACAGTTATTGTTTTATGTCACAATGTAGAATAATTGAGGAAATATCTGGCAACACAGCAAAAAACATATTTGCACTTGCACCTTTCTGTTACTTCTGAGTGCTACATGGTATGATTAAACCTACACAAAATGAGTCGTTCCGTGCCGATTATCTTCCTGCCGTCTATGCGCCAAAATTTTGGTTGGCTCTACCAAATCTCACTCTCAGATTTGTTGAAAGTTGGCAGCCCCACATCTTTTATCAGTGTTTTGCTGTATTTCTGATGGATTTCCCCATGTTTTACTGGTTTCTTTTGTCATTTATCATCTTTTCATCATAGTAAGTTTTTTATGGATTCCATAATTAATACCTTTAGGAATATTGAAGGAAGAAATGTCGAGATCTTTGTTTTCAGCTTGACAGGACGTGCTTCAGGGACTATATTAGTAAATAAAACTCCTGGACATGGTCTATATGACAGGCTATACATGGACACTAAATGTTGGAGGCAAACAAAAATCTTTGAATTTATGTGAAAGAGGGATAGTTGATTTTTGGTCGTCTCAGAAAACTTCTACATGTTCATTCACAATTGTTTTTGAAGACAATCATGTTGAAAAATCGAATCCATTTTTATTCTTTTCATGTAATTACACGCTGTTATTATTTATTATGTTATCAATGCCTACAATAAGTACTTGCAAGGATTGTTAACTTTAATTCTCATGAAAGAGGGTGAAAAATGTATTTAAAGGTCCATTCCTGACACATTTATTGACAAGAAAAGACCAGGTGGACACTTATTATTAAAGTGTTGACTGTCATGTTTTGACTTCTGTACTCCATATCCACAAATAAGTTATCACTGTACACATTTTTATTTTCAGATATTTTCTCAAAAATATGAGGTGACAAGCAACATATGTTCATATTGGCATCAAATTAAAAAAAATCCCAGAATTTAGTCCAGCCCTTTAAGCAGGATACCTCCTGGACACGTGTACAGCCGTTACCTTTTAATAAGTTACCAATATGGTGTCCTGTATGGTTTGCCGTTGACACCAGTGTCACGTTCCATACCAGGAAACACAACAAATTGAGATAAATCAAAGGTAATTTTATTTAACAAAGGGACAAAGCAAAGAATCAATAGTCATGAAACAAATTCTTCCTCCACTCTCCAAACCAAGCAAACCCAAAATACAAATCATCCACAAACACATGAGGTCCTCACAGGATGAAGAACACAGAGAGAGTGTGGCTGCACTGAGCTGAGCATTGCTGCTCAGGCTGAGCGACCACACCCACACCCATCCAGGTGTCAGCCATCCAGCCTGATGACCACACAGCAGGCAGCACCAGGGCCTGGAGAAATCTCCTTCCTCCATCACACCAGCGAGCATTAAAAGTTGGCTCAGTTTGTCAACATTTATATCCGATGGCATGTCACACATTTTTATATATGCTCATCTAAATCATCTTACACAGGGCATTTAATTTCTTCCATTATGGATATTATATTATTGTATTGGATGGCATAGCCTGATGGTTTTCTTCCCATAATGCCTGACGCAACTCACAGTCAAAACAGTGCTGTTTGTGACATAATGACATGAGGCAGCCTTTTTTCCACTCAGAACAGTGCTGGTGCAACTCAGACTGGACTTCACTCTTTACAAAATAATGCTGAGGAAATATGGACATTTTTACCTGGTTTTTACCTGAACTAGAAAAAAGCAATGAGCAGTAGGTGTGAAACCACATATGTTAAGAACATTTACCTCCACTCTGGGACCCAACAATGTGGTGTTTGGTGTTGGATTTGTTAGCACGTTTACTGGTGACTTGTAAAACAACTTCATTCCTTGAAGTGGTTAGAGCAGCTACTGTACATAAATGTCTCTTTGTTTTAGTTTTTCTCTAAACTGTCACAGGATGTGTTTAATAAAACTAAGGTACTAAAAACACCAGCGTGTGTCCTTGAACAAGATACATCAGCATCCTTGGCTGTGACAGTAGGAGCCATGTTTGCACCTTTCACCTTACAGTGATGGTAGGGACGCTTCTCTGACTGAGCCATTGACACCCACTGTGTATGTAATGTGATGCTCCTACAGTACTTCTGTCTGGTCAGATACTTTAAGATACTCAAACTGCACAGTGTAGCACTACTTTATCTTTTGTAACACTCATGTCATGCATGTTCCTTAGTAACAGGAATGTTCAAATTACAGCCATAGTTCTGCTTTCACTAGCAAGGACCACACCACAAATGTATGCGTTTGAAGGTTTAATGAAGATTTAGGAGTATGAGGAATGACAGTGATGAACATGTGACATGAGATATGTTGAGAGACGAGCCGTCAAGAAGGACGTAGTAAGCCAGGCAGAGGGAGACTCAGTGTGGGGGTACCGTCTCATTGTGTTCTGCCTGAGCTGATCTTGACCCCCACCTAGGATAAGGTGAGCGAGGAGCTGAGTGGAGGAAGAAAAAACCATGATTAAGACTGAAGGGTGGGAGGGTGGGTTGAAGAGTCACAGACAAACTAAGCAATGAGGCATGGCTGAGTAATCAGACGTAATCAGCTTATTTTCAAAACAGCGTTAGTTTTATAACATATTAGTCACAGTATGATTGCCATGAAAGTTGTTTGTTTGACCACATACTCCACTGCATATATAAATGTTGAGTGAAATCTTTATGAATGTTATCTGATTTATAAGTAGTATGCGTTTGTTTCGATAAAATTAAATTTAACTTACTTACATTGGTAAGTAGGGATAATTTCTTCATGCCCACCAACTCCAAAAAAGCTGAAATGAAGGGGACCATTAGCATAACAATCTCCTCTTTATTGAGAGTTAAACCTACTATGAGGTACAAACACTGTAATTTCTGTGTTTTTACTGTATGTAGTTATATTATTATTTATTTTGTTATAACAGTCTCTTCATTCATTTATATTGAATATTGTGTTGTTTATATTATTATCCAGACAGATTTGTTCTAACGCAACAACTGAGTGTGGAGCTGGGGCTTAAGTAGCTGGCTGATTGCCGGAGACGAGGTGCAGGTGTGAACAGCGACACAGGTGAGGTGAGTCAGAACTGATTAGAGTGGAGCAGGTGAGTGACAGGCTGCGGATGAGGCTGAGGCTGAAGCTGAGATTGTGACACAGATACTTTAAGATACTCAAACTGCACAGTGTAGCACTACTTTATCTTTTGCAACACTCACGTCATGCATGTTCCTTAGTAACAGGAATGTTCAAATTACAGCCATAGTTCTGCTTTCAGTAGCAAGGACCACACCACAAATGTATGCGTTTGAAGGTTTAATGAAGATTTAGGAGTATGAGGAATGACAGTGATGAACATGTGACATGAGATATGTTGAGAGACAAGCCGTCAAGAAGGACGTAGTAAGCCAGGCAGAGGGAGACTCAGTGTGGGGGTACCGTCTCATTGTGTTCTGCCTGAGCTGATCTTGACCCCCACCTAGGATAAGGTGAGCGAGGAGCTGAGTGGAGGAAGAAAAAAACATGATTGAGACTGAAGGGTGGGAGGGTGGGTTGAAGAGTCACAGACAAACTAAGCAATGAGGCATGGCTGAGTAATCAGAGGTAATCAGCTTATTTTCAAAACAGCGTTAGTTTTATAACATATTAGTCACAGTATGATTGCCATGAAAGTTGTTTGTTTGACCACATACTCCACTGCATATATAAATGTTGAGTGAAATCTTTATGAATGTTATCTGATTTATAAGTAGTATGTGTTTGTTTCTATAAAATTAAATTTAACTTACTTACATTGGTAAGTAGGGAAAATTTCTTCATGCCCACCAACTCCAAAAAAAGCTGAAATGAAGCAGACCATTAGCATAACAATCTCCTCTTTATTGAGAGTTAAACCTACTATGAGGTACAAACACTGTAATTTCTGTGTTTTTACTGTATGTAGTTTATTATTTATTTTGTTTGTTATGAACAGTCTCTTCATTTATCTGATATTGAAGTTGCTATTAAAATGATATTATCCAGACAGATTTGTTGTCTGAACAGATTTGTTGTCCAGAAATGAAACTCCAGCGTCTTTGTGTGTCTACTCACCATTGTTGTTTGTGAAAAGCTTTTATTCTTTGTACATGTATTGGAGCAGGTCTGCCTCTGCAAACTTACATGCCATCTACTGAACCGGCATGTAAGCTACAGCAGTTTCATTCGTGTTCAGCGTCTCCATCTGAACGGGGATCGACTTTGGATATGCAAAGGAAAAATCTTTGCATTTTAGGTCACAGGGCTCTAATTTCGTGGCGCAGCGCAGGGGGCGCAAGCCTGGCGCACCCCGCGCAGTGTTAATTTCGTCCGGCGCACCGCCGTGCGCCGCCAGTTTGACAATTTGGTAGACCGTCTGCACAAAGATGGGTGTGACGGCGCATCAGGGGGAGGTGTGGACAGATTTGAGTGGCACAGTGACAATTTTGTGCCAAAAAACTGCGGAAGGTGCGCTGAAAGCTCGCCAGCTCCAACCTGGTCTATCTTCGGCGCAGGGCGGAGCGCACCCTCCGCAGCTGTAATTTGGTGACAAGCGCACATGTGCGCATGCCTCAGAGGCAGGTTTCCAGAGTGTCAGGCACATTTTAAACCAATAAACAATCACAGCAATCACTATTTGATGTAACCGTCTGAACCAGCATATACATTTGTATCTATATTAATTGTCCCGTCACATCTGATGTCGGATTAAAGCCGTTTGTCATAATGGAAACTTAACCTGACGGCAGCTGGAAGTTTGATGCACATCTTACAAGTCAACAATAAACAGCCTTGACATCTGATACTGAGTAAATATCTGGCTTCTCTCATTTCATTAAATTCAAAGAAAAGAGGGAGAAAAAAGGCAAAGAAAAAGGAGAGAAAATAAATGTCTGTCACTCAGGATTTACCCGTGATTTCCCATATTCCTCTATTTTAGTCTTTATTTTTAAAGTGATCTAAAAAGATGGAGTACATCATTGCAAGGAGGATGAGGAGGAGACATCGGTAGAGTACACAGTTTATCACTAAAGGCTCTGCTATTTGGCGATGACAAACCAGGAGTGCAGGTGGATCACAAGTATTATGAATGGATAAGCCAGCGGGTGTGAAACTGTCTCTTATTTTTTTTACTCCTATTAATGACAAAGGAACAGATTACACCTGTCCCGGGAGCTGGCCCACACGGTGACGAGGCGCTCATTTGATTGGTGAAGACAGCGATCGGCTGTATTAATCCCACTCACGTCTATTCTCCTCCTACTCTGACATTTGCGCGGAGAGGCAGAGACGTGGGCGTGGACGCGCTCCTTGAGTGCGCCTCTCTTGGCACTGCAGGAAACCTGCAAAGTGTGCAGGTCACACCCAGTCGGTACAAAATTAGAGCCCACAGACTTAAAGTCAGTACTAACATGGAAATCACTTTGTGGGAGCCCACCTGACTATGCTGTGGTATTCTAGCCAGTCTGTTGATCCTCAATCAGTGTTGCCAACTCCTCAGTAAGGAAAGTAGCTATTGGCTGTCCCAAAAGTCGCTAAAAGTCACTAAATGACGTCGTCACCTATTTTGCACAATCGGCAATTCGCATGAATTGTAATGGACGCTGTAGGAGAGAGGAATAACATCATGGGAGAGACAAAAGTGAGTAAAAAACACCCTAAATATGTTTAGAACTACAAATAAACAAATAACTTCAACATTAACAGCATTAAATGATTTTATTGCTCGTTTTGTCCTGCATTGTTAAATGTTGGAAGGAAGGGTGAGGGTCTCCTCTCTGCTCTGCTTGCAGCTGGGACTGCTGCACGAGGCTGTGAGATGTCACCGCCTGTGAGTGCTTTGGGACTGGGGAGGGGCTCACGGCAGTGAGCGCCCGTTGCTCGTTGAGGACAGTAACTGCAGAACGATACGTTCACGTCAGTCTCCAAAACACCAGAAAACTCTCCACTAACACCAGAAAAAGTCGCTAGATTTTTTCGCTAGTCGCTTTTTTGAAAAAAAGTCGCTAAAGGGGTCTGAAAAGTCGCTAAATCTAGCGACAAAGTCGCTAAGTTGGCAACACTGTCCTCAATGAACAGGCAGTCCTCCAGCTGTATGTAAGTCTTCCTAGCCCTTGCATGATTAGACTTTTTTCCTGTAAAATGTTGTCAGTGTTTGTTCCTTGCTTTGTAGAGGGAAGCATGTTATTTAGTTTTTCATAATCCCTAAATATGATAGGTGTTTAAAAAACATATACAAATACAAGAAAAGCACCCAGAGAGCACAGTCCTCTGCCAGTAAACAATTTTGGATCACCATGCATTCTGATATGACAGCCGATTCTCCGTTCATGTCTGCCCATGTGGAGAACACCGCTGGCATTGCAAGGGAAGCTGGATAGTGACGTATACCCCTTTTCCACCAAGCTGGTTCCAGGGCTGGTGCTCGTGCTGGTGCTAGAGCTGGTTCAAAATTGGTTCAAGTGCGAACCGGTTAAGAACCGTTTGCTTTTCCACAAACGGGTGCCGGCCAGAGAGCTACGTCAGCACGTCAATATATACGTCTGTATACATCACGCCAGTTTCCCAAAACAACTAGCGAACAACAATAAACAAAACAATAAACTTACCAGGCTCTGTGGAGGTTTGCTCCAGGGTTGTGTCCTCCTGCATAGACTCCAGCATGGCTGTGGCCAAATTCAATGCCCCGGTAGCGCTGCACGCCGGTCGGTCCCCGAGAACAGCATTGAGCATTTTGTAATGCGGGCTGTTAAAACGTGGCCGACCATTGCCACTACAGCCCAGCTCGGTCTTCTGGTCCCTATATTCTTTCTTTATATATTCTTTATATATATATATTCTTTTCAATCTGTTTTTCACTTACTCCAACCTCGTCTTTTTAAAAATGGCTCTCTTCCGTGCTTTTACTCTGCTAATCCCGCCCCCAGCCCCTGACGTAAGCGCGTAGCCCCCGACGTAGCCTGGTTCTTTCTGCTGGCCCAGCAAAGAGTTGGTGCTTGCTGAGCACCGGTTTTGAGAGCCAGCAACCGGTGCTTAGTCTGTGGAAAACCAAAGAACAGGTGCTTAGTCTGGCTCTAGCTCCGAACCAGCCCTGGAACCAGCTTGGTGGAAAAGGGGTATATGTGTTTTAGGGGTGCGAGGGGCAGTTCAGGTGATGCCACAGATGAGAAACAACAGCTGCCTACTAATCCAATGCCACCCTCACCCTGTGACTTTAACTGGGTGCCTGAGCCTAACACAGATCACCTCCTCCTGGGCCTCCACCTTGCACACCAAAAGATCCATTTCCTCAACCAAATTTGTTCACCAGTTTGGTTACTTCATCACAAATTGTTCCCTGATTGGCTTGTAAGAAGTCTCCCAAATATCTTATTGTAATGGTCCTGTCTGTTTTTTTTTTTTTTTACTTCATAGCATTTCTGGTTTCAAGTTCCTGTTTTATTTTTCTAACTCCTGTCTCCCTCTCTTTCAGTGTCTGGTCTCCTTCTGTGTGATAATGTGCTTCACTTGTGCCTTGTTACCTGCAGTCCCGGCTCCTTTAAATTCCCTGCATGCTCACTCTCAATCTGCCAGATCATCTCACGATCCACCATACTAATCTAGCACCATTTCCTGATCATTCTCCAATGTTTTGTGACCCGTGTCCTGCTTCCAAGTTTTCACATTCTTTGCCTGCTGATTTTGTACCTCTGCCTGATTCGCTGCCTCTTGGTAACGCACAGTTTCTAAATAAAGACAAAATCTTTGGATCACAATCGGCTCAGTGTTTGAGTCCTTATTTTTCTGTGCTGTAATACTTAAGTGTTTATCATGATAAATAATATATCCTCTTTTCACACACACAGACTCATACACACACACAGAAAAGGACCAATGAGTCCTCAGCTCAGACAGTGTGCTTCATATCATCAGAATAGGGCCTTGGCTACTTCTTCTGTTAATGGGGGTTTTGTCTGATTTGGCCTTGACATACCACCTCAAACTTAATAAGCCAGAACAAAGACAAGCTGATTTCAAAGATCATAGTTCTTATTCTTAGAGACAGGCCAGTCACACTGAGATCACGTCATTGAAAAAGAACATTAGAGGTCTATTGTTCTTGTTTGAGTTTTCCGAGGACCACAGTATTAGTGGACTCCAAACTGATTTTTTGGCGAAGCAGCCAAGAAAGTGACAAGCACACATGGCATCTGATCTGAAGTACTTCTACTTTTTACAGTGCAGTTCAATCAGCTATACACAAAACTTGAATCCGGGCAATCAGTGGAAATACTTTGCAACTGTGACAGGCTCCCCTCTCTGGGTGTATATTGGAAATAATTTAACTTAAGAAAATAATTTCTGTTGTGCTGGCTTACAGGAAGAGTGTGGACAGGAAAAAAAGGCATAGCACCAACATGACACAAGCCTGCAAAACATGTCATATGGTCATGACTAGGATGTGGCTAACAATAATTTCTGTTGTCCATTTATTAGCTAATGATTGTTTCAATCCGTGATCTTTTAACTACAGTATACTGATGGTCATGCTGATAGTAAATAAAAGGCTTTACCTTTCAAGATACTTCAATAACTACTCCCAACATAAATCTTACTCAGGTAAAAAATAGAAATTACTTACAAACACCAGTTCCAGCTAAGTTGGGGCATTGTGTAATAAGTAGATAAAGACTGGATACAATGATTTGCAATTGCTTCAAATTCAATTGAATATAGCACAAAGACAAGATATTGAAATTCCAAAGTGAGCATTTTTTTGTTTTGCTTTTTATTCTAGGAAATATTCACTAATTTTACATTGGATTCCTGTAACACATTTCAAAAAAGATGTGATGGTGAAACAGTGACATTTAAGAAAACCATTTCCAGTTAATACAGTGCACTACCTTATCTACAAGTGCAAGGTAAAGCTCAACCATACAAAGCAAAAGTCATATGTTAACAGTATCCAGAAATGTCACCAGCTTCTCTGAGAGCACAGACTGACGCAAAGTGGAACGTGTGGTCTGAATAGTACAGATTAATACTATCGACTTTTTGATTAACTCCGCCAAAGAGGTTATGTTTTCGGGAGAGTCTGTCTGTCTGTATGTCTGTCTGTGAACAAAATAACTCAAAAAGTTATGGATGGATTTTGATGACATTTTCAGGAAATGTTCAGCATGGGAAAGAAAGAAGTGATTCAATTTTGGTGTTGATCCGGATCACCGTCTGGGAACTGTGCTGCTTGGCAGAGGTCTGTGCTCTCCGAGTGCTTTTCTAGTTTTCAATGCAGCAGCCCTAGTAATAACAAAAACTAGTGATGCAGTGAAAAATATGAGGGTAAGTGCCTCAGTATACATGAGCTGTGCCCCAGTATAATTCCAGGGGTTGATAAAATATATCCTTGCAAGAGCTCATTTGTCATCTCACTGAATTATAAATGCATACCCGAATGTCATGTAGTCCACCTGCAGAGCACTATGGCTTTGCTCCAATTGATGGCATGCATCTTTGCCCAAAAGAAGTGTATTTAAAGTGCTGTGCAGCAGATTGTATTTATGAAGCTAAAAAAACAGATATCCTAAAGAAATCTCACAAATTAATTGTGAGTTTAGGAATTAACAAGAAACAGGAAAGCAATATGTAAAACAACAGATTATGTTTCCCGCATGACTTTAATTTCCTGTAGGCATAAAAAATATTTCTTCTTTTCTGCATTTTGAGTGTATTTTAACTGTGAGTGCTTGTTTTCCTGGGTTAATCTGCTTGGCAGAGACTGACAGAGTTGTAGAGGCTCCTGCTGGAAAGACTTGCTGTGAATTTCCAATGATGCTGCTCCGAGGTACTCTGTTGGCACACTCCGCAAACAGACTGCGATGCAGGCTTGGGGAACTGGTTGACAGGACTTGTGGTGATGTACTTCAGAGTGCGGAACGCTGCACAGGCACACTATGCTTAAACTGGGTGTAATTGTGATTAAGAGTAGTAAAAATTTGCCATGATTTTCCTACAGGCAACAAGAACAAAAGTAATCTGACCCTCATGGTAACCAAAGTTGCCCATCCCTGCCCTAAACTGTGTGTTTTCTCATCCCATCAAGAGTTGTGGCTTGCAAGATGACCTTTCCTACCATATCTAACATGTTTCTCCCTGCTTCTTATACACATAATTACCATAAATGTTTGAAACAATCCATCAAGAGGTCATGGTTCTCTTGGGTTGACATGCTCCCTTGTAAAACAACATACCTCATCCCACCTTCACTCCGGTAAGTTCACAAAGGAACAGGAGCTTATCTCTGCACACCAACCTTTAGTGTCCATCAGCAACAATGAAAATTCAGAAGCTGTTTTCTAACCACTGCCTTGGTTTTATGTGCATGCCTCAACAATAGCATAGTAAAAAAGGACATAAATCAAGCAGGAAATACACCCCAAGGCAATTCCTGCTAACTGACATTAATAGTGTGCCTCCTAAGACCGACACAGCCCTTGACTGTCACTATTAAGAAAATGGCACAGGAATGATTGGGTGGTGACTGTTAGGTGGGAGGTCTCTACAGCTCATTTACTAGCATTGAGCTTTAATCTCAATGTGGGGCAACAAAACTAAGCCCAAGGCTTTCGAAAATATGTTGTTTTTTTCAGTCTTTCCCTGTGTCTTTTTTGTCACTCACTCTGAACCTTATAACACAAATGATGTGCAATCATACCACTCATTGCCTGACTATTTTCATAATTACAGGCTCTCCCAGAGTGTGGCTGGCATTCAGTGGGATATGACTTAATGGGTGTTGTGTGAAGTGTGGAAGGATGAATTCTACTGATTTCTGCCTCCTGCCAGCCTTTTTGTTAGAGAATGACAGTGTTGCAGAGTTCATCTGCATGGCTATCTATTTTGAAGGTTTGGTAATAGTTTTATGGACTTTAAGTACAAGACACACTTTTGCAGATGGAGAGTTGACAGTCCTGATGAGAAACAAATGGAACTGCTGTGGGAACTGGATTACTGCAAAAATCCACTAACCTGTTCATACTGATATGTAAATACCAGCAGTTTTATATGTGCCTCTGCAGTCCACAGCTGTCATCATGCAGAGCCTCCCTGCTGTAAATAACACTTACCATACTCATACAGAACAGATTCTGTTTTTTTTAAATATTGAATGCATCAGTCGATAGAAAGGATATATGTGAACAGGTTGTTGAACAATTAACAGACAAACCAATGGATGGATAAACAGATGGATAAGGAATTGAACTGGCAATATAGTGAATCGACAGACTGACAGACAGATGAATGAACAGATAAAGATAGGCAGACTAATTATTAAATAAATAGAAATACAGGTGGGTGGTTGGATGGATTGATGGTGGGAATGAATGGATGGATAAATAGATAGGTGGACTGATTATTATCAATCAATCAGTCAATCAAACTTTATTTGTACAGCACTTTTCATACAGGACTTTGTAATACAAAGCGCTTTACATGAGAAAAAGATAAAATAAAATAAGTGGAATAAAAAGCATAAAATGAAAACATAAGACCCCCACAATCCCCCCCTCCCCCAAACCACACTCACTTAAACACATGAAGACATAAAACGGAAATTCTGACAGAAAACAGAATTAGAGGACTGAGAAAACGCTATCTTGAATTAAAAATGAGGAAACACAGGAGCTAAAACTAAAATAATGCTTAAAAATACTCAAAATTACTAGAGGGTAAGATAAATAAATGTGTAAATACATAAATAAATAAAATAATATAACAGTATAGAATAAAAGTTAGATAAATATAATAAAATCAGCTAAAATAGGATAATAAAAGGAAAAGCATTTAACAAAGAATAAATCCCCCAAAAAAAAAATTAAAAAAAAAAAGTTTAAAAAAAGTTAAAGTTAGTTATTAGTTAAATTCACACATGGAAGGATTGATGAATAATTCTGAGGATATATGGGTGAGTTGATGGTTAAATATATGATGGATGAATGGATGAACAGATGGATAAGAAAATGAACTGATTGTGGAATGAATGGACAGACCAAGAGACAGAAGGAATGAAGAATGAAGGAAGGAATAGATAGAAGGAATGAATTTATAAATTTATAGTTGGATTGGATGTTACATAAATCGACAAATAGATGGGAGGTAGATGGTTAAATGAATGAAAGGGTGGGTGGATGAATGAAAGGGTGAATGAATGGATGAACAGATGGATAAGAAGTTAAGTCTGACTAACGGATGGATAGACTGGTTGAAAGATAGGTGAACTAATTAATGAATAAATAGATCATTGGATGAGCGGATGGATGAATGAATTGATGGATAGGTTGGTAAGACAGTGAACTGATTATTAAATGAATAGGCATACTGACAGATTGTTGGATGGATAATGGGTGGACTGTGCATTAGAATCATCCACCCATCAATGGATGGTTGGATGGGTGAATTGATGGTTGCATGTATGGTATGAAGGATTGTTACGAACCTGGTCATATTTTGTTTTGCATTGTGTGTTTTGGTATTTGTTTTGCTGTATTTGGGAGGGCTCTCCTGTGCCCTTTATGTTACAATGTGTGTGTGTGTGTGTGTGTGTGTGTGTGTGTGTGTGTGTGTGTGTGTGTGTGTGTGTGTGGGTGGGGGTGTGCTTGCGCGTGTATGTTGTGTGTGTGTGTGCATAAGGTGTTCTTGCTTGATTAGGTGAGCCTGCCCCTTCTTCCTATTGGACTGACGTTGTCATGTTGCCACCTGTGGTGAAGCGAATAACATACAAATAATTGCTTTTATTTTTACATACATTGGAACTGGAATTCATATGCACATAGCATGTTCAGAACACCCATGTAGGTGAGTAATCATCTACATGCTACCAGTGGGGCCTCATCATAGCTTCACATCTGACCCAAAAATTGATCAAGTTCGAAAAATGTAAGAGTCAAACAGTTGTTTGGTTTTAAGGTCAGACGACCCATGTACAAATGTATTTAATGATCCCTGGTTTAGGATTTTTTTTTAGTTAAAATGTTTTGTCCAAATGAATGTGCACTGTGTCACTCTGTTTTCCCTAATAATTCTACAAAGTAAGCAGCTCACAGCGTAATCTGTCCATGCAGCATTGCCAACCATAAATGGCTCATTAGCTCTTGGCCATAATACTGTTGTACACTTTGCTTTGCCAGATAACCAAATGATGTGCATGAAAATGAAAGGAAACTGTTGCCTCCCTGTTCTTTCTGTCTTCTTCTTGGTTTGCCACATTTCAGACTCACTACCTGATTGAACAAGATGTTAATTTCATTCACAAAGAAAGAGATCAAGAGTTTGACATTGTTAAAGTTTCCACTTTCCAACCATAAGTTCAATGAGACCCTGCTGCTGTGCGGGTGATGCATCATGACTGCAAACATAATACAAGGGTTAAATACAAGTAAAGAAAAAGAACAATTAAACATGTCAGTATATTTTTGAAAGCAGTAGAGAAAAATCTCTGTTTTTAAAAATGCTGCCTACATGTGAACATAGCCCTAAATTGGCCACCCTCTGGTCCTCAAAAACAAGTCATTCACACTGAGCCACTGCCAAATTAGCTGCTGTAAGGACGGTAGCTTTTGAACAAGCTCCTCCAGTGGTCTCAGTCCACACCAAACTGACTCTTCTTCTTATCTGCTCTTTCTTTAGGTGCTACATCAGATGCTCTGCATTGCAGAAACTAATGGCACTAACCTTCAGAACAGGAGAAAGGGAGAAAAGGAAAGAGAAAGAGATAAAGGAAAGAAAACAGACATTCGTCAAATTCAAGCTTAGATTACTCAAAGAACTACAGTTAAGCAGAGTTGCATTTTTTCCATGATGGCAGTGCTATATGGCCTACTTATGCTCCTTTTATATAAGAAAATGTATGTGTTCTTTTTAAACAATGTTACTATCACTGCTTACTTACTTCCATGCATCCTTTCCATTGGTATTGCTGTTAACCAATACATCCACCGGGGGGCTCGAAAAAATGTGTCTCGCACAGACATCCGTTACTCCTTTGTTACTGGCCAACTTTATTGAAGTTCTGGCCCAGCGTTTCTGGGTGTTGTTGATAAATGGCTTTGGCTTTGCATAGTAGAGTTTAACTTGCACTTACAGATGTAGCGACGAACTGTAGTTACTGACAGTGGTTTTCTGAAGTGTTCCTGAGCCCATGTGGTGATATCCTTTACACAGTGATGCCAGTTTTTGATGCTGTGCCGCCTGAGAGATCGAAGGTCACCGGCAGTCAATGTTGGTTTTCGGCCTTGCCACTTACGTGCAGTAATTTCTCCAGATTCTCTGAACCTTTTGATGATGTTACGGACCGTAGATGATGAAATCCCTAAATTCCCTGCAATAGCTCGTTGAGAAATGTTGTTCTTAAACTGTTGGACAATTTGCTCACGCATTTGTTCACAAAGTGGTGACCCTTGCCCCATCCTTGTTTGTGAATGACTGAGCATTTCAGGGAAGCTGCTTTTATACCCAATCATGGCACCCACCTGTTCCCAATTAGCCTGTTCACCCTGTGGGATGTTCCAAATAAGTGTTTGATGAGCATTCCTCAACTTTCTCAGTCTTTTTTGCCACTTGTGCCAGCTTTATGAAACATGTTGCAGGCATCAAATTCCAAATGAGCTAGTATTTGCAAAAAAACGATTTACACAACGTGCCAACTTCACTGGTTTTGGGTTTTGTAAGTTCCCAGAAGTTAGTTAAGTTAATTTGTTTGTAAGCTGCTCTCAACTTTAACGCATCACTAACAGTTTCTGTACTGACACATGTATAGTTTTTACAATGTGTCCTCTTTGTTCCACTGTCAACACCTGCAAGCATGTGAGGCCTCTTCTCTGCATGGATTAAGTTTGTTAACCTCAATATTGCAAGTCTTATCAAGCATTAATAAATACTGTTGTGTCTGTTAAGACATTTGAACTGCTCTCTGCTTCAACTTATTTTGTCCTTCATTTTGATGGTGACTAATTTCCCACAAAGCAGTGCCTGACAACTGATCAAGACACTATTTACTTCAGCTGTATGTATTTGGCATGATGACAAGAGGACAACACTAGCCGTGTGTGGTTCGGACTGCTTTACGATAACTGCAGTATGGTCATGAAACAAACCCAAAGAAACCACAACATTGTAATATTCTTTTCAACTCAATCGGCGCAAAGTAACCAGACTATGAAAGTCCTCTTATGCCGAGGTCAGACTACATGATTTATGCACAATTGAAACTCTACCTGGGGGAGCTGCCAGAAATTCTGGACCCCATGAAAAGATAGCACTTTGGACCCTATCCCAAAACAGCTCTGCAATGTTTCTGTCACAGCCACAGTCTCAGCCTGTCACTCTGCAGCCTCCACCTAATCAGCCCAACTCCATTCACCTACACTCCTGAACACACTTGCACCTCATCCTCTGCAATCAACCCTGCCTACTTAAACCCCAGCTCCACCATCACCAGTTGTCAGATCGTCTTCGCTCTCATGCCTTGCAATCCAGACCTTCAAACCAGACTGATCACCTGTTGCCAACCTGCTTTGATCCTGTTTCTGCCCTTCTCATCTGATCCTCAGTTTGACCACAAGGTATCGACCAGTTTCTGCCCTGCACTTACCTGCTCGCCTGATCCCTGGTTTCTGACCTCGCCTTCTGTTCCTGCCGCCGAGTACCCTGTCTGTGAGTCGTGATCTGTGGTGGCTGTCTGATCTCCGGCATACGACCCTGATTCCTGTTTCTTACGTATCTGCCTGAAAGTCCTGGGGTGAATCTGAATAGTCTTTTTTTGAAAAGGAACCTTCCTCACTGAAGAAATGACCCGGAAGCATTTAAGTGTCTGCCATGATAAGTGATGTTCGGATTCTGCAAAAGTAAAGGAAAGGAGGGTCGTTGCTTCCTTTGAGATCTCCTTTAGCTTAGGAAACACTGGACAATCCTTTTCCCTTTTATAAATATGGCTCCTGCTGAAGGTTAAGTCTTTATTTCATATATTTTTTGATCATTTTTAAATTGGTGGACAGATAAAAATTACATGTTTAAATTTAAAAAGCACTCATGTTAAAGAATTTCATTTTCTCCAACACAATATAGATGAATATTAAACACACAATTTTTGTACTTGATAATATTGTATATTAATTACCACATTTCCACCCATCTTAATTTCTGAAGTGAATCATGTGAATAATAAGACAGAATGATGAAGCCTAATAACGTTTATTAAAAACAATCAATAAAAGGAGGACAATAGTTTGAGGGGCTCTTATTAGGTGTAGGCTCTTTTGCATTTTCCCAGATTTTCCACTCTTTGTGACCCCCCAGACTCAACACAGCAGTATGATTTTGAGACATGGCGTTCCCAGAAAAGTGACCATTTTGAGTCAGAAAGGATGGGGACTGGTGGACCAAACCATATGTGGAAGTTGCTATTGTAGCTGAGAAGGTGCTATATGACTTCTAAGGCAGTACTTCAGTGCTCCCTTCAAACTGGTAAGGCAGTACCTCTTCAAGGGCAGCAGGATGTCACTCTGACCTCTCTCCATCAGCGTGTGACCACAGGACCTGTTTGTGTCTGTCAGTGTGTGTAGCATGTCTCAACAACAGAGTCTAAAAAAATGAATTACCCCATAAGGAGTAATGAAGTCTGTCTGACCTTGGCATTAGTCGCCATTCAGCCTTCAAAGTTTTCAGTCTGCAGAAGGAAACTGGAGAACCTTAAGAAAACCTACACATGCACAGAAAGAACAATCTAAACTCAACACTAAGTTCTTGTCTAACCTGGTAGTCAAATCAACAACCTTCTCCCTTAGAGGCAACTGAACTAACTACTGAGCAACCTTGCATCCCCATCCTAACTCTATGTCATCGCTAAACTAACATGCAGCTCTAAACTAACGTGTTGGAGTGTGCTTGTATTCAGCTCAGCCTCTCTATCTCTTCACATGTCTTTAATGAGGCAGATTCACAAAGCTTTGGGATTCACAGGCTGAAAAACTTTCAAACTTATTTTGCACCAATTCATTATTCATACAGCATATCCTCCTTGGTTAGATTCTTTTTTCCGTACATCTCTCTGTTGGATGCTGTAATAATTAGCTCTTGGTTCCATTCTGACAAACATGATTGATCATTTTTTAAAAGGTACAAGAGTACTCGGCACACCAAGTGCAGGACATTTGGGTTGTAATTTGGATAAACAAGCTTTGATTTATTTAATATATTCAGAGGAAAACTGACAAAACTAAAATCACTCTGTCAATATTAACTTGTTATGTTACAAGACTACTGCTTTTAGAAAGTAGCTTGAAATGTTTGTTGCTGGAAATCAGCAGTCGTGGTAACAGAGAGGGTCACATGAACTCTAATTTCATCTTGAAAGGGCCGGATATATTTTTACTATTCATACATTATTTAAAATGTAAGGTAGCTACATTTTCACCTCTATCATTGTGTTTTTCATTGTTTTAAAGAGTGGCAGAAGTCCCATCTTTTCCTGGTTCTGATTTGTCAGGGTTAAAAGTGACAACGATGAGCGGAATGCTGATGCTCTTAGCTGATGCTAAGAGACCTTTTTCATTCAGAGTGCTGAGCACTAAACCTGACAAACCAGATGGTCTGCTCTTTATATTTCACTTGTTGATGTCAGAAAGAGCCCACAGAATGTGTTTGGGAATGGTCAGAAATTTCAACTAAATACAGCATGTGATTGGACAATTGTTCCATCAATCAAATTCACTAAGGACCAATCAGATAATACAGTAGGCCGGGTCTACTGTGGGACAGAAGGTAAGCCACTCCATAAAAACAAAATCATGTCAGATGAGGAGCTAAAACATCCTTAATACAGAGAAATGTGTAGTTTTAGTTTTTTATGCACACATACAAAGACATAGAAACAGATGTATACAAAACATTCTACAGCAGGTAATATGTAAATACATAAAAAAAATGAAATATATAAGTAAATAAAAAAACAGCTACACAAAAATGAAAGCATCAACAAACTAACAAAAAAAACAAGTAGGTTTCATGGTCTGTTTACGTTTAACGTAAGAGCGGATAACAGGGTGGTTTTGTCACATAGAGGGGGATGAAAAGAAGAACATGAAAGTTATGTTTATGGGTATATTGGATTGGTTTTGTGGCATCAGTTCATAGGCGGGAGAATTGAGATTGAGAGTTACTGAATTCTTCAGGTTGTTTTTTTGGAAAACTGATTGTTTTTCAAATGACATCTGTTGTAATAATAGGTCCAGTCATTGTTTGAGGTTGACTTTCTTCCTATTTTTCCAGTTTTGTAGTATGGTTTTCTTGGTGATAGTTAGAGCTAGTAGAGGTGCTATGACTTGTTTTGAGTTCGTGTTGAGTTTGTCCAGATTTCCGAGTATGCATATGGAAGGAGAGAGTGGGATATTACAACCAGTTAAGCCAGTTATCTGGGATAATTGCTGCGTTTACATGAGAACTTTAATTCCATTTTAATTCCGAAAAAAAACTTAAATCAACTTTAAAAAGATTTAAAATGACCATGTAAACACCTAATTCACCTAATACTTGCTTCCTGGCTTTGTGGGATTTCGTGGGTCAGTGCGCTGCAGGGTTGGAGGATGGCGTGGCTTGCTGCTCTTGTGTGGTGGGGCGCTCCTGTCGTGCGTGCAGTGGGCGTCCTCTGCTGTCGGGTCGGCCGTGTCTTGCCTGGGTGCAGCAGAGCCGTTTGGCTCTGTCTCTGTCTCGTGTGCTGGGTGCGAGGGGCTTGGGGGGTCTTTGGGGCAGCGCGTGGTTGGCCGGGGGCAGGCGCGGGTGTCCGGTCAGGGTTTCGGAGGGGGGGCGTGTGTTGGGGATCGCGGTGTTGATCGGTGTTTCGGCTTTGCATCGGTGTGGTTGGATTGTCGCCCGTCACGTGGCCGGTCGGTCTGTCGGTCTGTCGGTCCCTATTAATATGTTGGGTGGATGTGCAGTGTGGAATTAGTGTATGTCTCTGCATTTGGTGTGTGGGTGCCAGGGGCTTGGTGACCTCAGGCCGACGCTGGCCTCTGGACCAGGAAACATGGGGGAGGATTAGATCGGGGGGGGTATCTCCATGGTCCCTGGAGTCTGGCCGGGGGGCACTTGGGGCAGGTGCTGGCCCGCAGTGGGTGGCGGTCTGGGCTGGTTCTGTACCCCTGGATGCCGGGCTGGGCCCTCCCCTGCGGGGGTGGATGGGTTGCTCTTGGGCTCGCGGTGCCCATCTCCTGCCCCCCTACGCTCGATCGGGGGCCTGGCGTCTGGCGGGGCCTGTGGGCCTCAGCCCCCTGTGCCCCTGGGGACCCTTACCCCGCAGAGTCGGGTGTCTACCTCCTGCTTCCCCCTGCCTCTTCTCCCGGCCCTCTCCTCGGTTGGCGCACCCCTGGCTCTGTGGCGGGCTGCCTTTGCTCTGTGCTCTCTCGTGGCGCTGGCTGCATGGCGCTGGGGGCCCTCTCAGTGTGCGTCTGGCCCCTAGAGGCAGTGGGGCTACATCTACACGATCACTCTGCATGATCACTAAACACAAAGCACAACTTAATCCGAATAATCTGCACTTTCAGCCGCGCCCCTACAGAAGCCGATATCTGTGTGTTTATGTATATATATGTTTATGTGTATATATATACATCTACAACTGTTGTTGCTGTGCTCATTGTTGCTAACGATCTCTCCAGTTCTTCTCTCCTCAGGTGCTCCTTGTGATTGTAGTGTCAAAGACCTCAGGATACTGTTTCTTCTCAGGTTCAGCAGCTGGTCGTTTGGTTCTCCTGTTTATCTGCATCTGCTCAGTTATTGTGGTCGTTCTTTACTGTTGTTTTGTTGTTTTTCTCTCACTTTTTGTCTATTTTCTTCCCTCTCTCCTATCTATTATCACCCTTGTTTGGTCAAGCAATAATCTCCCAACTTGGCAATATATGGCGTTGACAAAAATGAAATAAAATAAATAAAAAGAATGAACAAAAACACTAATAAAAAGTTTCACTTAAAACTCAAGGGGAGCCTTATATACAAATGGCTCCTCTTGGCAAAGTAAATGTGTTCTGCACAATATGGCAGCCAGACCATAATTCTGCTGTTGCAATGCTGGACTCGACAAGTTAAAAAAAAAAAAAAGAAAGAATAAAACTTAATTCCGAAGTAAGTGGCTGGTTTATTCTGATTTTAAATCCAAATGAAATAATTCCTCGATCATGTATGCATTCATTCCACTTTAAATTAAGTCTGGTTGTTCTACGCATGCTCATTCCGTTGTCCTGCAGCCATGAGGCACGGGACCATAGACATTATATACATATATAATGTGTTTTCACGGGATGCTGATGGAAACAGGAAGGCTGCCCGATCCTGAAGCAAACGTGGGAGTCCATGCAAGCCGAGAAAGGTTACATTACTATGTTACGCCCGTCCCCTGTCCAATCAGAGCCGTTCCTAGCGGACAGGCCTTGAATAAAGGCGAACAAAAATGTTTTCCATGTAAACCTTTACTCAGCATTATTATTTCCATGTAAACCCGAAGGAGAAAATTTAGTTCCGAAATATTTAATTCTGAATAATTAATTCAGAATTAAAAAACATCATGTAACCGTGGCCATTGTGATGGTTACTTCTTTCCAGAAATGGTATACTGGTGGAGTGCACTGATGTAGTTATCTGTTGTATTAAGTGTACAATGAGTGCAGATGTCTGAGTCAGTTAATCCCATTAAATGAATTTTGTGCTGTGTAATGTGCACTCTATGGATGATATTATATAAGTCTTATGTTGGTGTTTCTGGACATACTGAAGATGTTGTTGCAAATGTTCCAGAATTGGTTTTGGTGGTGACGTTGAGGTTTTTTCCCCCCATTTACAAATTGAAATACAATTTGTTTTGTCAGTGGAGCATATAAGTTTACACAGTTTTGAGTGTTCTTTTGGAATTCGCAATTTTAATGATGTTGTATAATAGTGGTGGTAGCTGAAGCTGTTAGCATCCATGCTCATCTCTGGACAAGCAGTTGTATGGTAACTTCTTCTCTTGCACCTCTACCTGCTCTCAAGGACACTGTTGGGGCCATGCCGCTTTTGGCCTTTCAGCAATGATTGTAGTATAGAGCTTAATAACATGGATCTGTTAGACACAGAATCAGGCAGGTCCATATGCTGGAGAAGTCAAGTGTGCACTGACAACACTGGGTTACGTTAGTTTTGAATTCAAAACTCAAAGTATGCTGCCTGTGGACAAGGGCAAACATCTTTTAAGAGTGTCAGGGTAGTCTCCACTGACACCACAAAGAAATTCGCCTGATCTCACAGACATAAAGTTTCCATCAGATATTGTCAGACAATGATTGCAGTGGGTCCCAACTCAAGAAGCTCTTTCTAGCCATAATTTGTAATTCTTGTGCCCCTTCCTTGTTCTAAATTAAATCCTTAAAAAATCTCCTCAGGTACACCCACTTTTTGACCAATCGTGGCTTACTTCAGGGACAGTGCTCTTACTTGATTCTTTTCCAAGGTAAATTTGTTTGTTATGTCTAAGTGAACATTAGTCGTTGTTCAGACTGTACAGCGATGTTAAAGCTAGGGTTGGTAATCTGTTTTAGATCGACTTTTGTTATACTGGTTAAAATTATCTTTATGACCCAATGGCAATAAATTCATAATGTGTTCTTTAAATAGAGCCAAATATCTGCTATCTACAGCAGGAATACACCTGGAAAAACACCAACCAATCACATCTTTGTTGCACACATTTTTAAACCAATCAAATCCCATCACCATTGTGTCAGCCTCCTGCCTGTACATTTCACCGGCGTGCAGGGGTGAAAATAAGATAAGATTCTTGCAGGAACTGTGCAGCTCTACATTTTTTTAGCTCACATGCTTTGTGCGCGAGCATCATACAAGATAGACGTTGATAAAGCCTGCTCTTTTCTGACTACTGTACACATCCTTGAGTGCATAATGTAAGATTTTAGACACAATATGTAATATATGGCAAAATATGTATTTTCTTTAGGGGGAGGTTAAAATTTTACCTGATTTACATGCAGTCCACTGAAAATAGCTCTGAGACCCACTTTTGGGCCTCAACCCACAGGTTGAGAACCACTGCACTAGTACTTGACTGTTCACCCCTTTGTGCTACATTTTATGTATGAAAAGTGCTTTATAAGCAAATATTGATTGATTGACCGATACTAGACTGCATTGGGAGCTTGATCCTTCAGATTGCTCTGATATCATGGAGAATAAGTGATGCAGGAAATCTCAGGATGAGTTTATCATTTAGAAAAGGTGAAAACAAGAGCTGGACTGCTCAGGAAAGATGAGTTTTACTTAACCATAGGACTGTCTCATAATTTTTTAAAATCGCTCTGTTCACTTAAAAACCGAGCACATATGAGCAAATGGCACACCGTTTGAGTTAGAATAAACACACAGTGATTCAGGACCCCTGTCCCATGTGCTGCGCGCCTTTATGCTCAATGGCACTGCGAGGAGCTCTTCGCGCTCATATCTCCATGCTCCCGCGTTTGTAGAGTAAATGTTTTTATTAAAGTCAAGGCTCCTTCAGACGTGCGCACATGTTGGCAGTTCACAGATACTCTCTGGTATCATGTCCCGTTCATACCCCCCCACCCCATCCATGCTGATGTTGCTCTCTGATTTGTTGAGCATCTAGGTGCTTATGAGAGCCCCGCAGGCTGTTCATGCGAAAATGATCTGTCGTCTGCGGCGCCACTGCCACTTTGAATTGGTTGATTTATTTTTTTGACTAAACCAGAGCCCAGCTCCAAGGTGGCGGAGCTGGGCTCCGGAGGGCTCCGGCCCAATTTAACCCTTGGTTACGCTACAGCGAGTGACTGCCTACTACAAGTTGCAACCTATCACTGTAAGCGAGTACCGTAGCCGACAAATTATAGCCTAGTGTTCGTCAGGCGTATTAAAACTTTGTTTAACACGTCACAGAAGGCATATTCTGCAGATGGTTTTTAAGTATTCATCAATTTTACATTTATTTCAGTAAAATTCGCTTGAAAAAAGAAAGGGCTCTCATTGTATGCTTGAGTGAAAGTTGCTTTTAAGAGGTGTTCCGGTAGAAGAGGTCTGTACATTTCTCACCGGCACGGCGTTCCGGTGCGTTCCTGCTTACTTTCACCTCTGCTGGCATGCACTGGTCCTGATTCAATGTAGCTGGGCTGAGGGATCCAAGTCCTCTGTTGGGATATGACCGTGTGTTTTTTAAGGTTGGACCCAGAGCAGAGGCAGACGATCAGAAAAGGGTTAACTCAGGATTTATTGTTCTCCAACAGTTCCAAACAGTCCAAATAAACAGGGTTTTTAAGCAGGTGACTATACAAAAGTGGTGATGGCGGTGGCAGGAGCTCGTGGAGACCTAAATAGACAGAGAAAAAACAGGTGAATCTTCAGGCAAGGTGAGCATAATCACAAAACCATCAAGAAGGCAAAATGTGCTTCGAGTAGCCGAGACAGAGCTTAAAGGATAACTTCGGTTCCTGCAGCTTTTACATTGTTTATAGAATGAAGAACAACAATATACTCACCCAGAAGGCTTTCCTGATGCAAACGGTGCTTCGGGAGATATTTAGATCCAAAATCGAGCAGCGGACACCGATATAATGGTAGCCTGTAGGGCATAGATCGCCGCTCCTAAAAACTGCATTAATCGTCCAAAAACTCATGTTTTTCACCAATATTCCATCATGATTCGCGCCGAATTGACGGCCATTGCTGTCTGTGTCTCTCCACACAGCGCTGTGTGGCTGAACCAACGAGTTTGTTTACATGCTCTTCGCGCATGCGCAGTGCGGCTCATTGTTTCAGGGGAAGACTGGCAGCTACAAATCGACTTTCTTCTTCCAGTTTTGTGCAAAATGGACGAATATCTATGGGATGAAGATGTTGTGGAGGAGGACTTTGAATATGATGGACGTCCTTACAGTTTGGAGCCAGATTATACAGATAAGGAGCTCTTAGAAATGAGGAAGCGATCTCAACGCTCCAGAGAGTACTGCGCATGCGCGAAGGGCATGCAAACAGACTCGTCTGTTCAGAGGTTAGTTCAGCCACACAGCGCTGTGTGGAGAGACACAGACAGCAATGGCCGTCCATTCGGCGCGAATCATGATGGAATATTGGTGAAAAACAGGAGTTTTTGGACGATTAATGCAGTTTTTAGGAGCGGCGATCTATGCCCTACGGGCTACCATTATATCGGTGTCCGCTGCTCGATTTTGGATCTAAATATCTCCCGAAGCACCGTTTGCATCAGGAAAGCCTTCTGGGTGAGTATATTGTTGTTCTTCATTCTATAAACAATGTAAAAGCTGCAGGAACCGAACTTTTCCTTTAAGGCCAGTACTGAGAGCACTTTGAGATTTAAACAAACCAAGTGCAACCAGCCGGCGATCAGCAAATGAAGCTCCCGGCTTAAATAGGGAAGGTGATCAGGGCAACAGGAAACAGGTGAGGATCCACCACAGGTCTGCTCCAGGCCACGCCCCTGCTACAGCACCCAGGAGAGAGGAAAGCCCGAGAGGGGAGGGGGGAAGGAGCAGAGGAAAACTGAAGAGGAGGGTGAATCCTCACATCCCCTGGAGAATGCTTACCTGTCAAGTTTTTTCTTTGAAAATAAGGGAAGCCTGCCACGAGCCGTCCCATAACCCCAACCAAGCTCCAGTATCCCTCACATTTTAAGACAGGTGTACAAGAAATGTAAAAAAAAAAAAACCACTTATATTGATCTTATATTGTATTAGTCTTATGTTGGTTTTTCTTGCTTTGTTCTGCTGTTGGCTCTAATCTCGTGACAGCTGCCACCCAGGCTACTGCAGGTGGCAGTTCTCGTGAGGTTTTTTCTTCTTCATAGGTTTCACGGCGGTTGGCATCCATCATCTTG
Source organism: Scarus forsteni (assembly GCA_036419115.1). Lineage (NCBI taxonomy): Eukaryota > Metazoa > Chordata > Actinopteri > Labriformes > Labridae > Scarus > Scarus forsteni. Next base: position 42,948,952 of record JAZDUH010000327.1, read on the forward strand.
GAGCATTACCGCCCCACTTAGGCTAGTGACAGAGTTCAGTTTGGAGAGGCAGAGGAATGTTTTTCATTATTATATCATCACACAGGAGCTTCACAGGAGAATACTAATACGGGAGGATGTCGGGAAAGAGGATAAAATATGTAAAATGCAGTAGTATCACAGCCAAAACGGGAGACTTGACAGTTATGTGGAGAATGACAGAGGAACTACCTATAACCCGATCAATATCAGGTTGTGAGTAGTAACTAATTTTTCATGTTTGTTTGTTAGTTTTTCTAACATTACTCTGATAATGTTTTGGTGTTTTCTTACCGCTGACTGAGACATGACTTGGTGTAGCGTAAAACAAAAACGTGCTGGGGGTCGGTTTGGAGTTGAATCAGTCTTCTGGTTGAGAATCAGCGGCACTCGTGCATGTGAGCGGGGGGTGTCATTTTGGAGGAGGGGTGGGAGGAGCTAGATGGAGCCCTGAGGAGATGCTACATTCAAATTCAAAAATTACCAAAATTACCAACCCTAGCTTTAATTTCATTCAGGGACATGTAGTTTGTGATTCTGTTATGGCTGCAGATACATTACATTAGCATAATGCTAAGTGAAGTTAAAGGCACACAAACAATGTTTTGGTTGTTTATGAGGAAATGGGTGTGTCTAAGAAAACAACCAGGGAAGAGGGGTGAAAACTTTTTCCAATGTCAATGCAGTCTCATCCAAGTTGCATATCCTAACTTTTAAGTACTATTGTGGTCCCAACAAAACAGAGGCCATCCAGTCTTCCTCCTCTCTGTAGGCTACTTCTCTGACCTTCAATTCGTAACTTGAGCACGAATAACTCGAGGGAGCCATCAGAAAAGTCACTTAGTGGTCTCATTGACCAAATATCATCATCATTTTGCTCATGTGGTATCAACTGAGTCTCATACATAAGATTGTCACTTATTATGGTCTTTGTCCTCTACCCACTGTCTGTTCTGATATATTACTTCAGGCCATATACCTTCACATCTGCAGCAGGGCGGACAGCAGTTGAAGACACAGAAAAGGAAGAGAACTGCAGGAAAAAAGGAGTGTGTCTTAACAACCCTTTTCAAGCGTTTCCAGGAGAACAAGCTCAGATGAAAAGGCTACATTTTGTATTTCTGTCTCTCATTTGCTTGCCTTTCCAGCATTCTCTTCACCTCACACTCATTACTGCTTTGCCTTTTATCAACAGCGTGTATGACTTTGGCTTCATGTCTGCCTCCTATTTTTTTCTTATTCTCTCTCATTCATCAACCCTTTTACTCCTCCTTCTCTGTGGGTGAGGATGACAGGAGCTGAGAATCACAGACACCCGACAGCCCTCGGCAGGCTCCTGCTTCATGCTCCTGCTTCATCCCTGCTGTGTTTTGATCACAAAGGGATGAGCAGCAGTCACCAAAAAGAGACGTGGCTTAAATGTTCATCTGCACTGTGGACTGAATTTGATTTTTGCTGGGAGATTTATCTCATTTCCTTCCATCCTATTTGACAAGCATTCAATTAGCCTTAATGCAAGGCATTAAATTCTATCAGACGTGCATTTTCTCATTTTGTGTTGAAAAGATTATAGGCCTATATAACTCCATTCAACACATTCTGTTTAATGCAAAACAATGCAAAGATGCCATTAACATTATTTAATATTGTTCAATGATGTGTGATCAAATCAGAAAACTAGGACATACAGATATAGACAGGACTCTGATGCTCCATGCCAGTGTATGCACATTGTACACAATAGTGCTTTTAGCTAAACCTGGCATTCTTGTTCTTATTCTTATGGTGCTGAAGCAAGGATTACTTTAATGAAAAACTCCTTATTTTATTGTTTTGTCGTGATAATATTTCTGGATTAAAACTCGCCATAACAAGTATTTGATATCTGACATTATTTTAGAAAGCATTTGGTTATGTAGCCATGAGCCATGTCAGCACTACTGCATCTAAATGTGCTAAATGAACATGTTCATTAAACACACTATATATACATTAAAGCTGGGGTTGGCAATTTGATTTAGATACACTTTTTGCAATACTGGTTAAAATGGTCTTTATGACCCAATGGTAATCAACTCATAATGTGTTCTTAAAACAGAGTGAAAAAAATCCACTATCTACAGCAGGAGTAAAACAGGGAAAACCTCAACCAATAATCATGGGACACCTGTTTTTAAACCAATCAAATCCCGTTGCCATTCTGCCCACCTACTGCTCGTGCATTTTCCCGGCCTGCACAGACTCGGTGCGCGTAGCCGAGCTCATACTATCAGAGTCCTGCGGAGAATGCTTACCTTTCAAGTTTTGTCTTTGAAAATAAGGGAAGCCTGTTGTGAGCCATCCCACAACCCCAACCAAGCTCCAGTATCCCTCACATTTTAAGACAGATTTACAAGAAATCTAAAATAAACTCTTTGTTTTTCTAAGTTTGTTCCGCTGCTCTAATCTTGCGATAGCTGCCACCCAGGCTACTGCAGGTGGATGTTCTCGCGAGGCTTTTTCTTCTTCTTCAGTTGTACGGAGGTTGACATCCATCAATTTTGGAGCATTACCGCCCCATTCAGGCTAGAGACAGAGTTCAGTTTGGAGAGGAGGAGGAATGTTTTTATCATATCATCACACGGGAGATTTACGGGAGAATACTGATACAGGAGGACGGCGGGAAAGAGGAAAAAATACGGAAAATACGGTAGTTTCATGGCCAAAACAGGAGACTTGACAGCTATGTGGAGAATATCAGAGGAACTACCCATTCCCTGATCAACATCGACTGTGAGTACTAACTAACTTTATATGTTTGTTTGGTATTTTCTTACTGCTGACTGAGACATGACTTGGTGTAGTGTAAAACAAACATGTTGTGTTGGGGGGGGGGGGTTAGGCGGAGCCCTGAGGAGATGCTACTTTCAAATTCATGCTACTTTTCCAAAATCGCCAACCCCAGCTTTAAATTTGATGAAAGAAAAACAAACAATAATCTTTTCATCTTCTTTCTTCATCAATCTTTCATCCCATCCCACTTCAGTCTGGCAACAATGATTGACCCATTACATTTTCCAAAGAGTTCATGGTGGTTTTCACACCTAACGCTTGGTTGCTTTGTTCTGAGATGGATAGAAAACTAATATGCATATTTTCCTTGAACTGTTTCATGATCACACAGCAATATTTTGAGCAGGGCTGAGTCTCTACAGAGTCACACTGGTGCCAACCTTAACAATGCTGGCCATTTGCCATTGCATTATCATCAGTAATGATGCAATAGCATGCATCCAATACAAATCGCACTGTGCTTTATGTGAAGAGGGCAAGCAGGCTAAGCTACCCACAGAATGACTATATAGTCCCAATGAAAAATGATTTGTACTTTAATTTTCTGAAAAAGTTTATAAAGCCCATTCACCAACATTGAAGGTGGCCAACAGCACTGTTTTGTGAAAAAGTATAAAAATCCTCAACTATGGAGAAAGGTGATTTGTCTCCAACAACAGTGAACAACAAAAATTCACGTTTTTTAGTTTTTAAATACATTTTCATATTTGAAAAATGATTTTAAATATAAATGCTGAATCTTTTAGTTCTATCATTCAGAGTAAGGCAGGTCCAGAGCAGCAGAATGTGGATGCCTAGCAGTTCTTTGACTCCTCAAAGTGCCTTTATATCCAAGGTCAAACTAATTAATTCATACCCATTTACACCATTTCTACACACTAAATTTTAAAATTGTTGTATATCTTGACCATCAATAACAGCTTATTACATGTGATTGCAGGTAATGCTTGTTTCTGAAGGATTTGGTGTGAGGTTGAAGCACAGCAGCAGGATGTCCACCTGATCCATGAGAACTTATGAGATAAGAAGTTAGAAATACTCAATAGAGGATAAAGTGACAGGCAGTGTGATACTTAGAAATAGGGAGAGAGACGGAGAAAGGGCCCAAATAATGCAGGCAGAGCAGAACTAGGCCAATATCCCCTCATATTATATATTCAACAAAAGGCTTTGGCTAAATTTTACCAACGTATGAACACAAGTGACCTCCAGTCCTACCATCACATAACCCTGAGCTTCAAGTGGCTGAAGCCAGAGAAAGTCCCTTCAGCATGCTGGTCCAAAGACTACGCCTTAGCGGGAGGATGTGCACACTGATATTTTAACTTTGATACTGGCACACAAGCATTTTGGAGATGGGGGAAACCTGCGGCACAGATTGTAAAATGGTGAATTGAAGCCGTATTCATCTCATACGTACTATCATCCACTTTAAGACTTGCAGACCCATGTAATCATAAACTCTCAAGTCTGCAGTGTTATAGATGTGTTCCTTAAGTGAGCTATTGGTGCCTATGACTGTCTGTAATGTTCATATATCATACTCAATCTTCAAATGATATAGTGGATAGCACTGATTGATTTGTGTTGGTTGTGATAAGGTGTGTAACAGTCTAATTGCTGAGTAAACATGTGAGTGCAGTGACATTTGTGCGCAATGCTGCACATTGGATGCACCGGCACTGCTGGAAGATTACACAAATGGTAGGATCAGGACAGAAAGGGTCTTTTTAGGGACCACAAAGATTTCCTGGCCCATGATGATGACTGGCTAATAAGCTGATTTAGATTCCCCAGAGCATTGCTCTTGGATCTATGTACTGAAATGGACCCAGCATTAGACAAAATCACCCGCCGGAACAGCACCATCCCAGTGACCATGTGGTTTCTGGCAACTGACTCCTTCCAGTTGGGATTAGCTGACAGGTATGTATTTAATATGATTTACAATATATAATGTTACATTTTCTGTCTAAAGCCCGTGTTGGGTATGATATCATACAGCTAAGTTCTGTCCTTAGGTCTAGAATATTGCAGCCATCCCTTAGAACAATAATGTGGCAGTACCACTTGATACATCAGGGTTGCTTCCAATGTCCATATTAAAAGGCAATTTGCATGACTGTCTGGTTTTCCCAGATGTAATTGATAGCACTCACATTGCAACAAGGCTACGTTTGTTAGGATATGACCCAGTTAGATGTAGTGTTGGACCCAAAAGCTCAGAGATGAGGCAGCAAGAAGGTTTAAAAGGGTTTAATGATGGCAAAAACAGGTACGTGAACAGGTGAGGAAAGAGCGGTGGTGAGGGACTCGTGGAAACCGAAAACAGGAAGCAGAGACAAAAAGTCAGTATTAAAAAGCAGGCAGCAAAAGTCAAATAAGCCCCTGAACGGGGACAAAAGGCTTAAAGCCAGCACAATAAAGGTTAGAGGACAAAGAGATTCCACAAACCTACGTAGTGTGTGCAATACACCTGCACTGCAGTCATCTGTGGAGTGGTTTAAATAGTGAGCAGTGATTAGGAGGATGAAGGGCAGGTGTGAGGAACTGCAGTACATCTGGGGCCACGCCCCCGCAGAGGAGAGCATGAGGAAGAAGGAGAGGGAGGGGAAGAGGAGACTGAGGAGCACAGAGAATCCTCACAACGTTTACAATGCAGTCAAAAGTGACCTGAATCTGATTATTTTGTACAGATGTGACGAGCATCTGCTTTGTTTCTGACAGTGTGAACAGCACAAGTTACTTTGGATCCGACATTTAAGAATCAGATTCAGGCCACTTTAGAATATGGTACTGAATCAGATTCGTATCAGATTTCCTTGAATGCAACCACGGTCTGAACAGCCAGGTAGCATTCGATGCAACTTTGACGTCAGTCTGGAGGGGGGTCGACAGTTTACCTCGGGCCAAATTTTTAAAGTCAATTCATGGACAGAACTTCATCAGAGGTTAATATATACACATAATAATTAAAAAGTTTTTTCCTTTTTTTTCCTAAAGTGAGAGAGTGCTGGGGAGATTGACTTGTGTCTGCATACCATGCACAATAAACAATAAACGTGAATGACCATGTCTTTACACTGTTTTGGTATGATATCTGATATGCTTAATTTGTTAACACTGCACTGAATTTTAAAATGAATTTAACAGGCTAAAATAGCAGCTTACAGGGTGCAGAAAGACTGATGATCCACTGCTGTCCATCTCACCCATGCACATTTGCGTGCTACTGTATGTTTCTACAAGACAGCGTCAGTCAGTGAACAGTCCACTCCTGTTTGATCTGCTCTCAGACAAACTAGGAAACATCAGAACAGATGATAAAACTAAGTTTTCGCCTCTTTGTTCACCTGTTTAGCATCCTATGGCTCTGAGATGTTTAGTTCTCCAGCACCGATCTGTCATCTGCAGGAATCGGCAGGAAAGAGCGTACGCTGTTAGGTTCATAAGAAATAAAATATAGCCATATTTACTTTAATAATAGCTCACTAAAGGTGAGCTGCTGTAACATCGGGTTCTGTGTTATGGGAATAAACTTTTCCAGCATTGTGAAGCACAGTTTTGGTCTGTGTGTGTTGCCCCTCATCACACCGTTCTGTGCATGTCATTGATGTTCAACTGAGCATGACTGTCACTCCTGAAGCATGAGCTGTTCACATCGCAGTTTGCACTCAGGCCACATTTAAAAGTGTAATCTGAACAGCCAGACAAAAAAAATCACAGTTGAGCAATCATCAGATTTGAGCAGTAAGAGCTGCAATGTGAACGTAGCCTAAGAGCTCCAAATGAAAATTAATTTTACGGAGCCCCGGAGGTCTCAGGGTGCAGGACATTTTATTTAGGCGGGGGAACGCCTTATATAGTGTGGACACGCGTTATTAAAGCGTTACCTCACTATAATAAAGTGAGTTTCAAAATAAAATACAATGCAGGGAGGGTCCCAGAGACAACACGATACCATGGACGAAGAAAAGTGAATCATAGAGGTCCAGAAATATATTACATTGTATACATGAAACCAAACATCTTTTCTACAATGATAGGCAGATAGAAGTTGAATAAATCATGAAGCTGTGTGGTTGGGACCAGCAAAGGGATCTTAGAGAAGTGAAGTGAGGTGTTTATTTCTTTTCTCAGTCCATAACATGCTTTATGAGCGTTTGAAAAAGTGCAAACACGCTGTTTATGAATCAGATTATTTTTTATGTATTTATAGATTATTTTTTTTATACATGAAATTTTTTAAAACTCCACTGTGACACCCACGAGGGAGAGAGAGAGTCCCACTTTGACATCCTGCCCTAAATATCAGGCAGTGAGAAGGAAGGTGACCAAAATATCTCAGACTGTAAACAAATAGTGAGTATATATACACACTGGCAATCCAATTGCCAGGGGGCAGAAGTCTATAAGTGCTGACTTTAGAAAAAAAACAAAATATTCACACTTAAACCATTGTCCATTTTGAGTCCCCAATAACCTAATGAGCATGTTTTGGTCCATTTGAGGTAGCCAGGGCCTTACAAACCAGCCTGACTGTTCAAAATATACTACACATTATTTTCACTCATACATTTGATCAACAGCTCATTGAAAGAGTTTGGGGAGGGCAGAACCTTTCAAAAGCATAACTGGCAGGATATTTGGAGACTACTTTGTCTAACAGTTTCATTGCAGGCCATGAAGACAATGGGCCCTAATTTGTGTCACGGCGCAGGGTGGCGGAGCCTGGCACACCCCACGCAGTGTGAATTTTGTCTGGTGTACCACCGTGCGCAGCCAATTTGGCAATTTGGTAGACTGGCTGCACCGAGTTGGGTGTGAAGGAGCACCAGGTGCTAAAAGATTCATGTTGGCGCAGTGACAGTTTCGTGCCAAAAAACTGCATGAATGGTGTGCTGAAAGCTTGCACGCTCCAACTTGGTCTATTCTTAGTGCAGGTGAAGCGCACCCTCCGCAGCTGTAATTTGGTGACAGGCGGACAGTGCCACACATAACCAAACCTCAGAGGCAGGTAGCCACAGTGTCAGGCACATTTTAATGCAATACGCAATCACTGCAACCACTTTTAAATGTAACCATCTGAACCAGCATATACATTTGTAGCTATATTAATTGTCCCATCACACCTGATGTCAGATCAGAGACGTTTGTCATAATGGAAACTTAACCTGACGGCAGCTGGAAGTGTGATCCACATCTCACAAGCCAACAATAAACAGCCTCATCATCCGATACGGAGTATATATCTGGCTTCTCTCATCTCATGAAATTCATAAGAAAAGTAAAAAAGAGAGGAGAGGCTCCCTGAATAAATTTAAGTCACTCTGAGTATTCAGGATTTACCTGTGATTGCCCATATTTCTCTGTTTTAATCTTTATTCTTAATGTACACTTTCACTTTCTGTGATCTTTCTGGATGAATGAATTTAGTTGTGAAATAAACAGAGGGACCAAGAGCTTTTAAAACTGTTCTTTATTTCGAGGTGTTCCTTTCTTTAAGTCGTGCACATCAGCTTGAAATGTTCATCTGGGTTTACTTCTGCTAAGATTGTTATACTGAAAGGATTCAGGAATCATGCTTACAAAACATTAAATCAATGTAGCACAAAAAGGAAGTAGTTTATTGAGCAGTAATAAAAAAAAAAAGAACTAATGGAAGACAAGGCCATAACATGTTGTAACTATAATGAGAAAACTGTCGTACTTCTCCTTTCACTGTGCTGTTAAGTTAAAAGTCTTTTTTTCTGTCTCTACCACCAGGAGAGGCTGGTAAATCATAAAGTACAACCGAAGCATCTGTTTTGGAAATTGCATTGTGGTAGAACAGCATGAACTGTTGAATTGTTAAATTGAACCAGTACTGGGGAGAAAATGATTGCTGAGGCATTGATTCCTGGCCGATTAGTATTAACATTGTAATTCTGAATTTCAGATCAATTCAGTTTTGTTCTAACATGCCATAAAAGTAAGGACAACTGATGAAATTATTGAAGTATGTGTTTTTAAATACCTACTTTTATAGTTACCCTTCCCCCAACATAAAGAGACACTGCAAAGGTAGTGTCACAACAGCTACTCACTGAGTCTTATATTTTTGTGTCTGTTTCCTTCATGATCAAAGAATCATGTAGCTTTAATACAGCCTTTCTTCATATCTTGTCTTGCAGCAATGCTGAAAACTACTTGCTGAAACTAACATGTTTTTCACCTCTATGTTGGATTGTTCAGTTTCAAAATGCTGCAGCATGTTTACTGACAAGGACTTTAACAAGAGATCACATGCATCCTTTGCTAGCTGCTTTGCATTGGCTTCCCATAAAACCTAGAAAATAATGTAATTTTCCCCTTTCACCCTGAAAGCTCTTAAAGATTAGGCACAAACAATACCAGCTAGGGATGTGGGAAAGTGGATTCATACCAACATCCACAATGCTGATATTCGGCAACCAGCAGCAATACAGATAGTGGAGAACGCCGACTGAACTACAATTGATCTGTATTTTGTAAGTATGGTTAATTTGGGATAGAAATTGATGGGGAATAAGACAAAAAAAATTCTCTAAAGATGACACTATTGATTTTTGCAAGTAGATACCAAAGGGAAACATTTTGGTAGATCCATACATCTGACTGATATCAAGGTATAAAGATACCTATATAATGATATACGCAGTTGGTAAATATCAGCTGACAGTAATTCACTGTTTTCTGCTCAGTGCATGTTCAAAGCATACACATAACACAAGCTGCAGCAGGACAGACATCTTCCTTATCTGCTTAAATTGGCCTTGGAATGTGTTCCCAAATCAACAAAAGGTCTCTCTGGTTGTTTGGTAGGTAGGTAGGTAGGTAGGTAGGTAGGTAGAAAGGTGGGTGGTATGGTACTTCATTCATCCCCTTGGGGAAATTCAGCTATCCATTAGCAATAATAGTAGTAATTGTAATAAACTGTCCAGATCATGAACCTTTGATTCGGGTGTTGCACAGTCTGTTGGTTGAAGGAGCATGAGGACCTCCTGAAGCTCCCAGAGGCACAAGGTCTCCCCTCATGCACACAACCTTGTCTATTCTTGGCAGACAACATTAGTACAAAAACTGTCAGGATATCAAGTACTAAACTTTACAAGCAAGGAAATCATCCAATCAATCATACTTTATTTATAAAGCATTTTTCATACATAAAATGTATCACAAAGTGCTGTACATTAAAATAAACAAGCAGATCAGAGTATGGGGGTACAGAATAAAATAGAAAATCCCACCCAACCGGCGGGAGGCCTCCGCTGCCAGATTGTCAGTAGTCGTTCAGAGTCTTGGATTTGGTAAAGGGTGGAAATCCGACCCTCCTGTTCGGCTATTTTCTAGGACAAACGGAAGCATCCAGCACAGTCGAGTAGAGAGGTAAGAGGAGGCATTTTTATTGAGAGTTGTTACCGTTTGCCAAGGTAAACAATCCCAGTGCAGAGCTCGGCTCCGCGTGCAGGATCTGGTAGCCTATCTTTAGATGGTGGCACAAATATAATGCCATTTGTGGTGTCAAGATAGTCAAAGGTTTAAGAAACTTTGAAATAATGAAAAGAGTAAAAAATTCACTTGAAAATGTGAGGAGCACAACTTCCATGGAAATGGTAATGTTACATTGATTACGTTTGGCACTGACCTTACTTTCAAATGACTGTAATGTAAAAAAGAAAAAAAAAAGCTACTGAAAAAATAAATACTTAAAGGTCCTGATAATTATTTTCTTCTTTAATTTGTACTTTTAATTGTGTGAAAAAAATAAAAAGCTAATTCGCTAAAGCTAATACTAACAGCAGGGGAAGTGTGCCAGAGGTAATTGCAGAACTTGTTCTTCAATGTTCATGTTGCTTGTTGAGTAACATGTTGAGTAAAGTCTCAAGGATAAACTTCAAAGTATGAGCATTTTTACATTAGTCAAGACAAGTTTAACAGTTGACTGAATATAATTAGCTCTTTAACCAGCCCATTACCCTTTCACTTCAGGTAAAGTAAGCCCAGAAGGTAGACTAAGTTGCAACTGTCCCACTGCAATGACTAGGCCGAGGTTAGCATGTTGTGCGTTAGCCTGTGAAATGTGGGGAAAACTAGCTTTGCTGTTATTTGGTAACCAACATGAATTTGTGATTTGTGTTTGTTTAGGACTGTAAGCTGCTGCTTACAGCTGGAACTGCACTGCACTCCGCTTTGCTTGTGATATGCTGCGGGGTTATTGTTAAGTCCCCATAAGTTATTGTGTTGGTCATGGCTATGCTCTGGCTCATTAGCACATTGAGGCAACCACTCTCAAAACCAGCCATTCTGAACAGAGAGTTAATGTGAGCATGGAAAGAATGCAGCTTTGTTTTATTCATATGCTTTTTGGACCAAAGAATGTTAGTAACATTTTATGAAGACATCAAGGATCTGTGTTAAACTGCAGAAAAGGAGCAAAATAAGGGACCTTTAAAACCAGAAAGGAGGAGGCTTATAGCACAGCCAATTTCTACATTCTTACGTTAAAGACACACCAGCTTTACACCTCAATTTCAGACAAATGGATCCCTGGGCTGGAAACCAACAGGAGTGCCCAAATATTTGCTATTTGATCAGCACTTAATAATGAGACACAAGTCAAGTCAAGATGAGGAAAGACACCTTCACCACACTGGAACACTTTGCTCCAGGAATACAGTGTTCTTATGTCTATATGGGCCACACAGACTCTGCATGCACAGTGATCAGTTGTTTGAAATACAGCCTGGCATTTTAAATCAGCTTCCCTCTGTTGCACACTGACAAGATTGCAAATAAAATATATCTTAAAAAAACTCAGCAGAAAAAGAAATAATATGTCCCCTGATAGAGATGTTTGCTTTTATTTTGCTAAAGGGAACCAAAGTTCTAGTTTAGGAGTTTCGTGAAGATTTCACTGCAAATGCACAAGTTCTACTCAAAATATTCAACACTTTTGCAGCCAGCAAGATCACAATGAAAGCTTCTGATACAAAATACAAACTACCAGAAAAAGTCCCTCAGCAGGTTTCTGAGTTATTTCGTGACTCACTCCAAGCAACTGTGGGGATTGATTTTAGACACAAGTGATAAATTTAGCATGCCAATACAGTGTCCTCGAATGATCTCTGCATTTTCATACGGCACACACATACAGTGGTACTGGAGAAAGTGACCGAGGAACATAACCTTGTCTGTGCACTCCATTATTTTTACAGCTCTCATAACCAGAACATCCCACAGCAATCATTTCTGAACAGACCCACCCCCTTCACCACCACTATTAACAGCTGTGGCTTCCCATCAAACCTCATCCTCCGAGATATAGTAACCCCAACCACTGTAAAGCTTTACGATCCACTGAATTCAGTTCATGTTTGATGGTAACGCTGTTGTGAAAATGCAAGCCCCAATTAAATAAATCCATACCTACTCTGCCCTGGAGCAGGACTGTTTAAGGAACAAGCTGTTAGAGGGGCTACAACAGGACAGCAGCAGGTGGAAGCTTTGGATTTTGATTTGCACTGTGGTGCCACATTGGGGGAAATGCATGATTGTAACTTGCCAAATGAAGTAAAATGCATGACTATAGTCCTGATATGGCCTGATGGAGGGTCGAATTTACTTTTTCAGATATAGTTCTCTTTGTACTTTTTTTTTATTTTGAATTTGGTACCCAAAAGCATGGCATCAAAATTTAAACATACTGTACTTGTATCTAATATGGTTGCACAGGAGATGCAAGCTGACTTCCTGGGGTACTATGAAGGGGTTCTCTTGCCTCCTTAAACTAAAACATCTACTGATTTGCTCTTTGAACTTTTGGTGCATACTATGGTCAGGAGTAATGAACCGCAAAGTGTTGATCTCAAATGTGCTCCCAAACCTGATATGATCCTAACTTTGATTTGATAGTACTCATCTGCAATGAATGAACGTTTTTGAAGGTTTCTGATGTGTCAGTTATAGGAATAACTGTTGTGTGACGGTAATGGTCTGCTTATGGTAAAATAACATTTAAGTGTGCTCAAATGCTAAACCCAAAAATTAATTTTGCCACCAACACATGTTTTCATTGCATTGTCTGGCACTGTGTTGTGGATGCACTTGGACTTGATCTCAAGGTACACCAAAGTTCCAGTTTACTTTATGGCAGCTTTTGTTTTATGTATGTCTGTCCCTCCATCTCTGAGCATCTCTATGTGTGGGTAATATGCACAATAATTCGTAGGGTAAATTTGAACTCATTCATTAGTTATGATTGTATAAATTCCCAGCTTCTGCCCTGTATCATCCGTGTTTAAGGGGCCGTTTACACAAGGCCTAATATGGTCAAATCCAGTACGTTTTCACTGTATTTTGGCCTTGGGCTTACATGGGAATTTTTGAAACCAGGCTCCAGGTTGGAGAGTTTCCAAGACGCTCCTCCATGCAGCTCCGTGTAAACCTGAATCAGAGCATTTCAGGGTGAAACGCTGACGTCACCTCATGCGCAATACTCTTTGTCATGAAGGCTGCGCACATACCAGGAACAACTAAAGCTTAGGCCGTCTGTCGAGAAATGTGTGTGCAGTTTCCCGTGCTTGGTTTGTTATCCAGACAAAACTATCCAGTCAGATTTGTTGTCCGAACTGATTTGTTGTCCAGAAAAGAAATGCCAGCGTCTTTGTGCATCTGCTCGTCATTGTTGTTTGTGAAGTTTTTCTTCTTTGTACGTGTGTTGTAGCAGCGCTGCCTTTTTGCAAACCTACACCCCATCTACTGAATAGGCATGCACATGACAGCAGTTTCATTCATCTCCAGTGTCTCTGTCTGAACGTGGAATCAAGTTTAAATGCATAAAGGAAAAATCTTTGCGTTTCAAGTCAGAGATTCTCTGTGTAAGCATAGCCTAAATAGGACCAGACAAGGGTAAATCCAGTAAAAGATTGATAGACTGATGTCAAACTCTGGAATGATCTGTGAAAGATTTAAGAGAGTGTCTGTAGATTTGACAGAAAAGCTTCTGGGCTGAACTGCACCTGCGTATACCCCCCTAACGGTGTGCATTTGCATGGCATCAGACTCCTCTGCTTATAAATTCAGGACATTTAGTTGTTACTGAACTCGATGTAAAGTGCAGATTTTTTGTAATGAGGGTAAAAAGCTAATTGGTGGTCAGGTATATATGAACCCCCTCCCACGCATACTCATGCATGCATTAACCTGAGAGCAGAGAAGCATTCAGGCCTGACCTCTAGCAGCTAGCCCTTTAACCCTCAGGCTAATTATAAACCTCATTATATTCTCTCAGTCCTGTTCTCTCACCACATTAATTCCTCTGAGTGGCTGGCTTGATGTCGACCAGCACGGGAGACCAAAGACCTGTCTCTGTACAGAGCATGTATTTCCACAGAAGTTTAATTCTAGTCTTTTTTTCAATCGCTGAATCGCTGTATTTTATTATTAATATCTGCTCTTTACACAAAAAGAAGGCAATTGGTGTTCACAGTGCCCAATCCCAAAAGAGACTGGACAGTTTGCGTATAATTGGGGATATAAGGACTTCTTGTGCCCTTTCAGAATGACTCTTTGTGCATCAGTAATATGTTTAACAGTAAGTTCAAGAGCTGCAAAAATGCACAAACAAAGGTGAGCACCAGTGGTGGCTGGCCAATAGAGGGCGCTAGGGCGCCGCCCCCCTAGTGGAGAGTGTGATATTAAATGTATTTACTTTATTTTGAAAAAATGAATATGACCAAAAATTACTTATCTAAATATGTAATATAACATAAATGTAACATAAATATATATTCATTAAGATATAAAGTAATTAATTTTCATGAATGTAGAACAAAAGTAAGCCTTCTCGTCTCTGTCTCTGTGTCTCAGGGGCGCTGGAAATAACGCCCCTAAGACAGTGACGACTAGTCATAAGGGACCGTTACTAGGCAAGATAAGCGCCTATCAACATGAATTTGGCCAATCAGCGTGGTTGAAAATTATCTCCGAAGGGCGATTCTTATTTCGCCCCTCAGGTTTATTCGGCTTGTGTCGACCATGCCCGGAGTGACTAATCGGGAGGACCGAGACAATTTCCGGTGGGCCGGCCTGACGTTTGGGCCGTGAGGGCCAGTGTTAATATACATTTTTTAATATTATTATAATTTTTTGGTTTGGTGTTCATTCATGGCACTGAGTGAGTATTACCTCCATGCTGTTACCGCTGTCCCTGTGGGCCGTCTCCCTCGGCAGCCTTTTTTTTTCAGAGGCATCCTGACGTAACAACACGTCCGCGCAGGCTAAAAACAATTAGCTCCGCCAGTCGGAGTCTGTGAGATGAGCCAGATAGTAGCCGCGGTGCTGGACTGCCGACAAGATGGACAAAAAGCGCAAGGGTGGCGCGGAAAAGAGAAGAATTAAAAGAGGAAAGCGCTTGAAAATGATGCAGCAAAATGTGCAAAATAGCGACTTTTTTAACAAAACGAGCTCACGGTCTGAAATGACAGAGGATGCTGATAAAACTGGTAAAGCTAGATGTTGAATAAAATGACACTTGCACCGTGTGATGATGACGCCACCTAGCTGGGGAAACTTTGTCTTGTAGCCCCTCAGAAGAGATGCAGCAGCACCAAGCAGCAGCCATGAGCCCATCACAGGTGCAGAGTGGGCAGGTAGGACAGTTGGTACTTTTAACACAAAAAACTCTTTTGGTGTGCCAGAGTAAATTTACAGCATGTCTTTGAGCTTTTTTATCAGTTCCAATTTATCCAGGTCTAAAATGGTGTAATATACATATTTGTTATTTTCCAATGTATAAAACTATATGACTCATTTGGCTACGGATGAGCCTTTAGTTTGCGTCGAATCGTAGTGGGATGGTTGTTAAAAACTGAGTGTTGCACAGTACTGCCCCACCAAGAATATTTTTCACCAGCCACCACTGGTGAGCACACTTCACAGCTTCATATTACAGCACTGGATAACAATGTGAAAATGTAGCGATCTGACCTCAGGACAAGCTGGGTTTTGTCATTTTGATCTCAGCCTTCCTGCCACAGTAATAATGTCTGAAACACTTTGAGCAAAATGGTTTCAATTTTGATTTAAATGGATTTGGTTTTTCAGGTAAATGTTTCCATTTAAGTCTAAGGCTGATTTTACATATCTGACTTAATATTTACAATGTAGTAGCAGTGCATAACTGTTCCGTGAACAGAGCCCTCTCCATAATGACTCATCCCTCCAGACACTATGTAATTACGGATATATTATTAAAATCTGGTGGGCTTTTCAGAGTAAAGGATGGCCCTCTTCACACCAAGGACCCCAGTTTGAACCCTGTCTGTATGTCTGGATCATTTGCTCTATAATCATCCTAATCATCTCTTTCTGCTCTAATGGGTTTCATCCCATTTTTAAAAGAATTGTCTGGTAGTTTTAAGATTGTAGGTTTGATTATCTGCATTGTTTCATAGATAAGTGATCAAACATAATTATTACATATATTATTTTTTTCCTACATAATCAGTTACACCACATCCACCTCAGACCAACAGCATATAAATCTACAACATGTCAAGGGTAATGACAAAAAACATGACAAAGACAAATGGTACACTTACTTGCAAAGTGATTTTGTGGTCTTTCTGACCATGGAAAGTGCTTCAATCGATCAGTCAAGCAATCAAACTTTCTTAATAAAATGCACTTTTCATAAATAAAATGTAGAACAAAGAGTCAGGGGAAAATAGAATAAAAAGTAATAGAATAAAATACATTGATAAAAATATGAAACCCGCACTCCCAGCTCACATTCAATACAGACAGTCACTCATGTGAGCTGCTACATGCCCTGTGTTTTGTAGGTGTGCTGCTGTGCTGCTCTCTCTCCCCAGGTTCCTCTGCTGAGGTGAAGGTGTGACAGGTGCTGCTGATTAAGCTGATTGGAAGTCTGTAAGAGGCAGGACAGAGCTGTGGACTCTCTCTCATCTTCTCATCAACTCAGATCCTGTGTGGAGCAGTAGAGGTTGCAGTGAACAAGTGTCTTCCAGTGTGTGTGAGCTTTTGCAGACCTTCAGTGGGGCCTGCAGTGAACTGATTGCTTGTGTCTTTTCTACTTTTTAGGTTTGCTCTTTTGTTACATCGGCTTTTAAGCTTGTTTTGAGTTAATTTTTATTTAGAATAAACATTCCTCACTTTTTTTTCATAATTTGCCTCAACACTATTCTTTAACCTGGGTTTTAATTTATTGTTACTACCTTCATCCCCTTTTACATCTTTTGGTTCGTACCATGCGCACACACATGCATCCAAGCACAAACATGCTACCAAGCACACACTAGTCAGAACTATTCAACACCAGAAGACTGAGAAAATGCGATCTTGAATAAAAATTAAGGAAACGCAGGAGCTTAAATGGCCAAAACCATGATAGGATATATCAAAGGTAATAAAGTGCTAAAAGTTGATAAGAAATAAATACATAAATAAATAAAACTTTTTAAAACACTAAAAGGGAATAAGTAAAAAGTGGTTAAATGTAAGATAGTAACTCTGAAACTAAAATGGAGTAAAACACATCATGCAAATGAAGAGAGTGAAACAAAATTCAGCTGAAAGCCAAACTTAAGCGGTAGATCTTAAGTTTGCTTTTAATACTAACTGAAGGTGCTCTCAGGTCTTCAGCTAGACTGTTCCACAGATGAGGGCCACAAAAATGACACAATGCTTCGCTGTATGTTTTTATTTTTGTTTTGGGAATGATTTTCTTTTTTTTTTCTTAGATTTGTCTTGTATCCTTCAGCTGCTGTAAATGTGGAATTTTTCCATGTGGGACTGACAAAGGAATATTTTATCCTATCTTCAAAGACTACTACCTGAAGACCTGAGGGCTCTACTAGGCTCATATGGTAAAAGCAAATGATAGATAGATAGATAGATAGATAGATAGATAGATAGATAGATAGATAGATAGATAGATAGATAGATAGATACTTTATTGATCCTGAGGGAAATTCAAAAGCTACTGGATATGCGGCCACTTGCGTCGATGCAGAAAAGGAAACTGCGCCGGGATGGACAAGACCATCAAAACATTTAAAACACAACAAAATAATCTAAAAATTAAATTCCGAAAGATACAGGTAGCTAGTGCAAACACTTTATAAAGTTGGTGTAACACATCACATACATGCACTCTCACATACACTCACTTACAGCTCCGACTTAGGTTCAGAATCCACCTGTGGCCTGTTTGCTGTTAGGTCCCTCATGGACAGTGAGACCAGGCTGAATATAAAGCCAACTGCTTTATGCGGCAAACACAGAGACCACCTGGAGAATAAAAAAGCACTCTTAAACTTTTGGGCTAATCATACATTTCTCATCTAGTTTGTTTATTTGCACGAAGTTAAGAGGAGTCAAAGAAAATAGTGAATAAGATAAACTTACATGTGCAGGTGAGGTAGAAACCCAATGTGGGCAAACCTCAGTTAAGAGTACATGCAAATAAAATTAGCAGAAAAAAAGATGCAGTCAAAAAAAGCACGCAAAAAATCCAATAACATACTGTACATTTGACCAAAGTGAGAGACTATGCCAACACAGAAACAGAATACAACAAGAGAAAGCGGTACATATACCATATTTTGTCAAGAATACAAATTACATTTGATCATTACACAGATCATCATGAACAAACACTCTTTGACATCAAAAATGTTTAGCTTCAATGTACACTCAACAAAAATATAAACGCAACACTTTTGTTTTTGCTCCCATTTTTCATGAGATGGACTCAAAGATCTAAAATTCATTCCAGATAAACAATATTACCATTTCTTTCAAATGTTGTTCACAAATCTGTCTAAATGTTTGATAGTGAGCACTTCTGCTTTGCTGAGATAATCCATCCCACCTCACAGGTGTGCCACATCAAGATGCTGATCTGACATCATGATTAGTGCACAGGTGTACCTTATACTGCCCACAATAAAAGGCCACTCTGAAATGTGCAGTTTTGTCTCACAGCAAAATGCCACAGATGTCGCAAGCGTTGAGGGAGCGTGCAATTGGCATGCTGACAGCTGGAATGTCAGCCAGATCTGTTGCTCGTGCATTGAATGTTCATTTCTCTACCATAAGCTGTCTCCACAGTCGTTTCAGAGAATATGGCAGTACATCCAACTGGCCTCACAACCGCAGACCACGTGTAACCACACCAGCCCAGGACCTCCACATCCAGCAGGTTCATCTCCAAGATCGTCTGAGACCAGCCACTCAGACAGCTGCTGAAACAATTGGTTTGCATAACCAAAGAATTTCTGCACAAACTGTCAGAAACCGTCTCAGTCAAGCTCAACTGCATGCTCGTCGTCCTCATCGGGGTCTTAACCTGACTCCAGATCGTCGCCGTTACAGACTTGAGTGGGCAAATGCTCACATTGGATGGCATCTGGCACATTGGAGAGGTGTTCTCTTCACAGATGAATCTCGGTTTACATTGTTCAGGGCAGATGGCAGACAGCATGTGTGGCGTCGTGTGGGTGAGCGCTTTGCTGATGTCAATGTTGTGGATGGAGTGGCCCATGGTGGTGGTGGGGTTATGGTATGGGCAGGCATCTGTTATGGACGAAGAACACAGGTGCATTTTATTGATGGCATTTTGAATGCACACAGATACCGTAATGAGATCCTGAGGCCCATTGTTGTGCCATACATCCAAGAACATCACCTCATCTTTCAGCAAGATAATGCACGGCCCCATGTTGCAAGGATCTGTACACAATTCTTGGAAGCTGAAAATGTCCCAGTTCTTGCATGGTCAGCATACTCACCGGACATGTCACCCATTGAGCATGTCTGGGATGTGCTTGAAGGGTGTATACGACAGTGTGTACCAGTTCCCACTAATATCCAGCAACTTTGCACAGCCATTGAAGAGGAGTGGACCAACATTCCACAGGCCACAATTGACAATCTGTTAAACTCTATGCGAAGAAGATGTGTTGCACTGCATGAGGCAAATGGTGGTCACACCAGATACTGACTGGTTCTGAGTCCCCAGACCCCCAATAAAGCAAAAAAATGCACATTTCAGGGTGGCCTTTTATTGTGGACAGTCTAAGGCACACCTGTGAGGTGGGATGGATTATCTCAGCAAAGCAGAAGTGCTCACTATCAAACATTTAGATAGATTTGTGAACAATGTTTGAGAGAAATGGTAATATTGTGTATCTGGAAAAACAATAGTGTTGCGTTTATTTTTTTGTTGAGTGTATATCTGGGCAGGGACAGAGACTCTGCCAGAAAAAAAAAAAGTTCTATAACTGAATGCCATGGAACTTTACTGAGCACTAACAACTAGCTGTATTATACACTGGTAGGCAAGGACTATTGCTTTGTCTTGATGAATAAAAGTTTACTTTTGATTTTGAAATAAAGAACGTTTTAAGGTTTTCTTGTAACTTGGTACTCATGTGTTTGACTTCATAAATAGAAGTACACATTTGAAGAGTATTTAGATCAAAAATTGATTATGCATTTGACCCAGCAAAGTTTTGTGGCAATTTTTGTATGTAAACCACACACAACAATGCAAAATAATTGTTCCTACCATCAGTCTAAACTCATTTTTAAAGGTACAGTGCTGCTGCATGGGAGCTCTTTCAGCAACTTTACTGTCTATTGTCAAGTACCTCATACAACCTAACATCAAAAAACACTAAAATATCACTTTAAGCAGTGGCTAATCATTAAGACCTTGCTCAGGGCATTGTTTGAGTCATGAATTGCCCACATCTTTTCAAACTTGACTTGAACTCAGAAATGCTTTGATACATTTTTTGTGAGTGATCTTTAAATGAACCATGCTTTAGTGATGCTCCCATCATCAAAAATCACAAAGCCAGTCGATACAAACTGCTCTGGTATTTTTCATAGAAGCTGAACACACATATTTGACAGTTGGACTCAGTTACTTCAGATTTTTTTATGGTGTGTCTGTATTCTTTTGGCCGTCCGTATGCAAAGCAAGGCCATATCGGGCTCAACACAGTCTTCAAAAGCCAGTCTTCTGTCATTCTATTCACTGAACTTGTCTTTAATGTTTGATAAAGCCTCTGAAATAGTTTGCTCAAACTGTGTTTGGAATGAAGCTCAAAGTTGAAGCTGTGTGTGGGCTGGGAAAAGAAGAAGCGGTTTGGATGTATATTCAGTTTGTTTCATTATTTCCACAACATGACTAATTCTTACGGGTTAGTTTAAAAGTGATCAGACACACTATGAAAAGCTTCAACTTGAAGTGCCAGTTTTAGTTAACTTAGTATATAAATATAAAATATACAAAATGTTGGATATTCATACGATGTAGAACCATGTCTGAAAGTTTGACATGGTCTGCTTAAACAAAGAGATTTGTGCCATTCAAAAAAATCTGATAGGTGTCACATACGGCAAAAAAGTCACTTTTAGGCCACTTTTGCCTTGCATGTCATTATCTTTCACCTTTTAGTTAAGTTCCCTTTTAAGTTTCCTCATTTCTTGTTTTGTCTTGTGTTTCCTGTTTTATGTGTCTGATTAGCTGTGTCTAATCCCCAATCACCTCATATATTTAATCTCACGTCTCCCTTTGTCCTGTGCCAGTTCGTAGTACCTCACAATCTCATTCTCGTCACGTTACATAAGCAATAGTTACATGATAAAGGTATCATCATAATATGATTCATTGACCCTGAAAAACACACACCAAGCACTCAGAATCATGTTGATATCATTATAAGGTAGACAGTTATTGAGCAAAAACATTGTTTTGCTAACAGCGGTTACCAGGATATCCATGAACATGTAGTTATTTCTAAATTAGGCCATTACAACATCTCTGAACATTTTAGCAAAATATGTCCAGTAGTTTTTGTATAATCTTATCAATAGACAGCACAAGGACCAAAAACATAACTCCCCGGCAAATGTAATGAATTATTTTCAGTTTACTGCATGAAAAGTCATTTCACTATATTTTTTATTCATTGATTTTTAAATATTTGTATTGAATATGATAGTCCTGTGACATTTTAATTAAGTAGCAAAAACACTTTTTTGTACAAAATCAAATATACTCAGAAGGTTAAATAGCACCATCTGGGGGAGAGTAGTAAAAGTGATGAGTTCCAGGGCAAAGGCACAGATTGACACTCAGACATAATAAAATGAATGTATGATGCTTTCATGGAAGTGATATCAAAAAATGCTATTTGCATTTGAATTCCAATGGCTCGTTTATTCTTAACACTAAGCATGTAATACTTGTTTGTACAGAATGTATTTTAGACTCCCTGTAGGAGCTGAGCCAGAAACAAGATCATATACAAACACAATCTTGCCAAAATCCATGCAGTATACATGAACATAGATGAAATTATTGAAAAATTAATAATGAATGTGTGTACAACTTTGCCTATAGGTGGAACTCCCACCTGTGAATGTATACTGATTAGACAAAAGCAGGATTTCGTTTTTCCCCTGACTGCAGCCAATGCAGTAATCTAAGTTTGGTAGATTGGAGAGAGGACAGACTATATTGATATCCCAGTGCAGAATCCAGTAATAGCAGCAAACATCCAAGAACCAACATGGTAAAGAAAAGAGAAGAGAAAATTGTTGTTTACAGTCTTGCAAGCCTACCACCAATATCTGTTTAGCAGGGCATTCCAAAGGAAAGGAGCGATAGTTCTAATTGTACCCCCATATGATGTTAAATATAAGCATGGTGCTGTCTTCCTCCTCTGTTCTGCTCACATCTCGCCTGAGGGCAAAAATGGCTCCAGCTGGTGTTCTGTCGAGTTCTGCTGCTCCATTGAAAAATGGCACCCTATGGATTTCCAAATCCAGAGTCTATTTCTCAACGGGGCATCTCCCTGTAAAGTGAAATATTAATGTGTTTTGATTAATAAAAGGGGATACGCTCAATGCAAGAATTGGGTGAGCAGTTTCTGTAACAGCATCTGCGAGGACCAGCGAAAGACCACATTAAAACTGTAGAAATCCATCTGTCATCAAGTCCACCTTGCTCTTAATGGCAGCTGAGGTATTTCATCCTCTTATCACCACAATGTACAGATGACTGGAGATTAGTCCACCTTGCTCTTAATGACTAAATCACAGCAGTGTGTCCACATCTCTAGAAACACTCTCAGGATTTTATACTTCTGAATTTTGTCTGCATTTTTATAATCACAGGAAAAGCACAAGACAGAAGAAGACTGAAATGAAAGACAAATGGATGCAACTTAATAGATGTAGGATGCAGCTGTTGAAGAAGTTCCGAGATTCTGCAGAACAAAAAACAGTAAAGGCAGTTATAGTATGGATTGTATAATTTCCTGGGTTATAAGCCTCATAGTGCAAATATAAGAAAACTAGCAATTTGCTACCTTTGAACAAAAGATACATGAGCTGAAGCCTGGCAAAACTCTTAGCTGTCCTGTTGTGTTCCAATAAAATCTGACTCATTTACAGGTTTCCTCTCACAAAGCGCAGAAAATCCTTGTCCTTCATAAGGATTTACAGCTTTGCTGACACATTTCATTTAAACTCATAAAATACATTTGAATTATATAAAAAGTGTGCTCTATTGCACTTGTATACCGCTTATCAAAATGACTTTTGTACTACAGTTAATTTTCCCTATAAAGACCTGGGATTCTGTTTTTACTTAATAAATCATTCCAGTCAGTAACACAAAAGTTATTTTGTGCTACAGTATAGAAAATTGAAAGGCATTCAAAATAGTGACTTTGGTATACATTTGTTTGTAAGAGTACTTTGTAAGAAACAACATAATATGCTTCATGTGAATATTTTTAATAGTCAAAATCATGCCTGTAAAATGTATTCTTCCCTGTATGGGCCCAGGCAAAGGCCTGTAGGACATACATAGTAAATACAACTTCAAAACATGTGAATGTTCACAAAAGCTGAAGTTGCTAAAGATCTAACACAACATCATGTGATAAAATATCGAATACTCCAACTCTTTTTTTTTAACTTTTCATGGACAAATAATGTGTAATTCATAGTATATGTAAATATGGAATAGACAATGATGCGTTTGTACATTAACCCCACAAGAACCTGTTCAGTTCAGAACCGGATAGGGATATATATAGGCCTACTCATAATTCCACTGTTGTGTAAGTTATGAAGCCATTGAGTCAGTGTGATGTCAGTGAGTGGGAGCTGGTAAACAAGAAATTGATTAGTTGAATGGTGTTCATTATGTCTTCAAATTACATATATATAGTTTTCTTTCTTTTATCTCAGACTTCAAAATCATGCCTGTAAAATGTATTCTTCCCTGTATGGGTCACCAGATGATAGGTGTGACATGTTAAATCAACTGGTGTTACAGAGGTGTGACCGTCCTGTCAAATTTTCTGACTTTATTTATTTATTTCCAATGGGGCTGCAGACAAATCAGCCAAGAACCCTCACTCTTTTTCTACGAAGTCACGCTGGTGTAAAACCTGCAGAATGTGCCTGTCTTGCTGAAACAAATAAGGATGTTGCTTGGATGGCAACATATGTTGCTCCCAAACCTGTATGAACCTTTCAGAATTAAAGGTGCCTTCACAGATGTGAAAGTTACCCATGCCATGGGCACAAACACAAACCCCATACCATCACAGATGCTGGTTTTTGAACTTTGCATTAATAACAATCTGGATGGTCCTTTTCCTTTTAATCTTAAGAGGACATGATGTCCATGAATTCCAAAAACAGTTTGAAATGTGGACTTGTCAGACCACAGCACATTTTTCTACTCTGCATCCATCCACCTCAGATGAGCTTTGGCCCAGACAATCTGCCCACTTTGCTGAGTGTTGTTGATATATGGCTTTCATTTTGCATGGTAGAGTTGTAACTTTATCTGGTAGATGTAGTGATGAGCTGTACTAACTAACAATGATTTTTCAAAGTGTTCCTGAGCCCACGTGGTAGTATCCTTGACAGAATGATTTAATGCAGTGCTGCCTGAGGATCAGAGGTCATAGATAATAGAAATAAGGAAAATAAGCATATTTGTTTGCTCTCAAGTTATTGCAACACTCATCTTTTTCAATGTATTTTTTGGGCATTTTGTGCCTTATTGATAGGAGAGAGAATGACAGTGGATAGGCTTGTGAAAGGGGCTGAGAGAGTGGAGGAAGACACTGCAAACTGGCCACAGGCTGGATTCAAATTCAGGCAGGCAGCTAACCACTCCGCCAAATTATCACCCCACAACACTCATCTTTATTATTTCTTCCACTAAAAGACATTCATAATACTTTACACTGTACTGGACCCATATAAAGGTCTATTCCTCCATTTACAATATGAATTGCACTCCTTCAACTGTGCACAAACAATTACTCATCCTTATACAGCTAAATGTCACCAGTAAACCTCCATTAGCCTTCCACAATAATGAAAGACGATGCCTTTATCCATTTGCTGCCAAGGTCTAGGATCACTGCTTTGTTGGGACCTAATGCTTCATTCAAATATACATGTGTTTATAATTATTAATACAGCTTATCTACAATGTCCCTCTGAGTGAACTGATGAAAGAGGCAAGTGTGCAAAAAAGGACAGCTCAAACACAGGCTCCCTGAATGTGCTCCCCCAGCCTCCTCCTTCTCTGTGAAGAGTCAAGGATGTCACATGTGAATCCTCACAGCCTTGATGGATCAGTGGGTGGTCCAAATACACCTGAGCTTTGCTGCTGTGCTGGAGACCCCTAGTGAGAGTAAGGACTATGTTTACTGCTGAGAAAAAAAGGAATTTTGAAATGTGACGGACATCTTGCTGCCTGTTGTAAAAGCAGACTTACATCAGCCAGGCATCACAGCATCTTTTCAGTTGGAAGGTTATTGCCACGTGTTAATGGTATGTATGTTTGTCAGAACAAATATTTTGTTGCTGTCAGTTCCAAACCTCTGATCTTCAGAATTGTTACTTTACAAGAAATTTATGATAGGCTCTTCCTCAAAGGCTGTTTTTGCATCATCAGCCTATGGAGGTTTGTTACATGAGGTGAAATTGGCACTGCACCTCCCAGCACATTTAAAGGCAAGCAGAGGTGTTTGATTGGTGAAGATTACACTCAACTGTGTTAAACCCACTAGCGCCTTCTCTCCTCCCTCTTTGCCGCTTGTGCAGGTGGTAGGGACGGAGGCATGACCATTCTTTCAGAAGAGCATTTGTGAGGTCACACACTGATGTTGGACGAGAAGGCCTGGCTCTCGTTGAGGTCAGGACTCTGTGCAGGCCAGTCAAGTTCCTCCAGTCTGTCATCCATGTCTTTATGGACCTGCTTTGTGCACTGGTGCACAGTCACGTTGGAAGAGGAAGCGGCCAGCTCCAAACTGTTCCCACAAAGTTGGGAGCATGGAATTGTCCAAAATGTCTTGGTATGCTGAAGCATTCAGAATTCCTTTCACTGGAACTAAGGGGCAAAGCTCAGCTCCAGAAAAACACCCCCACACCATAATCCCCCCCTCCACCAAACTTTACATTTGGCACAAATGCAGTCCGACAAGTATCGTCCTCTTGGCAACCGGTAAACCCAGATTTGTCCATCAGATTTCCAGATGGAGAAGTGCGATTCGTCACTCAAGGAACACGTCTCCAATGCTCTAGAGTTCAGTGGAGGTGTTTATTACACCACTGTATCCAAGGCTTTTCATTGAACTTGGTGATGTGAGGCTTGAATGCAGCTGCTCGGCCATGGAAACCTATCCATGAAGCTCTCTGCACTGTTCTTGAGCTAATCTGAAGGCCACATGAAGTTTGGAGGTCCGCAGCAAATGGCTCTGCAGAACAAATATTTTTGTTGCTATTATCAGTTCCAAACCTCTGATCTTCAGAATCAGTGGGTGGTCCAAATACACTGAGCTACTTAATGCTGCTTCCTCCAAAAGGCTGTTCCTGCCTATCATTCAGCTGAGTTGCTGTTGTTCCCAAACACTTCCACGTTGTTATGATACAGCTGACAGTTGACTGTGAAATATTTGGGAGCGAGGAAATTTGGAGACTGGATTTTTTGCACAGGTGGCTTCCTATCACTCCTCTCCAGTCTGTCATCCATGTTCCTTCTGGACCCTCTTTGCCAGCTGGTGCACATGCTAATAAGAGCAGTCTGCATGCCTAGGTGCTTGATTTTATACACCTGTGGCCACAGAAGTGACTGGAACATCTGATTCTGATTATTTGAATGGGTGAGCAAATACTTTTGGCAATCTACTGTGTGAAATGTTTGTCCAAACAGCCATGCACTGTATTACTTCATAGTTAGATCAGGGGTTAGAAACCTTTTTGCTCTGAAGAGCCATTTAAAATGTTCCTGTTGTGCTTAAATTACAATGATTTATTTCATTATTACATCCAAAGAGGCAACATGCTCAACATCTTAATGAGAGCCAAATTAATCTCCAGTCATCTGTACATTGTGGTGATAAGAGGATGAAACACCTCAGCTGCCATGTTAATGAACATTGTAGGTATGGCCCTACATAACAACAAACCTCTGAAAATTTTTGCTCAGTAAATCAAATTATGAAATTAAATTAACAAAGATGGAGGTCTGTACAACATTACCACCATACATATTTATCATCATCATCTACTATGTTCAAAAAAGTCTTATCCATCAGCACTTCATCAGAGGTTTGCAACAGGGATGTAACAAACAGAAATATAATTCTTAATCAAGAAAGTTTTTCGAAATCCATATCAGATTGGAAATCTCAAAGCATGGCTATAAGAACCGTTTTACTGTTCTTCTATTAAGACAAAAGATGTGGTTACCTTGACATGTTTCGACGTTACTCTGCCGTCTTCTTCAGAAACTGTCATCCTGACAGCTGTGACGTGTCTTTATCAGCTGTTGTTTCCAGAAACAGCCGGCGGGACAGGTTGATCACGTGATCTGTCTCACCGGCTACATCGCCGTTGCCTGGCGGTCTCTGGAGAAGTGAATCCCAGGTGTGTGAGAGCAGGAAAGCTCCTTCGTCCCTGTTGATGGTGTCGTAAAAAGTTACTTTTTGTAGCGGGGAACTGAGTAAAGTAACAAGTAACTTTTTTTGTTTTTTGAAAGTAGAGAGTAACGAGCAAACACTACTTTTTAAAAGTAACTTCCCCAACACTGGTCATGCCAAACCAGTTCATGTCAGAATGTGGTTTCTTCAGTGCATGAGTAAGAGGTCCCACTGTTATAACACCATGTGCAAGAAACAAGAGATGACTTGAATAAGTCAATAAATACACAACAGTGTTCCTGTTTAAAGTCAGCTTCATGTCCACACAGAGTTGAAAACATTTTTGTTTTTGAAACACTTTTATTGAAAATGGCATTGTTTCATATCTGTCCACACCAAAACACCGAAAACACTGTAGTATATATGCCAGGACTGTAAGTGGTGGTGTAGCAATCCTGCATACATGCAATTAAATCAAAGAAGATATGTATGTACATACCTCATGAGAAATGTCAACAAATATTGTCATATACTGTCTTCCTGTTGCTCATGGTGGTCGTAGAGGAGCGGAAGATTTTGCTGTAAAGGCCACAAAAGCTTAGCAGCCTCCTCAGCAGGAGTGCAACACTTTGTTCCGCCATTGCTGTAAGGGCTTGCACTTTTGGTTTAAGTGGGAAATGGGGCTATATGTCAACATGTCTGAAGTTATCTGTATTTGTTGCCCACAAGGAAATGCAAGGCCGTAGTTTTTCGATTGATACACTCTGGGACCCAAGTGTGTTTCAATGTACTTAAACACTATATCCATGTTGATAAAATATTAAATACATAAATATATATATAAACATATATAAAACCTATATAGATAGATTATATATATGCCTGGATTTGAGTCGATGTAGACAGCCCCTGAATCATAAAAAATGCACACCACTCATGATGAACCAGGGGATCAGAGGTACACTCACAGAGGAAAAATCTTTCGCTGCAGGTAAGTTTTATTGGCTGCTGTGCCTCTGTGCCGCAAAGTCTTATGGCAGCCAGTGTTGTATTGTAGAAAAGCAATAACTGCAGTGGTTGGACTTCATAGAAGCGACACAGAGATTAGAAGTGATGGATTCTCAGCTTGCCGCCAGTTATCATGCTGGAGCCCTTGGAGGGTAAACCATTAACAGTCGACTTTGAAGAATAAATGTCGACTAACACAAAAAATAAAGAAAAAATAGTGCATTGTGAAAACTAAAATGTTTCCAAGGCCAGGAAGAAAATATAATAAATGCATGCTTTTTTATGCATAATATGTCAAAAATTTGCTGACAGGATGCCATATGTTGTTGTGTTTGCCACCTTTTTCTTTTCTGTACTGTAAAATTGATTATGTAAGGTCTCTGGGAAATAATATTTGAACACCGGAGTCATGATACATAGTACAGACCAGAAATTACACTCTGTGATACAGAAACAAAAACAGTGAGATGGCTTCATTTGTCTCACTGGCTTTATATGTGAATCAAAGATTTTTCATGAAAATTCTCAATTGTTTTCTGTTAAAGTTAGGAGAGCATAATTTCTGAGGTGCAAAATTAATGGTGAATATAGCAGGTAGAATTGAGTAAAATATAATATTTATGTTTTGTATGACTATACCTGGGTGGCACAGTCGTGCAGAGAGTTCGTGCACGTGCCTCACAGCAAGGAGGTCGCCAGTGTGACTGCCTGTGTCGACCAGGGTCTTTCTGTAGCCAGGATTATACCGTGGCGGTTAGAGATTTTGACATTTGTCATCTATGGCTTTTTCACATGTTCTCCTTAAAATTGCAAAAAAAAAAAGTCCCCTTTGCTTTTTTGGTTGATTTGAGAAAAATCTGTCTGATTGCTATAAATGACATAAAAAGAACATTTTAGAACTATCAAAGAAATTCAGGACGAAAAATCAGAATAAGAAAAAATTGGGATGCAAATTTAAGCTCTCAAGGGATTGTGAAAGGAAGAGACTTTTTTTTATTCTGAGAAAAAAAGTCAGATTTTCAACCTTATTCACAGATCTCTAAGTAGAAGAAAATTCTAATTGTGGTTTCAGATGTCTGACCTAAATCCCCTCCATGACATGCCAGATAGACAGGTCACATATATACAGGATATGATCATCAGTCTATCCGGGCAACAGTCTCTGGTGAGGGCAGAACCATTAAAAATCACTTTTGGAAGGTTATTAGGGTTTTATTTCTGTCAAACATGGCTCTACATCGTATGTCTCCTGATTAGGGATGGGTATCGAAAACCAATGCCAGTTGAGAATCGTTAACAGCTCCATCAAAATTCCACAGACAGGGTTCAGAAGTGGTCAGAATCATGGCTTAATTTTTAACAAAACCTACTGCACAATCTTTAGCGAGTGGAAACACCAGCATCTTGCAGAAGCAGTTATATATGCTGTGACGTGTGTTTGGCGCTGTTGTCACTGAAAAGCTAAAATCCAACATTTGCCCACATGGAAGATCATCAGGAATCAATAAGGGAATCATTAAGAATTTGATTCATTAGCAGAATCATTAATAGAATGCATGCTTTTTATGCATAATATGTCAAAAATTTGCTGACAGGATGCCATATGTTGTTGTGTTTGCCACCTTTTTTCTTTTATAGATGTCAAGTCCTGAGTGGCAGACAACTTTCTGCAGCTCAACTGAGACAAAACTCAGGTTTTAGTCATCGATACAGGTCCACAGAGAGAAACTGAATAGCAAACTCTGAGCACTGTCCCTTGGTCCGTGTCACCAGGTCATAAATCTTGGTGTTCTATTTGATGCAGACCTCAGCTTTGACCTGCTTTTTATCATTTAAAGAACTTCTCCAGCTCTGAAGCTGCTCCAAACAGGCTGAAGCTGCTGTTTGGAGCAGCTGCTCACCACAGTTTAGATGTCTCTGCACTGTCTTCCGCTTTCTTTTAAAATAGAATTTTAAGGTTCTTTTATTGCTTTTACCCTATGAGCCCTATAGAGACCTCAGGTCTTCAGGTAGTGGTCTTTTAATAGTCCCTAAAATTAGAACTGAAACATATGGTGAAGCCTCTTTTCGTTATTACGGCCCCCATCTCTGGAACAGTCTGCCTGAAGACCAGAGGGCAGCACATACTGTTCATATTTTAACAGCAAAGTCAAGACCTAGCTTTTTGTCTAGATTTTGGCTGACTAGTTATTATTATTTCCTATTACCTTTGTTTTTAAATCCTGTTAATCTGATTTATTTCTATATTTCAGTTCAGATTCATTAATTGGAATTTTATTCTCTGTTAACTGCTTTTCTTTTTACTATCCTACTCTAGCTGATTTTATGACACATCTGGTTTTAGATTATCTCATTTTACTATATCATTAAATTAAATTTTATTTTATCAATTCATCTATTTATTTACCTTCCTTTCTCTATTGTGTTTTTATCTAATTTCTTATGATTTTAAATAATAAAGTATTAGCTCCAGTGTTTCTTCATTTGTAATCAAAGATAGCATTTCCTCAGTTTTCCTCACTATTTTAATTCTTTTTTCTGTTTAGGATTTACTTTTTATGTCTTTGTGCATTTGATTATTTGGACTTGTGAGTGTGTATGGGTCTTTTATAAAATTTTGTACTTTTTATGTCATTTATTGTTATTTTATTTCTTATGTAAAGACCTCTGTGTTAAGGACATTCTGACTTGTGTCTCTGTAAAGACACAAGTCAGAATGTAAATCAAAGTCTGGCTGAAGGCTGTTGGTAGAGAAGCAAATATCTATTGTTTCTGTTCTTAATCTTAATTTAATGAAGATGTGCTGTCAAGGTAAAGATTAAACACCAGCCATCAGCAGCCAGCATTGAGACTAACCCCCCTTCCCAAGCACCCATTTGCGTCATCTTCCTTTCCTAAGTTGCAGTCTCTTTTCTCCTCGCCTCACTACCAAACCAGATTGAGTTCTCAAAATGCTATGTTGAGGAGCCTCCCAGAGCGCTTTGTAAATCAAGGGGGGAGGAGGGATATCTGAGGAGCTAAAGCTGAGGAGAGAAGAGTGCTTCCTCTGTGAAAGACTGACAGATACACCCACTTAATGAATATCACTTTCTGATGAGACATTGACTTGAATGAAACATAAAAAATATCAGAAGTAAGAAGGAAGGAAAACTGAGCTTTATACCCACCCTTAATGGTCCACTGAAAAGAATGCACACCTAAAATTTCTCAAGAGTTGATATGTGATAAAACAGATTTCTCAGTTTAATATCAGTGTAGAGAGTTTAGTGTATTACATGTTTTCTGAATCTATGTTGCCTAAAAGACAACACTGAGAAAAACATTTTGTAATTGTACCATGTTGTAATCCTTTGGACCTCTGTGCAATTCTTGTGTATTTTGTCAGTTTTTTGTATTTTAAATTTGCAGAGCATGATGGCTGCTCTACACTGTATTGCAAGAATTTCTCATTTTTAACATTTTATAAACTTCTGTCTGTTACTCTGATTAGTATTTTAATACCAAATCAAATATCTAATCACCAACAATGTCTGAGTACTAAGCAGATCTGAAGTGATTAGAGAGAGTAATGCTGAAAAAATCAGGAGAACAACATAGACAGACTGCAATTGTTCAATGATGATTTTTATATTGATCACAGAATTTTTGTTAATAAAAACTTTTATGTTTTTTTTTCCTGCCCTTGGATCCTCTTCTGTAAACCTCAAACAGTGAAGCTAAACACAAATTATCATTTAACTGTGAAATAAAGCATTATTCCCAGTCCGGGACGATACGTTTTCTGTGTTATCAGCTAAAGTATTCACTACAGAGGTATGGGACATGAGCTAACTTCAGAACAACTCATTGGTTGGTTACACACATGCTGTAAGTAACTGTGTATTTCTCATGTTCAGCTGTGGCAACATTGAAACCATATCACTGTTGAGAGGCACAAGTGATTTTTTATTTATCAAAAGCAAAGGACAGGATAAAACTACAGCAGCTCAAATGAAAAAAACACTTAAAATACTTTTTTACTCACCCTCTGACAGCAGCAGAACCAGCTCAGAGTGACTTCAGCCTAGCCCTGCAGAGCAGAAGGACCTGCCTGATTCTAAAATCAAGCACCTTGCCTTGCCAGCTTCCATTGTCCAACGGTTTCACTCGGCTAATGCTGAAAGACCCAATCAGGGAAGACAGGCGGGAGCAGCGGGAGCTGCAGGCGTGACTTGACAGGAAGTGAAGTCACTTCCAGTTGTACAAATAATGGCGGCTAATGTCGATTAGCCTTTGGTCATCATGGTTACTCAGTTATACTTGGTGAAATATGCTCTCCCCATAAGTTTACTTCGTAGGGATTGTCTGTGATGAGGTTCATGCCACATATAAGTTTTAAATGATACATCTGTGTGTTATAATTTAATGTGAAATGATAGTCTTAAGGTAGTTAAGCTATTGGCTAACAACAGTTAGCCGCTACAGCTAATCGTTAACTGCTGTTTGCCCTTGGTTAGCTGTTAGCCGCTACATAGAAGTGCTGCTTGATATGGCTTGGTCTGTGATGAGTGTGATACACCAAACGATCGTCCAGTCACAAGCTGCTGTTGTTTTTGAAGCCTCTGCCCCTGAAAACATTTTCGCAGGGCTCCTCCCCAGATGGATTAGTGAAATATTTCCAATATGGATCTGTCCATCTGGCTTGACAGGTTAACTTCAGCTTGTTGTTTCTCGAAATTCTGGCCAACATTAAACGTGAATCCAATCTTCACTGTAGTTCAGCTTCTTGCTCAGTTTTTCTTCCTCTTTCTTTCTGATCCTCATCTGTCACAGTCCCTTTCCAGTCATAGTTTGGAGTTTGAATCATGTCAAAATGTCACAAACACATAAAAATTTGTTTTACACACATGTAATGATTCACAGACAAACTAAATCTGGTTTGCAAATAAAAATAAAATCATTCACGAACAAATGTATTTTGTTTTGCAAATATGAATTGCATCTATCAAAAAAATACATCATGCTTCAAGAAAAATGCTACTTCAAGTACAAAACAAAATCTTTTAAGTACAAAACAGTATCCTTCAAGTATAACAAATCAATTTTATAACTATGAAAACCTGTTTTGGAACCATATTTTTGAAACACTTGGAAAATAGAAAAAAAAAATGTCCAGACATAAAGAGCAGAGTATTAATAAGCTTTTAACCAATCTAAGGTTTGAGAATTTAGGAATGTCATAAAGCACTTATACATAACTTCAGGGGCATCAATTTGGCTGACTGGATTTAGAAAGACTGATTTCAAGCCTGCTTGGTCCTGATTGACATGATTTTATAGATTCTACAAACACTGTTTAGAGTATGTATGCAAAGGAATATTATGAGAGTATTTGAGGATAAACTAGCCCCTGCTTTCCATGTTTACTGTCAAAACTGGTTTGATGGCCTAAGT
The DNA here is from genome assembly GCA_036419115.1 of Scarus forsteni. Taxonomy (NCBI): domain Eukaryota; kingdom Metazoa; phylum Chordata; class Actinopteri; order Labriformes; family Labridae; genus Scarus; species Scarus forsteni. The sequence goes on from JAZDUH010000327.1 coordinate 42,983,259, forward strand.
GTACTCCAGAATGTCCCATGAGAAGGCTCAACACAACAATCCAAAGGGCTTTTAAGTTTTTGTCTCAATGAGAAGCATATAAAAAAGGAAATACAAACATGAGTTTTAAAAAGAGAAGAAAAATCTAAATAGATATGCCTTCAGGTCTAACTCTGCCATCACAAAAGGTTGTATGATGTATGATGGTTAGAATTGCCTTTATTGGTTTTTTCCTTTGGCAGTTACAAAAGAAAAAGTGTTTTTTTTTGGGGGGGGGGGGGGGGCATAATGGCTTAATAACACTTAGTCTCATTATGGCATGATGACATAATGACACTCATTCACATTCATCTAAAAAAATGTGGATTCTTACTTTCCAGCTGCAACAGGCTGGTATTCTACATGAATACTTCAAATTGAGAATAGGCAGAGTTCATTCTTTCTTTATATAATCAAGGCTTTTTTTTTTTTTTTTTTTTTTTACATCTTTAGCTTTAGAAGTCCAGTTAGACTTCCCGTTGGATTGTGGTGGCTGTGCTGCACATCAGGGTGCTGGCTTGAAAGCACATGGTCCTTTTATTCGTACTTTTCATTTGTAGTTTTGGTACCAAAGGCTTTAGCTTCAACTCAGATATTTACATGTAAATTTTAAAAATATATATATACTGTTTTTTTATAGTTTCAATGTGGCTGTTGTTGAACTAGAGTACGGTCTAAACAGAGTGAAAGGGATCACCTTGAGCTTAACCAGTGTATTGGCAAAAAAAAAAAAAAAAAGGTTTCTATGAGATAGACATTTATTTGGCTGGAGACGTTGGAGAGTAAGCTGGTGCATGGTTTGCACTTTCTTCAGGATGTAGTCACACATTGAGTCATTACACTCTTATGGTGTGTTGCTGTGCCCTGGGCTTTTTTTTTTTTAATAATAATGATTATTATTATTGTATTTGAGACCATGTTTTGGCCTTTGAGGTTTTAGAATTCCCTCATGTTCATTGAAATGTTTCCCTTTCATGAACACTATTCATGTTCACTGTTCTCTTTTCTTGGGTTCTTGCTGTGCTTTTATAGGTTCTTTGTGCAGTCTGTGTATGTTTGCAATACTTATTTGATTGTAATGCTGCTTTTTATGCTTTAGTTTTGTTTGTTCACAGATTATTAGGATACAAAAGACAAAGAGAGGCAGACAGAGATAAAGGGATTGAAATAAAAATTTGTGATATTGATAGTATTGATACTAGAATATGCATTTATTAGAGGTTAGCCCCTTGAGATGAGGTATCTTATTTTCAAGAGGGTTTTCCTCTTTATGTGGTTGTAAAGGTATTTGCAGTGGTGGTATAATATCATCAAAAGATATAATGATTAGGAAGCGGAGAGGATTAATGTTGGCGGTCTTAGTTATGGTATTATATATGGGATATGTCCAGGAACTACCATTTAGTTCAACTGACTGATTATTGAAAAGGTAATATTGGCAACTGAAATAATCTTTGAAGAGGGCTAAAGAAAAGACCAAATATTTGCAGCTGTATTTGTTGGAGCTATGTAGGTCCACAGCAGGAGACAGTCCATACCAATGGTCTGGAGCAGCCTACAAAACAAGAACTGGCGAGGAGTACAGGGGAGCAAAACAAAGAGGAGGACAATGAGAGAGGAGGCAGAGAGATTGAGGTAAAGGGCCCTAATTTTGTGGTGTAGCGCAGGGTGGTGCACCCGCGCAGTGTTAATTTCAGCGTTCAGCGCACAGCCATGCGCAGCCAATTTAACAATTTGGTAGACCGGCTGTGCTGAGATGGGTGTGATGGCGCACCAGGGGAGGTGCCGACAGATTCAGGTTGCCGCAGTGACAATTTTGTGCCAAAAAACTGCGCGGAAGGTGCGCTAAAAGCTCGCCTGCTCCAACCTGGTCTATTCTCGGCGCAGGTGAAGCGCACTGTCCGCAGCTGTAATTTGGTGACAGGCGCACATGTGCGCACACATCACTAAAACCTCACAGGCAGGTCTTTAGAGTGTCAGTGCATTCTTTGTCGCATGTTGTGTGCCACATAACACAGCCTTACATCATGGTTGTGGCTTTGCCCTCACGGAGGAGACATCACAGGACTTATGACGGAGAGGGGCTGAACTGAGTGCGCTGTATCAGCTGGGAGAGCAGCTGCACAGACGGGAGAGAGAAGGGGACCACATTGCATCGCAGCTCTGTCCTTAAATGTGCTTAAATGGCTCCATTTTATACATTTTTTTGGCCACAATTTATTCATTCACATTCAAGATACACAAAATCATTCTCTGAAATTAGAGCCCAAAGGTAAAAAGGGAGGTGTTCAGTATGCCTAATCCCCTGGCAGTCTAAGCCTACCTAAGCCTAACTATGGGCTGGTCCAAACCTAAGCCAGTCTTAACTCAAAGCTTTATGGAAAAAGTCTAAGCTTAAATGTAGAGGATGGATGCCTCCCAAACCGTGAGTAGTAAATAATTATTAAGAAGGGGAGCCTCCTGCTCTACCTCCCATACTTCTTTTAGAGAGTGATGTAACATCTGAATAATTCAGCTAACTTCTACAGTCCCTGAGCGGTAAATTGTGAATAATGACATTACCCCTGTTCGTCTGTGTGTTCTGGTTTCCCTTTCCTCTCAGGTTTCTCTCACATCTGTGGATAGAGTGATAACAGAAAAAAAAACATTTTTTTATTGCAGGTCTGCTTTTGGAATTGATTTTTTCTTTATAAAGGTAGAAACAATACGAAATTATAAAAACTGATATTAAAAAGAATGTATTGCTTAATTAAACCCCACAGTTTTGATCTTAAACAGATGCTTTTTCTTTTTTGTTATTTTCAATGTTTGTTGACTTAAATTAAGTTGTGTAATCCATAGGTTGATAAATAAATATGTATATAAATACACATATGCACATATCTCTCTTCTGTATCCCACCCCCCTCCCCTCTGGTGGGGTGGGTGGCTGTTCATCCTTTTCAGCTTGGGTCCTCTACCAGAGGCCTGGGAGCTTGAGGGTCCTGCACAGTATCTTAGCTGTTCCTAGGACTGCACTCTTCTGGAGTGAGATGTCTGATGTTTCTCCAGGGATCTGTTGGAGCCACTTCTCCAGTGTGGGGGGTCACTGCCCCAAGTGCCCCGATGACCACAGGCACTACTGTTGCCTTCACCTTCCAGGATTTCCCCGGCTCCTCTTTAAGCCCCTGGTATTTCTCCAGTTTCTCATGTTCCTTTTCCTTGATGTTGCTATCACTTGGGATGGCTACATCTATCACAACAGCTTTCCTCTGCTGCTTATCTATGATCACAATGTCCGGTTGGTTGGCCATTACCATTTTGTTCAATTAGTTTGATGGATCCTGTTCACAGAGCAAACAGCATAATGCTGAAGTACAATTAACTAACACTAGCCACTACGTAACTATGCCAACGAATGAAACAAAACCTAACTTGCGCTGCTGGTGGGGTTTAATGAGTTTTATAGGTACAAGAGTTTACTCTGTAATGCTATTAGAGTTATTAGTCTATGTTGTACATTTTTTACAAGTTATCATTACTCCAAAAGAAGTCCTTAGCTGATGTGGGCTTTGAAATACAGTGACCTGCCCATTAAAGAGATCCCTAGACGGACTGGATACAGACGACCATACAGGACCCCCTCCTCATTACAAAGCAGCTCTTTCACCTCATTGAATGCTGCTCTGCGTCTGCTAAGATCTGCTCTGTAATCTGGGAAGAAGAGGATGTGCTTTCGTCAAAACTCCAAACGTCCCTTCTGCCTGGCCAGGCGCTGAATCTGCTTCTTCTCCTGAAAATAGTGAACACGGAGGATTTCCCTCCCAGGGTACCTGTCCTGAAGCATGATGGGCCCTATCCAGAGCTTGGGGGCTCCTCCAAGCCATTGGGACCCCCAGGTACCTTGAAAAGTAGCACGGTGACGAACTGTATAGGATTTCCATTCTCCAAACCCTCTGGTCTTCCTTTGATTTGTAAGTTACAGTGTCTTCCTCTATTTTTGAGATAGTCAATCTTCTCCTTTACTTTTTATAGCCACTGCTCAGGTGTGCGTGTTGCTTCTCCATTGCCTCCATGCAAATGTCCAAATTGTTTAGCCTTCTTCATGTACATGTAGGTTTACATAGAGTTTGTCCAGGGCACCTGAATGGAGAGATTGACTGCTATTTTTTTCAGGGAGGCCGTTGTTCTCTTGTTGGCAAACTTCTTAATTGATATCTCTGAATACTTCTAGCATGTTCGCATCCAACTTGTTCTTGCTAGTAGCCTCAGTCTAGGAATCAATAGCCAACACGGCTTTAGGAGGTTTAGGAGGCATTTTCAACCAAAGGGCTTCCCAAAAACTTCAATACTCTGACGAATCTTAGAATGACCAACTGTCTTAGCAAACTTTATCAAGTTGTTTGTGAATTATAACCAATTTATATGTAAAAGTTGGGAGTTTGTGGTTCACACATCTACTCACTGACATGCCCCTACCTGATCCTTCATCTCAAATCTTTCTATCTGAAGTTGAACAATGTGGGAAAAAAACTGTGTGTTTATTCTATTTTATTAAAAAGATATGATATGGAGAAAGTCAATTATTTGGGCTTTTTGAATAGCAGCTCCACCAGAAAAGTAAATACAGCATGGTGAATGGAAAAGAATGGAAAACAAAGTGAATATTAGAAAATAACTTCATATGTCAGGAGGATATTCAAACAATACAGTTATTAAACAAACTTAGACATTGTTGCAAACTCCAGACCTTCTCATTAAGAGCCTGTTTTTGTAATGACTTATTATTATTATTAAAGTGTCAGATAATGGACAAAACCTATCTGACAAGTGACTGGATGATCGTTCCATCATTCACATTCATTACAGGCCAACCAAACAACAGCAGGCAAGCACTACTGCTTTCGCTTTTACTTTACTTTCATTGCTATGGCTACGTCTGCTTCCTGCTTCAGTCAGATTGCTCCCTGATTGGCTTTGCTCTGGTCCACATGACAAAACCAAGAGGTACTGGACAGTCCTCGGTACACTGCAAACACATCAGGACTTCTGGTCATAAATATTGATAATTTTCTTTTTGGTTGGGCAGCCCTGATCATCTTCTGAGAGGATAAAATGACTCCTACCACACCTCACACCACAGGATAATCAGGTATGAAAATCTATAGGACCTCCAGATTACCGGGCCTTTACCTCAACAGCTGAGGTGCGAAAGTCATACAGTGCTAGTTTTAAGGGACAAGATTTTGCTTGACTGGTGGGAGGGGACAGCTGGCATGTAGGCAAAGAAGTCAGGGGAAAACTTGCAGGGCATTCTTCTGGTTCATGGGCTTTTGTCAGAAGGTCCTGACGGGATGCCAAAGGAGTGCCAGTGGGCTAATTAGCACAGTGCCAAGTGCTTAATCCCCATCTCAATCATTAGTCTGTGAAACAAACAGTGGTGCTCAGATTGTGGGTAATTAAAAGCGATCCTTGACACACAGGCTCAAAGCTCAGCCTCATTGTCAAACAACTCTTTAGCTTGTTTTCAGAAGTTCAGCAGTGCTCTCAGACATGCAGAAACGAACACATGAAGCTTCATATTTTCTTAAGGCAAATAAAAACATGAGGAGCATTACAGTAGATGACTATGAAATGATCAATCAGCAAACTCTACCTTGCTTGCTTTTCATGGACAATTCTGTGTTTTTCACTGTTTGGTATAAAGAAAACTGTTGATGATTAGAGGGAACAGGCCAGCTAACAGTCTTGTCTTAGAAAGTATGTAACCATAAAGTTTTCTTCACCAGCGTGTAATAAATGAGTCCCTCCTGGGTAGCCATTAAGCACAGCCAATTCGGTCAGATCCCATCTGTCGCATTGTTGATCTGGTCACACCTGATCATGGCTTAACATTGGCTGTGTCCGAAATGGCATACTAATGTACTACATACTACAAACTCATGTGTATATACTGTATACTACATACTATAAGTATGATTTGGATGCCAACCGTTCACACTGTAGTATACTACTAAGTTTCCCATGATGCATTACAAACCTCCGACGACAAAAATTAGAAGCACACCAGGCTATCAAATATCTCTGTTGATTTGCCACATTTGAGAGTTCAGAGAGCATTTTAGGGCTGGTAGAGCTGCCTGCCAAGTCTTTCTTCCCTTACAGGATGTTTTTGAATGAAACTGGCTGCAGAACAGGGAGATGACTATGACGCCATTAGCTTCATATACACCAGGGGTGGGTAACTGGCGGCCCAGGGGCCATATGTGGCCCTTTACCTCACTCAATGCGGCCCACCAATCATTTCCCAAAAACAACAAAACAAACCGGAAATTTCAAGAAACAATAACAAAAAAAAACAGTTCCTAAATACGATTTATAATGTAATGTATAAACTAGGATCAGTGATAAAATATGTTTACTAACGGAAGATTGCTGGTCAGTGCTTTGTTCTATAAAAGTAATTAAAGTTCTTATTTTGCTATGATTTTCCCTCCAAAGATGTTTTATGTAGCATTAAAATATGATTTATGGTATTGGTAAAAAACATATTTGGAACCAGTAGTAATGGTAATATATTTGTGCTTTAAAAACTAGTAAACATTCATTCTTTCATTGCACTAGAGAGGAGCTTAATTTAGCTCTAGTTATGTGTCATGCTCAGTAGTCATGAATTTTTAATTGTGTTAGAATATTCAAGTGTTGGTAAAATCCTTTGCTAAACTTTTTCTTTGATGTTTTTGTTTATTTATATATTTTCCATTATTGAGAGTGCCCAACAATATATAACAGTGCGGCCCACTGGCACTGAAAAAGAAATGAATGTGGCCCTTTTGGTATTGATAGTTGCCAAACCCTGATATACACAGTGATCCAGCTGGATTCAGATAGACCTATCAGGTATGCATATCACAAGAGGGTCTGCCATGACTAGTCTTCAGTGAAATGTGTTGTTAAATCTATGTTAAAGCTAAGAAATGAATAAACAGCTACCCCTCTGACTGTCACGCACTCATTTACTGTCAGATCTGCAGCAACACCACAGCAGTAAAGTGTTGTCTTGGTATCTGGGTTGGCTGTAGTTATTCAAAGGTGGCAATTTACCTTTTAAACGCTGATAAAGTGTGTTCAGTATGCAACCCCCTCAATTGCACAACTAATTTGTTAATGGTATGCTGAATCAGAATTGTTAAGGGGCAGTACAGCCTGTGTGGTAGGAACCATAAGAAACATATCCTGAAAGACTCAGCTTGACTGGATAAACACAAAGCACCCACAAAAAATTCAATAATTAGATCAATTTAGCCAGTGGGATATCAGATGCAGAGGGAGCCAACACACAAAGGCTCTTTTAAGTGGTGAAATGAAGGCCTGAGTTAACCTGCAGTTCTTATTGTGATGATTAAAGGGGAGCTTGATATAGATATATTGGAATGTAATGCACACAATGGAATCGCACCAATGGAAGAGAGCTGAGATCTGAGGTGTGTTGTTATGTCTTTATTTAGACACATGCTCTCTCACATTTCCTTTTGACAATTAAAAGACATTTCTTTCTATTGTACCTTTTTATAGGTACTGACTAAGTACGGAATCACAAATGTAACGCATGTATGCACACACATAAACAGCAACAGGCATGGACAGGCCATCTGGCGTACCTGGCAATGCCTGGGAGGCTGATGCACATATTTGGGCCTGCCCGGGGCCTCTCTGAGAGGGGTGGCAATTGATTGGCCCAGTCAGTGACCTATCTGTCAAGACTACCTGGCCCAATGACCCTCTTTGAGAGGCCCAGGAGTCCCATCCACGCATGTTCCAGGCCCACCTTGTCCAACCATCTTTAATGATGACAAGCGGTCAGTCGATAACGAGAAAGAGAGAGAGAGAGAGACATTAGCATTACAGGAGCACAATAAAATTGATGGAGAGCACAAGCAAAAATTTGGAGAAGGAGGTGCAGAGAGGAGCCGAAGGGTGACGGAGATATTTGCTGCAGGGAGCAGCACTGATGCTGCTGCTTCAGTGGGTCCGTGACAGCAGCAGGTGGTTTCGACAGTGCAGGAGCTGGAGGAGAATGAGGAGGTAGATGAATTCAATGTTGACAAAGATGATACTGTGGTAAGCAGGTGTTAAAGCATGGTGTGGATAAACATTCAGTCTTATAAATGGTTCAGAGCAGTTGCTTCACTGTCTATGAACTACTTGACATGATAAAAACCAAACATTGTGTGGTGTGTTACAACTTAATCTAGTTCTCTAAAGTATTTGAAAAAAAATAACTGTACTGATTAATTGATTAATTGCTTTAATTAACCACTTAAGCCGTATTTTATACTTTCATCACAGGATGCCACTTTGCAGAGCTACAAGGTTGCAACCATGGATGTATTATAAGAACTGGATAGCGTGGCTCCGCCTTCTACCATGTAACGGATTTGAAGCCAAAATATCCCCCGTCAGGGCGCCGCCATTGTGCAGCCAGTAGAGAATCTGGACCATATTTCGACGTAGTTGTCGTAAACTGTCGCAAAACTCCCCAGCATACGCCGTACACAATCATTGTGAAACTGCCGTAAACCGCGGTTATTTTTAAACTCTAATAACTGATGAAAAAGAAACTTTTCAGAAAAAAGAGGACTTGGAAAAAACACAGCCCAATAATACTTTCATATCACCACAGCATACGGGTGGGAGAAATATTTGTACGAGGTGTATTAATTTTTTGAAGTTTCACTACTGCCCGTCCAGATGAATGGGGGAGACGGAGATTTGACCTATACTGTAGCCAGTCACCAGGGGGAGCAGTTTTCGTGGCGGCTTCAATTTGAGCCCAGCGACATGGCGTCCATGTTTTTTACAGTCTATGGTTGCAACTTGTATGTTGCAAAGTAATGTGTTTGAGTATAGAGATCTGCTGATCCATATTTTCTGATCATTCCTATTCTACCTATAATGCCATCCCCCCGATCATGTCCCCAGAGTTGACAGTGCCAGTGTCAACGTGAACATTTTTAGTGCCCACGGTCTGATTTGATTCATTAAGGATATTTATCTAACAACTTAAATAAAATGTTTATGCTTTATATATTATTTTCAGTCAGTGTTTGTAGTTTAATATTCTTACATTATACAAAACCCAAAACCAGTGAAGCTGGCACGTTGTTTATTACTTAAATAATAAAAAATAACATATTTTTTGGCATGTAAGGTTTCCATCAAACAGCGATGACATCTAAAATAAACCCAAAAGCTAAAGCTCCGTTGAGTCGGCTAAACATCAAATTCAAGCAAATTAAAAGTAGATTATCCAAATAAAATCATCTACTAGTTGACAAATGCATCTTGTATTACTTCTTAGAGATTATGACAATATATTATATCTTCTAATTTCTTGGTAATGACGAACAATTGACACTTTTTAAATATTACTGTAGAAATGCTGCTATTGTCCATGTTTTTCACGCAGTTTATCTATAAATAATATCGTCAAGGCAAATTTGATCTAAGAGGCAAAACTGAGTTAGGAGAGTCACATGTGGATGATTCAGAAGGAAAAACTACCTAACAAAAAATTTGAAGTGCTTTTCTCTAAATATCACAAGGCAGACAATAATCAATTTCCTCAGAAGATGGCTAATGGAACAACAAGCTAGCTCAAGTAGCTAATTATACCAACCTCCTTGCTGAGGATTGATATCACATCAGGACTTTTAATAATGTGCTCTGTTTGCGTCAGCTAGATGTTACTCCTTAGCATCTTACAGCCATTCTGTTGCCTTTTGATCTCTCACGATGGAAAGAAGAAGACAAGCGGGATCTCTCCATGGTGCTGAGCTATTTCCATCTGAGCAGCTGCCCTGAGGCCACAGCAGCCAGAAATGTACGACGACGGTGTGAGACACTGCTCTCCTGCTCTCAATGCTGCGACTACATGGCTTAGACACCAAGAGATGACACATCCTAACCTCATTTAGGCTCTGGAGGTTTCTGAGATGCAGTCTCTCCCTTTATCTTGGTTTCAGACAGGTTCTCTGCAGACACTTCTGCAGGTGTTACAATAGAATAACCTTCAATATTACCTGGTGTCCGATATGGTCCATTGTAGACAATGATAAATGATAAAAGCCCCTCTTCTTCATGGACAGTATTTGCTAACAGTGTAGGTACCTCCTACACTGGTAAATATGCTCAGCCATGTAAACAGGACATTAAACATCTGTCATTGTTATTATATAACCATTTTGTTGGTAGCACCGCCTGCTTGTTCCATCCCCATAATGCACAGCGCAACTTGTTGTCAAACCAACACTGTTCGTGATGTCAGACACGAGGCCTGCTTGACCCAGCCTGGACACAGTCTTTTAAAAATACTCAGTGAATAATGAAAAGTACTTAGCATATATGTTTTGCTTGTAAACATCCATTTACAAATTTGAATCATATTTTTCATGATAATTCTCACAAGAAAAATGAAAAAAAAAGGAGGTAGAACTACTGCCAGGCCAGTGTCTTGTGAATGCGTTACAAAGTAACAGGTGCAACACGCTCAGGATGGTCTACAGTTTGCATTCCAGGCAGGTGTTGGTGTGGAGGATGCCATCCTCTATATGCTACACTGAGTTCACTCACAACTGGATAAGGGCTGCGGCATGGTCAGGATTCTCTTTCTGGCAACTTTCCAGTGCCTTCAATACATCCACCCCTTTATGTTCCAGGACAAACTGAACAGGATGCGAGTTGACCCCTGCCTGGTCACCTGGATCACCAGCTACCTCACTGACAGGCCACAGTACGTCAGGCTGAAGGACACCATGTCTGACACTGTGATCAGCAGCACTGGAACACCCCAGGGCATGGTGCTGGCCCCTCTTCTCTTCACCCTGTACACCACAGACTTCTGCTACAATTCTGAGCTGTGACACATCCAGAAGTTTGCCAATGACACAGCCATCATTGGATGCATCAGGGAACATAGAAAGGAGTACAGGGCCTAGTGAGGGACTTTGCTGTCTGGTGCCACAAAAACCATCTACAGCTCAACACCTTGAAGACAAAAGATCTGGTCATCGACATCGACATAGGTCCACAGGACTGTAGCCAACCTCCCTGGATATGGCTGCAAGAGGAAAATTGATGACACATTGAAGAGACAGATAATAACCAGAGCCAAGAAAAACTTCCAAAGATATTAGAGGTGAACTCCAAGGTCAAGGTAACTCAGTATCAGATAGCACCATCTATCACTGTTTGATCCAACGTGGACTTGGAGGACATCACTGTTAACAGCAAATCATAAAAAAGTGAGACTGGAATTTGCCAAAATGCTTTTGACAAAACCGCTGGGAGAATGTTTTTGGACAGATGAGACAAAACTGGAGCTGATGGCAAGTCACATCAGCTCTATGTTCACAGATGAAAAAATGAAGCATTACAAGAAATGAATTCTGCACCCACTCAGAAACATAGAGGAGGCTCAGTTATGTTCTGGGGCTGCTTTGTTGCATCTGGCACAGGTCGTCTTGAATCTGTGCAGGGTACAATGAAATCTCAAGACCATCAAGGCATTCTGGAGCGAAATGTACTGCCCAGTGTCAGAAATCTTGGTCTCAGTGGGTCCTCCAATATTATAATGACCCAAAACACACATCTAAAAACACCAAGAATGACTCAGAACAAAACATTGGACTATTCTGAATTGGCCTTCTATGATCCCTGATCTAAATCCTATTGAATATTTGTGGTAGGAGCTGAAACATGCAGTCTGAAGAAGACACCCTTCAAACCTGAGACAGCTGGAGCAGTTTGCTGATGAGGAGTCGGCCAAAATACCTGTGGACAGGTGCAAAAGTCTCATTGAGAGTTACATTAATCACCTGATTTCAGTGATTGACTCAAAAGATTGTGCAACAAAACATTGAGTTTTTGGTACCATAATTTTTGTCCTGGACAGTTTTATTAGTTTTTTTAATGATTCTGTTAAAGCACAATCCAAGACCAATTTCTGATTTTCTTTAGTTGATTTTCATTTTTTTTTTTGTATTATTACTTTTATCAGTTTCAAGTTATTTCTGTGATCATTGTGGATTTTTTCTTTAATGGAAGAGTGCCAACTATTTTGTCCAAGTGTATAGCATCTAACCCTCAAAATAATGCACTCCTCTGGGACCATCAGTGTTCACGGACAGTTTCAGAATCAAATAAAAACATACTTGGGTATGTTCCTCCAGTTTTACACTGGTGACAAACAGCAGATAGCTTTACACATTCTACTAACTCTGCATCCAACACAATATCGATTGCTCCTTCAGCTGTGTTTCTGACTCTCTGGCTGTGTTTGTTTCATCTCTATCAGGGCCTGTTAAGAAAAAAATGCCCATGTCTCTATGTGGTTTCCTTCTCTAGGACGTAAGGGCAAATATTGAAAGTGGCTCTGCACTCAGCCTGCTTTGAAATCCAGTGAGCAGGATCGTTGGATAAGTTTTCAGTGCACATAACTGTCTCTCAATGGCCTCGTATACCTTTGCTCTCAGTACTCTGCTCTCACTCAATAGATCCATTGCACATACACTGACTCTCTAATGGATTCAGCTCCGTCAGAGGGGATCTGACAGAAAGGTTGATGCTTTAAGAGACTGGAGATACATGCATTGAAAGTGATCAAAAGGCATGCTCTCGTGCAGCCAAGCTGTGTCCCAGTTCCCACTCAAGTGTTTGTGTCTTGGTAAAAAAAATTCAGCCCCAATTTCCTAATTCCCCTTGTTTCTCCCTCCATCTCCCATAGATATTGAACCACTGTACACATAGTCACAAATCCACCAATTCAACTGCTGTAAATTTCAATAATTAAATATTGCAGAACACTGTGTACCATTACTTCCATAATAACTTCACAGGTTCCGATTAATTTAAGTGAAACCCGACCAGTGTAAGTGATTATGGAGGTTGATGTTGCGAAGTTTCGTGTTTTGTAAGTCAACACTGAACAAATAAAGTCAGGGAGTGGGGGGTGGAGCATTATTGGCATGTAAACCACAGTCAAAACATTCAAAATGGTAGGCCCCTTGGTTGTGTATCATTCATGTCGGCAGGCCAGCTGACAGCCTTGGCTGGCCCAGGACAAGATCATTTGTCCTGGGCCAAATGATCTTGTCCATTGTCCCTCTGGTCTTCCTCTATGTTCTCCTCACATCTCTTCCTCCACTGTTCTCCAGCTCTTCTTCTCTGCTCTCCTCACATCTCTTCCTCCACTGTTCTCCAGCTCTTCTTCTCTGCTCTCCTCACATCTCTTCCTCCACTGTTCTCCAGCTCTTCTTCTCTGCTCTCCTCACGTCCCTTCCTTCACTGTTCCTCTGCTTCTGCTCTCTCCCCCTGACTCTGTCAGAGACGGACATTTTTGTTGGCCATAATGTAGGATCATGAAGTTTATATTGTTCATTCTTCAGCTTTGACTTGTTCATTGTGTCATTGGTGTTAAATTAAATTCAAGTGGTAGTAAAAAGTTTTAAATTTTGCTTGCCTTAAGCTGTAGGAAACCTGTTGTGAAATCAGGTACATTTGTCGCTGAAGCAGGCCATTTTCATCTGGTACAAAGCTGCTAAAGAAGAAAAATGTTTGTTGTTCAAGTGATGATTCATGTCATTTTTTAAACAATTGTCTGTTGTGTGAACGATGTGATTTTGCATTATGCTATTCATTTTTAATGGGATGTTATATCCATCCACCCTTTAAATTGCTTATCCTTTACAGGATTGAGGGGGAATGGCACCTCTTCCAGCTGACATTGGGTGAGAGACAGGGTACAACCTGAACAGGCTGCCAGCCAATCATAGGGCCGAATAGAGAGACGGAAAGCCAGCCATGCTCTCACTCATACGTAAGGGCAATTTGGAGTCACCAACAAGTTTGTTTTGGGTCTGTGGGAGGAAACAGGATTGTCCTGTGTTGCCCTCACCAACACAGCTGAAGCGTTGCTGAGGGTACGAGCAGGCAGTCAGAAAAATGTCTGCAGGTCCTATTAACCTAATCCATACTAAGTGCCTGCCTACTACATTTCCAATTGGCATGTAATGAATATGACCGACATACTCCCCATTTTTCCAATCAGTGGAAAGTAAGGCCGCATTTCTTTCTGGTTTTTCATTCAATGAATAAATGGAAATCAAATGGCATTATGTAAAGCCAGACCTATAAACTTGATTGCAGAGCAAGGGTAAGACATTTTGAAAAATTCTCATTGGCCAAAGATTCTGCAAACCATATTGCCACAACAAGTGTATTTTAACATGTTGAGAAGTTTAGTGTGTGTAAATGGCCTCCGCTGTCACCAGGGGGCAGAGGACTTATCGAAAATCCAAATCTGCCTATACCATATTGTTTCCTGCTTTTTTTATGAATAGTTAAAATTGTTCTGGTAACATTGTTGCATACAAGTTGTGGGATATAAATTTGAGGTGAAGTAAATTAAATGTAAAACATGTTTATGGTTTGACTTTTTTTCCAATTATAAGAAATATCATGAAAAAGAAGCATGCAACCCAAAAATCTGAAGCTTATTTTGATCATTAGCGATATGTAAGAAGGCGCGTCAAAATCTGGGACAAGAGAAAGCCTTTTTCCACTGTCAAAATGTGGTCCAGAAAACATTAAAAAGACATCTTATCTGTACGTCTCTGAACCTCGAAAAAGACGTCTTCAGAGGGGGCAGAATGAAAGTTTTTGATATGTCTTTTCTGTGTGTTGTTATGACGTCATCTCTGAATGTCCAGAAGATGTTTTCAGAGGGGCCAGATGAAAATTTTTTAATACATTTTTTTTGGACTTTGCAGTAACGTTCTCTCTGAACCTCCATAAGTGGGGGTGTTCATTGCAGGGCCACATAGAGAGACAGACAACCATTCAGGCTTGCACTCATACCTGAGGACAATTAACCTAATGAGCATGTGGGAGGAAGCCGAAGTGCCTGGAAAGAACCAGCAAACTTCACACAGAAAGGCCCTGTCTGACCCGGGGATCGAACCAGGGACACTCTTACCGTCAGGTTCATGCACTACCTGCAGCGCCACTGCCATTCTTTAATTAGGGGTACATATCATTACCATAGATTTATTTATCAATTTCATTAACTATTAACCACATCCAATGATCAATTGTATATCACCACACATTTCTCTTTTATTTAATACAAAAAGTAAACAGATGCCATCTTTTTTTATTTGCAAAAATTACATATACTTTACTGGAATTTGTTGTTTTTATGGTGTCTGATTTGCTCAATGTCAGGTTTTGCTCTTCAGATAATTATTAAATTAAATGTCTTGTACAAAATTTTCATAAATATTTTTTCAAAATAACTATTACGATGAAAAAGGTGTTGAAAAATCTATTTTGCACATGCATAGACATTAAATCATACAATTTCTGTGTGCCCAAGAAACTTCTTTTTTGGTGTTATATCCTTTTTGGAGGGAAATTTAAAGACAGTGGGCCCTAATTTTCTGGGGTGGCGCAGGTGCGCCGCAGGCAGGTGCACAGTGCATGCGACTGGTCTACAAAATTAGAGCCCAGTATGGTAAGTCTTTACTTCTCTACTTCAATATTTATCAATATTAATGCGACACATCGAGGAAATTAATTGATTGTCAACTGTGTTGTCAAAGTGTTCATACGAACTTACTTTCTATGTTTTATTTACAAAAAAATGTAGATAAAGTATATAAAAACATGAGTTGATTAAGGCCTACAATGACAGTTCTGTGGTCTACAGTTAGCACAAGGCCCTAGAAGGCCTTTACAGGGTTCCTCCTGTTCTCCTGTTCTGTCAACTGTGTTACTCCCATCAACTGTGTTATAGTAATTTGTCCATCAAATGTGTTACAAGGGTTTTTTTTGTGTCCTAAATCTCTTAAATGTTGGATAAACTGTAACAAAGAAAGGTGGGGATATCTCTGGAAGATGGAAGTCTTATATAAGAATGATGAATAATTCTAAATTCAGTGAATTTATGCAGAAAAAGGTTGCATCTTTCATCATAGTATCACATAGCACCCCCAGTATGATGCTCAAAACTCATATTTTTCAATCAGTTGGACAGATAAACTTGAAACCCCGAGCGAATAGACTTAAACATTTTCAAACAAATGCACTATCAAATCTGTAGTATTTCTTAAATGTATTAGATGGCACAACACTTGTCCTGAACACAGTGGAAAAAGTAATAAATCAGATGTTCATTTTCATTAAGGTATTTTAAAAGTCATATTAGCTTAGACTTGCCAATCTTTAATTTAGCACATTAAGGGTGTATATTAGAGAAACATCTTGTTTATCTATCAAAAAAGAATAATGATATTTTGAGTTTTTGTTTGACAAGACATCTACCCCAAATTGTAGAATGACCACCATATATTGTCTTTATAAATTTATATTATACTATACATTTTTCTCTTTCATAGTCAATTGTTCACCAACTGATTCTGGTTGTCAATAAGCCCAAATAGCTTCTCAGAATTCTAAAGGCTGTGGATTTTGTTTGACACTGAACTTCCAGATTGCAACCTGTTGAAATGCCTATTTTCAAAAAGTTCTGGTTGTCTACATATGTTCAGAATTGGGACAGACTGATTTCATAATGTCATATCATCTAATTCTGACTGTCAAATAAATTTTCATATTGTGGCCTGTCTATCTTTAACTAGTTCTGGTCAGCTGTAGACGTCAAGAATTGGGGCACAATATCACTCAATGTCATGCTTCAACTAATTCTGACTGTCTTTTAGATGTTCTAGAACATCTGGTTGCCTAATGACGTGTAGAACTGGACCAGGCTGAACAACATCACTTAATGTCATGTTGGAACTAAATATGGACGTTATATAGACATATGGTCTGTCTTAACGTCTGTTCTTGACTAGTTATGTCTGTCTGTCTGTAGACGTCCAGAACTGGGCCATACTGAATGACATCACTTAATGTCATGTTTCAACTCAATATGATGCCCAGATTATGTTCTGGTCGGACCAACATGATTTGGACTTCTTCTGGATGTCCATGGACACCCCTTGCTCAGTGGGTTATGGGGTGTTTGAGAGGTAATTAGTATTTTCTGTAATATTTCAGAAACCTTTTTACAACAGCAGTTTCTGAACATGTACTATTAAAATACTTAATTTGTATATTCTGACTTTTTACATTTACTTTATTTAACCAGGTTTGTCCCATTTAGCTCAACAAACCTCTTTTGCAAGGCCTCCCTTAGAAACTGTAAGAAACTAAAGAAACTAAAACAAACATTCAGAAAGTCTGGATTCTAAGGGGTGGCATATTGGCACAGAAGGTAGTGCACCTGTGTCACAGCAAGAAGGTCCACGGTTTGGACAGGACCTTTCTTTATGGAGTTCACATATTCGTGGGACAGAAAATGTCCTTAAAAACTGGAATGTCCAACAGTGGTGGATACAGAATGTTATTTTTGGATGGAACTGAGAATATCTGGATGGGGCTCATTCTCTTCTCTTTTTATTTGACTACTTTTTTCATATAATGAATCACCACATTTCCACTATGTTGTTCTCTAGACATACTTTGACTATTTTGTCAAACTGTAGGAGGACAGTTTATCCCTGTAACCCCACTAATCTGTGTCACAGTAGAGTAAATGAACCCATTTTCATTCACTTCTACTGAAACACAAAAAAGTTAAACTTGTTTCAAAAGCTAAAATACTTGTCTTTAATGAAAAATAACAAAAATGCTGTTTTACTTGTGAGAAGATATTTTGAATATGAATCACTTTAAGTAACTGTGCTGCATTTTTAAATATTTGTATTTTATTAAGATAAAACAAAACAAATATTAACTATTTTAAATTCTTATATTAAATGTGTATTTACTCTTGTGGGTGCTCCAGCCAAGAACCACCCCTGATGTACAACCATTATCCACTGTCTTCACCACCATTTAAACTGACAATCCAAAATGTGAAATAGAATAAACAATGATAGAAATATATTCATATCTCATTGGGAGATGAATAATCTTTTATTCAAATCAAGAAATAACCTTTAAAGAGTAAAATGTCACAGTGAATGTGAGGATTACTAAGTAGCCTAAATAGTATCTTTTTTCCAAAGCAAATTTTAATTTAGTTGCTACTACATTTCTACACATAAGTTGATTCTCGATATGCTGCAGCAGCGCAGTGGGCTTCTCCCACGGTGTGTTCCTCTTCTCACACCACAGGTCTTGTTTTACTCCATTTTGAGAATCCTGCTCTCCTGTGTCAGCTGACTTTGATTTAATCGCTCAACAAGCTCAGAAAACCAAACAAACCCATGAATTAAAAGTGCTTTTACTCGCTTCCTTCCTCGTATTTCCCCTCTCCAGGAAGGCAGCGATTCCAGGAAACAGAAGACTCGGCCCAGTGACCGAGGTCTGGGGCGTAGACCAAACCCTCAGACCAATCGGAGTTCACGGTGAAACTTTGTAAACAACTCTTACACGCTGCTTTAAATCTCCTCTGGTTAATTTAACACGCGAGGAAACAACGATGCTGCGGTGTAGCGAGGCGACAAAAGCGTGAACAGGTAAGACGACGTTTGTGTACTCGCTGTTATCGAAGCGTAACTTCATGTTTGTGTGCTTATGTGGATGTGTGCGTGCGACGAGTGTTTGTAGAAGTGTCCTTGTGACCCGTAGTAGGAGCTGTGCTGCTCCAAAACAGCTGGGACTGAGCCAGAGGAATACTACGAGTGAGGCTGGACGTGGTGGGGTTCACTTTGTGAAAGAAAACTCTTCTTTTTGGACTTTGTAGTCAAACAGTACATGTAGAGGTTGCGTCAGTGTGCCGTGTGACGTCGGCGGCATAGTAAAACGTGAAAGCTCTGTCTTGGCTCTCGTAACTCAAAGATTGGCGGGGGCAGTGTCTGGTTGTCGGGATGTTTGGCTGTTAGACCGCCCAAAGAATTGAATGTTTTTGTGAGATGTGTTTACAACAGCCTGTGATCATAAGGGGCTCTGGTTATGCAAAAAGTTTTGGCAGAGGTGGGAGAAGTTTTGATTTCTTGCCAGTACTACGCTGCAACCGGATGTAGTCTTTATGCACCACTATGATGTTAGACTTTGGGTTTCCAAGCATCTGTTACAAATGATTTAATAAAATGGGCTACATTAGATTATTACTTATTTACACAAATCAATAACTCTCAAATATCACAAACTCCAGTTCCAATAAAGCAGGGACATTGTGTGAAACATATAAGACAATGATTTGCAAATCCATTGCAACCTATATTCAATGCACACACTGCAAAGGCAAGATATTTAATGTTCAAACTGATAGTCTTTTCTTTTTTTGCTAACATTCACTTATATAAATTTGATGCTTGCAACATGTTCCAAAAACCTGGGACAGGGGTAGCAAAAGGCTGGGACAGTTGAGTTTATTGGGAATTCTGGAATGACAAATTTTGAATAGTTGTCTGCTGTCAACTTTCTTGTCATAAACTCAGTTGCAACCAGAATTATACAAATGGCAAACTGTCTTAACCATATATAGAGCAGGGCTTTTCTAGTTTACCTGACTACTGAAAGCACCTTTACACCACAGGTCACACCAACCTTTTTACATCCGTTCAAACCCACATACACTCACTGAGGGGTGAAGTTTTCATGCAAGTTACCAATAGGTATCAGCTGACAAATCTGCAATAGGGATGCACCGATCCAGGTTTCTTCACTTCTGATCTGATTCCGATACCTGAATTTGGGTGTCGACTGATACCGATACTATTCCGATACCAGGGCTATTATTGCTGGAATATTAATATTATCATTATTGTTGAAATTATGTGTGAAACTTGATTATGAGGCTGTAATTAAATACAGAGCAGTTATTTACATAGATGATATACAAAAACCATACAACTGTAAGGGTTTCAAATTGAATATCAACATTCATTGAATGAATTGCAAAACTCTGCGAGGATACAGTCAGTCTCCATAGAGACAAGAGCTGCTTGATATGAACAGCAGAGTATGGCTCTTGTAGCAGGTTTACTTTTAATTGTCTCACTTTTGAAATAAAATGTGTAACAAGAAGGCAGTGTCTGTTGTTCTAAACTATCTACACTACCAAAAAAATAATTAAACCACAAGGGCTGCTGCCTCTGAACAGCACACAAGTAGAATGCAGCAGCTTTCATAAGTGACATATGAAATAATTGTGAACATCTCTACCCCCCCCCCCCAATGAAATATAATAAAATAAAAATATTACGTGTGAATGAATGTGTGTTCATTCACGCGGTGCCTTTTCAAAAGTGTGATTAATTGTTAATTGTGATATTCGAATAGCTGATCTAATATGGGGATAAATATCCGTAACCGAATAGTAAATAAATATTCGAATGTAAAATATTGAGTGTAGCGGCACACCAGGGCGCCTTGAGCAGTGGACCATTCCGTCCAACAGATGGCGCTCTGAGCGCAGCTTGACCCTCAGTCAAATCCGCTGCTCTCTTGACCTCAGGAAACAAAGAGTTTCCACTCCGAGCAGACATTAACAGCTCCGAATCATCTGGGGAGGGCTGTGGGGAAGTAGTTTTGGTTCTACACTGTTGATGGCAAACTTAAAATGAAAGACCAGACTGTGTCTGAAAACCGTTCGACTTTGATTTTGAGGAATACTGACAGCCTTACTCCACACAGCAGGCATGCTGTTGTTAACGCTGGTTTGTTAGCTCAGGTTCCTAATAGACGGTGACACACTCATAGGATGCACTTTGCTATGCACACACTGGCTTGCTGCAAACTGTGGAATGGATTTCTTGAAAGGAGGGGCTGCGTCACCTCTTGTGTGTGTTGGATTGGGTGCCCTGTGGCACACAGACTGGAAAATTCCGATTCGTGAATTATTTCCTCGATAGGACGCCGATACCAGTACTGGATCGGATTGGTCCCATCCCTAATCCGCAGGCTTTCATACCCATTTACAGATCACTGATGCAGCAGTGGAAGCAATTTGAGTTATGGGTCTTTCAAAAGTACACACTGATATTTGACAGCCAGAGCAGGGCTTGACCTCTTGACCTTCTATTCGCAGGGGCGGCATCTTCAGACTAAGCCACTGACTTGTGTTTGGTACCGGATCTTTTGAGTAACCAGGTCAAATTGCCAGTGTTTTGCCTATGAAACCAGGGCTGAGGTGCTCAGAGCTGCAGTTCCTTTTGTGCCCTTTTGAAGCCAGCTGCATAAGCACCTGAAATTACTGTCACACCTCACTGACTATGCAGAACTTTACAGAAGAGATAAACATGTCAGCATTGGCTCAAAAGTCACTGTGTTGGAATAGATCATGTCTGTTTCGTAGGAAGCATGATATTGGATTTTTCCAGATATATCTGTTGTACGGGTATTTCTAAACTCATTGTTTCAGTACTAGTATTTTGCATCAAGAGCACAAAGTCTCTTCTTAACTCAAGTTACCCAGTGTCTTCCATGATTACAGTTGATTTGTGTTAGAAATAGATCTAGAGCAGGAAAAACAACTGTTACTCTTTAATAAATTACTCTCTGGATTCATAAAAAATAGACATTGCGTGACGATGAGATAAATAATCATATTACATTATACATTTTGTCAATATATGGGATTTTAATGGCCATTTCTCATGGTCAAAATATCGGTTGTAAATTTTGGCAAAACATTCCATGTCTGTATATACTAATATTTTGGTTTTTAGGAAAAAAACAGCTGATACTGAAATTGGTCAGATAATATTGTGCATCCCTACTCTTAAGGAACACATTATAAGGAAGCGTAATTTTTAACGTCTCTGTTTTGAATTTGGTAAGGCGATGATTTATGCAGACTGAGGAGTGAAGCTGGTATAACTACAATCTTGTGTAGTTTACATTTTGTTAGGAGGCTTGAGACCCACCTTAGGTATGCTTCTTTTTAGGAGCTTATGTTTTTCATACATAGGGATGGGAATTGGAAACCAATCCCAGATGAGAATCTTTATCAACAAGCTTAAGGAATCATTATCATCAGCATTTTTGTGACTTATAAATCTCATCTTCTTTGCTCTGCATAACTTGCAAATCAGGGATATCCCACTCACCAGAGGCAGTCTGTAGAAACATAAGTAAAGAAGTGCTGATACAAACCTGTGTCGGCCATCTTTTTTCACATAAAAAGTCCTCAGCAATGTGTAGGAGATTCAATAAAGAAATTGATAAGCAAAATCAGTAATGACATACTTGGGATCAGTAAATATTGTTGATGCCCGTTCCTATTCAAAATGTTGTCCGAGATAGTGAATTAACATGGCAGCTGCAGATTGGACTCCCAAGCCTCTTTGTTATCCAAACAGTCCAAGCCACTCAGCATTTATTTCTGATCAGATTTAAATGAGCAGCATATGCTTGCTGGGCCACTGCTGCTAAATGGGGGGGAATTAATGTCAACCAAAAACTTGTTTATCCAAAATGTCTGTAGTGCAAAAGTATATCTTTAAACTGAAATGCTTGCTTACATGCAACATAACAATATACCTCTTGTATTGTTGTATCTTTTAAGTGGTTGAGAGTTGCATTGTGATATTGTTACATACAGAAGAAGTCAACTTGGGAGAAAAACAAACCAAAAAATAAATAATTAATAACTGGTCCAGGTTCGAATCCCACCTGTGGCCAGTTTGCGGAGTGTCTTCCCCAACTCTCTCGCCCCCTTTCACAAGCCCATCCACTGTCTTTCTTCTATCAATATAGGCACAAAATGCCCCAAAAATACATAAAAAATAAATAAACACAGAGGTAGTAAAATCATTTTTGTATCTGCCTTTTCTAAACAGTCAGTCAGACATGTCTTTTCTTGTTAATGGGTGTTAAATTATAATAAAGGCCTTTTCTGCTTGATCTTTTAAAGGTGCAGTGTGTAGAATGTGGCATTTTATACATCCAACGCATTTCGCCAAACAGAAATGGTGAATAAAGGAGATATATGTTTCTATTTGTATGTAAAGTCCATCAAAATAGGAGTACAATCATCCCCATAAAACGTTTGTTTTATTTTTATTTAGTTAGAAAAATCTTTGTTAAAAAAATTACATTACCGTGGGCCGCTGTTTCATGTAGGCCGACATATTGATCCGCCATGTTGTCTACGGGTGGTTTTCAGGGACAAAAAGAACGGAACGCAAATCTGTCCGCCGGTTCTGAAATCTACCTGGAATGCAGGCGAAGAAGAGGAGAGGATGGCAGGGGGTGCATTGAAAGTTGTTACTCTGTCCTAGGGATTCAAACTGTGTGTATAAACACACACACAACATAAATTGTGTGCTGTGTTCAGGATCCTTTTTGGTCTTCACAGGATTCCGTTGCTCAGCGATGTGACGTTTTGGTTACGGTTAGGTTCATTCTAGAATCTGAACACTAGATGTCGCTAAAATAACAAGTTCTACACACTGCACCTTTAAGGGTTAAACCATGTTTGTGTGTGAGCTTGAAAAATAAAACTTACATTTGCTTTAATTGAGCTCAGTTATTCTTAAACTTGAAATGCATATTTTGAAGCACAGTAATGCACTTAAACATATATTGACATTCCAATTCTAAAAGAGTTTGAGCCATTGATTAGCTTTTGCATTTTACAACTTGAAGATGAAGACCAGTGAAATTTTGCAGTAAGTTTGTTTCACGACTCCAGGGTCAGCCTCCTGTTTGGTGTTTCTTTTATCTACAGAGATGATATTCCACCAACAAGGGTGAACAATTGCTTGTTTCTATGTCAGCATGGGCTCAGTTAACAGTTTATATTTTCATTCATCTGGGGACAGGTTAATTCTTTCTTGTTTCGGCACAGTGTAAACCACGTTCTTTCTGTGTGGAGTGTATATGGTCTCCTTGTGCCTGTGTGGTTCGTCTCTGGACACTCTCATTCCCTCCCACTGACCAAAAACATGTTCCTTACGTTAATTGGTGACTCTAAATTGCCGTTGGAGTGAGTGTGAGCCTGAATAGTTGTCTGTCTCTCTCTCTCTCAGTGTGACTTTGAGATTGGGTAGCGACTTTTTCAGAATGTACAACACCTCGTGCCCAGTGTCAGCAGAGCTTTGCTGATGTTCTCGAACAAAGGAGGAAATAGAGATTGACCAACAGTTCTGACACTTTTTTTTTGTTTGAGTACATTGTTTACCACCTGCAATAAATTGTATAAAAAGTGAAACGTGCATCAGTAAAGGCCTTTTCTGTTCTGAAAATTAGACATTTAGTTTAATGTGAATAACCCCAGAGAGCAGATTAAAATTAGTCTGTGTCATTCCTTCTGACTGAGTGAGACAGACCTGTGATTAGGAAGCCTCTGGATGTGTTAGAGGGGTGATAAGAAGTGGAATTTTTAACCTGTTTGTAGTCTGAGACAACAAACTGTGTAAATTTTATCAGCCTCGCAGTTAGCCATTGAAAAGGAAAGTTTTCATGTTCAAGTCTGGTTAAGAGATAAAGCTCTCTCTTTCGTATTAGTGTTACATCAGGATAGGGGTGGGCGATATGGCAAAAATATCATATCACGATTTTTATAAAATAAAATAACGATCACGATTTTATCATGATTCTTTTTTATGTCGATTTTTCTAGACTAATTTGCATGTGTGACCATTTTTTCCCTATGTTTAACATATAAAACCTGTAAAACCCTTAAAGAAAAATTTAAGCCAAAGAAACTTTCTGAACAGGTCTTAATTTAAATTGTGCAGTTTTTATAAAAATGTCCCACACAGACGATCTGACGATCTTTCTGCTTTATGAGATCATCAGATTGACTCCCGATGTAATATCGATATCTCAAATCTTAGTATCGATATTTTTTGTAAAAATAAAAACTCATATTTTGTCAGAGTTGGGAAAAAAATACAACTTATAAAGATGTTTGCACCTGTTTTTTTTTTATGCACTATTCAGTTCAGACAGTGACAAGAGAAATATGTGACTTTTTTTTAACTGACTGTTGTTATGTCAGTAACTCAAAGCTCTTTGTTTCTCATGGGTTTGATTACAGTTTGAGCTGGACTACAGGTTAGGATGATTTCAACACTTAGTTAAAGGGAAAACAAGAACAATTTCTTTGCAACATTAGTTTAACTGACTTGATGCACTCTGTGTTAAGTGTATGTATGTAACGCTGCATTTGACATATTTCAATAACAATAAAATGGAAAAGTTACACATTCACTGTCTAGGTTTTTTCTAGTCTAATGTAGAATATCGCAGTATATCGCAATATTGTGATATCGTGATATATCGTGATATTATCGTATCGTGAGCTGAATATCGTGTATCGTATCGTATCAGAAAATAAGTGTATCGCTACAGTCCTAGTCATATCGCACACCACTACATCAGGGTGTGAACAGCTGTTTACACACGAAAACCTTTTTAACCTCCTCAGGGTGAGAAGTACTTGTATTATTAGTATTTGACTTTATTACTGATTAGTAGGAAGTCAAGTTGTGGGCTAATGGTGGCCAATGAAATAATCTCAGTGCTGTATCTCCCCAGTATTATTTCTACCTTTTTTTATTTAACCTTTATTTAACCAGAAGAACCCCATTGAGATTAAAAATCTCATTTGCAAGAGTGTCCTGTCCAAGACCGGCAGCAGCACATTTACAAAGTTACTGACATAAAACAATTTCAGACACAGATACAGATATATCAACCAGTTAAGTTAGAGTCATAGAGCAGAAAATGTTCAGTCAAAGCATTTACAGCCTCCTTCATCTTCCTCCAAAGCATTTAATCTGCATTTAAAAAGATTTAAAGTAGGAATGCATGAAATGAAAATTTGTGGCCGAAGCTGAATAAAATATAAACGCTTGGCCGAATACCAAATATCCAATGCGGAGGCAAAGTAGTTCACTATATTTTTTAATAGTGCATTAATAGCTTAGAGTACATTTTTAGACATGTTTTTAAAAGAAAGTAATTATTTATTGAACATTATGACATTTTTTAATATTCCAGTAGCCTTTGCTTTTCAAAAAAAAAGCCCAACAAAGTTTTTCATTCATACTAAGCCTTCAAACAAAACAAAAAATGCATTTAAAAATACTAATGTGCATTGAAGTGGATTTAAACCAATAAACCAATAATATCAACAAATAAATAATTGTCCTTTTGACACAAGACTGCTTTAAGGCTGTCACTTTATATTCGATATTTGAGTAACCGATCGATTATGGGGGTAAATATCCGTAACCGAATAGTAAATAAATATTTGAATGTAAAATATTGAGTGTGGCGGCACATCTGGCCTGGAGCAGTGGACCAGTCAGCCCAACAGAGGGCGCTGTGAACGCAGGTTGACCGTCAGACACATCCGCTGCTCTCTTGACCTCAGTAAACAAAGAGTTTCCACTCTGAGCGGACGTTAACAGCTCTGAATCATCTGAGGAGCGCTGTGTGGAAGTAGTTTTGGTTCTACACCATTGATGTCAAACTTAAAATCAAAGACCAGGCTGTGTGTTCTGTGAAATGCAGTTTAGTCACTCGTCCTCCACTTATTTGTGGGCTCAGCCGTCGGCTTTTCATCCAAGCTATACGGCCGAGTCCAAAGGCGCTTCATCAAGAGTTTAACCCCGTTTGACTGTGCTTTTTTTGGCAGGGTGGATAAGAGAGTCTCTGTCCCTCTTCGGGGGGGGGGGGGGTTGTAATCAAATATCTTTGATTATTTGGGTGCATGATTGAGTTTGATTTCTAGGAAAAGTGACAGCCTTATTCTGCTTAGCAGTCACATGCAATGACGTAGTTGATTTTGTCATTGCGTCACACATACTATTCGGCCTTGCTATTACCTCACTCCACCGAAGGCCGAATGTGGCTTTTTTTACATTATTCGGACGAATATATTTGGCCACCGAATATTCGGTGCATCCGTAATTTAAAGAGACCAGTTCTCCAAGTCACAGTCTGTCTTGCAGCAGATTCCAGTCTGCAGGAGCAGCATATCTGAAGCTTTTTTTATCCATTTCAAGACGAACTTTGGGGACTGATAGCAAGAGTAGATTTTGTGACTGAGTCACAGAACGAAGACTGTAGCTTCCAGAACATTTCACATGAATATAGTTACTCAAGAAAGTTTGAAGCAGGCCAAGTATATCCTTGTAAATCAGAATGCGCCAATGATTCAGTCTATGAATGGTCAGAGAGGGCCACCCAACACGCTCATACAGAGTACAATGATGCATTAGAGCCTTGAGATTTGCTATGAACCTTAGAACTCCATGATAAACAGTATACAATGATTTAAGGCATTGAGAAGAAGCATGCTGGTATAAAACTTCTCCATAATCAACCAGGGGCATAAAAGTAGCAGAAACAAGATGCTTTTTGCAGCAAAAGAAAAACAAGACTTATCCCTTAATTATAAGCGTAGTTGCAGCCTTAGCTTCTTTACAAGCTGCTCAATGTGAAGCTTAAACAACAGAGAATCATCAATCACAAACCCAAGGTATTTATAGGACGATACAGACTCAATCACATGACCCTGAGCTGTAACAATAGACGGCAGGTTCTGTGACTTCTGTTTCGAGTTTGTGAAAGTCATCAGCTTTGTTTTTTTAGAATTCAAAACCAACTTTAGCTCCCTCTGATTTTCCTGCACAATATCCTTTTTTCTCCACAATGCACCTTGAAATGTATTTTAGGATGACTATTATCACCAAGTGTGTTTGTTATGCTGCCACGATGACTGCATTACAACCAGAGTGATTTGTGTCAGCTGTCAGCTTATTCGAGCCCAGGAGGACACAAAAACATTGACTCCTGTTTGTGTTCAAAGTGAAAATACTTCAGTTTCTGTTCAACTCAAACTGCTTTTTTTGGCATGGATGTGGTTTTTCATGTCCAAATCATTGAACTGAAAGTGATAATAGTTTGAACTATAAAAATAAAAATAATAAATGTACAAAAAATAGAATATGCAACAACATTAAAAAAGAAGAAAATATTGAATTGTAATTATTATACCGTGTTATTAAAGGTTGAAAAAGGGTGAGGATTGGTTTAAGTTCATATTCAACACTTTAATGTCTGAAAACACAAATTATAACCTGAAAATTCAAATTTTTTGGAGCTGAAATGTTTATTTCACTTTCGACTGAAGTCCTAAAAAATCAAAATTTCCATAAAACTGTACTTCCATATTTGTCGTATCTTATTTGATACATTGGGTGTTTCTGGCAACTCATTATCCATTTGAAGACATTTTGATCGTTTATCTGGTTGTATTTAGATGTTTTTTTGTAGTAGTTTGTTGATCATATTGCTTAGGTATAAATATCATAAAACTACATATCAGATATAAAATAGAAGGTGTTAAATGGTTACATTCATATCTACTGTGTGTGTGTGTGTGTTTGTGTGTATGTTTGCTGAATGTTTAAATTAGGGGTGGGCAACATGGCCAAAATATCATATCACAACTTTTTAAAAATAAAATCGCGATCCCGATTTTGTCACGATTCTTTTTTTGTGTTGATTTTTCTAGACTAATTTGCATGTTTGACCATTTTTTCCCTATGTTTAACATATAAAACATGTAAAACCCTAAAAGAAAAAAAAGACAATTAAAGCCAAAGAAACTTTCTGAACAGGTTTTCATATAAATAGTGCAGTTTTCATGAAAATGTGCAATAAATATAAACATAAAAGGTAATGAACAACAATATCAACATTATCTCTTAAAGTGCAACAATTTAAAACAAATGTTATCGAACTGCAATGTCTATAATCTGAGTGAATAATACAGCTGCTTTAGAACAGATTTTTGTTCAGACATCTTTAAGCTTTTATCTCCTTTTTTCTTTCCACCATGGCTTCACGCTACATAACCAAACAGGAGATCCCACCATGCACTGTGCGTAATGTGCTACGATTGGTTTGTCGGGTGCACTTCAAAGTCTCTGTGCCCACACAGACGAGCTTTATGAGATCATCCCCACAATCCTTAAGGATTTAATATCGTCATATCGCACACCCCTAGTTTAAATGTAAAGAAATGCTTGTGCTGTGGCTTTGTGTTCATAGTCCACTGGTTGAACTCAGGTTCTCACACAGCTGGATATATTTTGCCTCAATAACCTCATAGTTATGCATTTCTCCCAATAAATATGGGGTGTGCTAAAAAATTTAAACTCTGGATGAGTGTGTTGTATCTTGGAATGGTATTGCTCTCTCACCTCCTCATATTAGATCTGTCTCTACCTGTTGGGTGTCTGTTACCCCTTTTCCACCAAGCTGGTTCCAGGGCTGCTTCGGAGCTAGAGCCAGACTTAGCACCCGTTCTTTGGTTTACAGACTAAGCACCGGTTGCTGGCTCTCAAAACCGGTGCTTAGCAAGCACCAACTCTTTGCTGGGCCAGCAGAAAGAACCAGACTACGTCGGGGGCTACGCGCTTACGTCAGGGGGTGGGGGCGGGATTAGCAGAGTAAAAACACGGAAGAGAGCCATTTTTAAAAAGACGAGGTTGGAGTAAGCTAAAAACAGATTGAAAAGAATATATATCTATAAAGAATATATAAAGAAAGAATGTAGGGACCAGAAGGCCGAGCTGGGCCGTAGTGGCAATGGTCGGCCACGTTTTAACAGCCCGCATTACAAAATGCTCAATGCTGTTCTCGGGGACCGACCGGCGTGCAGCGCTACCGGGGCATTGAATTCGGCCACAGCCATGCTGGAGTCTATGCAGGAGGACACAACCATGGAGCAAACCTCCACAGAGCCTGGTAAGTTTATTGTTTTGTTTATTGTTGTTCGCTAGTTGTTTTGGGAAACTGGCGTGATGTATACAGACGTATACATTGACGTGCTGACGTAGCTCTCTGGCCGGCACCCGTTTGTGGAAAAGCAAACGGTTCTTAACCGGTTCGCTCTTGAACCAATTGTGAACCGGCTCTAGCACCAGCACTAGCACCGGCTCTGGAACCAGCTTGGTGGAAAAGGGGTAGCTGTGGGGACAGAATCTGGGAGCCAGTTCTTCTTGTGCTGACACTCTTGCTAATGTGTTGTTACCGAGTCTGATTCTCGTCAGGACTTTTCTCGGTAAAGGAACTTTTACAGAGCTCAGGTGAAGTCAAACCTGTGAGTCTGTGAATGAAGTCTTTTTTTTTTTTTTCTTTTTTGCTTAAAATTGCAAAAAAAAAAAAAAAAATGGGAATTGGAATGGTTGAAAATTCTGGAACAAATGATGTTGCAGATTGTTTTGTTTTGACAGCTACTGTGCTTCTACTTTATTGTTTTATGCCGTGTCTCGTCTAACATGGATGAACGTTCACTGTGTGAAACATCTGTTAATAGCTGACTCGGAAAGGTGTCAGAACGAACGGAGCTGAAATTTTCCAGTTTCAAGACTGAAAATGAAAAACAGTCAACAACAGCGTATAAAAAAAATTTGATGCAGGTATGTACTTGACATTATCTCCCAAATTCCCTCAGTTTTACATTTGGCCCAACTGAAGGTCTCAGTCCAGAGGGGTAAATCCATTCCTGATCTTACATTTGAGCTCCGGTGGGGCTGACAGTGCACAGCTCTGTCGATGTGACACTTTCACTCGTCTGCTGTTTTACTGTTAAAATGAACAGGCTGCTATAGGCTGCAGTCTCCTGAAACGGATGTGGGCACAGCTTTCGTTGTGGAACGTCAACATCTGCATGCTGTGCTCCCTCAGCAAGCCCCCCTTTGCTGAAGGAGGGGCTGAGGGGAGGGGGGGTACTGAAAAACTGAATCTGCTGAAGTTCTGGCAGCGAGTCAGACCTGGTGGGAGGAGGGGAGTGACTTTGTGTTCTCAGTTGTGTTTGTTCGCTGAAACTTCTTTAAAAATGTGACCCATTTGGCCTTGGATGTGCAGTGTTCTTCTTCATGTGTTTTTTTTTTTTTTTTCACATGAAGATGTTTATCTCCTCTCCATCACTTTCAGCAAATTACACTCAGTCAGCTCTCAAGAAGTGCTTCATACTTATCTCGTTAAGTCCTTGGAGCGTCAAACATGGAGTGATATTTTTGGCTGGTTTCACTGGCACCATTCACTGGAGACCTCTGGCTTCTTGGTTTTATTTTGGATGTAAAAGACAGTAGTTTAAAATGTAAACATTGATCTGGAGCTAACAGTGACATTCAGTACAATATAGACGAGTTGATAAAAAAAAAAAAGGATTGTGTATTTCTCTCAAATCAATTCAGCTCCAATTTGTGTTTCTTATGTGACACAAAATGCATAAACACCACAGTCAAATGTTTTCTCAGAACAACATTAATCAAGATTAAGCTAACTCTTCCTGTATATACATATTAAATGCCACCTTTTGAGTTTATTCAGTGTTTCAGTTTGAGGCTCCATAAGGCTCACCGGTCAATTTTAATAAAATAAAATAACTGTATATAAAGTAAAAAAAAAAAAAAAACTGAGAAAACTACCACGGCTTCAAAAACAATAGCAAATTTTCAAGAGATTTTCGTCACAGTAGGTTATAATTGCTTCTGTAAAACTCCTTTTCTGTGCATTTGTCAAAATAGAATAAAAAAAAATGGTTGTAAAATATATTTTGATAACAGTAAGCTTTTAGTAAAGCTGAAACAGAATTTAATTTTGTGTTTTGCTCATCAGATTATGTGTTACAACTTTGAGTTTAAATAGCAGTTAATATAAATTAAGTAACTTCTTGTGATGAGTAAATACTGTTTTTTGGCCATTTTGGTTCCCTTAATTTGGAAAAACATTGTCCATCTGCTGATGATGATAATTTAATGTGCCCCTTCCAATTAAACTTAACCATCTCTGATTTATATTCCACTTGAAAGCTTGAAAATGTTGCAAATGTCCATAAAAGGTTTTAATGCCAGTGAAATTACTTTTGATTTTAAAAAAGACAAACCCAAATCCCAAAAGAGGTGTGATGCTGTGCAAAATGAATGCAACTGTAAATGATGTGAGTTGCAAATCTTTGGATTAAAAAGATAAAATAAAATAAAAATTGCTAACAGAGCAACTGGGCGTTTTTTCTCATTTATTTGTAATAACTCAGCGAACAGTGTCAGGAATATCATGACAGAGTTTTGTGCTCTTGGAGCACTTCTGTTGTGATCATGTTGCAAGCATCTATTCACAAGTAAGTGTATATTTGTGGAGACCAAACAAGAGCAAAGCAAAAAAAAAAAAAAATGAAAAGGTTGCCTTTGGTATTTCTGACATTCTTAGATAGTTTGCAAAAATGTGGGAAATTGCACTGTTAGTCAGTGTCAACAAACCACTTTAGATAAGATAAAATATACCATTATTAGTCCCACAGGGGGAAATCCCAGATTTACAGTAACAGTAAGATACAAGAGATATGTCAGAAAAAAACCTACAAATGAAAAATGAGTAATTACAATAAAAAAAATAAAAGTAGCATAAATAAGACTAAAATTAAAATAAATGAAAAAGAGCATGAAAAATTAAGTTAACAGGTTGCAGCATTCAGAGCCTTGAAGCAAGAAATTCCTGTATCTGCATCCAAACTTGGATCACCACTAAAATCAAATCAATTCTTTCTTATTTAAGGACGAGCATCCCCTGAACTTTTCATGTAACTCTATGGAGAACGTTATCTTACTGAAAGACAGACTAATAATCAAAAGAACAAACAAACTGATAAATGCTGACACAACTGGGTGAGTTGGTTGTAGTGTCTTAGTACAGATTTCAAAGGTTTAAGGGGAGTTTCAAATGTTATTCTTATCTCTTAAATTACATTTATAGTCTAAAATCCCCTTTTAATGCCCGTACTCTTTAGGACATTTGTATGAATGAAGCTGTGCTGGTAAATGATGAGTTGTCATTTTTTCTCGTGTTGACAGTTTGAGTCAGAAGAGGCTTTGGAGTTTATGATGACGATGTCCCCTTCCTGTTTACCAAAGACACAAAAAAACACACACTCGGATGACTGGCTTAGACACTAATATGAAACCCTCACTTCAATCACTGGAGTGATAAAGCTCACATTTCAGAAACTATCGTGTGTCATCCCGACACCTCACAGTGAGAAGAGAGTTGTTTGTTTTGGTGTTGAGGCGTGCTGACTGAAACCAGAGTTTCTGTCTTACACAAAACTCACAGACGTCATCATTTCCTGTCACACTACCGAAAACAAACACGGGGCATGTTAGCAGAGACAGGCAGACCACAACATCTGATGGTCGGATTTATTTTATTTCAAAATGCAGTTTTTTTCTGGGAGATGCTGTGAGTTAATCTAACAGTTAAGGATATGAGAAAGTGTCTAAAAATCTGGGGCCCTGCGGGTGTGATGGATACCAGTGGGCAAGACAAAACAAGCAAAATGCAACACCATTTGCAAAATAGGTGGTACACTGTGAATTAGATAACAAACAAACGAGAAACCAGAATATAATAATAATCTAAACAACAGTGAAGCCCCAGTTTACTCTATACATCATCCAGTCAGCTGGGATTGGCTGAGATTGCAATAATATAATATCTCAATGGCTCTGCTCACCGTCACAACTTAGAGAAAAGGGAAATAGCGCATCTTGTCAGATCAGCCACCATTAACTCACAAGTCTTCTCAGTTGCTGGGGAGACCAATACCTTAGCTCATGATACAAGACCCCCTCAATCATTCTTTCTCTAAGCATAGAAATCATTAAACTGCTTCCAGCCAGTACATCTACCTAAACGCTGTTGTTGTCATTTAAAGGTGTAGTCAGTGATCTTCTAATCTAATGCAGTATTTGTCAAATTCACCGTTTTTCTCCTCTCCATCCACAAGATGTCCCCACTGACAGCATGTTGAAAAATAAGTCCGGATTCAATACACAGCCTTGGCTCTGAATTTCAGCAGGTAAATACTGTGGCTCGGGCCGAGTCACCAAAACAGAGTGCACCCCCCCACATCCAGGGGGCGATCATACTCATGCGCAGATCAGACAGAGAGGGGAGGGGGAGTAGTAGGTTGAGTACAGTGCGCAGTTAGCGTAAGAGAGAGATACAACATATGCAGTAGCAATGGCTGAAAAACAGCCCACAAGAAAAAGGTCAGAGGAGTACAAAGTGAAAAAGAAGGGCTATGACCATGAAAGAGCGAAGACCCGGGTCAACATTGGTGTTGGTAAGCGGCATTAGCTTTGTGGTGCTTCACATAACAGTAACAGCCTTCGGACATTCTTCTTATTGTCTAATCTGCCAGAATGTACTGTTGTTGTGATGTTATCAATATTGTCAGTCGAGTTGTCTGACGAGTCGGGGTTATCTTTGCTATGTTGGTCAGCTACGCAGTTTCTACGGCCGTTTCCATGACGATGCACATCCATCAGCTTTCAGGGGTGGAGCCAGGGGTGAGGTATGAAGGTTCATAAACAACCTCTCTACTCGTTTTCTCCCCATTGCTGACTACACCTTTAAGGAGCCAAAGCAAAAATCTGCACTGTGATTGGATATAGAGGTTGGATTTATTTAGAAAATGAATGTAGGGGCAGATGGCTACAGACTGGTTACCTTAAGCCATATGTATGAAATTAAGTCCACAGGAATAATAACACAAATAAGTCATAACTTCTCTCTGTATTACTAAAGTCCCTATCTCTCTGGCATCAGTGTCCCCCCCCCCTGTAAAATCCCACCGGTTTAAACAGTCCTGCCTTTGAATCCACTCTCACAGGTGATCATGTGGAGAGGTTGAGCAGAAATCATTTCTGTATCCTGTATGTGTGGAAAAATCCACAGCAGTTCTGTAAAGGTGAGGCACAGCTCATTAGAGAACTAAAGCTGTGCTATATTTTTAATTTTCAGCACGACTTCCCCTCCAAAGTGAAGCAATCGGGTATGAACTTTACTTCATGTGCATTTTAGAATAAAGAGAGTTCACCATCTCCAGTCAGTTGTATCATCAAAAGATTTTGAGAAGAGAATCTTTGCTTAAAGGTGTGAGGCTGAAAATCAACAATTAATGCTTGTGACCATAAACCCCTGATGGGGCATGCACCAGAAACAGGCATTGTTCTTTTATGGACATCCCTGTGTGAGTTCGGGAAGACTTGAAAAGGTCTCTTTTTTTGCCTAAATCAGGTTCACATTCATTTCTGATGAATTAAAGTGCTGTATACTCTCTCTTTCTGAGACGACCCGTTAGATTTTGCTCCTTCAAATATCTGGTGCATTATGACAAGCAAAATAACAAGACTGGAAACTCTGCATTATTGACTATCTGATGATACATGTCAAAGAAGAATTAAAAAGTTTCAAACTTAAATCATTTAAATTATATAAATACAGCTTTCACATCGTTTATAGAATGAAGTAGAACAATATACTCACCCAGAAGGCTTTCCTGATCCAAACAGTGCTTCAGGAGATATTTAGATCCAAAATCGAGCGGCGGACATCCGTATAATGATAGCACATAGGGCACGTAGCGCTGCTCCTAAAACTGCGTTAATCGTCCAAAAACTCATTAGTTTCACCAATATTTCATCATGGTCCACTCACACTACTCCTCCATTACAGTCCAGTGTCGCTCCACCCATGTTTTGTGACTGTGCTGTCCTCTGAACTGAAGAAGAAGAGCGCCTGCTTCCGCGCATGCGCAGTACGGCTCATTGTTTCAGGGGAAGACTGCTGGCTACACAACGGCTTTCTTCTTCCAGTTTTGTGCTAAATGGACGAATATCTATCGGATGAAGATGTTGTGGAGGACAACTTTGAATATGATGGGTGTCCTTGCAGTTTCGAGCCAGAGTTTACAGATGAGGAGCTCATCGAAAGGAGGACGCGGAGGCAAAGAGAAGAACAGCTCTCCAGAGAGTACTGCGCAGGCGCGGAGGCAAACCTTCTTCTTCAGTTCAGAGGTTAGCACAGTCACAAAAACATGTCTGAAGTGACACAGACTGTCGTGGAGGAGTAGCGCGAGTGGACCATGATGAAATATTGGTGAAACTAATGAGTTTTTGGACGATTAATGCAGTTTTAGGAGCGGCGCTATGCATGCCCCGTGTGCTACCATTGTCCGCTGCTCTATTTTGGATCTAAATATCTCCCGAAGCACTGTTTGGATCAGGAAAGCCTTCTGGGTGAGTATATTGTTCTACTTCATTCTATAAACAATGTGAAAGCTGTAGAAACCAAACTTATCCTTTATTAATTGGTGCTTTAAGTTCCAAAACACATGAGGTGTTGTTTGAAGAGAAGGTAATGCATCATAGTTGTTTAGACATCATACTAAAATATATATGTCATCATTTTTGCAGCATTAAATAAAATATAGGTTTGTACATAGTTTGGAAATCACTGAATTCGTTATAACTCACA
Organism: Scarus forsteni; assembly: GCA_036419115.1. Classification (NCBI taxonomy): domain Eukaryota; kingdom Metazoa; phylum Chordata; class Actinopteri; order Labriformes; family Labridae; genus Scarus; species Scarus forsteni. The sequence continues at coordinate 43,019,615 of JAZDUH010000327.1, forward strand.
TTTTCTATATCCCAACACATTTGGAATTTGGGTTTGTACATCTTTGGCTGAACATTTTGTCTCCCTGTTTCACTGATTTGCATTTTAAAAGCAGCTGATGCCTGCTAACTGAGGCTTGAAATGCTTTTTTTTCCCGCTTGTTTCGATTGCTGAAGCTGAAACACTTTTTTGTGGCAGCAGTTGCATAATAACTTGTCTTGTACTCAGTACAGTCAGTCAGTCTGAACAGCTGTTTTGAGGTGTCCCTTTTTCTCCGATACATGCATCAGCTGGTGTGATCGCTGTGTTGTGGTCTTGAAAATTCCCCTACAAGACCTGTCAACACATTTCCCAAAGGCACACTCAGAGCTCTCGTGTCACAAGGCATACCTGCATCACTTTCTGTAAAATGTGGTGCGCTGTTTCATTTCTCCTGAACGTTCTTTTTTTTTACTGCAGTGATCTCTTCGTCTGTTAGACAGAGCATCCAGGGAAGGGGCCTTAATTTAAAAAAAATGTTTTTTTCTTAGAGAAGAAGTTTATCAGTCCTGTAAAGTGAGACATTTAAAGATAGATACATTTTGCTTTTAAAATTGTTTACTGGCAGTGTTTGAGCAATTCTCATTATTTATGCAGTTGTTTCACTCAGGAGTTTTCCTATATAACAAACTCTGACCTCTGGTGGACAGTGAAAGGTTTGCAGTGAACCGAACAATAACTTATACAATCAAAACTCTCCGTCTGCAGCAGGGGCGGACCAACTGGCAGCCTGGGAAAAACATATGTCCCTCCTCCTCACTCAGTGTAGCTCAGTTTTAGATTTCAAGATGTTGAAATCAAAAATATGAAAATAAGCCATGAATATTTTGGTCTGATTCATCATGTAATAGCATATCAAAGGCAAAATGCATTGCAGCACCCAAAGTGGAAAATATTCCCAAATTAATCTTAATAAACTGGTGTTATTTTATTATATTAAAGAAAACTGGCAGATTTTACTTGTCTGTGATGGTCTCTATAAAAATATAATGTAAAGCATTAATGAAACGATAGATAAAAAAGACTTCAAATGAACTTGCACTAACGTCACCCACCAAGATTTTTAGTACTGCTATCCTGATCAGTCTTTTTTTTTTTAATTCTCTAATAGATAGTGATCAGAAAACGACATTAAAAATACATGCATTTTAAAAACAGAATTTACTGGTTTACTGCATTGAAAAAGTAAATTTAATTGGCTTCAATTCCCTGTTTAGCTCATTGACTTTAGCTTTACTTTTGGTTTTTGAGCTTGAGAGAGTAAAAGTATAATTCTGATAACAACTGCACATATGTTGTTGAGGTAAACTACTGTTGTTTTTGTTTGTTGTATTGATAATGTCCTTTTATTTGTTGCTCTTTGGCCCTTTGAAACTGAGAGTCGCATCAATTTGGCACTCGTGCTAACCAAAGTTTCCCATCCCTAATCTACAGTGTTGGCCAATTCACTTTCAGAATAAGATCCTTTAAAGCTTTTATCACATATCAGTAATGGTGTACTTTACATTAAAAGTTTGTAATTCTGAAAAGTCAAACAAAAATCCAACAGTTTCACTTTTTTCAAGTTTACTCACCTGAGGCTACAGAAGAAAGTTAAGTAAGTTAAAAAGTTACATTTCATCAGAAAAGTGTGAAGAACTGTGTGCTTACCTCACGTAAATTCCACAGATATCAATAAGATATTTCTAAATCTTAACTTTAGTTATCCTATCAGGTTAAGGAAATTCAGCTGCTGAGAAACAACAGCCTATGACTCTGATTAAATACATGTGCTTTTCACACATATCGGTGATCCAGTATTTCTGCATGTAGAGAAAAGTCAGTGAGGGAGTCAGACCACCAGAGGGAGATCACACATAAGTTATGTAAATATGACCTGACCTTCATTGTCTCCAGAGTGAACCGCTTTCACAGTTCCTGTATGACTCAAGAGATTAATGTCAAGTTCAACTTTCACAAAAAAAGAGTGTATGTTCAATTAGCATTGCTGATGTACTGCAGTCAGGCACAACTCTATAGATTTATCTATAAGAAATAGTCAGATGAAATGGTAAAAATGCAGTTTTAATGCAAAATAAACTGAACCTATGTAGAAGATATTGTTGTACGTTTTAGCTGACAATGTGTCAGTATATCTAAAAAAGTCACATCTTCAAGTCAGTAAGTACTGTTTAAGGAGTTTTTTTAACGGACAAAAGTCACAAAATGATTTACAAAGTCATGACAATACATACTAAAAGTACAATGTACCTCTGGTTCTGCCACACACGTACTGTATATACAAATATGCACACACACTGGCCATAATATTGGCAAAATACATAAATGTACCATAATGCTGCACCTTATCATCCCGACAAGGATACATTTAAAATTCTAGTGGTTTATTTTTCCAGAGTGGAATGTTATTTCCATGTTCACATCTGTTCCAGACATGAAGACTGTTTCATTGAAAACAACAAGTCAGTTTTGGTAAGTTAAGATTCTGTGCTCTTGACAAAACGTATCTATATTGGTATCAGGGATAAGGAGTTCAGAAATGCCTAGTGGCAATCCATCCATTCATCTATCCATCATCTATACTGTTTATCCCTTTAAGGGTTGATGATCCCTCTTTATATTCAATTAAATGCCAAGGGACAAAGTTTCTATTGAGTACAGTCCTGTACAATTATAGACCACAAGTCCTGTAATAAACATCAGAAGTTAAGGTGAATTGAGAAAATAATCTATTTTTGAGATGTGTGGATATGCTTTAAATGCTCACGTTTGAAGATGACTGATATTTAACATGTAAAACCATTTTCTTTCATATTTTTTATGGTACAAATAAATGGTTTTAGATCATAAACAATTTCGACCCTCTTTTAGGTGTGTCAGAGAACCTCACATTTACATCTGAGCACCGCAAACATTTGAATATGTAATGTATTAGTAACAATACTGCATTAGGTGTTGTGTCATAATCAGTGGGTGGATTTTACATTCACTTTGATAACATTTGTAGCAATTTGTCCTCACAATGTAGAAATGTGTTTATATATATATAATAGCTATGTTTTAGGTTTCTAAAGATAGCTGAGCAACAACTAGAACTGCCTTGTCGAAAAAAGGTAGACTATGCAAAAGTTTTTTGTAATAAATATATACAGCAACAATTAAAGCTTTTCATGATTACACATCATTATTCTCAAAGACCAGTCTGAATCTAAAGCCTTTAAACTAGAACAGCCAACATTCCAATCCCCCTAGAACAGCCGTGGGGGGTCATTTTTACCCCCAAGCTGAAACAACTTCAGCAAATCTATGGTGTCATTTCTGAAACATGTGAAGTGGTTTATTTCCATCTATTTGAAGTTTATTTGAAGAAATTATGGAAACTTGGCAAAAAAAGTGTTTTAAAAGATTTATTTCTGCCTTTTTATTTTAAAAAAGTACTTTATTAAACAGGTAAAATACAATTTAAAACTAAACAAACTGTACAAAATCACACATTTCTCAATAATAATAATAAAAATAGTAATAACATATATATATATATATAATATAAATATATCGTATATATTATATAATATATATATTATACATATATCATATAAATATATATATACTTTTATGTATATATATGTGTATATATATGTGTGTGTATATATATATATATATATATATATATATATATATATATATATATACATATATATACATATATAATTATTATAATTATTCATAATAATGTTTATACTAATGATGATGATAATAAGAATAATAAGAATAATAAGAATAATAATAAAAATACGTTTAGGCCTACACAAATAAATACATTTTCACTTCTTTAACAAATTATAGGAACTATAGGTTTACACAAATATGAAAATAACAACAATCAAATCAACTTTTTCCAATAACACACACTCACATACATGCAGGTCACATTGTGACATTCACACTAACATTCACATAGATTGAATGTTATACATTCCCCATACACACACACACACAGGCACACTCGTGAATAGACATACACAAACACATTGACACATACACATGTGTACACATTACTCACAGGCAGAACACACGCTGTACACTGACTGTGCACTGTCCACTAAACTGCACGTTGGCATGTTTTTGTGGTTTTGGTCTTTATGCATTGGCTTCTGGTACAGTTTCTCCTCTTCTCCTAGGGGTGGCCTGTGATGACGGAAGTACAGGATTTGGTGCTAGCCTCAAGATGTGCTCAGTCTTGCTACAGCTTGCATAGCTCCAGGATGATATCTTGCCGGGCAATATTTGTGTCTGTGCAGCCCCAGTACAGGACCCATGCATTCAGTGCGGCAATGTCCAGTACATTGTAAACCTTTAGTTTGGATCCGTATTACTAATATGACAGCTGGTTGCAATAGCTACTAATAGCTGTCAAAATCAGACTACTAAAACAAGCATTGCTTAGCAACCAAAATGGCGGGAGGGCGTGTACGAAAAGATACGAGCTGCTGAGCAAAGGCGTACGAGATGCTGCTCCAATATGACTGCAATATACACTGTTTTAGATGAGGGGGTAAAAATGACTCCTTGGCAGTTCGAGGTAAAAATGCTCAAATTTTTTTTTTTTTTTATCACACACTTAACAAAATTCACCAAATAATCAATAAATCCATTTTAGGAAAAGTCATGGACTTTAAGATGCAGGGGTTTTATTTTAAAAGAAATACGAGCATTTGAAAATGCCAGGGGGTAAAATTTACCCCCTTGGCTTTTCTAGTGTTAATACAGTTAGTGAAAGACTCCCAAAACCTCTGATTTAACTGTTGTTAGGGCTGGACAATTAAATGAAAAATAATCAAAATCGACATTTAGACCCTCTGATCAAAGTTATTTTTCTCATATTGATTATTCTGATTATTTTAAGTGTGTAAGTCCCGTGACCGCGCCCCCTCCATACAGTCTGCATTTACTTTCGCCAAGAGCGAATGACGAGCTGCTAACCTGGAAGAGACAAGCGCCAATCTGTCAGATAACACTGTAGCCAAGAAAAAAATGCTGCCTCCGTTGTTTGGACACATTTTGGATTCTGGGCAGTGGACATTGAGCAGAAAAAAGTTAAGTGTAAATACTAAAGGAAGACCGTTTCCACAACCGTCGGTACCACCACTAATTGGTTCCAGCATAGCATAAAATAATCGTTCATTAATCATAACTGAGGGAAGGCCTTTAATTAATAGCGATATTGAGATTAGGTTATATCGCCCAGCCCTAACTGCTGTTTAACCCTCAATGTGTAATTTATTGTCTCTTATGGAGCTGTTTACCTCCACCAAGGAGAGAGTTTTTCGGGAGAGTTTGTTTGTCTGTCCGTCCGTCCGTCTGTCCGTCTGTGAACAAAATAACTTAAAAAGTAATGGATGGATTTTGATGAAATTTTCAGGAAATGTTCAGCATGGGAAAATGAAGAACTGATTCGATTTTGGTGTTGAATCGGATCAGCGTCTGGCCGCCATGACGAAAAATGTGATTTCTGTGAATAACTACTGAACTAAAATATTTATCATCGTGAATCCAATTGCTAATGGTATGTTTTCATGGTCAAGGAATCTAAATATTTCGATGAAATAAAGGTAGGACTAATATTTATGGTCAAAATCACAACATGACTGAGGACTGTGGCGCTGGCGGAGGTCCAGATATGGTGTCCAGATATGGCGCTTCAGAGTGTTCCAGAGGGTGGGGGCTGCAGCACTGAAGGTTCTGTCTCCATAGGTTCTGAGTTTGGTTTTGGGTGTGGAAAGTGGGCCAGTGTCTAAAGACTGAAGGCTGTGGGACTGTGTGTATGGATGGAGGAGATTAGAAAGGGACTGAGGGCATGGAGAGATTTGGATGTGAGGAGGAGGATTTTTACATGATGCGACTTGATAGGGCTTGATAGGGAGCTGGTGGAGGTGGATGTGGATGGGGGTCGGAGTGATGTGTTGCCAGGGTCTAGTGTGGGTGAGGACTCTAGCTGCAGAGCTTTGGAAGTACTGAAGCCTGTCCAGAATTTTGCGGGGTACTCCAGACAGAATTCCGTTACAATAGTCCTGGCGGGAGGTTAAGACAGCATGAGTGAGTGTTTCAGCCACAGAATCAGTGAGGGATGGTCAGAGTCTGGGGATGTTTCTGGGATGATAAAAGGCAGATTTGGTGACAGATTTTATGTGTGACTAAAAGGAGAGTCCAGGATAACACCCAGGTTTCAGACCTCGGAGGACAGACGGATGGATGAAAAATCTGAGGATCATGGAATTGAAGATCAATATCTAAAGCCTACTACTGACAATGTTACATTGACAAACATAAATGTCATACACATGTAAAATAAGTACAGTAATAAATAAATAATTTAAACAATTAGCTTTGATATGAACATATAACTTCAGTAATTGTGGAGCTGCTGTTATCTTACTTAACCACTAGAGGGCAGAACTGTCATATTGATTAGATCAGAAGCTGAGGGTTTGTAAGGACTGTCGGACACGTTATGTCAAATTATGATTCAGTATTCTCTAAAGGTCTGCAAGATTAAATTTTTTAAAAGGCACACTGAGATCAAACCATACAAAAAATATTTTATATCTGATGAAGCATCTAATGTCAGCTCTATGTGCCTCACTGTTTGTGACACTCAGCCGCAGCTACATCCTCATTAGTGACAAAATGTTTTCAGGCTGACCACAGCAGCCTGACAGTTCAATTATTGAGGCAGTAAAACAGTCTATGCTGTGTCTGTCATTGCATTTCTACCTCAAACTACATTCGGAATCAATTTGTCTTTTCTTCCAACGAAGAAAAATCCCTGACACTGTCACCCTAAAGATTAAATTCCAAGCCTGGAGTCTAATACATGCTAGCATCCATCAGAGAATATACTTACATATACTCGACATATAAAAGGCTTTAGTGCCACAGCCTGCTTTTAAAGAGAGGGGGATGCTTCCATTTGCATTATGTTCTTCCTCTGAAAATGTTATTCCAATGATTGTTCTGTTGGCTCTCAGTGATGTTATTTCTCATTAAAAAGTATTCTCTGCTGATTTGAATTGATCTTTAAATACTCAGTTACTTCTTGCGGTGGTATAATGACATGCATGAAGAATGTGAGAGTTGGTTCATGGAGGAGGGAAAAGTAGAGTTTTTAAGACAGCAGCAAACAGAAATTTAGGAAGTTGTTGCTTCCAATTTCCAAATAAATATATCTATCTATCTATCTATATATATATATATATATATATATATTTTTTTTTTTTTTTTCATGGTTTTTACAACAGAAAGAGACACCCAGATATTTAGTGTACTGAAAGGCCCTGAGGACCTACATCTCAGGTAGAGATCATGCTCTGTCATGTGCTATTAGAGCTGTCACATTTGTATTGATTGTCAAATATCTGTCCGAGGATGGGAGTTAAAAATTCAGACTTCACCTGTAATGATACATTCACATCGATAATCCATATATCTCTTTACCTAAAGAACAGGACGTAAACCTAGGGACAATGGGAAACAGGCAAAGCCTCTCCACCGAAGCACTTTGCCCTTCACCCCATATGGCAAATGAACAAAACAAGACTGGACTTTGTGTGGATTGTGTGCAAAACAGCTGGCCTACTCCTCATCCTCAGCTGGTCTGCTCCTCTGTTCACCAAAAACATAGATTTTTTTTCCCCACAAGCGATCAGATTGTTTAAATGAATGAGAAACAGTCATGCTAAATAGGTCTAACTGCTCTAGACCAACCTGCCTGTCCATCTCTGTGAGGTTTCTTTTGCTTTTCTTTTCTGTGTGAGTGCATTGTTAGAGTTTTGTCGTACTGTGATATGTTTTTTATTTGTTTATTTTTAAAAATGTTACAGTGTTGACTAGAGATGCACCAAAATGAAAATTTGTGGCCGAAGCCGAAGCCGAATAATATACGAATGCTGGGTCGAATACCGAATATCTAATGCGGAGGCAAAGTAGTTCACTATATTTTTTGATAGTGCATTAATAGTTTAGAGTATATTTTTAGACATGTTTTTAAAAGAAAGTAATTGTTTGTTAAATATTATGACATTTTTTAATATTCCAGTAGCCTTTGCTTTTCAAAAAAAGCCAAACAAAGTTTTTCATCCATATTAAGCCTTCAAACAAAACAAAACATGCATTAAAAAATATGAATGTACACTGATGGATATATACCAATAGACCAAAAATACCAACAATACTGCTTTAAGGCTGTCACTTTATATTCAATATTTGAATAACCGATCAAATATGGGAATAAATATCCTTAATCGAATTGTAAATAAATATTTGAATGTAAAATATTGAGTGTGGCGACAAATCAGGCCTGGAGCAGTGGACCGTTCCGTCCAACAGAGGGCGCCGTGAGCGCAGCTTGTCCCTCAGACACATCCGCTGCTCTCTCGACCCAAAGAGTTTCGGCTCCGAGTGGAGCGGACATAAACAGCTCTAACTGTTCTGAGGAGAGCTTTGAGGAAGTAGTTTTGGTTCTACACCATTGATGTCAAACTTAAAATCAAAGACCAGGCAGTGTGTTCTGTGAAATACAGTTTAGTCACTCGTCCTCCACTTATTTGTGGGCTCAGCCATCGGATTTCATCCAAGCTATACGGCCAAGTGCAGCGGAGCTTCGTCAAGAGTTTAACCCCGTGTGATGGTGTTTTTGGATGGGCAGGGTGGATAAGAGAGTGTCTGACCCTTACTGAGGGGGGTACTATTCGGCTTTGTTATTGCCTCACTCCACCGAAGGCCGAATATGGCTTTTTTTGCACTATTCGGCCGAATATATTCGGCCACCGAATATTCAGTGCACCCTTAGGGCTCTAATTTCGTGGCGCAGTGCAGGGGGCGCAAGGCTGGCGCACCCCGCGCAGTGTTAATTTCACGTCGCTATAATTTGACAATTTGGTAGACCGTCTGCGCAGAGGTGGGTGTGACGGCGCACCAAGGGGAGGTGATGGCGCACCAGGGGGAGGTGTTGGCAGATTCATGTTGGCGCAGTGACAATTTCGTGCCAAAAACAGTGCAGAAAGTGCGCTGAAAGCTCGCCAATTTCAACCTGGTCTAACCTCGGCGCAGGGCGAAGCGCACCCTCCGCAGCTGTAATTTGGTGACAAGTGCACATGTGCGCACGCCTCAGAGGCAGATTTCCAGAGTGTCAGGCACATTTTAATACATTAAACAATGGTCTAGAGATCTCTTGGCAAACTGCAATATCTAACTGCTGCAAAGTTGCACCCTATAAAGGCTCCCTTAGTGTTGACACTGTTTTCTGTTGCCAAATGTATCCCTTGCTGGTCCAGCTGCAACAAACATGAGGCATTTCTATTAAATCACTTCCTATTTTCCACTCCTGACGTCATACCAGTAAGCTGCATGTCCATGATTATGAATCCTGCAATCTTGTTGTTAATTGCCTTTTTCCTCCCCTCTACCAGGGAACCTGTTGGGAAGTACATGGTTGCATGGAGTTGATCTTTACTCAGCTTTCCTCTACCTCTGCTGGAAAGTATCATATAAGATTGTATTCTCTCCTTTATCATGACCTTCCTATTGATTCCCAGCCTTACTGCTGACCCAGCCATGAATGTCTCCTTATAACAATAGGCATGCATGGATTTGAGGAGCTGGATGGAAATCACAACTGCCAAGGATGTCATATGAAGCTAATTGCTAGCGGAATGTAGCTCTTCACCTTTGCTGTATCCCATGAAGTTTGCATTAAAGTTCTTCTGATCACAAGATGTAAAACCAATCTGGATTGTGTTCCATGCAGAGGATGGAAGTGGATTATACGGGAATGTAGTGGGTTGTGTGTGCTTGTGTATCAGGCTTCACTTGCAGGTGAGACAGAGCACTGCAGAGAGAGCTAACGCTGATTAAAAGAGGCCAATCAGACAGAGACCTTCTTCTATCTGTAGGAAGGATGGCGTGTTTTAAAACTCCAAACTATTTCTCAGAGCCAGAAATTCCCACTGTGCCAAGAACTGAGCGATATTGTTGCCAGTGCTTTCACTTCATTTTTTTGCTCTGAATGTCGTTGTGGAGTGCGGGAGATTACTCAGGATGTCTGTGATGTTTGTGATGTTGCTTAAAGGTTAGAAACTGTAAGTAAGTCTTTGTTACTATGACACATTAAATTAAGTGTCTAACTATTTAATGCCGATGTACTCTCATACTAATATTCCATCTAATACGTTGGCTGGCTCTTACAGGGTGGTCACATTTTTTTGATACTTGGATACTTTTAAATACCACCTTCTTCAAACAGTGCATGAGCTGTTATTTTTATATTTAATAGGGCCCGATGTATTAAAGTTGTGTCTGATAAAAGAAATACAGGCATCTTGCCGACCCATGTCTGCTGTTGGTAGACAAGAAAAGAGGTGGAGCACAGCAGTGGTTGAAAAACACTGATGTAGAATAAATAGAAGAGTAGTCACTTTTGGTCTTGTTAGCAGCTCAAGATTATTGGGGCGGATAGACCTGCACACATTTATGCTTCAATAGCAAATGGCCTTAGACAGAACGTGATTTAAAATATGCAGGCTGAAGTCAGTGTTCATAATATAATTGTGGATGAGGCAGCAGAGCTAAGCTATGACCACAATTTATATCTAATCAGTATTGAAACATGTTGAGAAGTGCATACATTTTGACAAAAGAATTGAGAGGAGCACTGAATGAGCCAGAATTGAATATCAAGCAGTGCAACTCAATGCACTGATAGCTCCATATCCAACAGCAGGACAAGAAGCCTTTTTGGATGCAGGAGAGATCTGCTGTCTGGAAGAAAAGTGGGACTTTTTCTTCAAATTGGTTGCTTTTTTAAAAAAAATATTGTATATGAAGAATTCAACTTTTTATGTTAACAGACAAGGTTCTGTATAGTGAAAAAAATTAGCAGTGAATTTATCTTGAAGATTCAAAATCGAGGCAACTGGACTGTGTTCAATTTTGGGAAGACGTTTCGCTTCTCATCCGAGAAGCTTCCTCAGTCCCAAAGAGCTGGATCAGGCAGCAGATATTGATTTTGCTAGAGAACAAGGACCACAACAATACAATATCTGGAAATGAGGAATTTTGAATCTTCAGGATAACCATGACCTGGATGAATGAGAATCTACACAGATGTAAGCAGAAAATTTCTCTTGAAAACTGAGGATGCAGCCTATAAAGGATCATGGTTCAACTCAAAAACTATCGTGGACTCAAGTAACTGGGTTAATCAATCGTTCTCAAAATGAAAAGGCATCAATTGAAATATTTTCATCTGACACAGAGCTCATTTTGAAATAAATTCTGTTACAAACTAGAGAGATTCTTTATGCTATTGTGTATTCAGGAGTATGCTCATATAAACAATGGTACGAGTTTTCCTGGTTGTCACCTCTCCTGTCTGTGCAAACTGTCAATATCTAATTCTGCTCAGACTTGGAAAGTTGTTTAGAGTGGACTGTTTTCCTGTGCAGTACTTGCCATGACCAACTAAAGAGGAGTACACACCACACAATCTTCTGCCAAAGTTTTGGCTCAGATCCCCTCTTTCTGCTGAAGTCAGAAAAAGGCTGATTATCTGGCAGTCCTTAAGATTATTTTATCTAATTATCCTGTGGAGTGAGGTGTGCTAAGAGTTTCTTTATTATCTCAGAAGAGATACTTGGACATGAGATTGTGAATACTAGATGTGTTTAATCAGATGTTGTTTTTGTGTGTGGAATAAAATGATGTCCTAAATATTTTTCTCATAGAACAGGACAAACTTGTTGATATGTGGCAAAGACATGACAATCTATATCTGTAAGGCATATATAACAAGCTGATAAGGAGAGGAGCTGGATGGAAATCACAACTGCCAAGGATGTCATAGGAAGCTAATTGCTAGCCGAATGTAGATTTACAATTTCACCTTTTGCTGTATCCCATGTAAGTTTGCATTAAAGTTGCGTCTGATCATGCAAGATTATAAGCTGCGAAGAGTTGGTTGTTGGCGAATGAATTGGTTGATGTGTGCTGTGCTGTGCTGTGCCGTGTTTCTCTCTTAGTAGATTGCCATACATTTCCCGAGCAAAGCTGATGAATCTGTCATCCATCTTTATGTGTGAACTCAGTTTCAAAAATAATTAAGATTTTAAAAATCTGTTAATGTTTGTATACAGCCCTAGTTTGCATCAAATAACTTTCATTTACCGAAATACATTACAGTTGTCAGGCCTAGGTCTCCTTTCTTCATTTTTTTATGATTCTATTTTTTTTTTCATAAAACAATGCTGTTTGTCAACATGAGTTGGTTTAACAGAATTTGTAATCAGAACAATTAAATGTGTGTTCATTCAGTTATAGAGCCTTTTTTCATTTCCTGAAAAGCATCAGTTTTATGGATAAGAAATGCCAGTATGCATTTCAATAATGAACTGAAACTTTTTTGTACAACTTAGAGCACAACTATTAAGTATTTTTGATATGAAGGTGCAGCTTCTTCTTCAGGTGCTGTTTCTCAGTTTAAACTGACAGCTCTGTACACGCCAAAATGCGTTTACTCTGACCAAATGTAAGGTGAGCATGCCAAGATCAGAGTTCATTTTTAATCAACAATCAGATTGATGAATAATTGCACATGTTAAAATAGCCACTGACAGGTAATTGCAGTTAGCATCAAACCGAATTGTAAGGGGGGTTTGTGTGTTTTGTGAATGATCCTTGTGAAGTGCTAGTAAAATCACAAATTCAATAAAAGACAAAGAGTGATCTGGAGAAGTAAAAAGTGTGAGCTGCAGGTCTGTACATCACAACTATCACTACAGGGTGAGAACTCACTCAAGGGCCTAGCAGCTAGTTCATACTCCTAAGTGAAAACCGACATTACTTTTAAGAGCGACACCATTGCACTAAACTGCATGTTGTAGACTTTGCTGAACAAAATGAAAGTCCAAACTCAGACAGATACCATTTCCTTTCCCTCTTGATGGCCAGATTTTAATAAAAGTTGAGGTCTGAGTCTTGATGCTGCTTCAGCGTCAGTTCTGTACCTTCCCAAAGCTTTCACATAAGTTTGTCTTTTATCACTTCACTACATTTGGACAGAATTTCTTATATTTTAAATGACAGGAGCTTTTATAGCACATTGTTGTTGTATCCAGGCTGGTCTGGCTGAGCCACATCCGTCCACCTCTGTGCCCCCTGCTGGCTCCAGCTGCTGTTGATGTAGACTTTTTTCCCACTCAAGGGCCATGCTGGAAGATGTGTCAAGGCCTCCTAACACAATATTTCCCCGTAAATTGTGTCTTTTGTTTGTGTAGGCAAGAAAATGTGACTGTGCTCATCAAAATGAAGAGCAGCATTTTTTTTTTTTTGCTTTAGTCCCAGAAGCTTCTTTCAAAGGTATAAAAGTTCCTGCAGCAATTTGAGTTCTTAGACCTCTAAAGACCTGCAAGAAATGTCGATGTTTAGCCCTCCATCAAAGGATACACAAAACAAATTGTACTGGGTTCCAGTTACTAGACTTCCATCACTAGGAGCGTTGAAGATGTACTATGGAATACCTTTCGACACAGTGGAGCATCTACCTCCAAGCTTTGTAGTTATAACCTTGCATAGCAGATGGATCTGCCTAATACGGTGTTTGCAATTTGACAGATCCATCTTGCCAAGCTCCAATCTACAATGACTGTGAGCAGCCCAATGCAGCACAGTCCTATCAGTGACCTTAAAGGTGTAGTCAGTGATGTGGGAGAAAACAAGTGGAGAGGTTGTTTATAAATGAATTTAGACCTGCCTCTCCCTTCATACCTCACCCCTGGCTCCACCCCCGAAAGTTGATGGACGTGCATTGTCATGGAAACGGCCGTAGAAACTGCGTAGCTGACCAACGTAGCTAAGGTAGCCCTGACTCGTCAGACAACTCGACTGACAATATTGATAACATCATGACAACAGTACATTTTGACAGATTAGACAATAAGATGAATGTCCGACGGCTGTTACTGTTATGTGAAGCACCACAGAGCTAATGTTGCTTACCTATCTAACAGAAAGACGGCGACATTCGTTTTCAGGTCTTTTAATTGGCGGAGTTCCCTCCACCGTCAGAAAGCAACACCAATGTTGACCCGGGTCTTTGCTCTTTCATGGTCATAGCCCTTCTTTTTCACTTTTCACTCCACTGACCTTTTTCTTTAGGGCTGATTTTCAGCCATTGCTGCTGCACATATTGTATCTCTCTCTTACGCTAACTGCGTACGCTACGCTACCTCCTACTCCCCCTCCCCTCTCTGTCTGATCTGCGCATGAGTATGATCACCCCCTGGATGTGGGGGGGTGTAGCCTGTTTTGGTGACTCGGCCCGAGCCACAGTATTTACCTGCTGAAATTCAGAGCCAAGGCTGTGTATGGAAACCGGACTTTTTTTCAACATGCTGTCAGTGGGGACATCTCGTGGATGGAGAGGAGAAATACGGTGAATTTGACAAATAGTGCATTAGATTAGAAGACTAGAAGATCGCTGACTACACCTTTAAGAGAGGGAAGAGGTGAAAGTTACGAGCATGATGACAGCAGGAAGTGTCTGTCCATACAGAAATTATCATAAAAGCTAACAGCTTAGTTGAAGATCTGTGGCACAGATCTGAGCCACATTTCTGTATCAAATGAAAAAACAGTTCCCAGACTAATAGCATTTCTCAATGGAAATGAACTTCTGACATGTTTTGGTGAGAGTTTGATCTTATCTACAACACAGCAGCAGTGCCTGCTACATTATGTGGTTGGCCAATAATAAATGTGGTTGACAAATGATAATCCAATCAGTTGCTAGATATGCTTTTGAAAGATTTTTGCTGTTCCCCCAGGTTGACTATGAGATATATTGAGCAGTCCATCTGATTTGACAGGCCGCCACAGTAATGGAGAGTGCCTCAAAAACACATGGCTCTGCCAAAGTCTTGGTGCAGCAGTGTAAAAAACAGCACCAACCCTTTTGATCAAATGAAAACCAACAAGGGCCCTGAGCCACAGTTTTATGTTTTGTTTGTTTTTGTAGACTCTTTTCCAATTTTGTTTGATTTTTGTATTCTTTTTGTTAATTTGTTCATTATTTATTTATTTTTACAGGTTAAGGTGTTGATCTGATCATTGCTTTGACTGTTTAACTTAACGTAGCAGAGGAAAAAGCCAAATATCCACTGCTTCAGGCAGTTCTGTGTCATGTAGTCTTGTTGTGGTGAGTAATTGCACCATAACTGTGGTACTAAGTATTAGATATTAAGGGCCAACATATGTTACTACTGCACTTTTAAGTTGAATGTAATCATATGTGATTTTTCCTTTATAACTGTTCCCAAATCAGTTCCAGCTCAAGAGCAAGATGGACAAGAGTGCATATGAGATTGAAGGGACTGAAAAAGAGAGATTTAACATTGGATTTATATTTGTAACCAGCTGGCTTAGGCTTAAGTTTTGGTGTTTTTCAACACCAATTTGTGCTGACAGGAGGAATATCTGTCATATAGAAGCTGTACAAGTCTGCCTATAGCAACAGCTGTTGTGTTGTTGTAGTCCCTGTTGCTTGTATTTTTCACGCCAGCAGGCAAGGGTGTTGGTACCATTTGGTTCACATTGCAAATGTCCTTCAACCATTTTTGTTGTCCCTCGCAAGGACTGCCCTGTCTTCACCAATAGTTTAATAAAGTCTCAGTTTGTCAGCAATCCAAATTATTTATGATGATTAAGGTGAGTCTTATTTGCTTACATTAATAGTTGGGAGGAGAGGGAGACCATACATTGACAAGTACTACTAAAAACCTCTGGAAACATTATTCCCTAATAATTCAAAATATTTTCCCTCTTAAATAAACCACTTAGTAGTGTATTTGATATCGTTGGAAAACCTGCTTAGTCACCTTTACAGCACAGTATATGTTGTAAGGATAAAACATGTAGGTAGGGCTCCCAAAACATGTAACAAAATCCCTTGCCACTGGGAGCTGGTGTTGTGGTACATAGAGTGGCAGCAGCATTTGATTGGTGAAGTCAAAGATGGGTGTGTGGGTGTCCCAGGAACACAGTTCTCCCAGGACCATTGCTCCTCACTCTTGCTCCACTGAAAAACCATAGGCTTTCTTCAAAGGAAAGGGAGGGGGTTTTGGCTAATTTTTATTGGGTGCTACCCACACGGTTAGCTGTGTTACTTACTCCATGAGTGCTCCGTCCATACATGTTGTACCTTGTTGTAAAGGTAACTGATCAGGCTTTCCAACAACAAAAACATACAGTACCAATTAGTTTTATTTAAAGGGAAGTACCAGAGTTTCGTGAGTGCAGCTAATGAGGGTGCATAATTTTCAGAGTGATGGTGCGATGCATCCTCTTGCCCCCTCGCAGAACCAGGCCTGACCCCAATGATACAACACTTGGATTGCTAGATTGTTAACTTATAAAAGTTGACAGTGGCTACTATGACATGCAGTCATAAACCCTTTCATATCCAGAATATTAGTAATATCCTGGTTGCACACAGCCATGTAAACACCCATAACCCTTTTGAAAAGTCTAAAAATCTCCCCTGGGTTACTCCTTTTTGAACCTGAATGTTTGGTCTTGTACACACCTATTGGAATATCCTCATCAAAAGGAACATTAATTTGTGTCTTCTGCGCATGTTCTTTTTGTGAGGAATCTTGGTCTTTTGAGTGCAGGAAGTACTTGTTGTAAAATGGCACAGGTTGTTGTCATTGCTTTTGGATACAGGAAGAAGAAGCATCATAACATTTTCAGGGCTTTCAGCAGCATACTAATGTATACAGGAACGATCATCAAGTTATTCTTGATGTTTCAGAAACTGAAATATTGACCTTAACCTGAATATTGACTGCATGTAAACGTAGCCAGTGTCACGTTTGACTCAAAAATAGGAGACATGGAACCCCTCCTCTTCTCTTTATTCTCCAGTCTAAACACATACAGTCCCCTCCTCTTCTCCCCCTACTCCATCATGCAGCCCGTAATTTTGCTCGATCCTGCAGAATGCCATCGATCCAACTGTATGATGTCAAAACTGTGCCCCACCAACACACACATGCATACACATGCACCTCATTGGCACTCACACTCTCTGATTTACAGTAACCCTCAGTCTGAGCACAATTTCCTGGAAAGTAGGGCATAGGTCAGCAAAGCTTTATGGAACTGTTTTCTGTATACATGTGGGTAGATGTGGGGTTAGCAGCATACATCTTCTGTCTGAGAGAGGGAGAGAAGAGGCGGACTAGTGTTACACTCAAATGGAGCAGAGGGCCCAGTGGAGGGGTACCCCGATAGGCCCCAGAATTCCCCCAAGCAGCACCCAGCATAGAGGAACAACTATGGCCTTTGTTGGTCACCCCGTGGATCTCACACACAGTTAATATAGACTTTTCCCATTGACTCTGCCAAGAGTCTGAAGTCATTTAATGAAGTGGCGGCTGAGTTTAGAAGGAACCAGTGTGCTTGCTGCTTGTGCTGACAGAATGGAAAATGTCTGTGTTATGCGAACAGTGAGTGACAAGAGGAGTGTGTTCAGATTCTCACCCCCATGGACACAAACTCACACAAATGGTGGTGGGACACAATCATACATGTTTCAAAAAAACTGGTTCATTAAGAGAATTACTGCAGCCATAGCTACATAGATTGCAGACCTCTATGAGCATTGCTAATTCTCTGAATCACAAAGGTTTGTCATTAGTTGTGATTGGGTCTGACTGCAGTGGCATTTGACCTGTATCAGAGGTCCCAAACCACAGGGTCATGGACCCAGTACTGGTCTGCAGATCATTTGGTACTGGGCAGTAGGGTTTACACAGACTCTGTCTGCCCCAGTCACTACTGTGATGAACAATAAAGTACAACCAGAGATAAACTCACTGTTATATGCTGTGCTCATGCACTCATCTACTTGTTCTGTGGGCATAGTTGTAAATATATTTGACTCTGTGCAATGTGTGTAAATATCAGACAGTTGAGATGCACAAGTGTTCAACTTCCTGGCATTGAAGGATTCAATTTAAAGGTCAGAACTGACAAAATACCAACCAACACTCAATTAAAACAACAATATGATTTTTACTATCTCTTGTTTTAGGTGTTTGTTTAGAAGGTATAGCATTTTTTTTACTTTACCATATCAACTGGTGACATTCAGCTGTCCTAAATATCATAGTCAATCACCCTTCAAAAACAGAGCGAGTCCTTGTGAATGTCTCTTTATTGGAGGTTAGAGACAGGCCCATGGCTCCATCCTTCCTGAGTTTTGGTGGTCATAGTATAACTCTACCCGAAGGTTTCTCTGTGAAGATCTGTAAGAGACTATATTGTATTGAATGAAACAGAAAAAAAAGTTGGAGCCCACTGCTCCATTTAAAACTGGCCTCCAATTTACACAAAGTCCATCAGCACACTTCACAACTATTCCACCAGTTTCAGTAAATCCTAGCCAAAGTCTGTTCTCGCAAAGTCGGTGTGACATCTGCTGAGGAAGACTTTTGAGTCCCATTTGTGGCAGCCAGCATGTCGAAAATACTGTCTCAGGCTAAAGCTTAGCACACACTCAATGGTTTGAGAATCTTTCTTGATTTGAAGCTATTGGAAACCCAACACATGGTGTAAAAAATGTAGACAGGTTTGACTTTTTTTCTTATTTGGTATGTGTATACACAAGGAGATGGTCTTCACAGCACTACAGAACAGACTAATTTACTGGCTACCACAGTCTCAAAGCTAAGAACATGTCAGATGGCCTTGTCAACAGAATTCATGCACGGACAAACAGAGAATAAAACACAGAAATTATTGAAGCTAAATGTGGCTTATTGTAAGCTCCTTGGGACTTACACAGGAAAATCAATGTTAGCCCAGCTCCTCTCTCTTCAGTTTGTCTGCCTTTTTTCCCCAAAATCCACACGTTAGTCCTCTGTTTCTGATGCCCATCTGGTGGGACCTTAAAATTTGGGTTGACTGATGTGACCCGGCAATATTTGTTGAGCCTCTGGCTTTATTCAACTTGCTTTCTAAATGGTTGTTGCTCCATTCAGTATGACAAAACTCAGAGGACACGCTCGGGTGTCCCCCACATCAGGGTTCCTGACTGTAGATACACTATTGAACATGTTTGATGTTAAATGATTGCACCCCAGTTCATATCTGGGCAAACTGAGTGGATAAATAACTCTTTGTACACTTAAAGGACAAAGTTTAGCATCATGCAAAGGAGGGCTTAATGTTTTCTTATTTTTATGGAACCCCCATTTATATACAAACAACATCTCACAGCTATGGTTTCATCAGATTTGCCTGAAGTTATGGTATATTTTTTTAATAGTAGATGGTTTTATTGCATATAGGTTGGTTTCAGATAGAACCCAGTTATTGCGTAGGGGAACACTGTCAAAATGCCCAAGAACTGTGAGTCATCAGTTGTTCAAGGGAGATAGAATTGTTGAATAAATCCAGTGGATGGATGTCTACAAGACCCCTTGAGGCCCTAATGTCAAAAATTTGCTTAAACCCCTACTATACAGAATGCATCCAAGATAGTGTATGTGTTTCTCCAATTCCGGTTCATGGATATTCAATATGCACCTAGGAAGTGGGGGGCTGTTCAAAATCGGAACTACATCTGACCAAAGCAAGCATACGCTTCCTGTTTTATTACGACTGCATATACACAGCAAAAAGAAAGGAATTGTCCTTTTTTGAGATATGTAGCTCAAACATAAAAATACACACCAGCCTTTGATTTGCATCTACCGCTAAACTATCATTTTAGAGTACCCATGATGGATATTTTTGAAGTTATTTGATGTTTTCTGTGTGTTGCAAATTAGCAACAACAGGTCATAATTGTTCTGTTGATACAGCTACTGAAAGCCACACACACTCACCCACACACATATACACACGCTGTTCAGTTTGCAATGTTCAACCTGCAATGTTCATGAACGAGAATGCAGACTGTTCCACTGCTGTTGCGTTACATTTACACATCTACACACACACACACGCATAACACACAGTTCAAAGTGCATTGCTCAAAGTGCAATGTTCATAAATGAGACTACATAGATAACTGGACTGTTTATTGCAAAAAAAATGACTCATATACCTGAGATGGGAAAATGTATTATCTGTTGAATGCCTGTTGACGCTAATATGCATCATACCAAAATTTTATCTATTCTGTGTGCTAGACTCAAAAAAGCAATCTCCTTGGGTTTCATTGCAAGTCCAAATACTAAATTAGGATGAATTACCAGTCCAAGAATTCACAACATGATTTTAGCTAACAAACATTCCTGAATGAATCAATATTTGCTGGCACTGGGATTCAAAAAACAGAAATTTCACAGCATTCAGAAAGTATTCCCCTCTACTTGGCTTGCTGCACATGAGCAAAATACTGAAAACAACCCAGAAAGTAAGTAATGTCTGCACATTACATTAAATGTGTCTGTCTTCATTGGCGTCTTTCGCTGTGCATACATGGTTTTCCTGACTGGAGACTTGAATGATAGAGGGGGCAGGAGTGTGTTGGCTGGTCTGACCATGTGCTCCTACTGGTTTGGATGTAATTCCAAACTGTATTGTAGTTCGACACATATGCATACATGTATTCTTTGAAGACATATCTGTTCAAAACCTAATGGCCTGTCCTGAAATGGCTCAGTTTGAATACATATACTACTATGCACCTAGCATGATTACAACCAGAGTAAAACTATAGGTGAGAAAAACACCCATTTTTCGTACACAATTAGAGTGACATGGTGGTAAATGAAATTCCTCAAGGTCTAAGCGACAGAAGGGATCCTTGTGTATTCAGCAGAGAGAGAGAGAGTAATTGTTTCACTTACTCTTTGTTTGGTTCATTTATCAGAGCCAAAACTCACATTTCATGTCCATTTTCACGCCTGTCTATTTATCCACTTGTGCTCTGAATGGACAGTATTGCTGTATGTATTTGGTCGCACTTCTATTCAAGTCCCTGTCTTTTCATCTATCTACAGGCAGATTGCAGTCTGTTTTGGTGTTCTATTGTGCAGCTGTCACTTATTTTCAAAACACTTGAGTGTCATTTGCTTCAGATTCCGTCCCTTTCAATTCTGGCTTTTTTCTGTGCCTCTGCTAGCGTACATCTCATTGAGCTCACATCAGCGGGCAGATTCATTCTTCTCTCTTTTTAAAGAACATTTCTTTTTTCATAGCAGCCATAAGCCCTTCTTTTAAATCCAAGGACAATGTGTTTTTGTCCATCCTCCCATGCTGAAGATAACAGAATGAAATGTAATAATTTAAGGCCTGGGTGAAGCACGTGGGCTGAGCGGCTTCCCTCTCATGAGTGGGCCCTGAACATGGTGCTTTATATAGGGGTTATTTGGGAACACGGTAGGCATGTTGTTCTATAAAGTGAAGCCTGATTGTTTGATTGTAATGAACCATGCTGGAAGATAACAGAATGAAATGTAATAATTCATGCAGGCCTGGGTGAGGAGCACGTGGCTAGCGGTTGGCCCTGGCTGTGATAGCCTCCGTGTCAGCTTCCAGAACAATGCTCGGCCCTGCCAGCAGCACTCGCCTCGCTCTGGTCCAGCAATCTTGTTGCCCGGTCCTCTCACTGTCGTCTTTCTGCTATTCAGAGTCACTTCACACAAACGACTGTCTGTGGTCACTTGCATGCCAGAGCATCTCCTCAGGAAACAAAGCAAACTGTCTCTTTGAACCGAGCGCCTTCTCGGAATTCCTTTATCCTCGACTCCTTGTATCTTGTTTTATATGTTTGGATCTGTTGTCAGGCTTTATCCATTACTGAAGTTGCCAGATGACATATAACTTCGTCTTGTAAGTGTTAAGTTACTTTTCAAAGAGATGTCATAATAATCCTTCTTTTTTGTTAGAATTGTTGGCAGTGGATACAACATGTTGCAGATGTGAGATGCAGTATAATCATGACTGTACAACACAGACAGCAGAGACAGGGAGTTTTGTAATGCAAACTGATGAACTAAGTCTAAAGTTATCCACATCTACATAATGTGGCACAGGCATGTCTGTCAAACTAGCTGGCAACAGTCACATTCTTTCTTAGAAGTCCAAATTTATTCCCAGGGGCCAGATTAACATAGCTTGGTGGCCCTGGGAAAAAGCTTTCAAGTGCCCATCCGGAAAAATGCTGCCCACCAAACCAACCAGTTCTTAAAATCCTCACAAGCACATAAAGATCAGCAACATACAATCTAGTCAGACCAGTCATATCCAAGAATCATCCA
Organism: Scarus forsteni; assembly: GCA_036419115.1. Taxonomy (NCBI): domain Eukaryota; kingdom Metazoa; phylum Chordata; class Actinopteri; order Labriformes; family Labridae; genus Scarus; species Scarus forsteni. Next base: position 43,041,958 of record JAZDUH010000327.1, read on the forward strand.
AAGTGTATTGTCAGAACTTGATTGAATAGAGGTTTGGCATTTTTCCCTAACATTTGAAAATAATGTTACATAGCAAATAAAAATGTCATTATGTCAATAATGAATGTAATCTCTTCACTTTTCTCATTTGAATGGGGTTAATCTCAGCAGAAAGTCAGTCCTGTCCAAGAATAGATAAACCATCACAGACCACTGTGCTTCACAAAAAGAAAACATAATTAAAAATTGCACTGTGGAAATGCATTAACTGGCTTTATTAACTACACAGTTACAGTCCGTATTTGCCAACAGTTGCTGTATATATTGGCAATCAGAATATTTTTTAGAGAATAAAAAGACATATTGTCTGTGCATGATTTGAGATTTTCCTTTTAAATTGCGTTTTTCTTTTTCATTATTTGTTTGATTTTAATTAATGATCTGCTTCATCTTTAAAACATATCAAATTTCAAATTTGTTTGAAGATGAGACCGATTAATTAAGGGACTGTGAGGAGAATCTATTACCGGCAACGTAAAAGACTCTGTTACCCAAGAGCACGCACGGCGACTATCGTAGTGCTGCGTTCCAGACACTGCGGAACTGGGAGTGACATCATGTCAGAGTTATCAGCGTTCCAGTTGAAGTCGGAAAAAAACAAGCCGATCTCCCAGGCTATTGTTAGCTGTTGTTAGCACGCCCTGCATTGTTGTTAGCAAATACCACGTGAAGAATGTGATTTTCACTATGGCAGCATTTTTATAAATATAAGTCTAACAATACTATGTATACAGCTGATCTAGAGCGACCCACCCCAGTCAGAAGTGCACATAAATTGATTATTACAGGAGCTAAATAACTGTTCACACCGGGGGCATCCATCTTTAATTGTCAACTCGGTGGAGGCGAGGTTTCACCGAGTTCCCAGGAGGAAATTCTGACTTTGGGGGACATTCCAGTTGCAGTTTCCTACTTGGAACACAAAATTCCTACTTCTGACTACAACTGGAATGCACCACAAGACGTGTGCTATCCCAAGTGTGTATTTGTTGTGATGCTAATGAATGCAGCGCTGACCTTCCTCAGAACTCTGCATTGCTTTACAACTTCTTTTTTCAACAACTTACAGGATGCAAAGCGACAAGGTAATGTGTCTCTTTCTAGTTACGTAGTGGTAGTTTTTGATGTGTGACAACAAGCAGTTTTTGGAAAACTTATAGCCGGCTATGTATCGCTACTTATAGCCTGGTGCTCTAAGACGTGTTATATAAATAATAAAATAATATAAATTTTCTCTAGTTTTAATTGTCTTGTTCCTGAAGTTGAGTATCTAGGCCAGTTCAGCCCTGTCCAACCCGACCGGAAGGCTAAGGAATAGCATTTATAGATAACCTATTTTGATGCTATAAAACTCATCTTAAATTGTGCATTTCGTTCAGGCATATATCTAAAAGTGAGACTTTTTTGTAATTACTTAGAAAATCCTCACAGTCCCTTTAAAGAAAGATGCCAAACAAATATTTTCCACACACACAACATTTTTAAAGAAAAGACAGATTTTTAACATCATTGAGAGAAAAAAAAATCTGATCATTTATTTTCAATACATTTTAAAGATTAAAAGTATTTTTGAGTTATTAATTGGTCTTCTCTTTTTTTAAACTTTTATATGGGGTTATTTGGGAGCACGGTAGGCCGCATGTTCTATAAAGTGAGGCTCAGTCTTTCGTTCATTAAAAACCCTCGGTATAGATAATTGATGATTCAACATCTGGATGGTAGTTAACTTTATAATTCAAACACAAACCTCCTCCATTATCTCTCTTCACGTGCAGAGCTCAGCAAAAGTAGATGTGAGTCATGCCTTTAACACTGAGATGTAAGATGAAGTGCTTCAGGTCATTTTGACTATCCTGAAGACAAAAGATACATGCCCAACAAACACACCAGGTAACATTTCAGTGTTACCTGTGTATGTTCTCCAAAGACAAAGATTGGAAAGCAGAAAGACCCAGACCATTGAGTCTTCTGTAGTCCCAAAGAGGACACTGTACCTGATTTGAATTAAAGGGAACTTTGAACGCTGCTTGTTGTGCTGCTTTATGACAAATTATGTGGTGTGGATGTTGGTGGTGGATGATGGCAGTGGAGACGAGGAGGTGGAGAGACTCGAACAGAGACTCGATTGATGCTCTAGACCAGCAGCTTGGGGTTTTGACGCAAAATACTTCGAAGTGTGTGTACGTGTGTGTGTGAGTGTTAAGATATTCCAGTGTATAAGCCTGTCTGTGTCTTTTGGTTCTTTAATTGTCCTGGATCAGACTTAAAGGAGAAACAGACAATGATGGAAAGTATGTCTACTACATAATCTTCATTTAGATAAACTGAAGTTAACACAACCACGTAACTCTGCCCATAGTGCTGAATATGGTTTGGTCCGATTTCACACTCCAGCTTGTAAGGCAGAACAAAGTAAAAATATGTAACCTAGCCTCCTGCCTCCTGTTGAACTGAAATTCAGAAATACACAACCAGCTTTAGTAATACCATTGATCATCTTGCAGCTGTTCACAAGTAATCTTTACCAGAAATCTAAGGTAAAGTTACATTGAGGCTGCATCAGATAGCACTTGCATATTGACTGAAGTATTGTGTAAATATTTTCCACACAGATGTTAGTCCCACTCCTCTTGACATTGTCAGTGACTGCAATGTTAGCAGTGACTGCGATGTTAGCTTTAGTACTGTGTGATATTCAGCCAAATCAAATTCGCTCCCTTTTGGTTTACTTGCCCTGTTTGGTCCTTGTTATTTCCAGAATGCTGTCACTCACACCAGGAAATGAAATGTTGAATTTATGTTCCTGATCAATTGGCTGACTTGTTACTCTATCAATCAGAAACGTCTAAAAAAAATAAGCCAATAATTTGTTCATAAACAAAGGTGCATATGTACTTTTGATTTCAAGGTTCCAGGTCCTTGTGTATTTGACTGTCTGCATCATATCTTAAGTGACTTTAAGCAAGGATTTCATTTCAAGGTGTTATGAGGAGAATCTATTACCGGCGACATAAAGACTCTGCTACCCATGAGCCCGTGCGGCGACTGTTGTAATGCTGCTATCCAGTAACCTCGGAACTGGGAGTGATGTCATCTCCGACTTATCAGCGTTCCAGTTGAAGTCGGAAAAAAACAAGCCGATCTACCGGGCTATTGTTAGCTGTTGTTAGCACGCCCTGCATTGTTGTTCGCAAATATCACATGAAGAGTGTGATTATCACTATGGCAGCATTTTTGTAAATTTAAGTCTAACAATACTATGTAAACAGCTGATCTAGAGCGACACACCCCAGCCAGAATTGCAAATAAATTGATTATTACAGGAGCTAATTAACTGTTCACACTGGGGGCATCCATCTTTAATTGTCAACTCGGTGGAGGCGAGGTTTCACCGAGTTCCCAGTAGGAAATTCCGACTTTGGGGGATGTTCCAGTTGCAGTTTCCTACTTGGAACTCAAAATTCCTACTTCTGACTACAACTGGAACGCACCAAAAGACGTGACCCAAGCCAAAGCGTGTGCTTGTTGTGTTGCTAATAAAAATGCAGCTCGGACCTTCTGCAGAACTCTGCATTGCTTTACAACTTCTTTTTTCAACCACTAACAGGATGCAAAGCAATGAGGTAATGTATCTCTTTCTTGTTACATAGCGGTAGGTTTTGATGTGTGACAACAAGCAAATTTTGGAAAACTTAGTATCATAGTTTTGTAGCCGGCTATATATCGCTACTTACAGCCCGTTGCTCTAAGACGCGTCCGAATAATATAAATTTGCTGTAGTTTTTATTGTCTTGTTCCCGAAGTTGAGTATCCAGGCCAGTCCAGCCCTGTCCGACGGCGAAGCTAAGGAATAGCATTATCGATAACCTATTTTGATGCTATAAAACTCATCTTAAAGTGTGTATTTCGATCAGGCAGATATCTAAAAGTGAGACTTTTTTGTAATTACTTAGAAACTCCTCACAGTCCCTTTAAGTTGAAGAAATAAGGAAAAAATGTTGTCTTTGTAGAGGATCAGATGCAGCTCTTTTCCCTTCACTTTGGAAACACTCAGATCTGAGGGGGTGGGGAGACTACAGGGGGCTATGGTAATGAGCTCTGAACTGATTTGTTTTTGTTTTTGCATGACAAAAGACCTTTAAACTTAAGGTGCTAGACAGGTAGTTAAGCTCATAATCCATGATTAAAGAACAGTTAGTTAGAATTTACTTTGGATTAATATGTTTCTTTTAATTTTGTTTGGACAATAATATGCCTGCTTTTATGTATAACATCATTTTTCAGAAATGCTTTGATGTTTTGTTTTTTTTTCCAAACATTGCCCAGATGTCAAGTATGGAGAGCAATGCATTAGATTTAGGCTGAAAGTCATCCCTTACTCTTAAGTATGATATCTCTCATTTGCCCAAGTAAGCACTAATGTCCAAGGATCAATTTTGTAGATTTTGAAGATCTTCGTTTTAGGGTCAAGATCATAACTACAAGTGGCCATAAATGTATCCATTGCTTGTAAAGGAAATATTTGAGGACTACTTTGGTTCACTTCAACCGCTGGGCATTGGGTGTTATGATCTCCCCTTGCCTGTCAAAGTAATGCATCAAAAATGCTTTAAGACTCGATCCTTGATGAATTTAGAGTAAATAATGGATTTCAGAGGACTAAAGACAAAGTTGTGAAGCCCCATGCTCATCTCTTGGATGGAATGTGACGTCTGAAGAATATTTATTTGATTTTAGAATATAAATCCTATATTAATGATAATCCCAGTGTGTAGTTGCCCATTTGTCCCACATTGTTATTGTGTCTGTTATTTTGAATACTGTGATACATAGGGATGTAACAGTATGAAAATTTTGTGTTTGCCTACATCATGAGTGTCCATGTTACAGCTTGTTATATAAGACCATGTTCAGGCCTTTTTTTTAACTGATGATAGTCCTATGGCAGTTCCTGTACAGGTCGTCCCCTTCCATGACTGTCCTCTGGTCTCCCCTCTCCCTGGCAGATCTACTCCTCTAATATTTCCAAATTACAAAAAGGACGATCAATTACGACATACGCAAAAAACGACAAATATACGGCAGAAGAACTGCACTGTAGAAAACACACACACACACACACACTGTAGAATGATACTAATGCTATTATTGACAAGATTTGTACATTATTTGGGCAGAAAATACTGATAAACCGCCTATAATTTACTCAGGTATGGCTCACTCACTGGAGGAGTTACAGTAGTTTACTCGCGTCTTTTTCTTTGGCTGCAGCTTCGTGTTTTAGGCAGGGTGACCATCTAATATCAGCTTTGCTTTGGCATCCTTGTAATATCCAAAATTGACCAGACTTCAGAGTCCATTTTGAGGGGAAAAATCTCCACTGTTGCGTTTGTGTGTGATCACTTTCGCTGCTTTTCTGCCACTCTACTGAATAGCAGACCTAACACATAGGTCTGCCATTTTCAGACAATGAGCAGCATCACCGTGAGTTATTGACACAGAGTCGTGATCAAACTGGTAACGGTAATAATAACCTGAAATTTTACCACAGTTTACCATTTTACCGGTGACCGTTACATGCCTCGTGATACATTTATGCAAGCTTTTACGGCAAACATGTCTACCATCCATCTATCCAGCTATGGATAGAGATCAGTTTCCCTGTGTTATAGAGCGATCTTTAGTATATGTGGTTTCCTTGAAGTTTGTGTTGACAAATGCATCAAACCTTCAGAAGAGGCCAGCTTTTAGAAGGAAGCATGGAGAATGGATAGAGATAAAACCCGACTGTATGAGAGCCTTACTGTAAGTGTGCTCTGAGTGTGCCAGTTCACCAGTTTGGTGGTCCTTCACTGAAGGTTGTTAATTAGTGCAGAATGTAGACTACATTTCCACTGCCAGCCCTGACGAAAAGAGGAAAGAGAGTGAGAGCAGGAGGGAAAGCTGTGATGCTGCCAAAAATGAGGAATTTGTGATAGGTCCCGAGTTGTTCCAAACGCTGGAGCAGAGCTTGGAGTCCCTGCCTCCTGACCTATGTGTTTGATGCAGTCCCCTTAGTTGAGGAGTCACAAAAGCCCAATTGATACTGCCATGCATTGTGGGCATAATGGTTACCCCTATGTGACGTTTTGCCTCTAATGTAAACGTCTTGGAGGCAGCATTGGGGGGACAAGTTGACCTCATTTTTGTTCCTTCTCTAAAGTTAGTGACAGAGGCGTGATATTGAAGAAAGGGCGGGACGCAGACAGGAGCACCGTGAGTCAACTGCCTTCGAATGTATTTGGGGGCACAACCTGTGTCGTGTGCACTTTTGCTTGAAGGTACTTTGGAATGGGCTAGAATCACACTGACCCACACAGATATGCTGGATGAAGGGTAAGATCAGTTTATCAAAGAAGAGACCACATCCTGGGCCACAGACCACTGTCGGGCCATCAGAGACAGGAATAATATTTCATCTTCCAAATCCGTCTGTGAGCCTTGATTTTTCAAGAGCTGACACACAAGTCATTTTGACAGTGCATTTACACAAAACTCCACAATGAGGTCCTGCTGATAATAGCCCTCAAGACACTCACATAATCAGTGAGGATGTGGTATCTGTGTTTAGATCATAGTGCAATACTGAATCATCGGAGCACAAGAGCCTGCACTCCTACCACGAATCTTAAACTATGTTAACAGTTGATTGGTTAATTGTGAGGAGCAGATCATGGTTTGATACACCAATATAGCGTTAAAAATTTGGCCTTAAAGGAAACTTTTGCTTTTTCCTAATTGTATAGTTGTTGAGAAACAATCAGATGTGGCTTCAAATGAGTATTTTACAAAAAAACGAAAGTGAAATCCTACAAAATGTAGCAATGCACAAAGAGAAGGCATACTGAGCACAACTTTCTAAACTTCAAACGCAGATTTACACAATGACAAATTAAATCTTTCTCTTGTGTTGTGCACACAACATTGCACAAGTGATGCAATCACATGCTCGTGAGAAAGTGGAGTTTGTGTTGTTTAAAAGTGCATTCATGTTTGTGATCCCTTTAAACTCAGAAATACCATCATATAGGTCACATCTCCACCACAAAGGCTGAACGCTATATCATCATAGTCACTCTGCAGGATGTGCAATATCAGTCACATGAGTCAAAGCACGTCATGCTGCCAATTGCATGCTGCTTGATGGAAACCAAAACCACAGCTTTTTTTGTCCACTTGACTATCTACAGTAAAAGTCCTTATATGTTTATATAACCATCAGTGGGCTTGCATGCAGTCTTAGTATTTCCTGCATATAAAAACATGCACACTGTAGATAACAATAATCATAATTAAAGCAGTTTTACAATTTTTAGAGTGATCATGTTCAATAGAGTCTCTATTTTGTTTTGTTTTTTTACTCAATGTATTTTTGTAGTAAACATTTAAACAAAGAGACAATCATTAGGACACTCTCTGTCTTCAAAAACTGACTTGACTACAATAACTGCAGACTGGCAGAAATGTAGACCAATCAGCTCTTAGGAATTAAAAAAATAACAGGGCTGCTCAAGGCTTTATACATTCCCAGAAATAATTATCAACAGTGGTTAAAAGAAATACAATTGCAAGCCATAAATTCATTGCAAAGTCTTTGAAGAAATGTTTCTCACTGTCCTGTGACGATTAAAGGATCCAATTTAGTTCGTCACACATGATTAAATACAATGTATTTTTGGAAAGTTGCCTGAAGAAATTGCAATATACATATAACAACACTGGATCAATGCATATCTATCTATCTATCTATCTATCTATCTATCTATCTATCTATCTATCTATCTATCTATCTATCTATCTATCTATCTATCTATCTATCTATCTATCTATCTATCTATCTATCTATCTATCTATCTATCTATCTATCTATCTATCTATCTATCTATATGTATATATAAATATTGTGGTATAATTTGTCTCTGATTTCATTCAGCCCTACCTACAACTAGTGATTAAGACTTAAGTAAAGCAGGGTACACATATAGGGATTTTCTAAATCTGAAGAGATTTTTTACCTGTTAGGGACTCCACACATGAGGATCAAAAATCAGCCATTGAACAGTTTTGAAGTTACTGTGTGTTGTGTGCTCTGATAAGCTCAACACAGCACACCACACACATAATATTCTGTCCCATCAACAATAAAGAATCTATAGTCCTTCAAGACAGAAATCTTGCAAGATCAAATGTGATCAAATAAAAAAATAAGAAGAAAGAGCAACAACCTGAGAACACAACAAGCAACATGGAAGAGGACATAGGAGAAGGGGAAATGGTGGTGGTCTTGGGACTATTTTTGACAGTATAATCCCAAATTTAAAAAAAAAAAGAAAAGACAGAAAACAATCCTGGAGACAGTGTGGATATGTCACAGATGGACATGTCCACATGTGTGGACATGTCCATTTATGTTTCAGATCGGCCATGCTTGATTCTATTTACAAACCCAAAACCAGTGAAGTTGGCACATTGTGTAAAACGTAAATAAAAACAGAATACAATGATTTGCAAATCCCTTTCAACCTATATTCAATTGAATACACAGCAAAGACAAGATACTTAACGTTTGAACTGGTAAACTTTGTTATTTTTTGCAAATATTAGCTCATTTGGAATTTGATGCCTGCAACATGTTTGAAAAGAGCTGGCACAAGTGACAAAAAAGACTGAGAAAGTTGAGAAATGCTCATCAAACACTTATTTGGAACATCCCACAGGTGAACAGGCTAATTGGGAACAGCTGGGTGCCATGATTGGGTATAAAAGCAGCTTCCCTGAAATGCTCAGTCATTCACAAACAAGGATGGGGCGAGGGTCACCACTTTGTGAACAAATGCATGAGCAAATTGTCCAACAGTTTAAGAACAACATTTCTCAACGAGCTATTGCAAGGAATTTAGGGATATCATCATCTACAGTCCATAATATCATCAAAAGGTTCAGAGAATCTGGAGAAGTTACTACACGTAAGCGGCAAGGCCGAAAATCAACATTGAATGCCCGTGACCTTCGATCCCTCAGGCGGTACTGCATCAAAAACCGGCATCACTATGTAAAGGATATCACCACATGGGCTCAGGAACACTTCAGAAAACCACTTTCAGTAACTACAGTTCGTCTACATCTGTAAGCGCAAGTTAAAACTCTGCTATGCAAAGCCAAAGCCATTTATCAACAACACCCAGAAACGCCGCCGGCTTCACTGGGCAGAGCTCATCTAAGATGGACTGATGCAAAGTGGAAAAGTGTTTTGTGGTCTGACCAGTCCACATTTAAAATTGTTTTTGGAAAATGTGGTCGTCGTGTCCTCCGGACCAAAGAGGAAAAGAACCAGCCGGACTGTTATAGGCGCAAAGTTCAAAAGCCAGCATCTGTGATGGTATGGGGGTGTATTAGTGCCCAAGGCATGGGTAACTTACACATCTGTGAAGGCACCATTAATGCTGAAAGGTTCATACAGGTTTTGGAGCAACATATGTTGCCATCCAAGCAACGTCTTTTTCATGGACACCCCTGCTTATTTCAGCAAGACAATGCCAAGCCACATTCTGCACGTGTTACAGCAGCGTGGCTTCGTAGTAAAAGAGTGCGGGTACTAGACTGGCCTGTCTGTAGTCCAGACCTGTACCCCATTGAAAATGTGTGGCGATTATGAAGCGTAAAATACAACAACAGAGACCCTGGGCTGTTGAAAAACTTAAGCTGTACATCAAACAAGAATGGGAAAGAATTCCACCAAAAAAGCTTCAAAAATTGGTCTCCTCAGTTCCCAAACGTTTACTGAGTGTTGTTAAAAGGAAAGGCGATGTAACACAGTGGTAAAAATGCCCCTGTGCCAACTTTTTTGCAACGTGTTGCTGCCATTAAATTCTAAGTTGATGATTATTTGCAAAAGAAAATAAAGTTTCTCAGTTTGAACATTAAATATCTTGTCTTTGCAGTGTATTCAATTGAATATAAGTTGAAAAGGATTTGCAAATCATTGTATTCTGTTTTTATTTACGATTTACACAACGTGCCAACTTCACTGGTTTTGGGTTTGTACATTTGCTTCCTTGCTCCTCATCAGCTCGCTTCTTGATAGGCTAGATTCTGTCACAGCTTACAGACTCATGACTTAGGGTTGTCAGCTTTTACCACACACATGAAGATTTTTGTGCGTAAATAGTTATAACACAAGTTTAAAATTTACAATTGTCGTTCCTCAGCTGTTTAAGAGCCGATTATTGGAACAAGTTCACTCTTAACACACCTCAGACCACAGAATAATCTTATAGGATAGTCTTAAAATACATAAAATAATCTGGTGTTTGCTGTCTGTGATTTGGAAGGGGGAAAGTCAGGACAAAAACTTGCCTGATATCTTGATGTATTTACCCTGCTTGAGAGAAATGGAATCTAAACAAGCTGATCAGTCTCACTCTCAAACAGAAGCATTTTTCCCCTTTCACTAAAGGAGCAAATGCTTTCTCTTGTCTGTGATGATTCCTTTTTGTCTGGTTGATGAATGTAACCTCATAGGACCTTGAATTGCTCTAGAGTGGTTACCCAATACTATGGCAGGTGTCATGTTGTACAAATACTTAATGCTTGATGAATAGCTATAGGTTAAGTCAGGTTTTGTGATCAATGAGGCTTCATTCAAGCTATTTTTTGCATGACTGCATGTGAAGCTTTAAGCTAAGCTCTCCCAACTTTTGCACTGTGATTCTAAGAATAGCTATGCAGAAACCCAAAGGAAAAACAGATGTCACAGCCTGTCCAACCCCAGACCAGTCTGCCTGAATGTATGTCCCCATGTGGAGCTGTAACTCTTCAAACAGCAGAGTGAAGCTGATCTTTGAATTACATGAGCATGGTAGGACGTCACAAAGGTGGTTTCTGGGATCAAAGACTGCAATTATGAAGACTAGCTAAAGTGTGTCTACTGTAAAAGCAACAAAAAAGGATCATTATTTAAATGTACCAGTGTGTCAGAACTATTATTTACTCTGCATCACACAAAAAACCTACATAGACATATCTTGTTCAGCAGTGTACAGATCCCAGGAGTGGAGAGGTTGGATGGAAAACAACATTATGTCATCTTGGTTGCAGCCTCCCTGACTGGCCACACTGTGGAGCTTTGTGTGCAGTAGTTGGAGGAGCTGAAAGGATGAATAATGTGATGGATGCCTCACTGTACATTACATTTAACAGACTAAGAGTCACATGGAAATGCAGAGCAATGATTAATTTGCACAAACATTTATGTTTGAATTGTCAAGTTGTTTGATAAATTACTGAAAAATGGCCATTCGAGTGAGTCAAAAACAGGTTTTCCTGTAACGCTTCCCTTTTATATTGCTCAGGTCTTTCCTCAAAGCAACGACAAACAAAACCAAATATTTGGGAACTTGAACAAAGGTAATGAGCCGGTGGTTTTATTTACATTTATGTTGTACAAACTCTACTCTTTAGTTAAAGTTTTGAGCAATGATTATCAGAAATCATCTCCAATATTTTGCTTATTTGTAACCACTAAAGTACATCAACTTGCTACATGTAAATCCAGCTACAATAAAGTTTTGATTTAAACACTAACAAAGGATGATTCCAAAGGTTGCTGGGAAATGTGGGAGAATTTCTGTACTCCTGTTCCTTGTTATGAGGCTTTGCAGTTTGCATTGAGTACCAAAAATGCAAGTGTGCCAAAAGATTTCCAGCCGATTTCACTGACTTTCATGTAGTGTGAAATAAAGAAGTGGCCCCTATATCAGAGCCACTCCAATTTGCATAGGTGAGCAACAGAGGCTATGATCATACTCGACTGTCTTTGTTAAATACAGTCAAAAAACATCTAATGAAGCTGATCTTACACCTAAGAGCCTAATCTTACAGACCTAAGGGTCTGTAAGACCTGACCTCTTCCTGCTCTAAAGAATGCTGATTGGGCGGTCCTTGGCTGCTCACAATCATTGTAGATTGGATCTTGGCAAGTGGGAGCCATATAATGACGGACATTGAGTTAGATTGCTCCAACTGCACCACAAGATATTAAAGGAAAAGGAGAATTGAAGGTTGGCTACCTTAACGTTCCCAGCATCAGCCACACTCCACTCTGCAAACCCACTTCACAGTACTGCTAAAGTTTTGATCCAGTGTTGAATAGAATAGCTCTATGTTTTTTTTAACCGTTTTCTGAGTGGTTTACTAATTTAGGACTATTCTGTCAAACAGTGTGCTTTCTAAAATCGGAGTTGGGAACCGTCTTTTACTTTCTAATTTCTAATATCAAATTTTTGATGAAGAAGTGGCAAAAACATCCTAGATCAGCAAACTGTGGATATCTGAAGTTAAAATGGATACTCTTTCAAAAAGTAAAAATGAAGCAGGTTTATTGTGTCATTATTTATCTAGACATTTTACTGCCTTTAAGTTGCAAAACAGAATCGCAAGAAGTGTTTTTTGTCAAGCATCTTGAAGCAAATTTTCGTCACTCTCATTCAGACCCCCCTTTTGGTCTGCCTCTTAACATCTGCTCTCAGCCAGCCACCTGTCTGCTGTCAAATGCAATATTAATGTCTGCCATATACTTAATTATTTCCCCTGAATGTGGTCATGTCAAGCTGAATATGCATAACAGGACCATTTTATTCGAGGTGATCACTCTCTCTCTCCCCTCTTTCCCTTTTCTCTTGCTCTGTGTCCAAATACCATTTCTCAGGTCTTTCTGTAGCATGGTGTGTGCGGGAGTGTGTTTGCGTGTGTGTCTATGCTCAGCGTGCTTCCATACACCAATCAGAGCTCGTTTCCCAGGAGACACACAACTGCGTGTGCGAGGAGGGTGGCAGAGGGATGGTCGAGGGGGCGGATGGAGGGTATGGTGTGATGGAGGGGTGGCATGTCGAACCGGGAGATGGAGAAGGGGGGTCTGTTGAGGGGTGAAGTAATAATGAGAGGTGTTGTGGGAGGGGGTGGGGGGGTTGTTGATGGCAGAGGGGGTAGCAGCAAAGCGAGGCGAGGCCAGGCGGGTGGCATGGCGGAGGGGCCTCCTTGTGTCCCTGGTCCCCCATGTCCCCCCTGGTCGCTTTTTTGCGGACAGCATCTGCAGCCTGCTTTACATGCAAAACACACCCTGCCGAGAGGGCGTCTACACATGGGGCTAAGGGGGCCAGAAGAAAAGCATTCCTGAGGCAGTGCTGGGAGAAGAGGGAGGTGGGTCTCTTCAGCAGCCTCTCTCGACCAGTGTCTCTCCCAGATGAAGCTGTGGGGGGAAGCAGTAATGAGGGATGAGAGGATAAATTCACCGCAGATTATTTTGCTTTGGTTCTGTCTTGAGCTCATTTACATACACAGTCAATGCTATTGTTTCTGCACTGACAGGGCAGCAGCTTCATTTACACTAGACTTGACACTGTTCATTAACTTTATCTTATATCCAGTTTAGTTCAAAAAGAAAAATGTTTTATCTGTTAATGTGTGCTGGTATGTTAAGTTTGGGCTATGTCCACACAGAGGCAGCTGTTTTCAAGAACCCTGTCCATGCACATTAATTTTTAAAAATAACATATTCAATACTGTTATTTACCTTGTACCTATGTATGTGATTTGCAACTTATTTTATTTTGAAGTACTTTTCAGAAAACAGTTTTAGGATAATATATATTCTAACCATGAGTCTGACTGAAGTTATGGTTCAACTTGTGTCTAAGTTAACAGGTGTCAGCAAGCGTTCTGAGCGAATATTTCTTTGATTGTTTTCACCTCCACCATGGAGGTTATATTTTGTCATAATCACCATGGTCAGTTTGTTTGTAAACAGGGCAACTCAATATGTTTTGCATAGATGATTTATTGAGAATATGTCAGAAATAGGTAAAGCACCAATCATTTTATTGTTTGGTGGTGATCCTAATCCAAATGCGAATTAAAGAATCTTTTGAAGAATTTGTTGACATTTTGAGATGGGGCATTTTTTCTCCACATTTTCTCTTATAACTTAACAAGTTCACACAAATATGGATTGCATATTCTGGTGATTTTGATTATGGTGCAAATGACTAGATTTGGTGGTGACTTGGCCTGCAATGGAAATGTCTTTGAGGAGGTTTGTGCTCTAGGCGACTTTAAAGGAGTCATATCATGCTTGTTTCTCCTTTTCACTATGCCAGACTAGGATGCCTGTAAAGCATTTCTGCCCTCAGTACAAGTCATGTAGTTCCTTCATTGCTCCACAATAGCGTTCTCAAATTCCTTATTTTAGGCCATTATAAGGCTCTCGTTGAAACACTCGGTCTCCAGGCTGACCTAAAGTTACCTCGCGACGTCACAGCCCTTTGTGCTCTGATTGGTCAGTTCTATCGGGGGTAGAGCCAGCCTGTCCTTCTTCTTCTACTGTATTTTCCGGCAGGCTCGAAGCAGTGACCGCGTATTGAGTCCCCCTACAGGCCAGATCTGGTAATGAGTGAGTGTGAGCTAGGGATCTATATACTGTTGCTGGTGGATGTGTTCCTCGGTGACGGTTTTGTGGCTGACTGTCATCACAGAGGAGGAAGTGTTTTATCAGATTACTCCAATAAAAAGACATTTGTACCTCCTGTTGTCACGATGATTTAAATCTCGTGGACATCTCGCAATGACCTATTTTCAGAGGCATCAAATCTCATTTTAGGATATCAGAAAAAATACAATATCTCATTTTTTGAAAATTAACGGGGTGTAAGGTCTTGTTTTCAAATTTATTATACTATATGTAAGTATTAAATCATGCATCAGCATGATATGTCTCCTTTAAGTTAGTTTGTTGTTTAGTTTGTTGCCAGGAGCACAATGTAGAAACAGATTTAGAAGATGTTTGTAGCAAGTGTTTTCCAAGGCAAAACTAAGAAACGGCTAGATTTTGGTGGTGATTCAAATCCAGAGACAGATATATGAATTTCATGTAAGTGCTCCAATCAACAAATTAGCAATGTTTGCTGAAACACATTTTAAACATCAGCGATAATGTCGCATAGTCTGACATGAACCTAAGAAAAGATCAGCACAGTGTCATGCTTAGGCCCATCATTTTGATTTCCTCTGTCCATTGAAAGCTTGTATTGATAAAAAATACTGCAGATAATCCTAATTGACTTTATGTGTTGGTTCTTTCTAAAGTTATGTTGAAAAGTTTTGTAAAACCCCACTTTGAAGCTGTAACTTACCTTGAGTATTAGTTTGACTGCAGCATGGAGACATGAGTTTCACCTTAACTTGTATAGTGAGACGTTCAAACAAAGAAAAACAAAAAGTCAGTTATGACGTTTTAACAACATTTGTCTTATCAGTATAAAGCTTTTTTCTATACAGTTTGGCCTATAATAAGGCAAATCTAAAGCACTGCATCCCAGGACACAGTAATAGACAGAAATATTCACTGCTGTTAAGTAAAATGTAGCTTGAGAAATGTAAGATTAAGTATAGTATTGTTATATGGAGTTAACTACAGCTTAGAGCCTGATCTGTAATCAGATTTGTAGAAGCTGTGATAACATGCAGCAAAGACTTAAGTTAAAGCTGGCTACTACAGTTGAACTTGCTCGCAGCTGGTGCAACCCGTAGCTGGTGCCCATTTTTATGACAAGTTATCTTAAAACTGTAACTGTTGGACTTCCACTGTTTAGTCAGCTGTTTATGTTCATCACTAGCATTACATCATTAGAAACAGAAACACAAGTTTCTGACGCATCAACCCACTTTTTTGTCCAATTTGTAATATTTTCCAGGTCTTGCACATGACCTCTGTTACCTTTGGGAATGTAATCAGTCAGTCCAGATTTGTCCCGTGAGCTGGCAGCACAGTGTCCCATTGTTTATAGAGGAGATACGCATTAACATACAACCAAGGTCTAATATTATAATCATGTATTTTATTCCACAGCTTTCTATTTTTCCTTTTTCCTTCCATTATGTGCAGCTTTAAGTCACTGTTCTGTCCTGAACAATGTGTCCAAGACCAACCTGATATCATGCCAGTGTGAGTCATCTCATGCAGAGGTCACTGTGAGTGTTTGCTGGTGTGTGTATTTGTGTGATAAACCCCTAAAAAGATGCCACCTGCCAAAGAAAGTAGACATATAAGCATACATGCCTACAGACCTGACATTTTTCAGTAATGTTTTGGTTTCCTGGTGCAAAAATAGATCATTTGCAGTTGTCCATGTCTCTTGTAATTTCATTCATGTGTGCTTACTTTATGCCAGATTGTTTCTGATGTAGTTGTTTTAATAAATGCCATAGAGACAGTTAAGGGCTAATATCATTCAGGCACCACAGTCAGTCTGAGGTCACTAAATGTTCTATTTGTTTTATGTTCACTGCTAGTGACAGAGAAGAGGGATTTGGAGTGATTTAAAGTGACTTTGAGATCTTTCAATTGATGCTGGAGTTTTATCTTTCTTGGTTGTCACTTGCAGTACAACGGCATGGAACTCAAACATTTTTTGATAACCCCTCTCATTCTTTAGTCCATCAATGAAGTGTAATATGCACTTTTACAGACAAGAAAATGTGGATTGAAACCATGGTATTTCAATACAATTTTAAGATGCCAGAAAGCTGAGTGAAGAAGTAAACAATTTCATACTGTTCATGGGTTTCTTGTAACCTATTACTCAAAGAGGTTACAAGAAAGAAGCTCTCAGCCTCTTAAAGAGTGAGGATGGTCTTGAACTTGGAAGTACAAATAAAGGGAGAAAAGTAGAGCCTTTCAGTAAGGGAATGAAAGATGACGATTTGCACATATTTAAGTATGTTTTATGTTAGAGCTCTTAACCTTTTTTTTTCTCTGTTGTTACTATTTTCCGTATTGCCATCTTGTCTCGTTGATATATTTCTCCCTCTGCTGTGTATTTAAATAAGAACAACTGAGAAATAGATTTCCTTCCAAATCAATGACAAAGCTACTCACATAACTACTCATCCATATCTATACCTATCCTTACTCAACTGCCTTAATTGTATTCCTAGCTACCTGTCTTTTTACGCACTTACCCTTTCCAGCCTCTACCTACATATCTTTCCTCCAACCTAACCTACCAAATATCTCACCTTCTTTATCTACCCTATGCACCTAACACCCTTCTATCCAACTCCCCATACCTCCTTTTTCAACAATCTACCCTTTACCGTACCATAAACCCCTATTTCTGATTCTCTTATAAGCTTTACTTCCCACCTAACCCTTTTGCTACTTAACTTACACACATCTCACCTCCTTTTCTACCTACCCATCTGCCTACCCTGCCATCAAACCAACTTACCTGACATCTACCCTACCTAAAGTATGTACTCCTGACTGACAGTTTTCCTACAAGCCCTACCTACCTCCCTAGCCTCTGACCCCTACCTACTTAAGGCCTGTCAACACAACAACCAAAATCCACAGATTTTTCATTGCATTTTCACCTCCTGTTTACATGAGAATGGCCTGGAGTGCCTGAATCCACATACTTTTGAAACCAGAGTGGAAAGTTTTGAAATCGGATCCATATCCGGCTCCGTGTTGACGGTACTTAGTGTTTCAGGGACAAATGTGACTTCACTGCATGTGAAGTACTCTTTCACATGAAGGCTGTATACTCATACAAGGAACAACAAAAACAACAGCCTCAGCTGTCTACTGAGCAACATGTGTGCTGCCTACCATTAGGGCCCAGAATTTTTGAGGCCGATGTATCGGTCGGGTGCTACTTACCATGCTCAGATGGTTATCCAGACACAGATGAACAGACAGATTTGCGGTCCAGACAAGAAACTCCTGTGTCTTCTTGCGACCACTCGACATTGTTGTTTGTGAAAAGTTTGTCTTCACAGGAAAGTGTACATGTGTTGTAACACTGTTGTTTCTCTACAAACCTACTTCGCCATCTACTGGACTGGCATGCACACTACAGCGTTTTCTGTCATTCTTGTGTGTCAGTCTGAATGCAGATCGTTTTTGAAAAATGTAAAGGAAAAACCTATCAGTTTCTGTTGAAAACGTTCTTGTGTTAACAAGGCCTTAATCTACCCACCATGCCAACAGTCCAACCTACATAAAAATCCTTCTTTACACTGCCCACGTATCTGTCTACCTTTTACCTACACTACCGTATCTACCCACACCATACTTAAAAACCCACCCACCTACCCCCTCTTTCTACATACCTACCTACCCCCTAGCTACCCATCTTACCTCACTGTCTCCCCACCCTCTTCCTACGTACTTACATACCCACCTCCTCTCTCTAACTCCCAGACCCCTACTTGACCTACCCTACATATTCCACACTTACATTTCTGCACTTCCTCCTCACCTCTACCAACTAACCCTCACCCACCTATCAACTTACGTACCACCAACATTTATCTTATCTTTATTCCCCTGCTTTCTGCCATCTTTCTTATTCCCCAGTCACACATTCCTATTTGTTATTGCGACTGCGAGATTATCGTAATTCTTGGTCGTGGTGCATGCGCTACTTGATTTGGATCAGTGTTGTATAGTTGTGGACAAATGGCCGGGGACCGTGGAAGGGTCCCTATTATTTTGAAGTGTTCAAAACTGCAGTGGAGAATTGCCACTCTCAGTATTGCAGGGTGGAAGCCTTATGCAGTCAGACTATGAAAGGTATTGCCGTGGCATGTATGGGGCTCAATCTGGCTGATTCCAGAAAGCTTTCTGAGGATATTTGACAAGAACATATCAGATTGATAATGCCTGTGTTTGTGACTTGTATATGTATAGACCCTCAGAAGCTTCATGATCCTTTCCAAATGTTGTTTTTGTGTATCTTGTTTGGGAAGTGAATGTGACAAAAACGCAAGCAACAGGGCTCAGCTAAGGCTTACATAAAGGAAACTGGGCTCCAAGGGGACTGACGCTGTGTCAGCAGGATGGAAATTAACAGAATCCTTGTTGTATCATTGTATTGACCCCATTTAAGCGGAACAGATTCCCCTGAAGCGCTGTAGAAGCACATCAGTAGCATTAATAAGGGTGTATGAGCAGGGTGTGTCCAGGGGGAACAGTCATTTCTTTCAATATCATGTTGATCAAACCAACCTTGCCAGTTGTGTACAGTTATGCACAATCGCCATGAGTAACAGGTATGTGTGATTTGGGGCATTACAAACTAGGACCAGACTGATATATCGGCCGACCGATGAAATTGGCCTATCATAGCCTTTTCTAAAGTATTCAACATTGTCCAGAGTTTTGCCGATGTAATGCCTATATTTTCTTAATTTCTCATAAAACAGTAAACGCTGATCAGGTGTCCAAGCTGCAAAGAATGATGATGTTGAAAGATGGCTGCCCGGGTTATTGTAGGCTCTTAGCTCTTTACAGTGTCTGTGTGTACTGATGATAAAGTGTTTGGGCAAAACTCAACTAAACTCGCACAGAGTTGCTGAATGTTGTTTTTGTCTGCAAGTCCAACATAAACGAGTGGCTTTCAGTGCTCTCAATATACCGCTGGACATGGCGAGACCGCTGGGTTCTCTGGTCGGCTACAGAAGCAGCCTTTCACACAGGCATTTTCCTGACCAGTGCAACATCTGTGGTTCATAAGGCTGATGAATTGGACCTTCTGATGACAGGGGATTGGTTTATTCATGACTGTTCTGTGTTGTTACAGAAACTTTGCATCGGCCCACTTGTCCCCGACGCTGCAGCTGTGCCAACTAGCTAGCCAGCTAACTATGCTAGCTTTAGTATAGCTCCTCAGAGCTCTATATAATTCATCAATATATTTTCATTTTAAATAAGGGTAATTGTTTTATTTTGCCGAAATGGACTGCAGTTTGCCCGCTATTTTATTTTGTACTTGAAAGTTCTTTTCTCTGGAAAGTTGCAGAGTGGAACAATAAAAGAGGCTTATGAAAAGAATTGTTTTTCTTTCCTCTCACAGTGACAAAGTTTACAACTTTTTTTTAAAAGTTGTTCTGTCTGTCCTATAACTTACCTTCTTATTGTTTTCATCAACAAGAAGTACAAGATAAAGAGTGACTCTTTTAAGCTTATATAACTAATTCCCCAGAGTTGTAATGCCTTTCTGCATGTTTTTGGACTTGAAAATTCCTCTGTGTTGTAAAGTTCAACTAATACTTTGGGACAAAGTATTGTAGTCAGTAAAATGTTCTGCCTGCAATTCATATATTCATTTTCGTGAGTGTCCTGGGACCAATTGTTAAAAAAATTCTGTTTATATAAATATTTTACATTTATCTGTCGATTAATTGGTAATCAGTAAATCCATATTGGTCAGGCCCTATTACAAACTCTATCTTCCTCATCCAAGGAGCTCTGTGTGGAAGTATTTTGGGTTCTACACCGTTGATGGAAAAAACTAAAAACAAAGACTGAGATGTGTCAATAATGTATAAATCAAAGAGCTTACTGTTGAATCATGACAAATCCATTGGCTTTTCATCCTCATGAGGCTAAAGAAGAGGCAGAACTGTCCAGCAGCCATTTATGTAGTGTTCAACATAATGTGGTTGCATATGCTTCAGCAGGTCCCATTATCAAGCACCTCAGTGTGCTGGTGATGAACAGTTTTTTCTTGTCTGCAGGTAATATTGTAGATAAAAAGAGTGCTGCACTGCATGGTGAACACTTTTTTTTTTGGCAAATTAGAAAACATGTCAGACCTTGCATACCTTCCAACCCTGTCTTACATGCAAAGTGACACACCAACCTTCCTGGACTCTCTTACCCCCCATATCTACACAGTGTTCACACTTGTAGCTCATCCTGAACACACCCAGAAGTTTTATAGAATTTTGTACAAAAGGCCATGTGATATCTGCCATTTTCAACCAGCTTGCTCTGCAACAGAACTTTTTAAAATGTTTCCCACAGCACCATTTTTCTTTATAATGTCCCAAAAAGCTGTAAAACAAGTTTCCTGCAGCCTTGTCTTCCAAATGCCCCTTTTTGCCCATGTATATTTATGTCCACAGAGGCTTCCTCTTTCTTACTCTTTTCATTCCCACTCAATTGTGTAAGATTGCTCTCTTTGTGTAACTAGTGTGTGCAATAATATACTGAGGAAATGAGTGCTATTGCCAGCCTTAATGTTAACATTATACAAATCGGGAGTGAGATTGCTGCCTGTTCATGTTTCAAAGCACCAGCTGTCACAAGCAGCAGTATGTAGGAGAGATAAATGAACTGGTTCCTGTCCATTATGTCAATCTTTCTGAGTCAGACCCTGGTCAAAATGAATACACCATTTCAATCTCTGGAGCTGATGTTATCCCAGGGATTTCTTTCAAAGTGAACAAACATACAGAGACAGTCTGTGATGGGACTTTGAACAATACCCTATAATTCAATCTTGTCTGATATGCAATACTTTCAATGGCTGCATTTCAGTTACTCTTTATTGCCTGAAAGAATCCTCAGATCAATGACCTGCACATTTTTATGATCAGTATTTAATGTCAACAAAACACGTTAAAAGCTGTTCAGCATCATGAGCAGATACCAAACCTGTGATGTGTGTTCCAAAACCTCCTTAAGAACAACTGTAGTGTTGTCATATGTAGTCCTGAATCCTATGTATTTGGAATTTGATGGTCACTCCCCTATAGTGAGTTAAGCTCCATGTTTGTGTCTTTCCTTAAAATGGGTGTTTAAACAATGTGTCCAGTCCTCAAATAGTTACGCTCCAAAGTCAAAGTAGCTTTGACCAGAGTATACTTTATGTTTGTCTTTGCGCCCTCGTTTGCATCTGCCGGCCTCAAAATGATTTTGTCGTCTTATTGCCTTTGTATGATGTGTGTTACTGGAGGATACCACTAGAGAGCACACAAAGACCTCTTTTTTTGCACAAAATATCATGACTTACCATGATGCTGCAGAGTTTTTTGGTGTGTTCCATTTATGTCTGAACTGGGAAGAGGGGAGTGGGAATTGTGTCACATCCTAGCATTCCTGGTTGGAGCTGGTAAAGTTGGACTAGCTGAAAGTGTCAATCTTCCAAGTGCTAAATTCCAACCAAAGGAGGTATTCCCAGTGACTAAGGTTAATTGAATTTTCACCTAGGGCTATCCCAGTTAAGAGGTGAACTGGAATGCACCTGTACACCCGGGCAGCCATCTTCAATTGTCATCTTAGGGGTGGCAAGGATTCTTTGACTTTCAAAGTCAGATCTCCAACTTCAGGGGGTGTTCCAGTTGAAATTTTCCACTTGAAACTTGAAAATCCTTACCTCCCATACAACAGGAATGAACAGTTTGTCTTGTAGTGTGTCCAATCTGTGAACCGAAGCATTCATTCCATGCATCAACCATCATACAGTATAACCTCTCAGCTTCATCTGGAAGGCTTTGGTGATTCTAACATTCAAATTCATCCTCATAGTTGAACACAGTCTGAAGGGTCACTTGCATTTTGAGACAGAGGATGCATGCATATGATCAATGAGCAGGGATTTAAAGACAGGAAGGACATAGGCATGAACCCTCCTCTCATAGTCACTGTGGTGATTCTACTGTGACAGGCGCAGGCTACCTGAACTTTGGAAAAAACTGTGTTAACAGATACACAGGACTGATTTCTCCCAATTTTCCTGACCTCTAAAAAATAATTATTTTTCATGAGCTAGCTAAACAGGCATGTGGCCCTCTTTTTTTTGTTTTGGCTTATGGAAGCATAAGCCATATTAGCTGCCAAGATTCACCAATGGTAGGTTTGTTGATTAATCTTTAAAACTTACGGAATCTAATGTAACATCACATAGATTAAAAAAAAAACACATCTTCCACAAAAAAGAGTCCACAGTGTGTGCATCTTAAATCCAGACTGTTTTTAAAGTCCTCACAGTGACACTGACTGTTCTGCAAGCCTTGAAGTTCTCATAGATCTCCATGCAGACTCTTCCTTGAATGCAGTTGCTCTCACGTACACCTTGCAGCCTGCAGGGAGCTGCTGAGGGCCCTGAGTGCTCCAGTTCTTGTGGCTGGAGCTCCTCCTTTAAAAAAACTTGCTGGTAATTCCACTGCTGTGTCTAGAGCCAAAAGAAAAACTGCGGGGACCATCTTTTGTGTCCCCCTCCTGCACATGCTTACAGATCACAAAAGAAAAGCCTTGAATGCTTAATCATTTATTCCTGTGTAATGCTTATTTTGTTTGCTTTATTACTCCAAGTCTTGCTCCTTTTTGTTCTCCTTCTGCAGTGATAAAGACCACCTGTGTCTGGCCTATTTCCAGATGTTGAAGGACGCTGAAAGGAAGAGGCAAACCATTGTGTAATTACCAGTGTACACAATTAAGATCCGGTTTTAAGAGCAACTCTAATCTTGGTTGGAAGGCTCTCTTGGCCCCACAGACTGAGCTTTATGTTGTTGTGTTGAGCGGGTGCATGGTTGCATGTGTGGCGCCCTCAAACGGAAACTCCAGTAAACCAGTC
The DNA here is from genome assembly GCA_036419115.1 of Scarus forsteni. NCBI lineage: Eukaryota > Metazoa > Chordata > Actinopteri > Labriformes > Labridae > Scarus > Scarus forsteni. The sequence goes on from JAZDUH010000327.1 coordinate 43,065,456, forward strand.
CTCTCTTTAAAAAGGGAGCTTTAACTGAGATGTCATGGAATTTGTGCACTTCAGAATCTGAGGTCTGCAGCACTCACACCCCTGACAGGAATGCTGTGTGTGCATGTGTGGTAATGCGCGTGGGGCATGCAAACATATTGCGTGTCATGCGTGCTGGTGTGTTTTAATGTGTTTGCATCTTTAAGTGCATTAATGTGTCAGAAGTAGCTCCAGCAAATTCATATGTGTCTCGTTAATTAGATGACAACACCCCCAAAGCATGGAAAAAACAAACAGCAATAAAACCAGGCAACAATACATCGACAGTAAGATTCTTGAATGGTGCCATATCTTAAATGAACAACAGAACCCATTCATCGGACCCGACGTCATTTGGTTACATTTACTGTATAGTGGTTTACATTAAATGCTCTCCTCCAGTATGCTCTTTGAAAGTCTTGTTCCACTGCAGCTAGTAATTGTGGGTCTTCTATATCCGTGGGTGCAGATGTAGCTGCTTAAAGTGCCTCTCCAGTGCCTGCAGTGAGCCAGCCTTCTGCACCCCAAGCCTCTTTTCAGCATCATGTGTGTGTGGCGGCAAGCTCCCATGAACCCCTGTCTACATTCATGTTCCGAGAAACAGACTTATGATGCAGCCAATTTAAACTTTGGGACTGATACCTTCCTTGAACCACACAGAAAGCCTCCTGTGATATCTGTTTTATCTTCTTTCTTTGTTTGCTTCAGCAGCTCAGGGCTTTCTCCTGCTGTCAAAAATAGTAGTCTCCTTTTATCCTCCTTGCTTTTAAGTCACACTTCTCAGACACCAAAGATGAGATGAAAGCCTTAAATGTTTCCTCCCTGTAATTTTCCATGTCTCCAACACACAGAGCTTGAACAGATGGAGATGTGGCTCTTGCTTCTTATTTGTGCATGTGTTTTTAAGTGTGTTAAAAGAAGTATGGATTGGATCTCCAGATCTTCCAAATCTTTCTCTGAACGTTCTGTTTGCTGTTCATGTGATTATGTACCTTGCCTGGAATTGAAACTACTTTGCTTCATGTTGGCTCTGTTGAAAAGGGACTTATCATATCATTAATGTGGGTGTCAAGTAGGGGTGTAAATAGCATGTTTCATTTCGCTGCGAAACTACATCTCTTCTCTGGAAAAGAATAAAGTATTTGCTGATATTACATTGCCTGCCAGCCGTGATAATATATTAACACAGCAGAATTTAGAAGCCTACGCACCAAATTAAGACAAGTTAAAATTTTGGTGTTTTAAAAAAAATCAGCAAGGGCATTTGGAGGGCAAACAGCTCTGCCAAAGTAGCTTACATATTGCTGTTACATCAATAAGCAAGACTTCTATGATAAAGTTGCTATGGTAATAAGATTCATTGACCCTAGAAACCCACACCTAGCACTCAGGAACATGAAACATGTTGATATCATGATTAGTTAGACAGTAATTGGACATAGATGATCATTCACTAATGGTGTTACCTGGATCACCACCAAAAGCTAATTATTTTAAAGCTGGGCCATTTCCAATATTTCCTCAAGATTTCTTTCCAGTAGTTCTTGTGTAATCTCGCATACAAACAAGCAAATAAACAGACAAACACACCTCATTGGGGGTAAAAATGATGATTCAGTAAGTCAAATCCATTGATGTCGTTGCAGGATCTTTAACTCCAAACTTTACACTCTGAACTCTGAGTTTGTTAATGACCCTTCAATCACCCTGCCTGACAGGTGTCACAATGTGTGTTTTTTTTTTTATATGTACTCAAACCAATCATGATATCACCCTTTCAGTTCGTTCTCCCCATCAATATACAGTGAAAATCTGTAGCCTAGTAGGACTAGTGAAATATTTCTGTGGTGGATATATGGAACTGTCCATCTGGCATGTCAGGTTCCAAGACTTTGGCCCTTACTGTGCTGGAGATAATGAAGGCCTAAGATCAGGAGTCGCCAACAGGGTGCATGCAAGCACCTTGAGCATTTAAAGGATAAGTTCAGTTCCTACAGCTTTCACATTGTTTATAGAATGAAGTAGAACAATATACTCACCCAGAAGGCTTTCCTGATCCAAACAGTGTTTCAGGACATATTTAGATCCAAAATCGAGCAGCGGACATCCGTATAATGGTAGCACACGGGGCATGTATAGGGTCGCTCCTGAAACTGCATTAATCGTCCAAAAACTCATTAATTTCACCAAAATTTCATCATGGTCCGCTCACGCTACTCCTACACGACATTCTGTGTCGCTCCAGACATGTCTTTGTGACTGTGCTGACCTCTGAACTGAAACTGCTCTCTTGCCAGCTGTTCTTCTCTTTGCCTCCGCGTCCTCCTTTCGATGAGCTCCTCATCTGTAAACTCTGGCTCGAAACTGTAAGGACATCCATCATATTCAAAGTTTTCCTCCACAACATCTTCATCCCATAGATATTCGTCCATTTTGCACAAAACTGGAAGAAGAAAGTTGTTGTGTAGCCGGCGATTGCCCCTGAAACAATGAGCTGTACTGCGCATGCGCGGAGGCAAACGTAAAGAAAGTCTTCAGTTCAGAGGTCAGCACAGTCACAAAACATGTCTGGAGCGACACAGACTGTGGTCTAGGAGTAGCATGAGTGGACCATGATGAAATATTGGTGAAACCAATGAGTTTTTGGACAATTAATGCCGTTTTAGGAGTGGCGCTATACATGCCCCGTGTGCTACCATTATACGGATGTCCGCTGCTCGATTTTGAATCTAAATATCTCCCGAAGCACTGTTTGGATCAGGAAAGCCTTCTGGGTGAGTATATTGTTCTACTTCATTCTATAAACAATGTGAAAGCTGTAGAAACCAAACTTATCCTTTAAGGAGCCTCTGAGGTGCCCACAGGGACATTATAAAGACACCCAAGTTCACACCACAGAGTCTGAAATTTAACTTACTTCAATACAAAAACAATTAATCTAACATGACTTATGTTTCAAAAACTGCCTTTTTTTCTTTTAAACTGTGGCCTTTGTAGAGTCAGAGTTTACTTTGACGTGCTGACGCCTCACTCTGATCACTACTGCTGCTAGATAGAGCCCTTACAGTGTTACTTTTCCAAAAAAATCACAAAAGTGTGACTGCTGCTCGTATCATTTACATTTGACATAAATTTAATCATTAAAGATATGATATATGTAATATTCTGGTATTATCTCTCAATCATGAGTAATAATTTTTGGCATTTAAAATGTCACATGTAGCCTCCTAAATGCATAATATGAGTTTTGTTGAGGTGAACAATACAAAATTTGTATCGCTCAGAAACATCAAATCCAACAGGTAGCCCTACTCCTTATCTTTGAGTAGCTGTCAAGCCCATAAAGGTTGGTGTACCCTGCTTTAGATTCAGGAAAAAGCTTATGAAACCTGTAATATACCTCAAATATTAAAGCTGAATTCAATTCAATTTTATTTTACTTCGAAATCATTTTAATTCCCTGATGTCTTAAGGCCATTTGCCTAAACAGTCTGTCACAGTAAAGCACACAACAGACTGCAGAAAATGTTGATAAAATTGCCCTTTGTAACAAAAAGGAAAACATGAATCGGCTTGAGTAATAACAATGATTCCAAACATGAGAGAGGCAACATTTACATCCTTACAAAGCATCAGGTTTGTATGTTTTTAAAATTCAGTTTTAGTCATGAAATATTTTTTACAGCATCATAACACTGTTCTCCCCTATAACAGCTTCTCAATCTCACCAAGCATTTCCTCTCTGTGTCTGTCCCCACCCATTCTGTCCTCCCCAGTTTGGGTCAAGGATCCCTGTGTCGTATCTTCTACACTGACGTGACAGAAACATTCTTTGACCCCACCCCTCATCCAGTCTCCATCCAAAACACACACAAACCTATACACAGCCAGACATCCTCTGTCTTGTCCCGGCTAGCTAGCGGCTGCGGAGCGAGGGAACAGGAGGCCCCACCACTGGGCCAGCTGTTCCAGACCCCCTTGCCGCCCTGGGCCCCACATTCCCTCATTCAAGGGAGCTTTGTAGTTCTGACATCTTGGAACAGTTGAGCAGTTCAGCTTCTAATGCTGCCGTAATGGTGAGAGAAAGGGAGAGACATGGAGAGGGGAGGAAAAAAAAAGAACGAGACCAGTTTTATGTGTGCTTGCTTGTTACGCTCAATCTCGGCACTCCTCCCTCCATCGCTTCAGCCCCCTCTTCTTTAATCCCTTTACTGTATTGTTATCATTCTTTGCTTTGGTAGTTTGGGTCTGTGGTTATTTTAACCTTCTTTGTCTTCACCTTCGTACTGTTAGTTTCCCTTATCATACTATATTACTCTGTAATTATTACAGATGCCTGGATAAGGTTCGTTGTGGTCAGTTGTGACTTTGCCACAGACTGAGGTATCTCCATGACCTTGCATTATAACAAATCTAAAACTCAGTTCCACAATTAAAGAGGAAAACACAGTCACAGAAATGTGCAGTTAGAGGGCTCTACGGAATTTATGAGTAATGAAATGTGAAAAGAAAGTCAGAATTGACTTGAAAATGAATCAGACTGCATTTATGACTACACACTTCTCTTATTAATAAACCATGGGTTAAATCAGTCATGGACTGTCTTCAGACCTCAGCTAGTTGTCTGGAGATGATTCTGAACCATTTTACACTCTTTAAACATAAAGAGGATGAGAGTGTTTTTGCTTTAGTTTGTCTTTCTTTCTCCACTCTGGGAATCAGCTTTGTTGTAACATTGAAAGTTCTGTTGTGGTGTTGTGCTTCAGTTCACACGGCTATCAGTCACTTACAGATGCAGCTTCTTCAATTTTCTCCTCCCAGCCAAATGTCTGCTGAGTTTCAGCCAATGGGAGTCCCACCTCTCTCTCTTTGACCTCTCTGGGTGTGTGCTTAAATTATACTGGCATAAATGGAGACAAAAAAAAATCATCTATAAAATGTATAATTAACATGCTATCATCGCATTATTACCCATATTTGTAAAGAAAAAAAGTCTTCATGCCCCACCTATTCAGACTCCATGCCCCTAAATAGAAAAAGAAAACAGTCAATCTGGCTCATGAATGCAGAATCATTTCGTAAATTTGAAATGTTATCTTTAAGTAGGATTTGGGCTTGTATCTTCTCTCAGGGGAAGAGAGAAAGGAAAATGATTTATTGTGGAAAGTAACACCATTCTTAAGCCAAGTCTAAAATAAGGCAATTGTGGGATGTTAAACAGTTTTTTGGTGTTTATCACATTGCAGCCACAAGGGCAGACGAGTCTCAGCACCTAAAGGGATAGTATTCAGCAGTTCACAGCAGTGCTGCGCGGAGGAATACATGACAAGAGTTAGCTAGGTCCCGATAAACTTTTTATTTCCGAAAGATTAATGCACTTAAAAACACTCAGATGTAGCGTACTCTTAAACTGTGGTATTACTTTTTGATTTGAGTTGTTGTAGGTGGAGAAAATACCCTTTGTATTTGGTACGGTATTTTCCTGTTAGTGTCTATTTCTTCGTCACAGACTCTTACAGACTGTGGCTTACTGAGGGAGAGGAGAGAACTTTCTACTGCATCTAATGCCCTTAGTGGCCATATGGAGCACATACAACCCCACTTCAAAAAAACTGAACTATCCCTTTAACTGTCATGTACCAGCCAAGGCTCTGTTGAGGATAGTGAGTGAAATTTAAGTGGCTCAATCTGTAATTAGACACAGAAAATGCACATGTTTAAAGGGAAAGACATTTTAAAATGTCAACCGAGCGTTTCTTTGCGGACAATTAATACAGATATACAGCTGTTACATTAAAATTAGCGGGTCATCACAGGTTTTTCCAATACACGTTAACACGCTAACAGTCGGCTAGTGACACCTTTCCCACTGCCAGCAGACCCGGGTCTAATCAGCAGCATACGAGCTGCGTAGCTGTGTTTTTCCTCTGGTGTATCAAGCTGATGTCATCATGTTTGATGACATCATCTGCGCGCCAAAACACATCCATGTAAACAATGGAAAGGAGCATGGAAGCCATGGACATGGTGGTCATCTGTTTCCCATACTTTCTACTTTTGCTTTTCTCTAAAATGTAAAAATGCAGCGCAGACTGAACGACATTCAAGCACTGATGAAAAAAAGGCAGATGGAATTTGTTGCTGTAGTGGCAAAGGGTCACGTAAGTTACAGACAGAGGGGACGGGCATCATGTTATGCCATGGGCCCGCTACGCTGATGTCATCCATAAATTAGTGGGTTGACACGGGTATGGTTGTATAGTAGTTTTTTATGGAATTATTATCAATATCAACCATGTAGAGAGAGATAGTTCTAAAATCATCACACTATTTATAAAAAATATGATGTGAAGTACTGATGATGGTTAATGTCCACACATTTACTTAATCTACAACTCAATGAGGTTTGATGGATTTAAAAATGAGAATTAATGTTAAATAATATTTCTGATGTTGGTTACTTTGAATCAGACGGGTCCGTAGCAGCAGGCTGATAATTGAGGCAATCATGGCCACAGTAATATGTGCGTGGTATTTGCCAGAACTATCATATATTTTAATAGATGGATCATTCTGAAGCTAGCATTATAACTATTAATAATGGAATGAGACTAAAGCACGCCAGCTATTAGCTTCTGCAGTGGTTGAAATTATGCAAGCCCAAGCAGCAGGCCATTTCAAAATATTATTTTTCATACATGAAATGGATATTAGGTGTGCTAAAATGATTTTGAAACAACTTTTAACTTTCCTAAAGTTTTGAGATGTTGTCTTTGTCAATTTGGCCCAGCCCTACTGATATTACATTCTCTCTGTATGTTTGTGCAGTAACATAAATAAGACCTAGCATTATTTCAGTTGGATAAACATGTTCTTAAAAAGTCTGACATGACAAGCTGACTTTTTCTTTGCCTGAACTTGCACTAAATGTCATGTTGACCGCAGCTATCAGTTGATGGAAGGTTCACTTTAACCTCTCTGCCATGCTTTCTTGCTCTCATTTCAGTTGTTTGAAAAGAGACCCAGATCACAGAAGTCTGTTGCATGTTGACTGAGAGGAAGATTTTGATGGGTTACAGAGGCTGTGTACAGATATTTTGCAAACCTTTTTTTTTCTTGTTGGATATACAATCGACTCTTTCCTGATTTGCTTCTGTCTCAATAATGAATTTTTCTCATTTTATGAACTGAGGGATTTACATAAAGATTGATTTTGACAATGAGTGCCAACACTCAAAGCAGTTAAAAGCATGTGCTCAGCTTTGGTAGACAACACCTTTTACCTGTCATCAACATATGATTGTTGTCGGCTTTTAAATGCTTGGATTCTTAAGAATGCCTTAATTTCTACAGCTACCTCATAATGAAGATGACTGGCATGGTTCCCATGGGGCCAAGTTGAAACTCGCTCAACTCCAGGACGTTTGCCAGCCTTGCACTTTACATGGATCTGTTTTCTCTACAGCAACATGCAATTCAGGAAAGGCCAGTTTTATGGGGTAATCAGTAAGGTTTATCTAAGTTTATGGAACTTTAGATCCCAAGACCAGAATAAATGCTCTCTCCACTCCCTTGTCACATTGTAGGGGCTATTTGTGCAGACCACTTATCCACGTCGATCAGATCAAGTCAGTTTTGCGCCACAGAAACTTCATGGGAAACTCAACCTGATCAGGTGCCAAGTGAGGCTTTCAAATCCAACCCAAAACATTTCATTGTATGGTCTATATGAGAGCTGCGAAAAGAACTTGGTCGACACTAGGGCTGTTATCAACCAAAGAAATTGTTGGTCGACTAAAACACAGTAATTGTCGACCAAAAATCGACCAATCGACCCCCTCCCGCGTTTCACCCCTGTGTGTGCCTCTTCTCCTTCTTTTTTTCTCTCAACACAAGACTCTCTGCTTTCCAGTCTTCATCAATGAAATGGGCAGTCACTGTCATATAAGACTCCATTCGAAGAGACGTACACATCTGTTACCTTTTTCTATGAACTCGGAAACTTTCTCTTTTTTCCTCCCTCGTATTTTGCCATTGCTGCATGGTAATAATTGTGAGGCGCGCTGGCACTGAATATCCAGAAAAACATTGGGACCTGGATATTCATGGGACTCTTTTAGTGTTTCCACACAGAGTTTCATATTAACCACGTTGTTCACTACAACAGACACTTTTTTTCTTCTTGAACTTTGAACACATCGGCCAATCTATATAGTCGCGCATCGATGTGTGCGCGCTCTCCATTTTTTTCCTCTCAACACAAGACTCTTTGCTTTCCAGTCTTCATCAATGAAATGGGCAGTCACTGTCATATAGGACTCCATTTGAAGAGACGTACACATCTGTTATCTTTATCTATTAACTCCGAAGCTTTCTCTTTTTCCTCCCTCGTATTTTGCCGTGAGCTCGTGCGCAATTGTCTGGCGCGCTGGCACTGAATATCCAGGTTCCAATGTTTTTCTTGGCATTCCACGACACCAATGGGCCTCATACCCTCAGAAATAAATTGTCAATTCCTTCTGTGATGTCGTTTTTGCATTTGGGTGTTTATATAAGGCATAAAATCCAGCACGGACTGGGTTGAGGGATCCCGCCGCTACAGCGCAGGCAGTGGGCAGAGCGCATGCAGCTATAAAACAAATACACCATTATTAGACTAGAATATTGAAATGTTCTTGAATAAAAACATTGAAATGAACGATAAATACATTGAAATGGTCTTCTAAGACATGATGAGGGTGCTCAGAAAATACCCCCATTTCATGTGATACGTTTCTTCTGATGAAATGAACTGCAGGGGGGAAAAAAAATGACACATTTGGTCGACAAATCAGAATTTTGGTCGACTGAGCACGCATCGACCAATTAGTCGACCAGTCGACTTGGACTTTACAGCCCTAGTCGACACAAATAACCCACACAAACTGATTGATCAATTCATTGTTGGGAAGGAGAAAAAAAATAAAATGCTTTTTATTTAAGTGGCTTACAGCTCCTCATGTGTCCAGACAGACAGAACAGCTACGATACACACATTCTGAATGAAATGCAGTTAAAAGAGTAGCTTGGGATTTTTGAAGTGAGGTTGTATGAGGTACGTGGCAGTTGTCTGAACATATGCCGGTACGTGGTAGGAAAGCTACAGGGCCACATTTGGCTGCATATCAGGCTAGATGAAAGAGTTTTAGGTGAAAACAAGCTAAATAAGCAGCATCAGATGACTTCATGCTGTTGCTGGTTTATTCACATTTACCTACTTTTTCACTGCTGAGCTCCTTTTTTTTGGCATTTGTCTTTTGGTAGACAGTGCAGCCTGCATTTCCACCAAACAGTTTGGTTCAGTCTGACTCGGTAAGGCATGGAGTTACTGGTGCTTCTACTGTCAGATAAGCAGAAAAGCTATCCAGATCCCTGCTGTCCCACTTTTAAGCACACCAAACCACCTCCAAAAGGTGGAGCTAAAAGTGCTGCAGTCTGTTGATTTGTTGGCTGGTCATGTATTGATGGGGTGCCTACACAAAAAGGCTTGGTAGAGAAAAAGTTATTCAGTAAATTACACGAAGCACTATGCCCCCCCAGTTTTTGTGGCTTGTTTAATTCTAAAATTCTTTAAATTAGATGGTGGCCCAAATGAATCATCAGATAGCTTTAAATTCTGTGCTGACTATTTCTGCAGAGGTGCAGACCTGATCTTCCTCACTGTAGCTTATGTTCAGGCTAGTGCTATGTACCTCCATTTAAAAACCGTGAACTACTTGACGAGCTAAAACTTCCAAAATAGTCAGAAATGTCTTGTGCCTTTTATGTTTAAATGAGGCAATAATATGAAAATTTAACAAAGCAGATGTTCTGCATTAAAAAACAGCATTATTATTTACAGTAAAGACATGAATAATTTGATTTTTATTGGCTTATTAAAAACTGCTCTAAATTAGTGGTTTTTTTGCAGTCTAGGAAATAGAATGTATATAAAACAAGACATAAAAAAGACAGTAAACTGAAGGTCTAAAAAAGAAAAGAGAATATTTGCCCAGCACAGGAAACAGGAAACAGGTGACATGACAACCAGCTGTTGGTTTTTTGTTAATCGAGGATCATTTAAGAAAAATGTAATGTAATGTAATACAAAAGTTATTATAGAAAGATTTAGTTTAAGATTTAGATATTTAAATTGCCAGTATTTTGACTCTGGTTCATAATATACTAATTTTGAATGAACCCTCTTGTTCCACATGAATGCCGTTAAATCAGCTGAATTCTCTCTCCATTTGATTCTGATTAGTTGGCAGGTCCACCCTGTGGTAACTGGGCAGCTCTGTGATGATCTGCATTCATTCTACTGTCCCAAGCCAGTGGGCTTAAACCTACAACTGAACAATTGTAGGGCGTCACTCTTGTCTTTTCATAGGGAGCCAGGGTAATGAGCCTTTGAAAGCAGCTACTGATGCTGTAACCGGGGGGGTTAAAGACACCGTATAAAAGTATTTGATATCAGGGGGGAATCCTAATATCAAATACTTTTATATGGTGTCTTCAACACATAATATTGATTCTTATATATCTTTCTTCCTGTTTTTTTTGTTTGAGAATGCTGAAATGTGTATTCATCTACATTTAATTACACAGGTATACATCAGAGAGTTTGCCTCAATAGCTGGAGTGTTTGTGTATAAAGGGAACAAAGAAGCAGTTTCAAAAAGTAGTTGAAGAGGCTTCCAACCCTGATGTGTGCTGTGTAAGGCAGAGCTACATGTATGAAGCTGGATTTTTACTTCCCCAAGAACGTAACACCATAACCTTCGTCCTAGGTTCACGTAGCCCTGACTTGTTACAGAACCCTACTTTTATGCAGCCTTATGCATACACTAAGCCTTTTGATTGATTGCTGCACAGCTCTGGCTGTATGGTGACTGAGTACAACTCAGTCATGATTTTGCATTTAACATAAAGTGGCAGAACAGCGTTTGCATATAAGTTTGTGAATTGCAGCACTAAACTAAACTTACAAAGATAGTCTGCATAGTTCCAGTACTTTCCTGCTTTGTGTGGTTGTTTGAAGAAATCTTGGCTTAATTGCATGACTGAGATTGATAAAATAGACAGAATATTTAAAGTCACAGTGAGACAAAAATAAAGAGAGAGAAAGAAATACTGATGTAGGTGAACAGTAGCCAAAAATGATGTGCAGTGTACATACTCTATCTTGTTGTTTTTAAATAGCTAAACTGACTGTTATTATGTTCATATTGACGTACTTCAGCATTATGTCTTTAGGAATACACAGGTTTTAATCATGTGTTTTGCTGTTGTTACTAAACTGTAAACTGAACTGTCAACATGCATTTTAATGAAATATAATGATTAATATTGATGTTAAAATTTCTCATGACTTGGGATATAAGAAAATATCAGTACACCTATAAATTGCAATATTTTGTGATCCAATACTTTCTCGACATTTTATGTGCGATGTTGTGTTTTTTATCTAGTTATTTATAGCAATTTGTTTTATAGTGCAACCTCCAGCCTCTACTTAGCAGCAGTTATAAACCCATTTGATCCTCTGTCTCTCTTTTACTTTCAGTGATATGATCTCTGTTGCTGGGACAGACTATAAAGTTTAAACATTTTGAATTTTGAAAATTGCTTATGTATGTTGTTGTGGGTTCTTAACATTATAACAAAAAAGACTTTTGGGTGTAAGTCAAGATGTATTTCCCTGTTTGTAGTGTGATATTACCTAATACATTGTGTCATCACCCATGTATCGTCATATGTATCATATTATTAGATTCTTGTCAGTACACAAGCCTACTTTAGATAGTCAGATCCATAGATAGATAGATAAGTCTTTATTGTAATTGTCACTTACAAAGTACTACCAAACTGTGTAGCTGACTCATTGTAAGGAAGTTAAAATAGGTAGTTATAAAAAACACAATAATATAAAAAATTGATCATATAAAAAGTAAAGAAATAAGTAAAACACTCCAATAGTATTACCAAAGTACCACATTGGACTTAAAAGGGATTTTGGCAGGACATACAGTATATGAAAGCTTTTAATTATTCTTTCAGCTAAATTGCTGTTTATTTTGGATTATACTATTAACTAAAATGATTTGGCCCTCTGGCAATAAGGACAATATTGATGTGGCGCTCCAACTTTTCAAAGTTTCACACCCCTTTTTAAAACAAGATTATGGTCTGATGAAAGCTCATCCGTAAAACAATCAACAGTCAACTGTCGGGTGTATATCTTTGTATGTTTCATCATGCATATGCACGGTATTTGTGTATTATGCATCAGTACACGTGATTTCCTGTCTCCTGGCGCCTGACTATAATGAAGCTGCTAACACTTTAAAAAAAAAAGTGCATTTGCATCAAACAAACAGGCCTCATAGCTCACAGGAACTCTGTGGTCAATGACATGCAGACCTTTAGGATTCCTCCTCGTACAACTCTCTCAATAGTCTCTCTGACGGGGGCTTCCCTACGCAGATAATGCATATTTTCCTCTCCTGCAGAAGCATTGCATAAAAATGAATATGCTCTTGTCTGAATGATGCAAGCAGCGAAGAAAAAGAGTGCCTGTTTGACAGATCAGAGGAGGGTTTGATGCTTGTTGCAGTACTTGCTGCTGCCCTTTAGATGGAACTGCTGCATTCATTTTAATGCTTGCTGCTCTCACACAGTATTCACATGGTATTGTGTGGGTTCTTGATGAAACAATCAGTGCAAGGACAGGATAAAAATCTTAAGTGTAGTAATCAGCCTACGTTGACCAGAATCAAAGAGAATAACACAAAGTCCGCAAGGCTTGTTTGATTACATCTTTGAAGTAATATCTGTAATTGTTTTTCTCATGGTCCGATCTTTAATTCCACAGGACAACTGTGATAGCAGAGATCCATGACATGCTTGAAGGGAATCACATGTGTACAATGACCTCAGTTGAAGTTCTGTAATTGGGTTCGATAAATTATAGTAAATAATATGCAACCATTGCAGAATTAGTACCTTCACGTTTATGTTTGGTCTTTGATTGGCTCTGCTCACCATCATTATGAGTTTAACCAAGAAAATCAAATGGTAGCAACCTGTTTTTATACCAGGGTAACAAATATGACTGCCTTGCACAGTGGAAAGTTTGAATGATTATAATAATGTCTGAGCCCTAATGAAACAACACACCCATTTATAGCTACGTGTACCACATTCAAAAACTGATGATTCAGCACAGTTTTATTTTCTTTATGTCTTGCCAAAGGAAACATTAACGTTCAACAGCAGAAGCTTGAATTAAATCCCCAATCCTTCTCATTAGCCCCATTCACTCTGCTGTTTCAAGTCATAATATTCCGCCCCATGATGCTTTGCCTCCACTCTAAACATTGCAGAGATGGAATGGGGGGAGCTTGTTAAGCCCACATGTGCTCCATCTCCAGAGGTTCCAAGTAGTATCATAGGCATAGTATTTGTGTGAGTGTGTTGACTCACCAGTCGACAAAAGGTAATGACGATGTAATGGTGCTAATGCACAAGTCTAGTAGAGAGACATCCAATACAGCCAATGGTTCACCATCATTCTGAATGCAGTGGTTCAGCTCACAGGCAGTGTTTTTGCAGTGATGTAAAGCTCACAGTCAACAGACCACATGCTGAGACATTGGACATATTAGCATTACACCTTAAGCCACATTAACTTGAGGTTGTGATATTTGTGTTATTCATAATGCATACTGCTCTGAAGACATATGAGAGAGCCTTACACAGCACTTTTCGCACTCAAAAAGGCAGACACACACATTCACAGTGCTGCTGTTCCATCCTAAATCTGTGCGTCCCCACTATTTTACACCGTTCTTACACCTGAGTATATTTTATCCCTCTATGTGCTTTTGTACTGAATGAGAAGAGAGCTATGCCTCTAATTTATAGTGATATCTGGAGATGGACGACTACTGGTCTGTTGCTCAGAATTTTGGATGACGTTCAAAATCCATGCGCAGGAGGATGGAGAATGCTTTGACGAGCAGGAAATCAACCCAAAAACATTTGTCCCAAATTTCTAAAAAATCAGTATCCACAAAGAGTCACTGTATATTGATGTATTGATATTTGTATACACCTCCTATGCAAAGGTTTCATTTGTTATCTCAGTCCCCCGTCTGAGTCATTCTTTCTAGTTACTGCATTTCTGTCCAATAGGGACAATCGCTCATGGACGAAGAACATGCTGGAAGATTTCATTCCGAGACTTTTAAATAAATGTAATAGAAAATATCTGGTAATATGTGCACAAAGAGAAATAGTCATATCACACTTTTATTTATTTATTTTTTGTAACAGTTTCCAAGAGCCAAATTAGGCTATTCACACAGTTGGAGGGCCACTGTACTGTTTAACATACAGTTTTTGCTGAATTCACGGCCTATGCATATACATCCATTATGGCACACATTCAGACATTCCCCTCCAACTCAATGCCTTCTTGGCCCTCATGTGCCCATCTTCTTGTCTGTTGTAATGTGTTGCTCATGTGCTGAGGTGTTTTTTTTTTCTATTCTTACGCTGTGCTACACTGACAGGTGCCTAGTTTGGAATATTTTTTTCCACCTCTCCTCCTGTCTCCTTTTCTTCAAGCCCTGAGTGAGTGGATGCTGGCAAGACAAGTTGTCGCCACTCTGCGTTGTTTTTGTTGTTTTACATTTTGTACAGCATGCTTGGGTGTCATGAAAGCACTTTTTAAATAAAATGTATTATTATTATTATTAAGCAACAGAAATGCATACAGCACAAAAATAGCAAAAAAAAAAACAATGTTCAAATTGTAAATTAAAATGCACATAGTCAGATTTTTAAGTGATCTTAGCATAGAATTGTAGCAAATGTAATCCAACTTGTCTTTGCAATAAATGTAGCATTTACATTATTTTTCACAAAGAAATTCAGTCGCGCTAATTCTACATTTTTAAAGAAGCAAGACGACCCAAAGTCTGCTAATTTCTTGCAAAACATTAGATATACTCCGTAACCAAATATTAGTGTTCATTATTTGGATTTTTAATAATTCTTAGTCCCCCCTGATGTTTACTGTTTATTGAAATTAAAAATTAGCTTGTGATTTGAGATAGAGTGAGAGGGAGCACCACAATTTGCCCTTCCTCCCCTTAATGTTTCTGTTTCCTGTGGAGCAAAATGCTTCAGACTCTGAATGACAGATTCCCTTAATTTATTCTAATCTTCTGCTCCTATTGCTATAGGTTTATCACAAAACAAATAAATTAAAGTAAGACAGTGTACACTGGAACAATAAAGCTGTCTAAATATGACAGATTTTCATACTACATTTAACAGAAGCCAATCTAAATAAATGCATTTAAATAAACCATATGGACCAGCTCAGCCACCTGTGCTGCTTTCGTATCCTCTTTGTTTTGCATTATGTCTGGATGTGATCATAAGAAGGCAAAGAAAGAACATAGTATTACACATATACAGTTGAACCACTGAACATAATAGGATGTTTACATTGGGCATGTGGATGTATGGAGTTAGACCACAAAAGAGACGTGAAAGCAGTTAGGAGTTCTGAATGAAGGGTTTGCCCAAACGTGGAATGACAGACAAGGGCATGTGAGGTTTCAGTCTTGAATCACTCATCCGATTTTTTCATTTATACAAGTAACTTCTTGAGGATAACTGTGTGTCCTGAATGTTACGTTTTTAAAGCTGTGGTGATGGAAGGATCACATTCAAGCTCATACAACTGTATGGATATTCATCTCTGGAGGTTCTCACTGGCTTGGTGTTTTCTTTGAGGCCCACAGGTGTGCAGCCATCTGGGGCCTAACCGTCGAAACAGTCTCCCCTCTGCCAGTCAAGCCCACACTCCTAAACACTGTACTTTATTTATTTTCAAATTTTCATCTATGAAATCGGTCTAGCAGCATTTAAGTATTTGCATATATTTGTGACCGCTTGAAGAGACCTGTGAAGACAGCTGTACAGTAGATGAGTCATATGTGTGTGTGTGTGTGTGTGTGTGTGTGTGTGTGTGTGGGGGGGTGTGTGGGTGTGTGTGTGTGTTCAGTGTAAGGGTACAACAATCCACATTTCTATCATTGACTATTGGATTAATTAGTCAACTAGTCAATTGCAATAATTAGTCAACAGTGAGGTGCTTTTTTGTCATTAATTTGTGTCATTACTATTCAATTCTATCAGAAATTATACTGCATACCAATGATGATAATTATTATTATCATCATTATTCACTCACCTCGTGTTGCCTGGAGATCGCTGTTTGTATATAAATATGATTCGTCTTTGTTTTATTGCTTGGTGATTGGAGTGTGAATAAAAGACATGTGGAGGGTGGTGGAGTGGGAGTGTTAGAGGAAATAGGTTTCATAGTGAAGAACTAAAATGTTAAATGACTTTTTCAGAGACCCATTGTGAATGATTTCTGAAGTCCCAAGTAACATTTCCTTTGAATGTTTAAATGTTTCAGAAGAGTTTTAATTGCATTTTATCTTCCCATTTACATGGAGTCGGTGCCTGGAGTGCCTGAATTTGCAAACTTTTGACGCTGTGCGTGCATACCAGGAACAACAGCTTGGGCCGTCTACCGAATAACGTGTGCTGCTTGCCATGCTCGGTTTGTTATCCAGACAAAACTATCCAGACAGATTTGTTGTCCAAACAAGAAACTCCTGCGTCTTTGTTTGTCCACTCGCCATTATTGTCTGTGAATAGCTTTTCTTCTTTGTGCTTGTGTTGTAACACCATTGTTTCTCCACAAACCTACAGCGCCATCAACTGGACTGGAATGCACACTAAAGTGCTTTCAGTTTTTCTGGCGTGCCTGTGTAAATGTTAATTGCCTTTGGAGACATAAAGAAAGAACCTTTGTGTTTTCAGTAAGAGAGTCTCCATGTACATAAGGCCTAAGTCTCCATTGTGCCTCCCAACAAGATGGAGACTTTGATGTGAGTACATTTAACTCCTTTAGTGTCAATGTAGAGTATGAAATACTCCTAGAGAAATACTTTTTGGATGCATGTCATCACAGCACCTGCCACTTTAATGATCTGCTTCTTGTTCATCTGACACTGTGATCGCTGTTTGCTAACGTTGCTCTCAACAGAGATAGTAAGAGGAGTAAGAAGACTAGAACCACTAAAGACACGAGATGACATGACTTTAAAACTATCTGACAGTAAAATCCATCATTGACCATTTTTGTCATCAAATTATGTAGACTACATCTACCAGTTGTTGCTTCCCTAGTCTACATTAACTTTAATGCTTATGTTTTCTAAGGATGCTTTGAATGTCAGCATGAGAACGGCTAATTGGTTTAACCAAATCTTTGTTTTTTATCAGTTTATACCCTCACTTCTCGTCAGACTGAATACTCTGAACCTTTCAACAGCTACTGCATGCGGTCAGTTTTTCAACTTAAAGGATAAGTTTGGTTTCTACAGCATTCACATTGTTTCTAGAATGAAGTAGAACAATATACTCACCCAGAAGGCTTTCCTGATCAAAACAGTGCTTTGGGAGATATTTAGATTCAAAATCGATCAGCGGACATCCGTATAATGGTAGCACACAGGGCATGTATAGCGCCGCTCCTAAAACTGCATTAATCGTCCAAAAACTCATTAGTTTCACCAATATTTCATCATGGTTGGCTCGCGCTACTCCTCCAAGACAGTCCGGGGTCGCTCCAGACATGTTTTCGTGAGTGTGCTGACCTCTCTTTCCCTCTGCGTCCTCCTTTCGATGAGCTCCTCATCTGTAAACTCTGGCTCGAAACTGTAAGGACACCCAACATATTCAAAGTTGTCCTCCACAACATCTTCATCCGATGGATATTCGTCCATTTTGCACAAAACTGGAAGAAGAAAGTCGTTGAGTAGCCGGCTGTCTTCCCCTGAAACAATGAGCCGTACTGTGCATGCACGGCAGCCATAAAGTTTTAGGTTCAGAGGTCAGCACTTTCACAAAAACATGGGTGGAGCGACCCCGGACTGTCTTGAAGGAGTAGCGCAAGCGGACCATGATGAAATATTGGTGAAACTAATGAGTTTTTGGATGATTAATGCAGTTTTAGGAGCAGCGCTATAAATGCCCTGTGTGCTACCATTATACGGATGTCCGCTGATCGATTTTGAATCTAAATATCTCCCGAAGCACTGTTTGGATCAGGAAAGCCTTCTGGGTGAGTATATTGTTCTACTTCATTATATAAACAATGTGAAAGCTGTAGAAACCGAACTTATCCTATAAACACAGTGCAACATAAAGCTGCGGAATCATTTGGTCAAAAAACAAGTTACATGAACTTTCCCTCCTACTGTGTCCAGTGTATTATATCTTGGCATTTTACTTCTGTTTTATAATTTCTTTCTACTCCACCCTTGACTGAACACTTGACTCTCTATTCCAGCTTTGACTAAACACAACAATGAAAGCTGATGACTCAAACAACAGTGGCAATGTTGGTTATCGTAAAAAGACCAGAAGTCCATTGAGGTTGCCTGTGGAAAGACCCGTTGTACCAGGGCCTTGTGCAAAATTCAAAAGTACCGCATTATAATTGGCTGAATGTTTCTGTGATAAGTTAGTGTGTCCTGATGGCTGTGTATTGGAGAGGAATTGTTTCAGAACTTTAATGCTCATGGTAATAAGGAATACAACAAATACAAGTAATCACCACATTATATTTTTTATTAACTTTATTAAAACTTGATAAATATCCGTATAATATACTGTTGTTAGAGTAGATGTACTTATGCTATTATAAACCCCAATTCTGATGAAGTTGGGACATTGTGTATGCTGTGAATAAAAAAATACAATTATTCCCAAATCTTTTTTGACTGATGAACATTATGTTGTTTTGGGCATTCCTCAACCCTTCATTGGGATTGGGGTTTGTAAATTATCTTGTACTTTCTTTTCAAGTAGGGCAAATGTAATTCATAAACTATAATGACAGGTTTCTAATCATGAGTGACACAAACGCATTTGCTTTGATTTGAGTTCATATAGTGAAGATTTATACTTAATGCTTTATCAGCAGTTTAAGTGACAGTAAAGCACACTTCCATCATGCATATTTAATCTGACCAGTATTTCTCTATCTCATTATCATCACCGCTCATGTAATATGTAAAAGTTAGAGCATGGTGTGTGTAACAGGCAACAAAGCACTCGTTGTCAAGTTACCAAACAGCAAAATGGAAACAGAGTGACGCAGTGAAGACTGCATGCACGTCCTGTTCTTGGTATTCACATTTTGGAGGATTTCAAGGAATGTGAGGCAACTACTGTTTTGGGTTCTTTTTTTTTTTACTTCCTGTTAAGGGTTTTCAGGCTAGAAACAACTCATAACCATACCCAAGTGTTGCTGTCATTAGTTCTATAAATATGGTTGCCAAGTTGTCATCATTTTTTTTATTTATTTACTTCTTTACAGGTGGAGGGTTGTTGGTTTAAATCCCGCAGACAAAGTTTGGCTCAGCAACTGAGAGGTCTCCATGGTGACATGATACCACATCTCCATTTAGATGGTTGAATGTAATTGAGTCAGACTTTCCTTTATTCAGAGATTTAGTTGGCAAGCACTGTGTTTTACCTCTTTCCACAGTTTTACAATTTTTTCAATAATAGTTAAATGCTAAATTATATGTAAAAGTTTTTTGGCTTTTTTTCAGTTGTAGTATTTTTATTGATTACAAATGTAATTTTCTTGGAGGAAAGGACCCACATGAAGAACTGCTATCTTTAAACACAAAGGAATAATGTTGTCAATACATTAAGGCTAACTTGTCACTTTGCTTTCAAACAAAACATAAATAATTAAGATGACAAGCTATACTTTTGAATATATATATACACACACACACACACACACACACACACACACACATATATATATATATATATATATATATATATATATATATATATATATATATGTCCATTCAACCCAATTCACTTTAATTCAAATTTAGCAAATTATTAGTGCTGTCAGACGAATAAAAAAATTAATCTAATTACTGGATTTATAATTAATTAATCTAATTAATCGCATTTTAATCTCATATCTGCTTAAAGTACCCAAATAAAGAATTTGAATTCTAGGATATTATAAAATTGTAGTGCATGACTAATCAAATGAATACACTAAGAAGTGAAGATTTGTAAATCCACATTTTTTATTGGTGACTAAGAAAAAACAAAGTCAGGGCAACTTGTCCAGAAAATTCTAAGCTCAATCAGGCAACTCAAATTACACTTTAAGTGTGTTTCATAAATCAAATTCAAAATAAGAAA
Source organism: Scarus forsteni (assembly GCA_036419115.1). Classification (NCBI taxonomy): domain Eukaryota; kingdom Metazoa; phylum Chordata; class Actinopteri; order Labriformes; family Labridae; genus Scarus; species Scarus forsteni. The sequence goes on from JAZDUH010000327.1 coordinate 43,085,829, forward strand.
AAGGTCGAGGACATCCAGCAAACCAATTAGGCCAGATGCATTATTAAAGAATGTAGTACAAATATAGATAAATAAATTCAAAAATAAAATAAGACTAAGTCTTAAATATACCATTCCTGTTGTCACCTGGGCTTTGTTTGGTTTGATTAGAGACGCATGTGAAGTGACGTGCCACTGCCATGTAGGGGTTCTCCAGCTGGCCAATATCAAAATGTTTGTGTGGTATGATTAAGCTTGCGATTAATCTTTATAGCGCATTAATTTAGGGTGTAATTAAATTAATCTAGTTAATGCACTAAAGTGACAGCCCTACAAATTATTAGAGGTGTAGAAAAATATCGATATCGCAATATATATCGATATTTTGACTCCCGATATAATATCGGTATCTCAAATCTTAGTATCGATATTTTTTGTAAAAATAAAAACCCATCAGAGTTGGGAATAAAATACAACTTATAAAGATGTATGCACTCGTTTTTTTTTCATGCACTATTCAGTTCAGACAGTGACAAGAGAAATATGTGACTTTTTTTTAACTTACTGTTGTGCCAGTAACTCAAAGCACTTTGTTCCTCATGGGTTTGATTACAGTTTGAACTGGACTACAGGTTAGGATGATTTCAACACTTTGTTAAAGGGAAAACAAGAACAATTTCTTTGCAACATTAGTTTAATTGACTTGATGCACTCTGTGTTAAGTGTATGTATGTAATGCTGCATTTGACATATTTCAATAACAATAAAATAGAAAAGTTACATATTCACTGTCTCTAGGTTTTTTCCTAGTTTAATGTAGAATATCGCAATATATCGCAATATTGTGATATCGTGATATTATTGTATCGTGAGCTGAATATCGTATCGTATCGGAAAATAAGTGTATCGCTACAGCCCTACAAATTATCATTGTGAATCAAGGCTGATTTCATTAGAATTTGAGGTCAAAATTTTCCCCACTATCGTCCCTTGTTTAAAGTGCAAGTTATATCCCAAATCTTTACACATCTGCCCCATGACTCAATAGTAACAACTTAAATTTTGGACGTCATAAGTCAAAGGCCAAGTTTGTGGGGCTTCATGCTCAACCCTTGCTTGTCAATTATACCTGGAGACCATGTCAGTTAAACAAAATTCCATGCTCAAGGATAAATGTGAATATTAGTCTAGTGTTAATTCTTTGCTCATGAACTTTCCTAAAGTAACACTGCCTTAAAATTTCCCCAACTCCCTCAGCCTCTATTTTTTTTTAGCCCTTCCTGCACTTTCATTGATTGCTGTATTTGTCTGGCACTATCAAAGTTGTCCCCAGTAATTCTAGTTTAACAAATAGAGTCTGATGTATGCAGTGCCCAATGACAGTACTATCCAAACAAGTATGTAACACTTTATGGTGGGCAGTAATATCCCTACAAATGACCTGGCTGGAAAATGTTTTCACTTTTCCAGCAGCATTTTTGTTTTATTAGACAAATAGATTTAGAGAAGCTAAGCTAGAAGTATGGTAGCTTCTCCAAACAATCTATGCATAGAAAAAGTAGGGAGAAGCAGAAGGCATCAGAGAAGCACTCTTTCACAGCCCAAAACACACTTTGGAGATAAGTCAAAAACTTAAGGGGACACACAGAGATATTAACTTCAGCATTTTATGGAGTCTTTCTCCATGAAGTCTGATCTTCACAGCCTTTGTTCATGCTGCTATTAAGCAGGCCAAATTTGCAGGCAGACAGAACACACACATCTTTACTGAACTAAACAACTCAAATGTATTTAAAGTGACCTATCACCAGAGCATCCAATTAAAAAATAGCTTTCATACAATTAGCAGCTGACCATGAGGCGCTCAGTGCAAAATTAAATAATGAACAAATTGGATATCACAATGAGTCACTGAGCTAAGCCTCCTACATCGAGCGACTTAGGTTATTTTTTCTTTGTTTGCATAAGGACTGATCATTGTACTGTGAACTTAAGAAAAACCTTTAGAATGACAAAGACATGTTTCAGCATATCAGGAGTGAAAAAAAAAAACAAGTGAAGCCAAACTGACATAGGTTTGATAAAAACGGATTTATGTCCTGTATGATGTGGACATATTAGTACTTCACTATAATGTTTGCATTGAAACTCATGCTGAAGTAATTAAACCGTAAACAGAGAAGATTTGATTGATTATTTTTGAAAAACAGACATAATAGTTTAAAAAATAAACATAAAAGATTCTACTAATAAGAATTATTTTTGAGAAAAAACACAAAAGAACAAGCAGTCCAGCTGAACTTAAGGAGGATGGGGAAAAACACCATATGTGGTTTTCAAATTGGTTAAATGATTATAACAGAATTGTTATCATTACTCTCATTGTTAATCACAATCATTTCTATCATTTTTATTTATAAACTAGCCAAGTCAATCAAAACAGTTTAAATGTAGTTTGCTGCATTTGCGATGTTGCTTTAATTTAGCTTAAAGAGGACATATCATGCTTGTTTCTCCTTTTCACTATGCCAGACTAGGATGCCTGTAAAGCATTTCTGCCCTCAGTACAAGTCCTTTAGTTCCTTCATTGCCCCATAATAGCGTTCTCAAAATCCTCATTTTAGGCCATTAACAAGGTCTCGTTGAAATGCTCAGATCTGAGGATGACCTAAAGTTACCTCGCAACGTCACAGCCCTTTGTGCTCTGATTGGTCAGTTCTATCGGGGGTTGAGCCAGCCTGTCCTTCTTCTACTGTATTTTCCGGCAGGCTCAAAGCAGCGAGCGCGTATTGAGTCCCTCTACAGGCCAGAGCTGGTAATGAGTGAGTGTGAGCTAGGGAACTATAAACCCCTGCTGGACGAATGTGTTCCTCGGTGACGGTTTTGTGGCTAACGGACATCACAGAGGAGGAAGTGTTTTATCAGATTTCTCCAGTAAAAAGAAAGGTACCTCGTGTCGTCACGACGATTTAATTCTCGCAGACATCTTGCAATGATGTATTTTCAGAGGCATCAAATCTCGTTCTAGGATATCAGAAAAAATACAATGTCTCATTTTTTGAAAATTAAGGGGGTGTAAGGTCTTGTTTTCAAATTTATTATATTATATGTAAGTATTAAATCATGCATCAGCATGATATGTCTCCTTTAAGCTTTTCTCCACAGCGTAGTTTGAATTTAGTGAAGCTGATTTTATTCATTAGTAACTAGTAACAACATTTTTTACAAGAAACATGCCCATCACTGATCAATTTACTAAACATTTTAGATAAAGTCCACTTTCTTGTTTCAGTTTTACTTCTACTGCAGCCCCTATTGAATGGTCATTTTTAGATTTTGATGAGCTCATTTCTGATGTGCCTAATGCCCTCCTCTTCAACTCTGTCATTTCTGTGTTTGCACATGGCCTTACAGTCTTAAGACCTCTCATTTAAAGGAGTGTCCATAAGGGAAATCGTACAGAAGTTTCAAACATTCAGCAAACATTTTTCCCATGATTTTTAGAAGATCTTCCTGAGACCGATTTAACTTCAGTAAGCTATTAACCTGCATTTGCTTTTCTTGATAGGTAATTTGGTGCAAGATAATCTATTTGATTGGTTGAAGGGAATTTTCAGGAGTAATGTTTCAAGTTGTTGGTATTGATTTCTGACATTTACAACAACAAATCAATGCTGAATGTCCATAGGGAGTCCATGATCAATAAGAATGTTGTCCGTCTTCAGTGTATTGGTGATAAGATCCCACTGCTCACACTGTTGGCAGTTCAACTCAGTACCGGGAAAGCCATCAGTAAGATTATTTCATAAGAGACAGCTTCAGTAGATTTATTGCTGCATATCAAAAAGACACACAAAACAAGCAGAACAGAGGAAATGATTTGGAAATAGCAAGTTCAAGTTTCCTGTTGGACACAAAATGTAGGATGTTTTAGTCCTAGGGCCAAGCTTGTGGTCACTTCACTGCTGGTGGGAAAATCCAAAGTCAGGATTATTGCTGACTACACAAAAAAGGGTCTAAAACTGTTCAACTTACAGAAGATTTTCAAACAAACTTACAGCACTTGAAAAAGATAACTTATCTTATCTCGGCTTATTTGAGAGTAATGCTGAAACTGATCTCTTGTGTTTGTAACTGAATGATGCTGACCAATAAGATGACATTTCAACAGGGCTTATTGCCAGCAGGACGACTGTCAAATTAATCAGTTCTTTAGTAAGTTTTGATGCCACATGTCTAGTAACTATACATGTCTAATACTATCTCTAAATGGTTTAAAGTTTTAAGAGCTTTGGAGACTGTGAGGGTAATGTGTAGAGGATATTTTGACATTACACCTGCCAAAAGAATAAAGAAGAGATGATTAGAATATTTGTACTATTTTCAGAGTAGGGTCAAAAGGTTTGGAAAAAAATTAAAAATCAAGACAAAATGTGAATTACAGTAAAGGAACAATGTCCCAATTAGGGATGTAACGGTTACCGGTAAAATGGTAAACCACGGTAAAATTTCCCACGGAAATCATTACCATGTCTTTTTAAAATTACCGTTTTACTGTGTTTGTTCACCACCCTGTGTCAATAACTCACGGTGATGCTGCTGTTTGCCTGGAAAAGCCGGACCTATGTCTCTGTCTTCGATTAAGCAGCCTGAACTGGTGTGAGCATGTGCAGTTTACATTGTTTGGCCTCAGTCTGAGAGCGAAGTTCAAGCCACAGCAGAGTTTTCTCGAAACGGACTCTGAAGTCTGGTTGAATTTTGGATTTTTACAAGGATGCTGAGAGGAAACTGATACATGACAGTCTCCCTGTCTTAACATGAAGCTGCAGCGAAAGAAAAAGACGTGCGTGATTTCAACGGCAGGAACTCTTCGAGTAAATGAACTGACGGATCCGCAGGGAGAGACAGAGAGAGAGAGAGAGAGAGAGAGAGGGAGGATTCAGTGAGCCATACCTGAGAGAATAACAGGTGACTTATCAGTAATTCTATCCAAAAATGTATAAATCTTATAAATAACAGAATTAGTATCATTCTGGACTGTGTTCCTGCCTTTGTTTTGCGATGTATTTGTCGTATTTTGACATAGATCGTCTTTTTTCGTCAAAGTTCGTGTTTTATGGATTTCATCGATCGTTATTTGGAAATATTTAGAGGAGAAAATACCGAGGAGCTCTACTGAGGAGAGGGGAGACCAGAGGAGAATCATGAAGGGGGTTAATTCCTTCAGGGAGTATCGTCATTGAAAAAAAAGTCTTGGACATGGTCTAATATAAGGAGCTGCAACATTGACACTAATATTGCAGGCAAACTAAAATGTGTGAGTACATATAAAATAGTTTAAGCTCATTTTTTGTCATCTCAAAACTTTGATCATGTTCATTTAAAATTGTTTATAAAGGGAATCCTGTTTAAAGTTCATATCAGTTGTTTTATTTTCTTGTAATCACACCGTTAATAACATAATAATGACAAATACTTTCCAGGATTCTTTATTTTTATTTCTCATGAAAGAAGGATAAAAATGTACTCAAAGGGCATTTCTTGACACATTATTGATAAAAAAGACAAAAAAAGAACCATTATGATAATAATATTGAAGGGGTTAAGTGATTAAATTGTGTGTAAAAGTACTTTCTGATCATTTTGAGCACACTGCAACAATACCGTGATAATAATGATAACCGTGATAATTTTGGTCATAATAAATGTGATACAAAATTTTCATATCGTTACATCCCTAGTCCCCATGTTCTTGTGCATTTGACCCGATGCATCATTACCACAAGGATTTAAGTATTTTAATTTGAAAACAAAGAAGTTTGTTTTTGTAAAGGACCAAATGCAGCTCTTTTTCCCTCTCCTTTGGACTGGATGCTGTGATAAGTTCTGCCCTGATTGGCTGCCTAAATTATGTCTGATGGGGGGGAGGGGGGGGGAGGTGTTAAAACATTTGAAGCAGACTTTCAAAACAGTCATGGTGTCAGCCTGTGACAAGCGAAACAGCATTTTCAGGGGCATTTTCTCTAAAGAGGAACAGAGCATTTCCCTGTGAACCAGTGGTCTATTTAAAGGTGTTATGTTGTTCTGCTCCCCAAAGCCTGTTCTAACAACATTAGCAGCACAGAAAAATGATTTTGCAGGATATGGGACCTTTAACATCTGTTGTATCAAATTTGATACATACTTTCATGATACCGCTAGTCAATATGATCAACAAATTATTTTAAAAAATCTGAACACCATCAGATAAATGATAAAATGTCCTCAAATGGATTATCAGTTGCCAAAAACACCTGATGCATCAAATGAAATACAACAAATATATATGTTACATTTTATGGTAGTTTTATTTTTTTAGCTCCTAAAAATGTGTTTTGGCTATAGTTGTGTTTTCAGGTATTAAAGGATTAAATTGCATGTTTAAAAAAGTCTTAATCCTCTTATTGTTTCTTACTCCTGTCTTAATTATCTTCACTAACTGTAGAATAACACAGCTCACTACTAATGTTTGGAACTTAAGACTGCCAAACAAGAATAAGGGAGAGAGCAAGGCTGTCCTGAAGTGTGCCATCCATCCATTATCTATTCTGCGTACCCCTTTAGGGATTATAAGGTGCTACAGCCTATCCCAGCTGACTTTGGGTGAGAGGCAAGGTACACCCTGAACCGGTTGCAAGTCAAGTACAGGACAAACGGACAGCCACTGATGCTCACACTCATACCTAAGGGCACTTTTGAGTCACCAATTGATACATGGGAGGAAGCCAGAGTGCCTGGACAGAACCCATACATGCACAGGGAGAACAAACTCCACATAGAAAAGCTCTGGCTGTCACGGGAGTTGAACTAGCAACCTTCTTATTGTGAGGCACTACCTGCAACTGGATTTAGATCGTCACGAAACCTTATGCAATGTTCCTTGACCCATTTCAGACCAGTCCTAAAAATGTTTTCAGATTCTATCATAACCTTTTGAGTTATCCCACTAACAAACTAACAGACTCGGGCAAATCCTAACCTCCTTGACAGTGGTAACAATCAAGTAAATTATTAAATTATAATGTTGGCTAACTGATTATACTGATGAAAATAAACAGCGAAAATGAGAGTTGATTGAGGCCTTAAATAGAACCATTCCTAATTCTTCCTTGATGATGACTAATGATGTATCATGCTTTGGCACATTTTGATTGTGTTCATCATTGCTTTCTATTGAGCTCTGTGTTGTGTGAACAGTGTATCCATTTGCCAATGTGCAGATGTGACATATTTTCTGTTGTATGTGATGTGTTGTGAAAGGTTTCCTTGTTGGAACAGACCGTTTTCCCTTTGGGACAATAAAGGCTATTTTTCTATCTATCTTAAACAACAGACTATGTTTTTAAAAATGGTTGGTATTACAAAGTTTTGGATATTCTGACAACCATAGCAGATAGAAGTCATGTACGTATTTTTAAAGGGTTTGACAGGGTGAAGAGGTTTTTTTTTCTACTCTTCACTCCACTGCAGTTGTTTTTGGTGTTTTAAGGACTGTCAGATTCATATGCTCTGAGTCATGATTGTATTTCTAACTTGTTAACGATACGAGCCCAAGGAAATATGTGATGCAGCGAGGTCAGAAAACTTTGCCAAGCTCTGAGTTTAAGCTAAGTTAGATTGTCTGAAATTGCTGACTGAACTTTTAACCAGTTTGATGAGCAGTCTTTGTTGGAATGAGAGCAGACGCTGTCAGATTCTCTTATCCCACCCTGTCTGTCAAAGAGAGGCCTGACCAGAACCAGCCATGAGCAATATTTCACTCTCCACTGCAAACAGGGCGGGAGGAAGCTGAGAAGGCAAGTGTGCAGAATCAACTGCGTCTGAAAGTCAAGAAATTATGCTGTCATGAATAATGACACTTAAGTTCTTCCCCAGTATCAACATAATACACGAATAACACCAAAAACCCTTCTGTGTGATATAAGGAGTGTGTATGAGCACAGTCAAAATATGGACAACATTAGTTATTTGTTACTTTTGTTACCATGGCGATGTTTGAGCATGGCAGTGATGCATTATTATGACCTACTTGTGTTGTAGACAGTGTGGTTGATGATATAACTGTTCACGCCAGATACGACAAAGCTGGCGAGAGTACGATAAAACCTGAAAGCATTTGTCAGCTCTGCATTTAACATTTACTAAGTTATTCAAACTTTTTAATAAAAACAAAAGTGCAAAGTTATGAACTCAACAAATCAGAATTATCAGGATACGAGATTTTATAAAACTCAGTTACAACGAATATCTTTTGATTTCAATATCTTCTTTAGTACCTTGGCTTTTGGCACCATTGGGCCTTTTTGTTTCTTAAATATGACATTTGAAGTGATGAAATTGCCCTGTTTTAATTATAGACATTATTCTTATGGTGGCCCCTGGTTCATAATATTAAAAAAAATCTTACATTTTCTGGAAACAATGGTTGTTTGTTTTTGGTTCCAGCAATTAGGTTGCATGCATTAAACATACATTTTCTTGATTTTCTTCAGAGTCTTGTTTAAATCTGAAAATGTTATTGCTATTGGACAAATATTTTGAAAAGAAATTAAGGATTATAAAGCTGAATTCCCCATTTGATAGCCAAACATGGGCCGGCTCACTGAGATCCCTGAGATGTCAGAAATTAATCAAACACAACATCTAACGGCTATAGCTATTTTCCTGTTCCTGAATGCAAGTTTATAACTGTTATTTGACATCTTGATAACGGAATAATAGTGTGCTTCACTATTTTTTCCTGATGTTGTAATAGTAAGTTTGAAAATTATTGGATAACAAGTTGAAATAACATTTTATGAAAAAAAAAACAATCATTTTCATAAAGGAAATTCTACATACTGGTGTATTGACCATTACAGAAACTTATCAAAAATGATTTTGGTTATTACCAATGATATTAATTCAGGGCAGCTGTGGCTTTAACCTTACATTAGGTGCTGGTATAATAATTTCTTAAACACTGTTCTTGTCAGACTAGACAACTTTATTACAGTCATTAAATGTGCAAACTGTAGCCACATTGTCTGTTCTTTGCTGACAGGAGTGGTACCTTATTTGAGTTACACACAAACTATGTTGGGTGCAAGAACCAACAAGTTTGACCCCTGGGTCAGGCAGGTGTGGAGTTAGCATGTTCCTCCTGTGCATGTGTGGATTGTCTCCATGCATTCCAACTTCCTCCCACGGACCAAAAACATGATCATTATGTTGATTGGTTACTCCAAATTGTCCTTAGGTATGAGTGTGAGCGTGAATGGTTATCTGTCTCTCTATGCAGCCCTGCGATTGTCTGGTGACCAGTTCAGGGTGTATTCTGCTTCTTGCCCAATGTCATCTGTGATTACCTCCACCCCCCACAGCTCTGAAAAGAAAATACAGTATAGGTAATGGATAGACAAACTACAGTATGTTCTGCTGCACTGTGTTTATCAATTACAAATGTGGACAATATCAAAATTCTTTCATTTCAGAGTGTACTTAAATTTTAACAATGGTAATTGGATATTAGTGAATTTTAACATTTGTTTGTCCCTTAAAATTAGGTCACCTTAAAATGAGGGACAAGTTAATCTGTCAGTGTGTGCTCATTGCTCATTCAGCTTCTTCCTTCATGAGAACAGGTTTTAGATTGATGGATAAATACAAGGAAACTGGTGAGAATTAGTGTGTGGTCACCCTGTGACATTTGCCCCATTTCTTATGTATCACTTTGCTGTTCCTATGGAGGGGGCTTGGGTCTTCAGAGATTTCCATCAGACAACGACTCAGATTTTCAGGCCATCTGGCAGGCCGAGGCTGTGAATGTGCAGCTTACCTTGTGACTCTCTGTGTGCCATGGCCGGCAAAGTTTGACTTGTGCTTTCAAGGTCACGACCCTCAGCTCATTTCCTTCCAGGCGGTTGTTCTGACAGCAGGGTTAAGTTTATATGATACCCCCGGATAAGTGCTACTTGAAAGTGCCAAGTTTCTGGAATCAGCCCCCTCAGCTTTGATACTCTGGTTTCTGTTGTGACCCCGATCCGTCCATATTGGCCCTCTGTCCATCTGGACAGGCCCCACGCATACACGCCTACACACACAAACACACACGTACACATTGACTCTAGGGCTGGGGAATATAATCAATTTTCAGTAGATTCCAATATATATTTAATTATGCATGGATGAAACAACATTTTATATGAATATATTTTATGCTGATATTGACTTGAAGAAGCATTTTATGCCTGATGCTGCATCAAAGATTGCATTGAGTTAGAACCAGAAGCAATAATTTGTTCCTTTTTTTAATATTGAGATGTTTTGGCAAATCAAATAATTAGCTTTCTTATATGTATTTACTTTATTTTGGTATCATTTTGTTAGTGGTCAAAGCAAAAATGCTTGATACTTGTCTGATACAAAGGGAACACCAAAAACACCAAACATTTGTTGCTGAATTGCTTTAATTGTAAAAAACTGCAAAATTGGAGATCTTGTCATGGTCTTTGCCAGTTCTACCCACTTTTCCAAATGTTGCAAGTATATTTGTGCAAAGTAGATGTTTTTCTCTTTTGCTCAAAATATGAATGTAGTTGCTTTTTGTTATCACAAACTATTAAAAGGATGGAGATTGTTTTATTTTGACAGGTGTTTAATTGAGGAGGAATTTTGAAAAAATTGTTTGGATATAGGAGTCGCCAACAGTTTCTGATCCCAGTTTTGGACATTGAAAGCTTCAGTTTTTGTTGCCATGGTGCCAAACAGGTATTAACACAATCTGATTTTCAGCAGACTGATATGAAATTTTAATGTTTTGGTGTTGTGACAACTGTTTGTTACTTTATCAAAGAAGAAAAATACCAAGTTAGATGATGTGTGGTTTAGTCAGCATTTTCCGGCTCTAGTATCTGGCTCCACCTCAAAAGGAAGTCTTTTAGAGTCACAGATTGCAGATAGTTTTCACCCTTTTTGGCCATAAGGGATCACTTTATTGACTTTTCCGAAGTAACTCTTCACAGTTGTAGACACTTGCTCTCATAATGTTAATGCCATCATATGTCCTTTTTTGAAAGAAACACAAGATACTTGTGCCAAAAGTTCCTTTATTGGAATGGTTGTGTTACGCAAAATAATTAAAGTCAATCTTGTTATTGTTGGAAATATTGTTATGGAAAAATGATAATAGTCAGACTTTAATAAAAAGCTCATGATAAGTATTTTAAGTCCATAATTACCATTCTTGAGTATTTGAAGGGTTTTTAGTTCTGTGTGGTCATTGACAAAGTAACTGTCCCCTGAGAGCTGCCCTGGAATTTGTTGAATCTTTGAACCTTGTGCACAGCCGGCTGGTTTCACAGGCCTGAGGAATCTTTCAGTGGTCCTTGGTGCCAGGAGGAGGGCATCAGGTGTCAGACCTCAGTCCTTCCTGCTTCTTGCTGCCCTGAGGTTTTCTAGGAATGAGACACAAGCTTAGGCTAACTTTGTATTGATGCAGGTGTTGTACATGTTTTCGGTCTGTTTAAAGATCTCTGCACACTTAGTCACTTTCTTCAGATTTGTTTCTTGTCTTAGAAATTGAATATGTTAGGTCAAAAAGCTGTGCAAAGTGTTTCAGGGATGTGTGAGATTACCAGGTAGATATTTGCTACAGATAACTTCTTAGCTGACATCAGATTTACTTGTTCAACCAAATTGCCTTTCCCCCTCTTTTTTTTCTTGATCAATGTAGACCCACAATATCAGTAAAATACTTTGTAATGGATCTGCTTGCTAGTAGCCAATATAGTTAGTGTACATTTGTTAGTGGATGCTGCCTGCTTGCCAAAATTCCTTTCAATCTGTATGACAAACAAATGATAATGAGCAGACAGCAGCCATGACATTTCAAGGATCAGTGCAAACTAGAAATTTATAAGAAAACTGAGCCACACATGAGCATTTCTCTGAGCTAATGAGTAGACCAGTTTGACACAGGACTGTAGTCATTAATCTACAAGACTAAAAGCCATCCTTCAAAGGCTTCTTCCAGCATGTTTATGTACCATGTAACACAGCTTAAATGATCTCAAACTGGTGTCTTGAAGCATCAGATCAGGGAAGAAAGTTGATTTGATTGGCTTTTGGCAAAACTTGCAATATACGAAAATGTAATGAGTCATCAAGAGATGAAGGTGACTATTCAATTCTCCAAACCTTGGTAAAAAATGGTAAAGTAATGTCCCATAACTTACTTCCGCCAGCCATTTAGGTGTGTCATGTACATGGGTTTACACATTGAGAAAAAACAACATTTATGTCTGTTCTTATAATAGCATTGATAATACAGTTTAATTGTTCGTTTGCAGTCACAATTTTCACAATATGAGATGATATTTCTTTTAAAAATGCAGCAGTTGTTGGGTTAAAAAACTGATTCTGTGCCAAAACTGTATGTCTCCTCCTGTTGTCATGGTAGATTTATGTTTATTTCCGCCCTGCTGGAGGAGGCCAGTTTGTCTCCCACAGTGGTATGCCTGAGTGTTGTCCTTGATCGACCTGGCTCACTGATATAAGTCAGCTGGTTTCCAGAAGTGCGAGGAGGGCAAGGCCGACGGCAGCGTCCCCCTCACAGGTGCCTCCAGTCCTCCATGAAGAACAGCAGCACTGGTATGAAGGCTTAGTGGTAATAGAAGGTTTCAGAAGATAAAACAAAATGGCTGTTTATGGTAGTTTTGTTGTTGTGAATTGAAGTGGGGATCAAATATACTTTTATTAGGAAGTTGGCTTTTTGTGTTAAAAAATACCTGTAGGCCTGGAGAAGGATTAAATAAATGCCCGTAATGATGTACTCAGATAAAGCATGAAGTCATGTTCTAAGCTTACATAAAATTGTCTGAGGGAGAAAAAAATCTCTTCTCTATTTCAGTATGTATCAACATTTTTGGTTTAATTCACAGCTCTTCCTTTTCTGACATTGGGTATTTTTCTACAGTTTTAAAAATAAATAAAATAAGTTATTTCATTAGTTGTCAACATAGAATAATTTGTAACAGTCCCTCAGTTAATGGTAATACCAGATGAATAAACAGCTGAATAAATCAAAATAATAGACAGAACTTTTTTTTTTCTCAAATCAAATAATTGTCATAATTGCAGTGCTGAAGAATAGCAATCTTTAACCACAGGAGATGACGAGGGAAGCTTTTAGTTTGTCTGTACTGTATGTGTAAGTGTGTCCAGACATATATCTTAATATCGTTAAATAATTTCTTATTCCTCATCTCATTATGATTAGTAATTTCATTACAATAAATTGTTTTAAAATAAGTTACTCCCTTATTACTCATTTTGTTTCTGCTACAGCAAAGCAAAGCATCATATTGGGCTCAGTATAACTCCATTACTTATTGATAAGTCACTTTTGATTTCTGCACGTTATGTGTTGTTTATGGCTGTCCCAACTGTTTAGATCTGGGAAAAAGCAATACCTGTTTTTAAGCTCAGTGTTCCAGTTGATTCCTTACCAGACTGTTTCACTTTCTGTCCCCATTGTTACTTGCATGCATCGCCAGTATAAAGAAAACCTATTGTGCAAGTTTGCATCTCTACATTAAAATGAATAACAAGTAGGCAGTACTTGCTTGCTTCTTAAATCAATTTTTTTGTTTGGGTTAACTACGAAGTTTCTAAGTCAGTCTCTGATTAAGTAACAGGCACTTAGACATATAACTTACAGTGTCAAAACGTAATACAGCAGACATTTTTACCCGAAGCGACACACAACTGTGAGTTAAGTACAACACAAGCAAGAATCTTAACTGGATGGAACAACATTAGTAAGTGCAACAAACTGATTCAAGTTCACTTGGACAGGTAATGCCATATAGAGCTCGAAACAGTGCCTGTTTTTTCTAAACCAAGCAATCAACAGGAAACCTTGTCAAATCACCTCAATATCTTCATCATCAGAATCATCATCAAGTCTTCATGTCTTTGACACCTATATCACATTAAGCATGAACGTATTCATTGCTGAGATGTTCACAAGGAGCTGGTTCTCAAATGTTAAAGGATAAAGTTCGGTTTCTACAGCTTTCACATTGTTTATAGAATGAAGTAGAACAATATACTCACCCAGAAGGCTTTCCTGATCCAAACAGTGCTTCGGGAGATATTTAGATCCAAAATCCAGCGGCGGACATCCATATAATGGTAGCACACGGGGCATGTATAGCGCCGCTCCTAAAACTGCATTAATTGTCCAAAAACTCATTAGTTTCATCAATATTTCATCATGGTCCGCTCACAGTACTCCTCCACGACAGTCTGTGTCACTCCAGATATGTTGTGTGACTGTGCTGACCTCTGAACTGAAGAAGAAGAACGCTTGCCTCCGCACATGCGCAGTACGGCTCATTAATTCAGGGGAAGACAACCGGCTACACAACGACTTTCTTCTTCCAGTTTTGTGCAAAATGGACGAATATCTATCGGATGAAGATGTTGTGGAGGGGAACTTTGAATATGATGGATGTCCTTACAGTTTCAGCCACAGTTTACAGAAGAGGAGCTCATCGAAAGGAGGACGCGGAGGCATACGTTCTTCTTCTTCAGTTCAGAGGTCAGCACAGTCACAAAACATGTCTGGAGCAACACAGACTGTAATGGAGGAGTAGCATGAGCGGACCATGATGAAATATTGGTGAAACTAATGAGTTTTTGGACGATAAATGCAGTTTTAGGAGCGGCGCTATGTGCCCTGTGTGCTACCATTATACGGATGTCCGCCGCTCGATTTTGGATCTAAATATCTCCTGAAGCACTGTTTGGATCAGGAAAGCCTTCTGGGTGAGTATATTGTTCCACTTCATTCTATAAACAATGTGAAAGCTGTAGAAACCGAACTTATCCTTTAAAACTTGTTCCACCAGAGAAGAGGAGTCAAACTAAGAGCAAAAGTTTTCCCTGGACAGGTAAGTCTTCAGCTTTCCCGTACAAGTAAATAGGGACACTGCAGATCGAGTGAAGTAGAGTAGTTCATTCCATCACTTGGGAACAATGAAGGAGCAGAGTGTAATTAGTAATTTTGAGCCATGCTGATTTAAGGACACCATGCATCATTCACTGGATGAGGGGTTCCAGGTAAAAAGGAATCATTCTTGTAACTGCTTTTAAGTCAGAAGTAGAGCATTACATTTTTTTTTTCAAGTTTCAACTGTAAAGGTACGTTCACACCGGACACTACGATCACTTTCCATGCAAAGTCAATGTACATCTGTGATGGGGCGGGGCTAACCCACCCGCAATGCGACAGCCGCTTTTCACACTATCACATAGCTTGTCGCACGATGTCAAAGTAAAAAAAAGTTTATCTTTTCAGACGATGTCGTGTGAGGCTGTGCGGCAACAGCCAATCAGCGGTGTGTGCGTGTGTGATGTACCAGTGACAGACAGTTTTTCATCCGGACTATGGAGGAACAATTTATGTCCGTGTGGGAAACATTAGTCAGTGAGGATATTAGTTCCACCTGGACGGACCACGGGAAACTCACAGATAATGCTGCTGCAGGGCATCAGCTGCAGTGTTTTGTGGTTGATAAGTGAATGAAAAGGATACAGCTGGAATAATGTCCGCCTATACATCCTATTGTATGTTATATTAAAATTATTGCGGTGAAAGCGGACGTGACATCACTGAGCGACGGCCGACGGCAACGGTGACCAAAATGAGGTATTTATGGGCGCGCAACGCTACGTCAGTGGGCGATGTGGTTTTGGTAGCTGGGTCGCTTGCAGTGTGAATGCAGCATAAGCCAGTTAAGGGAAATTAGCTGCAGAGTGACATGTGTTATTCATGGCTGGTTAAAGACCAGATGTGCTGCTGCATTCTGGATGATCTACATGCATGTGTTACATTGTAACTTTGCCATTGCCACTTTGTAACATTTTCCTGCAACTTAAATAGTAGTTGGTAATTCATCTCTTGACTCATCAATAAGCAGTTAGTTACAACTTTCTACCCTATAAAACTGGTGCTTAGTTACTCGTGCTTCCTGGTTAGCCAATGGCTTGTCACTTCTGACTTTTTGGTTAAGTTGCTATTACTCAGTGATTTCTTCCTCTGTTAAATAACAGTTACTCATTTTTACAAGCCAAGCCATTTTCTGTGCTATCATTTAGTGTTTCTGAGACTTTTCTGCTCTTATGAACTTTTACATGTTCCCTCTAAAGACTACCGACAGGTTTATCAGGATTTACCTTTTGTATTGACAGACCTTAAAAATTTTGTCGTTAAGTTGAAGAGGATCTTTTAACTTTTGAACTAACTGTAGAAGACAGACTCATAACTCAGAACGTGCATTGGGACATTTTTTTCTGAAAGGTTTCATCGAGAAAAGCCCTGATTAAACTTTCTCACTCATTTATACAGTTGTTTACAATGACATGTGTGGGAGTGTAGTTCCTGTTTATTCTTCTCTGTGGGACAGGATCTTGTTTTCACCTTGCCAAAAATGAGACACACCTTGTTTTGTAAGGTTCCTTACTATCTGATGTGGTGCAACTCTGTAAGAAAGCATCTACAGTAATAATAGAAAAGTCCCATTTGGTTTTTTGATTGAGACAGATACACAATTTTCTGTTGGTGTTTGATCATATTTTGACTGTGGCTTTGCAAAAGTTTCTGAGAATTAAGTTTTCACTTGAAAGCCAGGTAACCACCCAGGACCTAAAAAAAAAAAAAAAAAGACAGAAATGATATGTTTGAGAATTACAACCTGATCTAATTCATCTCAGAATTGAAACTGTAAATGAGTAGTGTTACTAAAGTGTTTCACAATGACATGCAAGCCCTCGAGCTCTGAAAGAATGATAAAGTTCAGAATGGAGGCACACTGAAGACATGTATTCTATCCTGATTTCACATAGCAGTATGAAGACCCCAATAGGTCACTTTTACAAACACATCAAATAACCTGTTCTTTACACCAGGCTGTTAGTATTTACATGATTAATACAGGATTCTTCATTCACTTTTTTTCCCAGGTAGACACTAATATAGGTCATTTAATAGTTATATTAATCAGATAGTGATAAAGATGGGCAGAGGCATGGCAGTGGTGAGACACTGTAAGAAATTTATGCCAAGCTACATGATCAAACAACTTATCTAGGCACTAGTTCTTTCATATTTAGATTATTGTGCAGTCATCTGGTCAAATACAACACAAAGTAATTGATATAAGCTGCAAGTAGCACAAAATAAAGCTGCTCGTATAGCTTTGAATTGTTCATATAGAACGAGCAGCACATCGATGCATAATAAACTAATCTGGTTAGATATTAAAAGTAAATTACGCTATTTACTGGTGTCCTTTATAAAGAAAGTTATTATAAATAAAATCTCAGAAATGCTCTGTAATAAATTAACATTCTTCTCTAATGAACATATGTACTGTACTAGGCAGGCATCAGAAGGGAGATTTAGGCTGCCTCCGTGCAGGACAAATGTGATAAAAGGTACGGTTCTCTACAGAGCAATGATGGCATTGAATCTATTACCAAGCTTTTTAATCTCTGACAGTAACAGAAGTTGCTTCAACAAGAAATTAAAGATGTATTTGTTCACATAAGGCTTACCTGAAAGATAATAATGTTAACTACTTCTCCCTAATTATGTGAATTTTTGTTGTTGTCCCAAGAGGTAAGGAGAGTTCTGTGGTTTGTCTCTCCTTTTTTCTTTTCTTTTTATAAACTTCTTGTGTATTGGTTTGCTTTTTGCAATCAAGTGGTGAATAATAGAGCTATTGTATGAGTGGATTGTATGAATGTTATGAGTGTAGTGTATATAGGCATGCTCAAAAGGATGATATTTTTTGTTGAAGGTGTAATATGTGGACCCCAGGAAGAATAGCTACTGCATATTTGCTGTAACTAATGGTGGATCCAAAAAATAAATTCAAAATTTATGAGTGAGACTTGACATTGACGCAGATTATCGTCTTAATTTACATAGATCAGACATTTTGATAAGTCTTCCTGGCTTAAGTGTACCAGGACCTTCTACAGGTGCAGAACTTGATAAAGAAATATGGCTGTTGTAAAGTAACACATCTTAATAAGCTTGTTTGTAGTTGCTGTTAAAATGCCCAATATTAAACCATTACTGCCACTGTCAAGACCTGACTGTCAACTTCTGTTTGCATCACTTACCTATAATGAACTTTGATTATTTTTAAGCAGGGCTTTTTGTGTTGCCCAAAATAATCCCATAGGGTGTTACTCCATTTAATGAACCCCATGATGCAGTGATCCAGCTAAGCATTTATAAGTTGATAGCCCTGCAGAGCAGATAGACCTGCAGGAGTGACTGCATGTATGAAAACAATGACAGCTTCTGGAGTGGTCTCTCTTTTTTTATCAGAAATGGATTAAATTTTTTTCTGAAAAAGAGGAGGAAAGAACATCATTTGAGAATTGGCTTACATAAAGTCATGTTTTTACTCTTCTCCTGACTGGGGATCACTGCTGGGAAACTGGGAGAGAATCCCAAAGTCCTCCACGGACATGACAGTTAGCCTGTGGTCATCATAGTTACTCAGTGATACTTGGCGAAAGTATCACTGCTCTCCTCAGAGGTTTACCAGGACAATTTGGTAGGAATTGTCTTTGACGAGATTCATGTCACATAAAAGTGTTAAATGATACATCTGTGTGGCATTATTGAATGCGAAATGTTAGTTTTAAGGTAGTTTAAGCTTACGGCTAACAAGATTACAGCATTAGCTGTAGCAGCTAATGACTAACAACAGTTAGCCGTAAGCTATGTATCCTATGTCATACATAGCAGCGTCCCTTGATATGGATTGGTCTGTGGTGAGTGTGATGAGCCATATGATCATCCTATCACAAACTGCAGTTGTTTTTTAGGGTTCTGCCCCTGAAATCATTTTTGAACGGCTCTTTACCAGATGGATTAGTGAAATATTTCCATGGTGGTATGTTGAAAATGTCCATCTGGCATGTTAGGTTAGTAAGTTGATAAAGACTAACCATGATCTCTGACTTCCCTCAATATTTGCTGCTCTTTTAAAGTGAGTTTACTATCAAACAGAAACTGCACTCTTGGAGATGTAATTACGAAAACCAAAAACAGTCATGCAATGAAACAGAGTATATTTTAAAATGGACTTCTGAGTTTGCACTATGAGTATCAAAACATCCAAGTATAACTCGCGGGGTAAAAGAGTAGGGAACATTTGTAGAGCTTTATTCCCTTTATGTTAGATTCATCGATAAATCACACACATTGGTTTGCAGTTTAGTAAAGAAACTATATGGACTTACCTTTTTATTGAGTCCTGGAACATAGAGGCAGTGCTTTCTGATGGCAAAACTTTTTAGCTGAATGGTAGGTTGTTGTATATGTGTTCAACACAGTGCAAAATCACCCTGCATGTTTTTTTTTTGCTTGTTTTAACATTAAATAATTTAAGCTGTGCATAGTTGTTGGCCCCATCAGTAATAATTATAGCCCTTTACTCCTTCTGCACAGAATAACTACTGATCTTTGTCATTGTGGCTAATGTTTATGCCACTGCCATTTACCTGATACATACCCTTTAACATTCATGTAGAGATACATACATAAATGTACACAAAGCCAATACATTTTTGAAAACTTCTGTAACCTGACATACCAGATTAACAACTCAGTATATGTACATCCACACACATCAGCCTGTAGATCTTTCAAAAACATACCCCGAAGGTAAATGAATGATTTCTCTGTTTATCACATTTATTATGTGGCAGTCAGATGATGGAGTAGGAGGCCGCTATGCCACCGTGTATCTTAACAGGGGCAGTCAGTAATTAGGAGGTTTTAAGTTCAAGCCCAGCTCCGGCTGTCACCTAGTGATGTGTTCTGTGTGTGATCATGTCTTGAGCAAGACACTTAACCCCACATTGCTCCACTGCTGCATCAGTGGTGTTTAGAAGGGTATGAAAGGGTGTGAAAATGTTAGTTGATACTGATAGACAACCGACATTGAAAGTCCAACCATCAGTGAGTGAATATGAGAGTGAATGGGTGTGATTGGGTAAGTGTGACCTGTAGTGTAGAGCAGCTTTGAGTTGTCAAGCCACCAGAGAAGTGCTATATAAACTAAAGTCCATTTACCATTTTATTATTTTCAGTGAGCTGTTTCATTCAGCAAATTCTGGCCAAAACCTGTCTGAAGAAGGTCTTCAATATTGTTTCAATATTTATTTAGAAAAGAAGTGTTGTCAAGTTTAATTAAAAATGCCGCTAAAGCAGGCAGCATCCATAGTAATGTTTTTTGTATGAGGAGCCATTGTTTACCAACTTCAGTCTTTAAACTCTTAACGCCAGCCTTTGTCTCATCAGAGGACAGTAACTGTGCAGTGCCTCTGCAGGCTGACCTTAATTTTTCTGGCTTGGGCTTCTGAAAAAGGATTCTGTTTAATCATAGATATGGAATCAGGCAGATCTAGCTGCACTAAATGGACTTGAGCTTATAAAGCCCACTTTTGTCATGTGACAGCCAGAGCTGGACTCAAGCCTCCTGATTATCGATCAGACTGTGCCACCAACAGCCCCCAGAGGCTGTTAGTGTTGTGCTCAAGACCACACTGTGAGAGATCAAAACTTGCCTGAGACCAGACTGCACCAAGACAAGACCAAGACTTTGGGGAGTCGAGACCAAGTCAAGACCAAGACCAAGACCGAGACCAAGACCATCAAAATCAATTTTTAAAACCAGGACAAGGTTGGACACTTAAGAGGGGGTGTCCCTCAGTCACAGCACCGGGGAGGTTGCAGTCATCATGGGGGAAATAACACATGAACTGAAGCTTTTTATTGCTTTACCAAGCGTTCCTCCTTATTCACATTAATGAAGTTGAAGAACAGCAGATCAGTGCTGATCTTGGTCTGTCTTGACGGAAAATCAGAGTCTGTCCAGTCCGAGGCCGAGACAAAACTGAGTAAAAATGCTCTTGAGTCCGAGACAAGTCCAGGACCTTCAAAATGTGATCTTGAGACTGGTCTCGAGACTAAGTCCAGTCTTGGGTAACACAACACTTGAAGCCATATCTCCATTTCTTTTACAACAACAATTCTTATGCAAACAGAACACTCCAAAAGTAATAAAAGAGTACATATTATAAGTATAGAATACAGTTTCAATAACATTTAAAAGAAGTCACTCCATACAGCTCTTGAACCTGAAGTACTTCTGTGTTTTAGTCCTTTTCAGTTTTATGACTTGTTTTTTTTGTTGTTGCTTTGTGGTACTTATGAAGCACTGTTTTAACTCGTTCCTGTGAAACATGCTCCGTCTAAGTTTGAAATACTTACAACCAACTTTCTCTACTTGTTACTGACCAACACTGAAATTTTATGTGTCAGTTATGTCTATGATTGATTTTGGCTTTATTTTTAACATGCGTGCTAATCGTCCTCACAGAAAATTGACCATGCTGCTTTGTGTTTTGTGTGTGGTCGTTGGTATATCTTTCTCTTTAAGGCCATACTTCATTAACTACTTTCTGACATAAATTCTCCTTTATAGTGATGCAACTATTGACTATTTTTATATCCGACTCGTCACTGAATCCCTTAGTCAACTAATCAGGTGTTTTTTTGCCCTACAATTACCTAATGGGTCTTAATGCGTTGCGATTTTAGTATTATGATATCAAACAACGATGCAACATGGAAAGAATCAGTTTTTATTAATCATTATCTGACTTTTTACCACGCTCTTTCAAACTAAAAATGTGCAGGTTTAATATCAATTATAGCCAGACATTCCATACATTCTATGCATATGTAATACTAACTTAGCATGAATAATTTGTTTTAGTGTTTTGCCTGGTAACTGCAGTTTGTGAGGGAAGCAAAGCCTGCCAGTGGCTGTTGCCTTGGTCTCATGGATTCATTGTGTATGTTGTTTCTTGAGCTCCCTCTGTCCTTGAAGCAAAAGCTTGTAGTACTTTGTTAGAGCATTGTAAAAGTTTAGAGAAGGGGTGCTGGTTTGGCAGAGTGGTTAGCAACCAGGCACCCCATGTATTTGCTTCTGCCGGTCCAGGTTCGAATCCCGCCTGTGACCAGTTTGCAGAGTGTCTTCCCCTACTCTCTCACCCCCTTTCACAAGCCTATCCACTGTCTCCCTCCTATCAATAAAGGCACAAAAGGCCCAAAAAATACATTAAAAAAAAAAAAAAGTTTAGAGGATTACAAAAACAGAATTAAGGATTATGTGACCAGTGCTTGCGCTTGTATTATGCCTCAATGCTGATTTGACGTTTGATAGAAATTTTTCTGTTATGATCTATATTTGTTGTTTTTGTGAAACTGAAGCAGTCTTGGACAGGACTACCTTGCAAGGGGATCTTTGTATCTCAGTTGGAATGTTCTTGGTGAAATTAAGGTTTCAAAAAATGTCTTCTGATTGCCATTGGACAGAAAGTAGTGTGGAATTTGTTCAGATCATGTGGAAGCATATTAACTGCCTTGTGCAAAATTTTGATCTGGTTAGTCTTTGGCTTGAGTCAGTCTACAGTGCAGCTGTTTGGATTCACTTAAGATGAAGTGGTTTTGTTTCTGATGTCCTTTTTTGTCTAATCAGTCCAAGAGAAACATTGTGCTTGATGGGTTTTGGGTAAAGATTTTAACTGCCAAAGTATACAGAGACTATAAGTTTGAAACTGCTTTAAGGGTAGTTGTAGCCTCACCCTTTCTTCTCACTGTAGCACAGTCCTGCCCTGGCATGCACCTCATACCTTTACCAGTTCAAAGACTGTATTGGGTACCACTAGGCATCTTTAAATGTTTTGAGTCTTGATTTATTGCTTTCTTTGCTCTGAAAGCCACTCTTCATGTATTTTTAGAACATGCAGCATTTCAGATATATGACCCAAATATGATGTGCTGAGTATATGTTGCTAATGCCAGCAGCTATAACTCTGCTAACAGTCTTATCTTCACTCGTGCTTTGCCCTGTCATTATTTCTCCATGTTTTGATGGGCCCATGTGCAGCTGCACAGTGATGTGCTATCTGTTATGTTCTGATAGGAAGGCTTGCACAGGGATGCTTTTCATGAATGGGCCTGACTATGAGAAACTGACTGCTGGATAACTGGGAGTGGTAGTCACCTTAAGCACAGTGTCATGACTCAGGAATGCTATCCATGATAGCTATTTTTACATGATAGCCTTTAGGCCACATAGGAGGAGTCAGACCAATGGGTGAGCATAGTGTTTTACCAGTTCAAACTCAACATCTTTTAAGGATTGGGAGGGTTCAAACAGGAATGTCACAGTTACAACTCTATTTATAATTTTATTAAGGACATTGCTTTTAGCCTAGTATTTGTGTGGCTGTTGACCTGGTCTATTGTTTACATTGCTTTTTTAACCTTTAGGTCAGTGTCAAGTGAAATGGCAACTATTGCTTCTTACAGAGTCACAGTTTGGTTTTCCTACTGTTTTGACCAAATGTTTTCAAGATATCAGAGACCCTCTAGTCTAACATTTACAGCCAGTTATTATCTTAATCAAGAAACAGTGTCTTTGCTTTATTCAGAGTTTATCGGGACACCAGAAATCCATCTTTCCATCCATTATCTGTACCTCATATTCCTCTCTGGATCATGGATAGAGCCTGTCCCTGCTGTTATAGAGCAAGAAGAAGAGTACCCCGAGCAGAATCAGACAATTCATACTTTTACAGTAGGGGGCAATTTAAAGTCACACATTTGCCTAACAACCATGTTTTTGGTCTACAGGAGGAAACCAGAGTATCTCTAGAATCCCAAATATGTTCTGGGAGAACATTAAAACTCCACACAGAGATGCCTCACCCATCCTTATTTTATAGGCATCATTTCAAAGGATGAAACGTACAGCTGAATGTGACACTGTGACAGCAGGAATCTATCCATGGTTAAAGTATTCTTTAGTCTGTGAAATTTAAAGCTGATTTAAAAGTTTGTCTATTTCTTTTTTTTTTATTCCATAAAACCCAGACATGTAGATATCACTCAGGTTCTCATACTGAAATGTTCTATTTGATGTCTAATTATTTGGCTCCTCTTCTGACAAAAAAGAGAAATAACCTAAAATTACAAACAATAAAAGTCTGTTGTGGACCCTATCATTCTGAGTACATGACAAGTGAACATTGGTAGCCATAGTGGCAAAAATCCATCTCAGCTCTCTAAAGCCAGTATGTTTCATTTTTGACCTACTCATGCTTGAGTATACAGGACCTAATGACTTGTTATTTGTAATTTTATGTCGCCATACATTACATACACAGGGTTTTGTTTCAATAGCTTGTGAAGTGATATTGATATTAAATTGCCTGATGAAGCCTTTGTTTATAAAAGGACAAAAAAAAGTTGGAGGCATCACTCTGGAACAGAGGATTTGAATGTCAAGCCCGTCTGACTTGGTCAGAAGTTCAGCCATTCCGCATTCTTGACTAAAGGATAAAGCAGTCCTAATCCCCTTTACCAGGTAGCTAGAGTTGGCAGCAGAGCCAGGAATTCCAGTGGCATACCGATTTGGGGAAGTTGCTAGGGTTTTCGATGGACGATTTGAACAACAATAGAGAACTCTCATTCAAAGAAAAATAGGGTTTAAGTTCTGTGAGAAAGTCCTGCCACCACGGAGATAGGTGCCATGTGGAATGTGACATATTTAGAGTTCCTTTGGGTCAGGGGTATTGGCCACTAATAAAAATGAGAGCTGGGTGATTTAAAGCAGAGGTCTCCAGCCACCAGGCTGAGGATAACAACAGGACAACTGATCATTTGGAAATGGGCCAGGCTGAATTACAAAAAATACTTTTTTCCTATTTGAGTTGTTCATAAGGTGTTATATTTTAAAAATTAACTCTCACCTCCATCTGAGCATCTTGAATCACAAGATGTGACAGAAATAAGCTTATTTTCTTTGTCACAACTGTGATGACCAAGACAGAAAAACATGAATGATGTTTAAGATTTCTCTCACCCATTTAAAGCCATCAATGTAGTAAATATGTTTAACACTGCATAGGACATATTACTGGGGGATACTCTAGGCTCATGAGAGAGCCCGGGTTGCATACAACAACCTGATGCACAGAACATTGACCACTGTGAGACAGTAATGTTAGAAGACCCAGTAAAACTTTTCAATAGTCAATTAATGTTTTTAATGTAATACCACAAGTAGGCCTGGGCAAAAAATCGATAAGATTTAAAAATCGAGTCGGCAAGTCAAACCGATTTGTTTTTCCTGAAACTCAAAAAAGATTTTTTTTATAATTCAACCCGTTCATTTCCCATTCGCGAGTACCTGAGGCTTTCCATTATGCACTTCCTGCAGTATGACACTCTCCTCCCCCCGAGACGTCACGCGCATAAACAACATACACAAGGCATTTTGTTATCTTCATAGTTAATTCAAACAAGTGTATAAAACTACAGTGCACAGGCAGTTTGTGTCGATTTCTGTGTAGATTTTATGACCTGGAGACACTTTAAATGTAAAATGTATATTTTAAGTATAAACACATTGGAAATAGATTAATATTTGGAAATACTTCCCTCTGCTTTAACTTTAAGGAAGTATA
This sequence comes from Scarus forsteni, assembly GCA_036419115.1. NCBI lineage: Eukaryota > Metazoa > Chordata > Actinopteri > Labriformes > Labridae > Scarus > Scarus forsteni. Next base: position 43,111,458 of record JAZDUH010000327.1, read on the forward strand.
CAGTCTTGGTTGCCATGTGTTAACCAGCTTTATTTATGTTTTCAATGGTTCTGAATAGTACTTCTACAGAGCCACATCTCAGAGCAGAAAACCCAAAGAGGAGAAAATTGTGGATAGATCCTGTTGCTCCATGTGTCTGTAACCTACAAAAAACAGTTTCACTGAACAGCATTTTCTTTGCCTTGGCAACACAGTAATGCTCACTTAGTAAAAGTATTACTGTAATTAGATTATTGTCCCAAAACACCACTGTTGGACAGGAAATAGTTCATTGAAATCTATTACTGTAGTGATATACCTTTTTAAACAAGTGTGGTCACAAGTATATTTAGTAAGTGCAATGAGCTACTTTTTCTACCAAGTAATGACTTAAGTAATTTATAACAAAATAGTGAGTAATGATCAAACAAGTTTTCATTAAAATGATTGTGTAGCTTATGCAGCTCTGCAAAACACTGACCAAAATAGACAGCCAAACACGATCCTGAAATCACCTCTAAAATAACAATAAAGAGCTGAAGTTAGCCTTTTGCCTACTGATGTTTGGGTAATAAAGAATCTTCTAATCTGTCACTGGGCAAACAGCAGAATTATTGATACAAAGAGATCAAAAATGCATAAAATCGCCCATGCATCTGTACATATTTATCATTGCAATAGTACATTGTTTCTTAAAAAGTGGAGTGCAAACACTTAAAAGGGTCACACCTTAAAAGGGTCAGTATACTTGCCAGGGCAGGGATATGGCCAATTTGGGGCATGGGTCTCCCAGAACTTGGATGATTCATGTGCCAGTCCATAATTCTGTGATTGTCTGTTCCTCATGTCAGAGTTGAGATTTATGTAAAAATCAAAGAGGGCTGTGAACCAACAGCTTCTGTTGTTGTTTTTTTAGTCAATTTTGTTTGATAGAGAAAATAATATGTTACAATTTGAAAATGTAACTCTGGACTTAAATATCATATTTGAGTCTTGAAAGAAGGTGGTTAGTTAATTTTTATCTTTTGAAGACAGAATGGGGTATGGCTGGGAAACATATTTGATTCAATCAATTAATTCAAGAAATTGAGACTCACAGTATGAGCTGGGTGTTAAATAATCATTCAGAGTGCTTAAACATTTTTTACAACACAAGGTTGATTGAGAATAAAAATTTGTTTGGCAAAATGACCTGAACAAGGTGGCAGTTAAACATATATTGGTTTTTGATGTTTTTCTCAGCGCATTTGTCTAACTTGTTCCCAAAATGCATGAAAAATGCACCATAAAAGACAAAATCATGACAGCAAATTAGACCGACTAATTTCCTTCAAAGAACATGAAGGCCATACCTAGTGAGGAGGAGGGCTTCTTGTGTCCCATGGCTGCCAGTAGTCCACCCCTGGTTAACATCAATCTTTACATGTACAAGGTATTTCTGATTAGATGTAAACATGCTTTTAAAAGAGTTGAAAATATGTAAAACCAGTGCTAGTAGTAACATCAATTCAGCATAGTCTGATGACAGAGCATACATGATCAGAAATGTAACAGCACATCTTTACAATATTTCTTTTGTCCTACAGTAATATAATGTGATCAGTGATTGGGTTTTCTTCTAATTCAGCCAACTGCAGCTACAACTGTTTGTGTCATGGGAGCTGTATCGAATCAAGAGAGTCCCTGCGGATGTCTTTTTCTTTACTTATTAAAGAAAAGACTCAGCTCAGTCCCCAGTTTTACAGCCACTGTATGAGCTGTTACACTGACCCTGTTTCAGTGTAGCTATAGGAAAAACGATCAAGACTTCCACTGATCTGTAAAGAAACTAGTCTGAGGTGCAAATAAGGATTGGGACTGATTTAGAGTACCCAGAAGAAAGGTTGAAAACATGGAAAGGGAGTCAGACAGAGAGAACAAAGTAGGAAGGGGAGGGAGTCATGGAAGGTAAGGCTGTCTCTTGTTCATCTCATGACAGCCAGGCCTGAGTGTGAGCATCCAGCCAGGGCAGACTATAAGACCAGCAGGCTCTACAGTAGCTTACCTGGCCATCAAACTGAGCCAATGACCTGCAAGCCCTCCCTCCAATAGTCCCATGTCAGGGATCAGATCAGCCTTACAAGAGTGACTTCAGTGACACAGAAGGCAGCGTCTAGCTCCTTTATCTGCCTCCATAATGCTGCCAAAGACTCAGGCCTCCACAGAGGTGGAGCAGCATTACTGACCTGTCCTGCTGCTCCTCTCAGGCTCCGTGGATTAGCAGTGAAAAGGCCCCCAGAGAAAAACTGAGGGTGAAACACACTGGCCCGTCTTTGTCCCGTCTGTCTGCTGGGCCTGGGAGCACTGACTTTAGCCCTCTGTCAACCAGGCCCGGTGAAACCCCACAACAAAAGCCATTCATCTGTTGTACTGTACATGCCAAATGGCTGGCATTCCTCTTCACGAGTTGTTTTGTAAGCCGCATCTGTCTGTCTGTCTCTGAAATTACAAGTCTGTTAAGAGAAGAATAGTTAGTGTGCAGCTGGGGTTTTCTGCGTTTGCCGAGTAGATCTGATTAACCTTCTGTCTGCCCATTGCTGTCCAGTAGCCAGACATGTTTTTGGTGATTCACTCATTTAGACACAAGATTAGGTTTTCAGTTTTACAAGAGCTGCTCTATGCAGAGTCACATTCTGTGTAATGGGTCTTTGTTGCAGGCCTTTAATTGTAACTAGATATATCCTGTGTATATACTTTTACATTTGGCTACTCCCGTTAAATAAAAATGTTTTAACTTTTACAAATATTTTGAAAGTGTGAGTATTTGAAATAAATGGAGATAGATCTTTTTTTTAATTTTTTGAAGTAATATATCATCAGAATTACTTATTTTCCTGAAAACAGTCTTTGTGTATACTCTAAAGGATAGTTCAGGAATTTTGAAGTTGGGTTGTTTCGAGGCACATGGTCCTCGCCTGAACATTAGCCACAGTGACAGAGATTAGTTCTGCATATTTGCAGACAATGTCAGACTGAAGCTTGAGCTATTTTTCTGCAGATGGGGCCAGCAACTCTGCATAATTTAATGAGTGTAGGTATGAAATAAAAGCAACATTAATGTTTAAGATTGTACACAATACTGAGAACATTTACAACAACTTGATTTTCCAAATGCCAGCCACTTTGTTTTAGCACTACTTGGGTTTATGGCACAGACTGCCCTTCCACCAAAAGTAGGAAAATATGGTCTCAGTTTCCTTTTGCAGAATACTAAAATATTTCAGCCCAATTAAAGATTTGTTAAATTTACCAATTTTACTGGCCAAGCACAGTAATTTTAAATGTGTTTATTGCAGCTCAGTGTACCTCCTCAACAGCACATATAGGGCCTGATCTCTGTAGGGCTCTAATTTCGTAGACAAGCCCTGCCCTGCGCTAGCAGGGTGTGTCAAGGGCATTTAGTAATTTTAGTGTTCAATGCACCCATGCCTCTGTCCCTCCTTCTGGCACAAGTCGCAGAGAGAGAAGGCGTGAATGGGTTTAACACAGCTGAGTGTTATCTTCACCAATCAAATGAACGCCTGTCCTTGCCTTTAAATTTTAATCTCTCGTCCATTGACTCCAACCTCGGTAGGCTGGCGCGAAGAGGAAAAGTGTATCTTTATTGTGACTGAATAAATTGTGGCAAAAAACATGAATAAACGGGAGGCATATAAGTGCATTTAAGGATAGAACCGTGTAGACAGGTGGTCTCTCCTCTCCCATGCACTCTGCTGCTCTCCCTGCTGATACAGCACATGTGTCTTAAGTCCCGTAATGTTTCCTCCGTCAGATTAGAGTCGCATCCACGGCGTAAGGCTATGGTGAGTGGCACATAGCAGTTTTTTGGCACAAAACTGTCACTGCGCCAACCTGAATCTGTCGACACCTCCCCCTGGTGTGCCACCACACCCATCTCAGCGCTTTCGGTTTACCAAATTCCAAAATTGGCTGTGCACGGTGATGCACCTAATTAAATTTGAGCTCAGGCTCTGCCACCCTGCACTGTACCAGGATATTAGGGCCCTAAATATCAAGTGCTAAATGCATATGCAAACTAACTAATTGCAAGGGATATTAGTGGGCGTGTTGTAGGTGACCTACTATGACTTTATGTGCAATAAATAACAGCAGAAAACTGATGTGGACCACTCCTTTTAAAAGAGGATTTTGCATGTGATACCAGCTATCACCATGGAGAGTTTGGGAGAGGCCATGGAGTTGGACTCATGGTATGGCAGCTATTAGTAACTACAGACCATATCTTCTTGCAAACCTGTGAGCTGTATAAATAACTTTTACTTTAGGTAATTCCAGTTACTTCTTGATATTCATTTACTTTGTTTTACTGAATCAAATATTTCAGCTTGGTTTGATAAATTAGACTTAATAATGTTTTAATATTTATTTCAGACATTTTATTTGTGAAGCATGTATAGTGTTTGATGTTGTGTGTTTTATTTAACTGGTATCGTTATTTGTTTCCTGGTTTATGAATGAAGTTTATAGTTTTCATTCTCCTTTTGTTTTACTTTAATTTCTCATTTATGTATTTATTATCATGAGTAATTTTATACTTACTGCTCTTAGTTTATATCTAGTTTTCATGTTTTTAACATCAACTGCATTGGTTTGTCACTATGAACTCAGAACCTTTATAACAGATTTAATATCCTTTTTTTATTCAATATGGGTTTGTTAGTTCTAATCGGCTTCATTTATGCTTTTCTTGCATGTTCTTGTATGCTAAAATGACAAAACCTGATTGACTGATTGATTCACTGATTGATTGATTGATTTACTTTGCAGTCTTCAAAGACACTTATAAAATTGTCTAGATTTCTCATTCAGTTATGTTGTTTTCCCTGTTTGTACCTCAGTGCATACAACTATCCCCTAGTGTCCAAATTAAATTGATATAACTTTTGCTGCCATTTATCTAGTTTAGTAGAGGCTCCCTCTTGTGAAGCCTCTAGATCAGGGGCCATTGTGGCTGCAGGTTATCATTCCAACCAAGCAAGAACCTGACGCAAATTATTCAATCAACTCGTTTGTTTTTACACGGTTGATTTGTTGGATCAGTTATGTTCTTGCTTGGTTGGAATGAAAACCTGCAGCCACAGCGGCCCTTTACTGGATCAGTTTGACATCCCTGCTCTAGATCGTTGCTGGTTGATGCACTGCCAGTGCAGGGACATAAGGCTATGCTGTGTATCAAAACAGTGCCTAAACAAATCAGCCTGCTATTGTAAAAATAAGTGTGTAATCACCCTCCACTCTTTTGGGCTTTCTTTTGTCTTAACTTTTTCAATCATGCAAAGTTATCAGCCCTACCTGCTTGCCCAAGCTTTTGTGCTGAGTCTTTTTGTGCAGTCGCAGAGCTGATCTCCCTCTCTGTGGTTAATGTTCAGGCTACTGCAATGTACCTCATTCAACTCCCAAGAATCCCAAGCCATCGCTTTAATGAGGACATCATGATTGACTGCAGCAGCTTCAAAGGACACTTAAAATACTTCTCAACAAGTGAAATTCCCCTGATCAGAAAGAATGTGAAGAATTTGTCGCACTTCAAAGCAGTCACATGTGCCTCTCTGGCATCTGAAATGTGTATGAGTCTGAGAAACAAACACAAAATCCAAATGCCATTGACTGAGCAAAATGTATCTGCCGCAGAGCTTTGGTTAACTTAAAGAACTTTTATTATGTAAATACTGAGACCTGTAACAGCCCATTTTTGTGTTTGCTCAAGATGGTTTATTTACTGTTTTGTAGCCAGAGTTAAAGTAGTAGCAGAAACTCTGCAACAGTAGTTTCAGGGAGATACACCCATGAGGCTCTAATTTCGTAGACCAGGTGCTGAACACCTACTCAGCATCGTGCCTGCTCTGCACCAACGGGATGTGTCCAGGGCAGTTTTCAATTTTCGTGCAGAGCACAGTCCAGCGCAGCCAGGCACACCTCAAGTTTCCGTCCCTCCCTCTGGCGCAGGGAAGGAGAGAAGGCGTGAGTTGGTTTAACACAGCCGAGTGTCATCTTCACCAATCAAATTAACTCCCCTCCTTGCCTTTAAATGCACTGCAGGGGATACACTGCGAGCGATGCACTGTTGGCGAGGCACAGCGACTGATTGGTCTGACTGATTCCTGCCACCTTGGCCACAGTGCGCGAGAAAGACCCTGTGGCAGAGACGGTCAGAGCCGCTGTTACTTTTACAGCTACTGTGAGAGTGCAGGGGCTATCAGGCTGCGCATAGGAGGCCACGATCCGCGTCATTGTATGGACCATCTCGCGGGACAGATGTTATCTTTTCCTGTGTCATGAACAGTAGCACAAAATTAAGTGACAGATACATTTAAACACAGCAGCTGGCTAATCCATTCATCATGCTTGTGATCCACCTGCATTCCTGGTCTGTCTTCACATTCGGTGATGTAGTCTTTCCCGGGATCTCCTCCTCACCCTCCTTGCAATAAAGTACTCCATCTTTTTTAAATATGTTAAGAATAAAGACAAAAACAGAGAAATGTGGGCAATCACAGGGAAATCCCTAAGACACAGAGTGACTTGCATTTATTCAGTGAGCCTCTCTCTCTGTTTTTTCTTTTTCTTTGGATTTCATGATATGAGAGAAGCCATATATGCTCTGTATTGGATGATGGGGCTGTTTATTGTTGGCTTGTGTGATATGAACTTGTTAGTATGCATCATACTTTCAGCTGCTGTCAGGTTCCACCACCCTGTGCTACTCTGCGATGTGACAGGAAATTAGGGCCCATGGTGTCACAGTGGAATAGTCATGGACCATTTATTTGGCCAGATCACTGAAGAGCAGAAAGTGCTCCTGATCATGAGAGAAAAACTTAATTATCAAGTATCATGAAAATGATGCTAAAAGCATAACTTGTAGCCTGAATGTGCATGGCATGGGGAACTCCACATATAGTTGGATAATTTTAAAAACTCTTCTTTTTTGAGCACTTCAGTCTGTAAAGAGTATTTTAGGGCACTGAAAACAAATTTAGGAAAACTCTGGTCAAGAGGAAGCTTTTTTAAACTACCAGTTTTGGTGTGGACAGGGAAAACATCATTATGGACCTGAAATTTCAAACTCTGCCCCAAACTCTCCTTGGGGTGATGTCACTCCAGGCAACAATATCAGTGTTGTTTACATGTATAAAAACCCATCTGATTTTCACAAGTGTGATTGGTGACCCATAGCTGTTTGCTCCATGGCTGCAGTAGTTATAAGATATTTTGAAACCAACAGGGGTACCCACAAAAGTGTTTACTGACAGGATTTGATCAATCTGAAATTTAAATGGAGAAATATTTAATCAGCATACCTGCAGTGAACCGTAACACCAGTCAGACATGGTGGTATAAATAGATATGAAAATAAAACAGTTTTTGCATAAAAATGTCAAAACACATGCATAACATGGACACAGTTAAAAGGTAATTAATAGCATTTAACAGTATATTTATGCATTTTTGCATGGATGGGTTTTTTTCTACAAGAGCCATCCATGTGGATACTTTTGACAAGAGAGGACAAATACTGTCGTTTTTAAAATACCTGACTACGTGTGAACATAGTCCAAGACACAAAGATGCTGCATGCAAACTGTTCACTCTGCTGTAAAATGGCATACATTTGTTACATCATCAATTTGAAATATTCTGGTTTAAAGAGGGGGTTTACTTTTGTTAAAATTAAACCTGACAGAATGTTTGATAAAGTGCAGGAAATACAAAATCATGGCATTGAACGTCTTTTAATAAACACTTCATAGTAAAACCATTTTACCTTAAACCTGCTTTTCAACAAAGTCTCATATTTAAATCTGCTGACATTGTTTGTACCATTATGTTTGCAAAGACATGGTTCTGCCATGCAGTGGAATCTGAAGCACATTGTTAGCCTAGTCCTGTTTGACCAGAGATCAGCAGGCTTTTCTGACCAGTGACCAATGACGTTGCTGGTAGGAGAAGCTAGATCTACCGGCCTCAAAACACCAAAAACACTATCTGTGATCACTTTGTGTGGACACTATTCAGTTGTATCCAATCTTGTTGATGCAAAGTTCAAACTATTTAAGCCCCCTCCCAAAAAACAAAACATTAAAGTTTGCATCTTGTGGAGCCTATTACAAATCAAAACTCATGAGGTCTGAAGACTGAAAGAGTGCAAGAAAACCTGTACCATGCATTTTCAGCAGTCTAATCATCTTGCTTGTATTAAAGAGTAATGGGCTGAAATGATCAGACCTACTTTACCTTGCGAAGCAGCTGAATTCACCTGTACATGCCATGAATAAGTGGGCTTCATCAAGTGTAACAAACTAGGACATATGCACATCTGGAGTTAAAGATCTCCCAGAAATGTCACAAAGATCTACCTTTAGATCAGGATGCATGGGTTTTTGACCCCTGGCTCAGACCTGAAGGAGAAGTGTTTTTATAGACTCCCAAGAAGCATACACTTTGACAAGGTTTTAGTTTAAAATTTGCCCTGCAGCTTTCACACTCTCTCACCATCCAGGTCAGTGTGTCTCTGTGCGTTAGTAAAAAAGTATGCCTGCATTCATCACGTGTCATCCAGTCCCACATGGAGAGGTCTGTTCCCACACGGTTAAAGAAACGCTGCCCAAAGGTCGGTTGCCCATTCCCAACCAGCTCACCGTTTCAGCGGCTGGAAATCCCCCTGTGCACAAAGAGGCCAGATATGATACCACGGCACTGCAGGCGAGGGAGGGAGTGAGGGACAGTATTGATACGGCAGGCACTGTTGTCTGGGAAAGTCCTTAAGGGAATGCAACCAATTGTTGTTAATTGTATGAGGCCACGTTCTGTCATAAATTCTGCTGGTATGTGTTACTGGTTTTGAATTGGAGACACAAGCATCACTACTGCTGATAAGTCCTTGTTTTTTGTTCTTCTGACTCCTTCCAGTTTTGAGGATTGTGCTATTTTTCCCGGTTGGATTCAAATCAGTCAACTCTCATATAATGTCATCATGTCATGGCAATGACCGGTTTTATTGCTCTCTTTCACATGAAGCTTATCTAATTCTACCCAGAGGCTTCTGTTCATTCATACACCTGAGAGTGCATTTGAAGGGAATATATTGATACTTTTCAACACTAGCCTTGAAAATTCCCCTTGGTATTGCCCATCATGAGGCTGTGACGGAAGTATAATGTGTCAAACAAGTTTAGTTTTCAATGGATTATGTTGTACTTCATTTAAAAGAGTTTTTTAAAGAGGTCATATAGTGCTTCCCTTGTTTAAAATGCCCTTTAGTGTGCTTCACATGTCTCATCCAACTGATTGAGGACTCCTATGCACTAGAAACCAATGTTTGTGGAATGTCAAATTCCCCCTCTCCTCCTATGGATAATGCTAGTAGCTGCCTGACACAATTGAGTCTCACAACCCCTCACAATCAGATCTACCAGTGTGATATCATACCACTGTTTTGTTAGCAGTTTCAGCCCATTGGCTGAGGTTTACATGCCCATAACAGAGCATGGGAATGGTAAGTGCTAAAATGCTAACTAACTTCCTTGCTTTTGGACTCATTCCTGCAACCACTCTATGTTAACTATTAATAGTACCTAAGTTCACATTAAAGTACGAACAACCATAAGGGTCTGAGATAATGCCAAACACATTTTGTAATGTTCTTTAATACAGATTTTGCGCCCATGGCCTCCTACTGATTGGAATTTAATGGGCCCACAAGTTGCACTTCATATCAGAAACATAAATAAAATTGCCCTTGGTTGATATAGGATAGCAGTGAACTGAAGTCCACCTTTTAGTGATTCCTGCTCTGGATTTTCTGTGAATAAGATGTTTTTATCTCATGTGAACTTTCACTTGCAGCGGTAAAAACGCTGTCACAGCCATAATGTATCTCATGTGTTTGAAACACTTTACATATTCTTTATTGTACCTAAAATTAGGAACAAATTATTTAGAGCCTTGTTCTCAATCACAGGCAGTGCTGAAGCTGTTTGGACATACACTTTCAAAGAGCTCATACTTCACCTTAAGTCAGGTTCTTATATTCCCTTTAATGACTGCTATATGTATGTATGTATGTTCACAATTGAAAATGTTTGGTGACAAAATCTAGCCTTCATATACAGAGTCCTTGATAGAGCTGTTTTAGGGCTCACTTTTCCTCTTTGGCCCAGTCTGCTCTTATTAGATAACTGTAATTTTGTAATAAGTAATTGATCAGTTATGCTCTGCTTGATGACATGTTGTCAACAACATTACATTCATAATAATGTCTACACTCTGCAAAGGCTGAGATGGGAGACATGTTACAAGTAGAAGAAGATAACATGTTGATAGTAGAAAATAACGTAACAGCATGGTAAAAAAATGAATCATAGCAAGCATACAGGACAGCAGAGTGCCTGAAGAGTACATCTGATGACTTTAGGCAGAGGCAGGCTAACATTTCCTATTGACTTGCATTGTTTCAGCTAAGATAATTAACAGTGGGAGAGCTTTGCCTGCCTCTTCCTTGTTACTGCGCACACACTCCAAAGAATGGTGTCTATTTGCTTGTCATGGACTCGAGAGTGAGGCAAGACATGAAAGAAAAAAAAGAGTTGGCCTATCCCTTTAAGGGAAAATACCGTGAGCACATATCACAGGTGTTTCTTTTTCCTCATTGGTTATAGTGTGGAAAAGAGGATATCCACTGCTATTTCTTCATACCCTGGGATATGGTGTTACTGTGTTATCACTCAACCAAAGCATCAATATTATACACAACTTACTACCCTACACCAAAAGGGTGGGGCAGGACAAGTATAAGACACTTGAGTTGACACGTGTTGTTCAGTCCTAGTGGTACTCTAGGGATGCACAAGGTGCATTCCCAGTTAGTCCCTTCACTGACACAGAAGGGGATAAAGAAACCAGAGAGGCTGAGTCTGCAGAGGGATCCATGATGCAGCCACAGAGACAGTGTGTTCCCCTGGGCAGCATAATAAAGCTCTCAGTAGGATGACGTGGTTTGAATGCACTTCAGACGGAAAGGGGGAGAGATGTACAGCCCCATATGCATCCACTCACCACATCATATTTCTACAGCCATGAATGAGGCCCTCACACAGTCAGCCCCCATCACTGTCCGACAGTTTGGGCCAAAACCTTTCACAACATGTCTTCGACACAATGCAGAGAAAAAGTCTTTCTTGGGTTTGCAGAGAGCATAACCCTCAGGGAGGACAGGGCCTGTCTTCAGGCTGCAAAAGCATAGAGAGCTTCTGAGAGAGAGCTTTAGAAAAAGAGAGATGGGCCGCTTTTCTCAGAAATCTGGAGAGCAGTGTCATATTACCCTTAGTCCTTCATGTGGTCTCAAGCTTTTTTTAAACCATGTTTGCAATATCTTGCAAGACTGCTTTTACTTTTGTTTTTGTTTTCTTGTTATTCTTCTCTTTTGGAACCTGATGAAAAAGGCCAGAAAATTATGGAGACAGAGCTCTCATCACTTTGGTTATATCTAACTAGACCAAGGATGGAATACTTTGATTACCAAGAGGGCCGCAAAAAGGTTTTTGCACTGCCTGAGGGTCACTGAAAGAAAGAAAGAAAGAAAGAAAGAAAGAACGAAAGAAAGAAAGAAAGAAAGAAAGAACGAAAGAAAGAAAGGAAGAAAGGAAGAAAGGAAGAACGAAAGAAAGAAAGAAAGAAAGAAAGAAAGAAAGAAAGAAAGAAAGAAAGAAAGAAAGAAAGAAAAGAAAAGCTTTTACAAAATTGATTTTACTTACAATCAAACACACAAATAGTGCAGTATTTAATAAGCTTTAAAATAGAATTAAAGCTATTAAGCTTCTTTATTTAATGCATAATGACTGTGGGTGTACAACCTGTGAAGTACACGTTAGCTTGTTTTTTTTTTCTCTCCAAATATAGTAATGACTTAAAATTTACATTTTATCTTAATGCCTCATAAACAAGTTGCAGAGATTAATCAGCTGCAAAATAACAGATTCATTAGCAGTCCAAGGTCACATTGAAATATGTCTATCTCAGTGCCTGATTTATGGAGCTGTAGTGGTATCTTGTTGATTTTTGAAACAAACCATTAGGCTGCATTGACAGAGGTGAAGGGCACATTGCTGCTTTGCCCACCTCTGAATGATATTAATCATCACCAAATAAGGCAGCCTAACATGAACCTGACAGCTATCATGAGGGTTTATGAACCCTGACCAGAAGGTACCACTGTAAACAGAAGGTAAATTTAGGCTTACACCTGTGACATGCACTGTTTTTAGATTTCAGTTGATACAAAGCCAAAGTACACAAACATGGAACAAAGTTCTGTTACTGCAGACGATAGCATGCCCAGACTTGATATTTGTCACTCACCCAACCTATTTGCTCTGAATTACAATAGAAAATAAGAAGATGAAAGAAACAGAACTTGATCAAAAACAGAGATTCCCTGTGTGACTTGGGAACAAAAACTCCCTGACCTGTTTATTAGGTCCACTCTGCTATCACCAGGTGGGACTGAACCACTTTTTGCCTTCTTAACTTCCTTAATTCATCTTTGCATGGATTCAACATGGTGCTGGACCTTTCTTAGAGAACTAGTCCATGTAGTTGCTGCATGTTTTGTTGGCTGCACATCCATGTTGTGAATCTCCCACATCAATTAGCTGCTCTACTTAGAAGGAGGTATATTGAATGCGGAGACCACTGTACTGCACTCCCATTGTCATGTTCAAGAGACCAGTTTGAGATGATTTGAGTTGATGACACGTCTCATCATCCCTGCTGGAAGTAGCTATGCTTTCTAGTCTTTCTGACAACTAAAAGCGTTTTTTTCACTGCAGGTCACCTTTTACCCATTTACTCCCAGATGCACTCACTGGTGGGTGAAGTTTCTTTGTCAGTTATCCATTGTCATTTACTAACACATTCCCTGACATTTCATATCCATTTACACGTCATGGATACAGTAGTGGGAGTAATTTGGTTGCCCAGGGTCACATTGGTGTGTGACAGTCGGAACTGGGCTCAAATCCACAACACCCTGATTGTTAGTAGAGCTTAAGACGAGACTAAGCCACCTGCCCTACATAGGGATGTACAGTTGTACATAGAGTGATGGACGTCAGCAACAGCACTCATTTACTCATGTACTAAGTATGTGTTAAGTGACTCATGGCATCCAAAGAAATACCTTACATCACTACACCATTGCCAGCCTGAAGCATTGATACAATGCAGGATGGATCCATGCTTTCTTGTTGCTTACACCAAGTTCTAACCCTACCATCTGAATGTGGCAGCAGATATCAGTGCTCATCAGACTAAGTAACATTTTTCTGATCTTCATAAGTTCAATTTTGGTGAGCTTGTGAACATTATTTGTGGGCTGCCACTTTTATGAATTCCCAGCTGTGAGCTGTTCTGACTAAGCAGTTAATATGATCTCTATCAGTATTGGTATACCGCTATTAGCCATTCACACGCACATATGACCATTTTCTGTTGCTGCAGAAAAAAGTGTAGCTTGGGCATACCTAATAATTTATCTTTAAATAATTTGCTAAAATATGTTAAAATAGTTTTTATCCCGACTGTATGGCTGTGCATCCATTTGCAATGAGTCAAAGTGATAAGAATGAACATATCAGTAAAGTAGTATATCTTTTTTCTTACTGAGCACTCTGTAGATATTCATAGAAAAATGCAAATATTTTTCAAGTTGTAGATGTTGATGCCTCTAACAGCACTTCCCTTTACTTTGTTTACCCTCCACAGGCCAAGATTTTAGGGGAATTTTCAGTCACTCAGCCTATTTAAAGCCATCATTTGTGTTTTTCTGTGGCTGAACACTGCCTGTTTTTGACAGCATGTGTGTCTATTGTTGTTTCTGTAGCAAGGAGCGCTGTTGTCTGTGGTCTGATTTGGTCAGAGTTGACTAATCTCAAAGGGGCCACATACCAGCTGTGAGGGTTTGCAGAAGTCTATCAGCTCTGATGTGTTGCATGTTCATCTCTACGGAAGCAGATGCAGTCTTGGTGCCCTTTAATTTGACTGGTCTTCAGCCTGATTCTTGCTTTTTCACAGGGCTGGGGAATATTGACCAAAATAAATATATATTTCTGTGTTTCAAAAGTAGGGAGATACATGATATAATATAATACTAAAGTACATTGCATTTTTCTTTCTGCAAAGAAATGCCAAGTTTGTGAACACTTTAAGTGAGTATGAATAATTATGAAGTGAAAGCAGCCATTGCTTCTTGCCAGTACCCCAATCCAAAGAGAAGTCTTAGACTCTAAGGCTGAACATGTTGTTTTCTGGCTCACTCGCATTGTGCACAAGCCTAGCAGTCACAACACTAGGTGTACAGTGTTAGTCATTTGACCTGAAACATGCCACACTGCTACGTCTGTGCAGTTTAATGGAAACCTAATTTGTCTTCATCTTTCTTGCTTTAGATGTAAATAATCAATGAAAAGCTATCTGATATTAAACTCAGTAAACAGAGAACAGAACACTGCGCATCCAGAGTCTGTTGGTCCCCTGTATGCACGCCCAGGCTACAGATAACGCAGCCCCAGCCACTGACACGCTAACGTGATGCTTAAGGCAAACACTCAGAGAGGAAGTTCTGTGTTTGTTTTTCAGAAAGTGTTTACTTTACACCAGCACCTCATCCTCATACTTGCTCTGACAGTCTACTCTATTTATGTCACATATATGCCACTTTAAGTGACGCTGTTATGTGAACAATAGCTGAGCACAGTGGGCTTCATTTAATTTCAAGTCACTATTATGGAGTCTAAATCTAAAACTCAAACTTCTAGAAATAGGCAACAGATGCATTTGTAGATCAGTTATGAAAAACATGTTTAAAGCTGTGAAATTTACACCCCTGAGATGCTTGCCCTCTACTGAGAACATCCCACAGGCACCCTTAAATAGATTTGTCTCCAGAGAACATACCAGAAGAGTTGTATTGGGGAGAGGGGAGCACACAGACCCAGTGGGGTAGTGTAGTGCCTGATTTGCCTGTTTCTGCACGTGTGGGTGTGAAAGGTGAGAGGTGTTGCACTCCCTTATGCCAAGTATGATGTTTTTGTGGAATTATTGTGAATGTCAAAAGACATGATGCTGCAATGCTGAGCTTCGTTGCTGCGATCATGCTAACTTGCACTTTATTAAAGGGCTTTGTGTTCAAATCACTCCTAAACAATATGTCAAAAAGTCAGATTTTTTAGTTTTGGTGTAAAAAGTAAGGGTGTGCCCTAAAGGAGAAGTGATTAATTAATAGGAAAGTTTATTAATGTACGAAAAAGTACATCATGATATACTTTCTTTCATAAATATGGATATACCAGCCACAGTCAACACTCAATGGGGTAAGTTTTTTTTTAATAATTGTTATTATTAGCAATGCTTCTGGTCGTGCCTGAGACCCACACTCGTGTTCTGCAGCATTCTCAAAGTGTATCACATGCAGTGTCATGGTCATGTGCAGTGTAGGGTTGTGTGGGGTGAATAGCTACGTGCTTTCTGTTTGCTTGTGGGTTTTGTTTGGTTCGGTAAGGTTTGTTTGGTCTACTTTTTATGCAAGTGAATTGTGTCAACACTCAAGCCTGAACTAATTTCCCCAAAGTCACAATGTGTCGAAGAGGTGGGAAATTAATCCAAATTTCATTACCTTATAATCACTGCTTCCCACAATTACAGTTCCTACACACCTACTGACCACTTCAATAATTAAACCGTCACTACTGTGTATCAAATAGAAGATGCACAACCTATGTTGAATATCTTTTGATAATTAAAATCTGCGAGCATAAAATGATCTTGCTCAGTTTCAGTTAGCCAACTGCTGCTTAAGAAAAAGCATATTTTAATCTAAAAGTATGCCTTTTCAATTTTTTTGTCCATTTTCTATCGAAAAAAAAAATCTGGACCAGACCATGGCCAAAAAATGAGGTACAAACTGAATCTTGGTAATCATCTACACCCGAGTGATCAGTGATATCAAAACCTACTAAAGCATATTGATCTTCACTATACATGTATTAATGTGTTTATATTTATAAATTGTTAGCATTAAATATTTCTAACCATTATATTAATGTCAAGTCAACCTGAAAGTAAGTGAAAATGAAACCACTTAAGTAATGTAACCTCCGTTCTGAATGTACTTAATGGGATGCACAGCGGTCAGTAATCTGTTTTCTGAGGCGGATATCAGACTTTTATTGATTGTAGATCATAAAAACAAGAGAGCCAATGGTTTTAGCTTTCATCAAACAACACAAAGGTGGCCGCATGATGTGCTCCATACATTACAGGTCCTGGGATGTGACTATTAGACATGCACACATCTAAATTGCAGTGAAAACAATGCATTTATGCTGCAATATATCTTGCAGCATAAATGTTAACACTGACGTCACACTATATCTCATTTAAAAATGCAATAAATTGATAAAGGCTAAACCAAAAACAACAAAAAAGCTCGATATATTTCCTAGCCCTGCTGTTGCACATGGACTTCTCTGTGTGATTATTCGGTTAAAGTCCCCCTCAGTCCTAATCCTCCTCATCTTCACAGCTGTACTGAGCCTTTCTGTGGCTCTCTCCCCAGTTGTCCGCTCAACTGAGAGGACCTTGTCTCCAAACTACCCCCATTCCAGTCACCATTTGGAGCTATAGGAATCCACTGGAATCCCCTTTTGATAAGGAGAAAGAAATATTGCAGGGCCAGGACTCAAGGCAGGAAGCCTGGCTTAAGCTAGGTACTATTTTGGTTGAACAGTCCCATTGTCTATGGGCTGGGGACGACTGACTGCCTGCGGGAGAGGGTGGAGGCTGACGGAGAGAGGAGGAATGATGTTCTGTGTGGAAATCGCACTACCACGCACACTCCCCTTCTATCCTCCCTCCTCCAGCTCTGATCATTCAGAGGGTCCTCTGTCCCCCCTTTCAGTGTGGAGCTCATGGCAGTCACACTCTGAAACATGTGCAAAGGAAGGGGGCAGGGGGGCTATTATGTAACAGTGCCTTCTCTAACAGGAGCTCCTCTCTCTTAAAGATGGAGTGTGACAGAGGTGCAATTAAACGTAGACTACAGCAGGGTAATGCAAGTTCTATATTTGTAAAGAAGATAAAGGGTAAGGCAGTATTGTTTGTTTTGATGAAGTTTATGTATATGTTAGTTGACTGGATCCAAATGTTCAGAATAAGATTAAAAGTAGTAAAAACATCAAAATTTGTATACTTATTATTTTTTACGTTAGCTAAAATCCAATTATGCCAATATCTGTCTGATACCATGGCAAGAAAAATTGAACACCCATAATAGACTGATTTGTGATTATTTATTTATTTATTTGTTTATGTATTTATTGGGGGATTGGTCCCAGTAAGAGGACTATGTGCAAATATATTAGTGGTGTTCCAAATACAGATCTTGACTTTTTTTTTTCAAGATTGATTAATATTGCAAGAAATTTCAGGAACATTTGACAACAATTTTCCGAATTTTCAGGACTAACTCACTTGACTAATGAATGCCTTGGCAGGGCTTTGTGCTCTCTGAAGTATTATAACTGAGAAAATGATTTAAAAATGTATATAATACCTAGTCAGCTTAACCATCATTTTCAAATGATCCAAATGTATTTGAACAATTTAGATGGTAATATCTACCCTTCTTAAATATATGATAAAAAATTCCAAAGGCTTCTGTATTTTTTGGTACCACAGATGAATAAAAAAAATAGAGATTCTTCACTTTCAAAATAAGGATGCATACTGTAATATGTACAATATTAGTACAAGCTGTTATTATCTCAAAAAGTTGCTAATCAGTATTTGCTGATAGGAAGTTCCCTGCCAATATTCACAACCTATATTTGGAACATATATCTTGGCTATTTATTACATCAACAAACTGCAGTTTTGGCAGAATGTTTGAAGTATCACATAAACAGAATATTTCCCATCACTGACTGAATTTTTGATGAACAAAAGAAAAAGACTTGGAGGCCATCTGTCATTATAATAGACTGGACAAAGGGACCATCCAGTGTGCCATCATACTCATGCAGACATACGCGTAAAGTAGCCCTCTCTGTTTTGTGCTCTTAATACATCATGGGGGAGGTCATTTAACCTGTGTAAAAAAAACCCTTTATAGTTAAAATCACTCTGTCACTCAGAGCTTACTGCATCACACTGTCCACACGCTGACAGCGAATTTAGAGGCTGTTAGTGCACGGAGAGTGTGACGCAGTCAGTGCGTAAAAGGCAAGAGTACCCGCTCAGACTGTGTGTGAGTACATTTAAGACTTCTACTCAAATTAGAGGTTATTGCTATCATTTCAACTATGTTTAATTACAATCAGAAAAGAACAATCAAAAATGATGGATAGAAAAATGACATAAGAGAAGAAGTGGCGACCTTGTAAGTCAAAATGACGGACAGCAATTAAAAATTACTTTAAGTGTGTTAATTTGCCTCCAACTCCATGGCTTCAAAGCTCGTTTTTCATTTGCACCCACTCTCCTAAATGCTCCATGGTGACAGCAGGTAGCACACGCAAAATCCACCTTTAAAAAGGGTGGTCAGCAGTACTTTTGCACCCGTTATCAATTGTGCATGCAGTGATAGTCGATCACTTGCAACATGGCCACTATGCCAATATGCAATATTTTAGGTTGCACAAACAATTTAGCACCCATTATTTTGAATCTTAGTAGATCAGGCCAAAGAGAGCTCCCTCTCTCTATTTGTTTCTCATGGATCCTTCAGCACCACAGCAAAGTGACACAATGTCACACTCTCTCATACACTCCTTTATTCAATTTGTTCAAGCTAAGTATGCTTAAATTCACCTGACTTGATAGGTCAAAACCACTGCTGCACAAGTGGGTTGGCTCAGGCCCTTTAGGCCCACTCATTGCGCATCACAAGGCAGGGCAAGAGAGTGGGGGGAGACATGCAGAAAAGAGACCTGAAGTTGGAATCAAACTCAGGCCGCTACACATGGGGTGCACAGATATTTTAGCCAATAAAAAAGTAATTCATTTTCAAAAGAATATATACTATATATATACTACTATATACTATATATATTTATTAAAGGACGGTGAATGAAATGCAAAACTGTCACTGAAGATGTTAGCATCTATGTTCATCTCTGTCCAAGAAGTCACTTCCTGCTGTCCTAATGCTCTTAGGTCCCACCTCTTCTCACTGATTGGGCAGTGCCTTAGACTACGATCAGTCATTGTTGCTTGAAACTTGATGGATGGATGGATGATGGATCTGACTGTTTACAGACATTGAACCAAGTTGATCCGAATGCACTGCAACATAAGGGAGAGAAATATCTATCATATATCTATAGAAATATCTATATTGTTGGCCAATATTTCCCAGCCCTAACATGGACTTCAAAAAGCTATTATAAGAGACAGGAAAGAGATGATGTCAGGATTTAGTCTCTTTTTAGTTCTAGTGGACAATCCCTTTTGTGTTTGGCTATGATGATGCCACGTGCTAACAATAACTGCTTTTAGGAAAGGGTGGGATGACATGATGAGAGAGGGGGAATGTCGGCCTTGGACTTTTTATAAATCGAGATGTAAATATGGAAAGATTTATGTGGAAAGAGGAGAGCCTGCTTGGAAAGAAAGCCCTTGGAAAATGATGTGTTTTCATATCTTTACCGTTATGTTGTGGAGTGCCGGCTAACCCTAAACTGTAAACAGACTTTTAAATAATTGCAATGATAAGTCTCAAAGTAGCTTTCTGTTTCTTCTTTTGAAGTATATGCAGTATGTTTGAGAAATTTCCCAGGCAGACGTGTGAGCATGTGAACTCAATAACACCACAAGGCCACACAAAGTCACTCACCGCACACACAGAGAGACACACACACAAACACGAGAGATGGGAGGGGATTTGATGTATGTTACGGGAAATGTGTTCTTGTTTTAGTTTTACTGGTATGCTGCATCCTCATGGCTGCATCCTCCCAACTGTCAGGGGCCCCTGCTCCTTTAAGTCTGAATCCCTCAGAGACTCTGAGTGGCCTCAGCTCAGACAGGCGATAATGTAAAGCATCCAAACTACAGGGGTTCAAATCAGGATGTTTCCCCGCTGTCTTGGGTCTGTCTGCTTGTACTATCATCACTCTGAGAAAATGAAACTGCTGCAGTTGTGCTGAGTCCA
The DNA here is from genome assembly GCA_036419115.1 of Scarus forsteni. Lineage (NCBI taxonomy): Eukaryota > Metazoa > Chordata > Actinopteri > Labriformes > Labridae > Scarus > Scarus forsteni. Next base: position 43,131,703 of record JAZDUH010000327.1, read on the forward strand.
AGCAGACTGCCCAATGAGAGTCAAAACTATGGCTGATCTCATCGGTTGATTTTTATATTTGAGATACTGGCCAACTTTAGATGTCAGCAAATTACTGTAACATTAGACCAGAATGTTCGAAAATGTGTTCTGTAGTTTTTGTATCGAGTAAATTACTGCGCCATAGGCCAACATCTGAATGTGAACCGCTTTGAACATCAGGTGCATGTCATAAAAACACAAACCAAACAAAACTAATCCATAGCAGAACTCAAGTTCTTCACTACAGTATAAGAACAACCTACAGAACCTACACAATAAAGCTAAGTTATAAATCTGCACTCAAAAGGACTGTCTAAATCTTAAGGTAAGGTAACTATTGTACCTGTTGGTATTTTGGTTTCCAGTGAGTGGATTATCATCACTCTTCACAAACAATATAAATCCAAGGATGGAATAAGACAAGACATTACAAATTGACAACAGTGCTCAACACTGAAAAGGAACCTTGGTAGACAAGATAAAAGATGACCCATGAGGAAAAACAAGCAAATAAGAGCAAGATAATCAATCGATCAGTCAAACTTTATTTGTATAGCACTTTTCATACATAGTTTTGTAGCACAAAGTACTTCAAATAGAAACAAAGAAACAAAATAAATTAAAGTAAATCAAAAGTAGAAAATTGAATACGATGAAAAATACCCCCCCACACACACACGCACGCACACACACACACAATCCACATACAGCACACACACTTACACACACACATACAAAGACATGAAGAGATTCTAACAGAAAACAGAATTAGAGATTGGAGGAAATGCCAGCTTGAAATAAAAATGAGGAAACACTGGAGCTAAGACTAAAATTACAATAAAAATCCTTATAAGGAATTTGATTGAAATGAATGAATATAGTATAAGAAAATAAATGAAATGTAAATAGAATAACATCTTAAATAAAAATACGGTAAATGAGATAGTGTAAAGAAAATTGATGAACAGAGAATGAAATTCCAAACTATGAATCTGAGCTAAAATTGACAAAACATATTAAGAGGGTAAAACATGAATACATAGTTAGTTTAAATAATAATAACAAATATGATCAGCTAAAAGTCAAAATTAAAAGGGAGGTCTTGAATTTGCTTTTGAAAAGATAATATACAACAGGCATTAAAATCATGGTAATAACAGCAAAACAAAATCAACAAGCGATGAATAAAAACAAGAAAGGTACAAGCAAAAATCGAAAAGTGCCTTCAGTGAAGTTATGATAACCATTAAAATCAATAAATGATGGTCAGTAAATAAAAGTACTGCAGTACGCCTTAATTTGGAGGCTAAATGTTACAAGATGTAGATCTCCCTGCTGGCTGCCGGGAAAAAAAAAAAAAGTTTTTTTATCTTCCAGTTTGCAAGATGCAACATACCTGGCAACAAAGCTAAGCCCTGAAGGGAGCAGTGCTCAATATTTGAGTAGATTTCCCCCTAATTTTTCTGGTACAGTAAAATAAATTAAAATTAGGTTCAGTCTCCCCAGTGATTATTAAAAAGCTTGGTAGAAATAAGTTGTTTGATTTTTAATAGCAGTGTATTCTTTGTGAGCAATACGCCATGTACTTAAAAGTTATAAATATAAATGCACCATATAATTAATTCATTTTCTTTTTTCAGAAAGTTAGCTCCACTAAAAGAAAATCCTTCATTGTCTATAGTCACTTCATCATTTGGTAAGTAAATGACAAGAAGTAAACCCATTATATCTCATAAAACAGAATGTAAATGCAAACAGAAATTTCTATCTCGGTTATAGTATGAAGTTTCTCATGCATTACATTTCAAAGAGTAATTCTGCGTTTATACTGAATGCAACTTGCCGACTGAAATCGTGCCACCTACCCAAGTAGCATCATCTGTCCATAACTATCTCATTTTGATCACCATTTCTGTCACTATGTGGTGCCATGTATGCTCGAGTTTCACTGCGAATCAAATATATTAGGATTTATTAGCTGACATTTCAATTGTATCCTTTTCACTAGTCTTCCAACCACAAAACACTGCAGCTGATGGCCCTGCAGGAGCATCATCTGTGAGTTCATTGTGGTCCAGGGTAGGCCAAACTAATATACTAACTAACTCGTGTTTCCCACACTGACATGGATTGTCACTCTGTGAACTGGAATAAAAGCAGTCTGCCACGGGTTCTGTCACATTCCCATACAACACTGATTGGCTGTTGCCACACACGATATCACCTGAAGTGCTCAAACTTTTAACTTTGGTAACCAAGCGACAAGTGACACGGTCATCCAGAGTGTGCCCATCACAACACGGGTGGGTTTGTTCCCGCCCAGTTGTGGCTGTACATTGACTTTACATGGAGAGTGGTCACCCAGGTTGCAAAGTTGTGTTTGGTGTGTAGGTGACTTAAGTCAAGCTTCTATATCTTAAAGGTGCTATGAGGAGAATCTATTTCTGGTGACATAAAGACTCTGCTACCCATGAGCAGGTGCGGCAACTGTCGTAAAGACGTGACCCAAGCCAAAGCGTGTGTTTGTTGTGATGCTAATGAATGCAGCTCGGACCTTCCTTAGAACTCTGCATTGCTTTACAACTTATTTTTTCAACAACTTACAGGACGCAAAGCAATGAGGTAATGTATCTCTGTCTAGTTACGTAGCGGTAGGTTTTGATGTGTGACAACAAGCAATTTTTGGAAAACTCAGTATCATAGTTTTATAGTTGGCTACGTATCACTACTTACAGCCCGGTGCTCTAAGACATGTCTGAATAATATAAATTTGCTCTAGTTTAAATTGTCTTGTTCCCGAAGTTGAGTATCCAGGCCAGTCCAGCTAAGGAATAGCATTTATAGATAACCTATTTTGATGCTATAAAACTCATCTTAAAGTGTGTATTTCGATCAGGCATATATCTAAAAGTAAGACTTTTTTGTAATTACTTAGAAACTCACCATAACATCTTTAAGATGCAAAAATAAAAAATGCTCCACCAAACACATTGTTCTGTTATACGTCAGTAGGGGCCCTCAAACCTTTTAAAAAAGAGGTAAATCCAAAATTTCTAGAGGCTACTTCATTAATCATGATAATGTAGCAAATTTAATGAGTTAAAATTTTTCAATTGCACACTTATAAACAAGAGTCGCTTGACTATCTTTATGTGCATAATAAATGTTTCTGGTAAATTCTTATTTACTGTCTTCTAATACATTTTTTTTTTTTACATTTAAATGTGTTTTCATCATAACTTCTCAATAAATGGTAATTTGCACTCTTTAAAGCTCTTCAAAAAAAGTTTGGTTGATTGGTAAATAGGTCGATTATTTCTCACCTTTTTTATTAGTTGGTGTTGTATTTCATACTGTTGAAATGCCATATTTGTCACCTTTACGACAAGGTAGAAGTTGTAGGGAACCGGAATTGTAGTACACAGAGTAAAAGCATTATTTGGCTGATACTATTTTCAAACTTTGGACCAAATTTGTGAGACTAATGAAGCCAAAGACAGATGTGAGAGCATCCCTGGGACACAACACCATAAGAACATGAGCTCCTCGCCTTGGTGTCACTAATGAAGCGCAGACTTTCTTCCAGAGGAATAGGAGATTTTGACACAATAAATTGGGGTGCTTCCCATGTGATGTTGGCAACTGGTCCTAGGTGTTCCCTACCTCTAACCTACTGTCAGTTGGGATAGACTCCAGCCCCCAGCAATCCCAAAACGTACAGTCAAATAAATAGATAATGGATGCATATGTTCTCCTTTATTTTTCAAATGTATTGTTCTGAAAGTCCAGTCGCTGTCCTCCCTCAGGCTAACCAAGAGTAAGTCTTAAGCAAGATTTATTGTATTAATTTATCTGTGGTTTTAATATATCAAACATTTGTAAAGTGCTAAAACATTTAGATACATTCAGCTTGCTTTTTGCTTCTGTACATTTGTAAACAATAGTGTCATCTGCATACACTTGAATGTGGTCATGGGGAGATCATTAAAAGAAATCCAAACAAAATTGGTCTAAGAACTGAATCCTGAAACCTCCACTTGTTGCCAATAATGTTATCATCTTGTTCATTTTCTTCATTTTTACCTGCTACATTCTCACATTTTCTCAGCCCTGATTCCCCTCCTATATCCCATATCCTTGCATCAGTCTGGTAAAATAACACTCCAGTAGTTGCCCTGAATGGAACAGACTCCCCAATGAGAGTTAATATGGCTGATTTCTTAGTGTGATATTTCCTGCGGTATTGACTTATCTTAGATGTTTGCAAATGGCTGTAACATTCAGACATTAATCGCTGGGCAATCAGGACTAAAACAACACAGCAACAAGCAAAAGCTTCTCAGCGTCCACTCAGAAGGCTGCACAAACAAACAAGATGAAGGTCAAAGAAAATGCTCTGGGCTACAAGTACGTCATGTGTGGGCCACCGCGTTCAGAAGCATTAAAGGCAACACACAATCACGTCTAAGCACACAAATGTGTAGTTTAATAGTGGTCATTGAAGCAGTGTACATGTACAGTCAGAGACACACTCCCTATATTCACCCCCTCAGACTACAGGGGCCTCCGTATGGCTTACATGCACACCCACGCGTTCCTGTTGCTGCACTCATCTTACTGCCTGCTCCGGCTGAGCCACTGAGCCAGCTGGTGATAACAACACTTCCTCCATTCTTCCTCCTTGTGCTTAGCTGTTGTGCTCTCTACCATCTGCAGCAACTGGCTGGAGCTGAAGCATCAGGTTACCCTCACAACTGGTTGGATTCAAAGATACACAGGACACACAAGCACAGACCTGATCCGAGGGAATGTATGTGTTTCAAGATGGGTACAGATGTGGGGGGCATGAGATATGGGAATTCAAAAGCAGACAAGCTCTCGGCATTCTTGATGTGCATTTATACTCAGGCTTAAGAACATTATTGTCATGAGAAAAGAAGGAGAAAGTTCAGAAACTGAAGCTTTATGTGTTTGATACCTAGACATTTCTGTAATGGGACATGCTTTCAGTTTTTCATATTTCAAGGTACTTAACAGTTCTGAATCAATGACAAAAAAAGAAATAAATGCGATCACATTTTTAACCTAAAGATGCTACACTTAATAGAGCAGTACTGTGCAATTGAAAGTGATAATGCACAGGTTGGAACAATGCAGTGATACAACCAACAAAGATTTTAATTTCTGAAACCTTCATGGCTAAATACAGGTTCCAGTTGAGAACCATTTGCAATATTCCTCCAAAAAGTTTGGAAAAGTTATTTTGGTTGAGTATTTTTCCCCTTTCAATAGCACCAGTTCATATTGTATAGTATTTGATATTGTTTGAAAGCCTGATTAGTCACCTCTAAAACGAGAAAAAACTACTGGAGATCGTGCATTCGTGGAATGTGCAACAAACCTAAAAGTGTGAGTAGTGTCCAATGGATGGATAGATCAAAATGATGTAGCTTATGACTCCTCAAGGGTAAACCAAAGCGTGCCTGAACCACTGCTCCAAAAAAGTGGCTAAAAATGTCAACTTCTCTGCAGAAACAGCATGACTTTGCAGAATTTAATCTGAATGCTGCTAAAGTCGAGCCACTGTCCCACTTTCTTTTTGTCCTTCCTCTGCATCCTATTTCAAACAACATTCATACTGTTTGACTGATTAGTCAGCAATATATAGGCTTGTCACAATAACAAATTTTGCTGGACGATAATTGTCCAAAAAATGATTGCCGATAAATGATATTATTGTCAATATTATTTTGAAACATCATTTTTTTCATTAATGTAATTATATTACATGTCATAATAAAGAGAGTACACTGTATCCAAAGCAATAAACTTTAATTTCTGAAGAGTATTTAACTGCAATTGGAAGGTCAAGAGCTCATTCATTCATTCATTTTCTATACCCGGCTATCCCTTTCGGGGTTGCGGGGGGCCGGAGCCTATCCCAGCTATCATCAGGCGAGAGGCGGGGTACACCCGCCAGTCGATTGCAGGGCAACAAAGAGAGACAGACAACCATTCACACTCACACTCATACCTAAGGACAATTTCGAGTCGCCAGTTAACCTAATGAGCATGTTTTTTGGTCTGTGGGAGGAAGCCGAAGTGCCCGGAGGGAACCCACGCATGCACAGGAAGAACATGCAAACTTCACACAGAAAGGCTGTCCCAACCCAGGAATCGAACCGGGAACCTTCTTGTTGTGAAGCACGCACTCTACCAGCTGCACCACTGTGCCACCCAGTCGAGAGCTATTAAATGAAATAAGTTGAACAAACAATATAATAAATTTAACAAACAAAATGAGAGAAAAAAGACTTGCCAACGACGTGCCATCATTCATATTCGTGTTTGTTTCCTTGTTACTCCTCACAACACTCACCTCTGCTCTCTGTGTGTACACGCAAGCGCCCCGGTAGACAGTTGCACAGACTGGACCATCTTCTCATCCAGCCTGTTTGGTAGAAAGAGAGGAGGAAAATAAACATGCATGCACATGTCAATTTATCAAGGCCAGCAAACTTACCAAGGACATTTTTATTTATCGTTAATTGATCTGTTGATTATCGTGACTGGCCTCGAAATATATATTTTATATTTTCTTTTTTAATCTCTAAGTGCACACATTAAGTTAACAATTGCGGGCAGATATGGAACTGGTGACTGATACAGTATGTCACCTGTTCCCTTTATTCAATGGACATTATTACAATGCATTGAACAGTGTTTACCCTGCACTTGTGTGTGTTTTTTCTTGTGGACAGTATTATTTTTGAAAACAAAGGAGATATGCCTATATGAGGACTGCCTTATACGGCAAGTAAAGGACAGTACACATAAAAATACTCCAAGAGACAAAATCAACTCGACGGCTACATGATTGTGTAAACCAAAAGCACACCATCCAATTAGTGTCAACTGTTAAGGCCATGCATGTCTGTTGATTTTGTAAAGACAGAGGATCTCTGATTTGCAAACAAACTCTTAATGATGATTATGCACTGGTTAGTTTTGGATGACAGTTAACTGACAGTAGTGGAGAGAAGAAGTGTCTGAGGGGTATGGTAAGAGAGGGAAGACGAGTTACTTTGAGGGAGACAAGAGTGGCATGTGGCTGGATGGTATCCTTGGGAAAGTTTGCAGCTCCCTCTCCCACTCTCTGGATCTTAGCTGGGGACAAATACCACATGGAGCTGAGAGGAAGCCCGCTGGAGTGTGCAGGGCCGCGAGCACACAGGAATGTTTCACTTCAAATGGAAAATGTTCACAGCTGTTAGTGAGGCTATCTCTCTCACTCTGTTTCTCCATCTCTATCTATCCATCTCTCTCTCTCACTGTGTCAGAAGTCTGCGGCTATGTTTAGCTCCGCTCCTCGAGTGCATGTGATAACCAATATTTTTAGATCTGCTGCATCTCAGTTTGTCTTTTATCCTGAATTTGAGTTAACCATCTATAAACAAGCTAACTCTTTCAGTTCACCACTATAATCTGTATTTTAATATGGACACTGCGAGGGGTCACATTTTTATTCCATGCTAATTTTTACATGGCCACTTACCCAAACACAAAGAAAACAATCAAGTTATGTAGTTCAGCTGGACACAAAATGGCTGTATATCAGTTGGGCACACAACACAAGATAATAAGGTTTGCTCTCTTTCTGATGAATATAGGTTAGCTTTGGAACGTGGCACACCAGATAGACTGTTTAATATATACTATGGAGAGTATATTCCTCTAATCCATCAGGGCAACATCCCATTGCAGATGTTAAGGGAGAACAGAACCTTTCAAAGCATGTCCAGCAGGTGAATGGGCGATTGTTTTGTCAATCAAATTCATTACAGGCGAGTCAGATGTGGTAGGCAGGCAGTACTGCTGAAGTGTAAATTGCAAAATTTGAGCCACTTATGAAAATAAACTCTCATCAAAACATGTCAGAAGTGAAGAAAAACTATCCTAGCCATTGATGACTACTCTCAGTGTTATTTTTTTTTTATTTGAAAAAAAAAATGCGATCCACATCAGACAAAGTTACTATTCAAGCTGTTGGCATCTACGGTTATCTCCATACAAACTGTCACTTCCTGCTGTTGTCACACTCTCAGTTCCCTAGCCCAGAGGATGCTGATTGGGCCGTGCTGCTCCAGGCCGAGCACAGTTGCTGTAAGTTGGATCATTACAAGGTGGATCTGACTGATTAGAGGCATTGCACCAGCTGGATCAAACAAAAAAAAGTGCAATTATTATACAAAATCATAATTCATGTGCTTGAAAATTGAAACAGAAATGCAATGAACAACTGAAGCCACTTCAGTTTTCCACAATTTCCTTGACTGAGTCTTAACTGGTCCCTGACTGGAACATGATGGGACCTGCCCATGATCATGGCTGTGATGGGATCACCCACCATGACGTGACAAACACTTGTGGACTGGTAGGGATGTAATGATATGAATATATCATATCACATTTAGGGTGACCAAAATACTCACTGTTATCATTATTGAGTTATTGTTGCAGTCAAAATGTTCAAAAACGATTTACGCACACCTTAATTCAATAAACCCTTTTAATACTAATAATTAAACAGGCTTCCTGGACTTTTTGTCATTTTATTGTCAATAAATGTGCAAGGAATGTTTTCATTCTTTCTTGCGAAACAAAACTACTACAAATTTGGCAAGTATTGCCATTATTATGTTATGAATGCTTAAAAAAGTGTAATTACAAGAAAAAAATAAAAACGGATTTGAACTTCCAACAGGTTTCTCTTCGCAAACAATTGTAAATGAAGATTGACGTTTTCTTTTATTTTGGAGTGATGATAGTCACCAACAGACCCCCACCTTGTTGGCTCAGCTCACTTCCCGCCCCTCCCCCACAAGCCTCTCAACTTCCATAATGCATTGGGACTATTTAGATGGCATTGATACTGGAGGAGTTATGGCAGTTTGAATTACATACATTGTTTCTTTGCCAGGGACAACTTGATATTTTGCCAAGTATTTTTTTTTTTTAATTTAAAAATTATGTAAATTTAAGAATGATCTGCAGTCATCAGATCCTGACCCTCTTCACCTCTCTGGTTCCTTTGCTGAGATAATCTTTTTCATCAATCCAGCCGGAGCTTACCCATTGCAAATCTTACCTCTCTCACCCACACAAGTCCAAGTCTCACAGCTTCTGTCACATTCAGCAGACTACAGCAGAAAAAAGCAGCTCCACTGCAGTTCTGTCAGGAACATTTTGTCAAGAAAAGACATGAGAGCAGTTATTTGAATCAGTTTATTTGCATTCATTTGCCATTTTTTAACTTGGTGGTATGGCTCTAATTGGGTCTATCCCTGCCTTTCCACACACCAGTAGTGGAAGCCCTCAGCAGGAACAGAGCATTTTCTTGCCCACGGGGAAAACATGTGGCAGGGAAAGAAGCAGCAAAATCCTCTAAGAACAAGTGTGTCAACTGACATTGATTAAATCAGAGAATAGCATCAAGGAGGAGCTGAGGCTGAGGAGGGCTACAAAGCAACTTGCAGCAGGAGCAGTGTGGAGTAGGCAGGCTTGAGCCAGTAAAGTAAGGCAGTGCAAGTGAATTCAGCCAGTGAAAGATTAAGGCAATCCTATGGCTTTTAGCAATTGTGGGCTAGCTTTGAATCACCTGTTATGCTGGCATGTTAGTAATCTTTTCTGCAATCTTCTTCCAAAGAAAATGCCATGATCCATTTGTGGCCACATTGCCACTTCCACAAATTGAAGACAGTATTTAGCTATGGAGATGCATCATGGTCCATCCAGCACCTGCAATGAGACTGTCATCCATCCAACCTTTTTGTGCACTAAAATACTGCCCAGGTATTTACAGTGCACATCTGCATTAGTAAGGCATGCATTGGAACTTGATGGAAAATATGCTTTTGTACAGTAACCTGTGTCCATAGAAGACTGTAAACTTCCTAGCAACTGACCCCCCATCACTCACCTATCAACCAGCTTTGTGTTTGCACCCAATTTCACAGACACACATACACAGTTTATATAGAGTGAATATATACAACACCACCCACCAAACCACCCACAGACTCACCCACAGGCTTAAACCAAGGTTTTCTTTTTTCTTCTAAAACCACTTCCCTGCCTTTCGCCTGCTCCTGGTGACGACACTCTCTTGGAATTCACCCTCTGCGCTGGTGGTGCTCTCTGAGAGGGAGACCGACTGTGTTGTTCAGATCTCTCTGTGCTCAGCAGCCACTAACTAAGACCATTTGGTGTCTCCTTTCTCCAAAATCTTTTCTTTACCCCCCTGTTCTCTCATCTGCATTCACTCTCGCTTTTTTCTCCATTTGTTCTCATCATGTCTGGGTTATGGCAAGTTTACGTTATTTGGTTTGAAATCAGGCCCCCTGTGAACGTAGAGGGTCTGCAGAAATATATCAGCGTATCAACATTACCTGAGAGTTCGCTAAATTGTGCTGAAATTAGAAGGGGTGATGGGGTCTTTTACATTAGCGTACGCTAGGTACCCTAAAATCACCTGAATTTGTGGATTATTTTCCATTTTTTTTCTAGAAACTATGCATGAAATATACAAAACTTTTTGCCATGCATGTGTGTGTCCAGTGGGTGTGTGCCCAAGAGACATGGGGGGCATGCTTTGGGATCCTCCAGAGGCCTGTGAAGGGACGGCCTCCTCCTCCCTAAACCAAGACTGGCTCTAGATTGATGGGGGAGGTGTTGCCTCTGCTCACTCATCCATCACACACTTTATTTGGGTTTTAGAGGAAAGGAAAAGGGAAAAAAGAGGGAATAAAGGAAAAAAGACTTCCAAAAATATCAGAGTTGGGGGGCTGGGGTTGGGAGGGATGAGGAGTCGAGTGAGGGGAGGCCCCTTGGCCTGTGTGGTTCTCCTCTTCTGCCCCCGCTCTCTCTCTTTAAGCAGATGCTGGAAAAGAAGTCTTACCCTTGTGACCCCCGGGCATTCTCTAGTCCCAGGACTGATAACAAAAGACAGATAAAGCCTAATGGAGGGGGGAAGATTTAGTAAAGATTAGCGAGCAGGTTTGTGGTGTCTACTTAAGGTTCTGGCTTATGTGGGTGTGCATGCTCATGTTTATCTGTGCCTAGTAAATGTGGGGCACTAACTACGGATTATGGGACAGGGGGGTTTGAGAGTGGGTAGAGGTCTCCAGGGTTTCATGATGTGACAGGAAAGTGAGGGGAGCGGAGTCCTTAAAAATGATATGGGTGAAAAAAGATTGCAGTGTTAACTTTTCTCAAATCACAGTCCGAGCAGCAAGAGCATCCAGCAGCTCAGTCCAGGTAGTCTGAATGATTTACCTAGCAGCTTTCCAAAGTTCAGCTCTACCCAAATGGACTGTACTCACTTATGTTACGGTTGCACTTCATTTACTATTACTTTACATACATAGGTTGGGTTTCTTAGCAACACTGCCAAAGCTGATCCTGTGTTGTCTGAATCAAACAGCAAAGGAGAACATGACGTTTAACTGGCTTTCTATCTGCTGCTTTTTGTCATAGCCATTATTACTTTTGTACTAGTGACAGTTGCAGGCATAAAGACAAAATACTGTTGCAAAGTAAAAGATGGATTGCAGAGCCTACCAACTGGTGGGATTTCAGTTTCATATGACATTCCTCTCTGGTTATCCAAGTGATGCCTTCACCAATACCTTGGTGTAGGCATTACAGCACTAACCTGCTGCAACACCATGCTACCCAGGTTACATTTTCTATTTTTCCAAAGGCATAGATACTTGTTAAAACAGTTTCATGAACAATTCCTGCCAACTGTATTGACATGTTTATAAAAAAAAAAACAAATGTAAGCCAAAGTCTATATTCTAGTCAATATAAATAAGAGTGTAAAATGATAAACATTAAAACTTTGAATTAGTCATGCTGTAGCTGTCTGGTCTTAGCACGGTACAGTTGTGGGACTTCATTGAAATCCTTTGTGGCAGATTTCTACATATTTACTTCATGTTTTCTTTACGGGGCTTAACTGATAAAAGTGGAAAGTCATGTGTGGCCCCTGGTATGCCTTTTGCCCATCCCTGCTTTAAATGGTCTGGTTGTGTTGAAAGCCAAAGAGGCTCAAGAAGTACTCCGAATAACGACTAACACAACATGTAATTGTGTTTTCCCATAACCTGTGATAATGTCAGACAAATTAAAGTTGGTTGTTGGAAGAGTCACAGCATCAATTATATTTTCACCTTACTTGGAATTTTTCACAAAAAGTGTCAGGAACAATCCCTTATAGAAAGTGAAAAAAATAAAGAGGAGTTGGGAAAGGAAAAGCCACTAACACATAGTGAAGAACCACCAGTATTCAAGATCTCCATACCTATACTAAGGTGCTTCCACATATACACTAAACTGAAAATTTCCAGAGTTTTCCAGACTTAGCAGCTTGTATCAAAATACATCTTCTACCTCAATTACCCCACTTTCACACATGATGGATGCACTCAAAGACTTTTGTTATTGTGATCAAGATTTAGAACAATGCTGGAGCTCTGATGCAGACTAGACCCAGTACAAACAACAAATTTATGAGCATCCTTGGCTTTAAATTGTTCACAAGAAGCTCAGGCTGAGTGTCAGTAATAGAGGACGATGTGTTTGGATGAGCAATGGGGTGGTTAATGGATGAGTCCAATAAGGCAGAAGGGATTTAGCATTTTAGTACTTAGGGGTGTCAAGACACCCTTAAGCGCTAAAATGCGTGGGATGTTAGAGCAGAGGTGTACTGTCCTGGAGTTTTGACCACTGTCACACAACATCACACTCCCTTCTATTTTGGATGAAAGGAAAAAAAATAATGCCATTCAGCATTCAACTCAATGGACATTTCAGTAAATAACAATAAATGTCCCCATGCTAAACTTAAAACTAAATATTAGACTAAATTGTCTACTGCCATGTAGTGGACAATTTTAACTAGGCTTTAACTATATTTTTTTCTTTTCTTTATTTTTTTTGTACATCTGCCAGACATTTTATAAAACTTTATCTATCATTTGTAACAGAAGCATATTGTGGGCTAATGCTAATGCTCGGTAAAATTGTTATCAAAAAATATAGCTGTTTGGTTATCTAATAAACAATTAATGTAAGCTGAATATGTAGGTTAAAGGTAAGATTAAATTGGATTCTTCTGGTTTGAAATATGTTGATTAAAGTCTTTAGAAGTATAAATGAAATTAAAGAAAGGAGGATCTGCATGACAAGTGCCACAGACTGGAGATTTACACACATTAGCCGCTGGTATCTTCTGATCTTTAAACATCCTCAAGTGTTCTTATAAAACTATCCTGATATCTCACCAAATTTGACAACATAGGTTAAAAATGTACACACCTGGATCCATGGGGAACCTAGATGTTCTCATTTCTTCCAGTTCCCATTAGTATTCAAGCCATTTATGATTTAAACCAGTTAGGACCAGATCCACGAGAATGGATTGCTCCTGCTTATAGCGCCATTATTTGCACAGAGTTAGCTCAAGCAATCTGCCCTGTTTTAGTGCCTGATCCCCAAAAGAATTTGCCCTAGTCATATGCCGGTGCTAACATGCTCATACAGTTTGGCAACTGAGCGCACGTTGCGCCTCTGATTGCAAAATAAAAGCAGAAAATACAACTCAAATGACCTACTGGCTACAATCACTACTGCCATGATTCCCGGAGAGTCCTGGCATGACAGCCCTTATATAGGCTCTGCTCCACAGTTACCACCAACTCAGTGCAATTTGCAATCATTTTGAGCAAGAGTGGGGGTGAGAGAAGGAGAAAGAGAAATTGAGTGGATTTAATACATGGGTCTCACTAATGTTAAGTAGAACCACTTTACTGCCTGTGGCAATTAGCCCAGGTCTTTAGGATTAAGTGGTATTTGCAACGAGGCTCATTTGCATAGGCAGAGGGCAATTTTGTGCTGGATATTATGAATATTCCCTAATTTACATGCATAAAAATTGAACCGCCACAGCCAGGAGCAGCAGTGCAGTTTGTGTTAAGTATGTATGCATTTCACCCTTTGCATATGTTTTGTGGATTGCACGCTATTTTTTTCTGTCATTTGCACAGGTTTAGCGGTCACAAAAGCACTGCAATCTTTTTGAGGATCTTGCACTTAGTGTTTGAGACTATTCTGTGTTCATACAAGTATCCTAATGTATCTAAAACAAACAGCTGTCATAATCCCTGGAAGATTACAAAATTATCTTACTTGCCTGATTATTTTTTCCTAAATCTAGCCTTTCTGTAAACCACCAATCCATATGCTTTCTGACTGCTGTGCAGGGGCCATTTCACCTGTTCTACACTCATTTTTCTGTTTTTGAGTCTTCTTGAGGATACCAGCCTCCTCGGACAGCTTCAGTGACATTTTTGTTTCATATTCATACTACTTTCTGCTACTGTATTGGCTCAAAATTGCAACTCTGCAGTAATTATTGTCTAAAATGCAATGTAGCCTATTGACAACCGTGGTACTTCTGTCGTTAGTCACGTGTATGTAAGTTGTCAATTGATTTGATTTGATAATCATTTTTTTCAAACATATGAATAATCAAATTTTGTAGTTCAAAAACAAAAGACAATAAATGAAAATGTAATCTACAGAAATGTTTTAAGTATTAACACTGTTGATGTTCCAAATGGAGTAGGAAGAAGCTAGGCTTATCTTTTCATTGCTGTATTATGTAATGACTAATCAATTGCACTGGGCACTCACACTTGTCACAGGAAGTGTAGGCCTGGAAAACTCTTTGATTTTCTAGTGTGAATTTACCCCTAAAGTCTTACCTGTTGCTGTACAACAGATGCTAAAATACAAGTTAGATGATGATGAAAAATATCTCTGAAGGCTTTTGCACTCTATATAATAAATACATTGCCCGTACAGGTAGAAATGGCTCTCTTTTAATGGGACATCTGTTGCCTTGCACAGCACAGTTTCAACATATACAAGCTCTGTATCCTGGCTTTTGTCTGAACAGCCTGCAGGAAAGTTGGAGTGCTTAAAAGGCTCTATCAAATAAAGAAATCTCTGTTTGCCATTATTGCTGCTGTCAAGCTCGAAGGTGGCTTGTAAAAACTTGTGCCAAACTATTACGAGTGGTATTATAAATAAATAAACATGGAAAGAGAGGGAAATTACTCCCTCCTGAGATTACACACTGGCCTTTCTCCATGTTGTTGTGCACAAGCCAATACAGGTTTTCTGACAAATTTGTTCTGCTGCTGTTTGTGATCGTCAGCATTTTTTTGAATCTGTTGATGTCAGGATATCTTTGCAGAACAAACACACAATCACGTAAATGTGCATACTTCTGTTTATGATTGTTACTCTGCCCTATGGTTAAGTATTGAAATAATATGTTTTCCCAATATAGGCTGCATTTGCCCTTAAGCTGAAATTAACCAAGTCAAATCCCACAGTTTTGTGATGTAAAAATATGAAAATGTGAACTTTGAGCAAAAAGAAGACAAAGTTGGCTTATCTTTATGGGCCTGAGAGAGTGTTTGTTTCCTCTGAGAAGCTTTTCCAACTGCAGACCTCATGGTAGAGCCCCCAGAGGTCCTATTTGAATCACAAATGCCTTTCCTTTCCCAATCATTCACAGGTTTTGGTCAGCTGGGGAATTTTGGGACCCATTAAAGCCTGGTGACAATGACTTTCACCCCTGGGGCCACTACAGGGGTCCACCCCCCTACTGACCCCTCCATTACTGGCCAGTCATGGCTCCTATGGCCCTACTCCTTGGCTCTGATTGGTTCAGAATAAACCCTCTGGGGTCAATGTCTCTGTTCTCTGTGACACTCTGTTCCCCTTGCTGCCTTGTTCTGGCTGAAGTCGGGGCTTATCAAAGACAATCTAGTTCTGTCATAAGGCCAAATCATCTTGACACCCATTTAGCATGCTCATCAGAGGGCAGCTATGAATATTCAAGATGGTGCCAAGGGCCAGTGAGAGGGGATAAGAGTGACAAATAATGGGGCATGAGTGTCTCGGACCCAGAGACGAAGAAAAAAAGGAAGACTTAACATGAACAAATGTTTATAAAACAACAGGAAACAACCCTAAAACAGAACATATGATATGTCACTGACAAGAACCTGGGGCAACCTCAGATGATCAGACCAAAGAAATACAGGAATGAAGTTAAGTGCAAACTCATAATTTGAGAACTACGTAAATCAGCAGCATATTACAATACATTGGACCAGAGGACACCGACCACTGGTACCAGGCCATTGATCTTATGGCACTAGGCTGTAGAGATACAAGTATAATTATTAACATTACCTTTTTTTTGATCATGAAGAGCAACTGTTGTTTTGTTGAAAGGATAGTCAGACCCTCACATATCCATCAGTGTAGCTTCACTGAGCAGAATTTACTCATAGACTTTCTGTCCCCACTCTTGTATGCAGATGTATCAGCCTGATTTGATGTGTTCAATCAGGCAGTTCCTTCTTGCAAAGCAGTCTACAAAAATTTTGAGTTTCTCATACTGACAAGCTGTGGGAGCTGTGACTGAGATGACAGCGGGAAGTAACTGCTTGCACAGAATTTAGCATACTCCACCTCAAGATAGCCATTTAGTTTTTAACTCGAAAAGGAGTCTTGGGATCTAGTTACTCTAAAATTTTCACTGCTGTGTCAGTAATAATAAAGCAAATTCTCAAGTGGAAGAGGCAAACCCTTCTCTTTGTATGTGTCAAGAAAAATACTGAGAAAGTGGAAGCACAATGGAAAGCTTTAGTGCTGTTTGTCCCAGGCTTTTTCTTTCCCTGATCCTCTGGTGACATTGACCGCTGTTTGGTTATGAATATATCAGATCTTGTGAGAACAAGAGAGCCGAGCCAGGAAGGAGCGACTTTGTCTGAATGAGCCTTCTTGTCTCCTTGACACCGATGTCAAAAACTTCTAGGATCCCATCCAAACTAAGACAAGTGATCATTTGGACTTTGAGAGAGCGGCACTTTTCCAAGCTTTGATGTTTCAGCCCTGAAAGATTTTAGATGGAGACATGAAGGGTTGTCAGGGGCCTTCTATCTCCTTGAATTTCAGAGATTTATGAATCCACATGATGTTTGCATGTATTTGTCCACTGCCTGTTTTCTGCTTGGCATAATGTTGTTACAAATAAAGGAATTATATTTATTAGGAAATCTCGTAGGCTTGATAAACTTGTTTAAAGCTTTTCACAATTTGTTCCTGTCCTCCACAAATTAAATCTTGCAGAATTTTCTGTCTAAGATTTGCCACTGAACAAATAGAATGAAAGAATTAGACGTAAGGTCATTTCAGATTTGGGCCCATGCATGAATCCTAGCACACTATACTAAGAAGTGTCTAAAAATTTTAAATGTAATCACTCATGAGTCAGCTCAAAGTGGAGGTCTCTGGTATGATTCATGGGTTCTTTTGCATGATACGCTGGAAATGCAGACTCAACCATGCTCACATACCCAATGCTGGTCAATAAGTAGAATGAGAACAATTCAAAATGTCTCCTGTTTCTCAAAAATATGTTTTTTCTGTGTAGCATGGGCTCATTTCATCTGCTGAACAGCATGGTAGATGTAATTCTAGGTAAACTTCTCTACTGCAGCACTTCATCAATTTTTGGTTGAATGTGGTATTAATGAGGGAGGCTGAATATATATAACATACAGTGAGTGACACTCTAAAGCTTGCCTTGTGAAATGTTCCAGAACATTTGGAAATTGCTGAATATCTGTGAAACGATGAATGCTTTACTTCTGAATAAGAGGCACACACGTGTTAATTTAGTTTATTTGGTGTAGATTTTTTTGAATATGCTAAGAAGAGCCACAAAAAGCATGACAAAAAGGTCCCTGCTGCAGTTGGAGTTATATGATGTGCTAGAAAAACACGTAGTCATCTTTATGTCAGCCTGTTATTTCCCATATCCTCCCCCTTATCGGATTTCATATCATAATTGGCTTACTGTTTCTCACTTTGATTAAAAAGGGGTAAGAGCAGGACCACTCACTCCTCAATATAGTCCTAACACTAGAAACACACGCAGACGCACAAAAAAAATAGTTCACCACAGTTCTCATAACATGTAATCTGTAGCTAGTGTTTATTTTTGACTGAGTTTGATCATTGTTTAGCTGTCTTTAGCTTTGGCCTTTACTTTGCTGCTACTAATAGTTTTTGACCAAAATGTCAAACACCAGTAGTTGGATCATGTAACAATAAATAATCACAAAGTTGAACAAAAAACAATTGAAAACTTCCCTCATGAGTATAATAAGCCTGGGCAATGTATCAACTTTTTATTAGTACATTTTCACATTATTAAAATGCCAAGGCAACATAATTTAAGGCAGTCAGTGCAGTTTGTTTTATATTAAAGTAGGTACCAATTCTTTTTTTTAAGAGTTTGTTTTCATTATGAGCCACATATGGTAATATGCTTTTTAAACAGAAGATGCTCTATTTGAATTGTGTAGTCAAATTCCTAAAACTCACTCTTTATTTAGGCAATTCCCTTTTCATTGGCAGAATGTAGGCCAAAATTCAATATCATATATTGATATAATATATCAATTCAATATATATATATATAAAAAACATTATATAAAAAATACTGGTACTATGAACTAAGAATATACAAAACACTATCCACCTTATTGGTTTAATGTGTGAATATCACATAATGAAGTAGGGGGCTGTTATAATGGGCTTTACGGTTTGTGTTGCAAGCATTCTAGGTATATTGGCCTTGCTGTTGGCTGAAATAATGTGGTTAATTGTCAACCATGAAATAGAAATCTAATGGCCCTTTTCCATTAGCCCTACTCTACTCTACTCGACTCTACCCGGCTGTACTCTACTCGCCTTGTGCTCCTTTTCCATTAGCCCCAGTCGCCTGCCCAACGGGATGCAGTGTCGCTGAGTGGCTCTGCGGTGACATCATTTTTAGCGTGACACAACAATCTGTGGCTTTTCGTCACAAACCGAGTAAAAAAAAGGAAAGCAGAAGAAGGCTGCAGGTGGTAAGAAGAAATAACTCTTGAGAAGCACAGGAGAGTTTTGGAAGCTATACAACAGAATGAAGCCGAGGATGAGAGCAATCGAGCTGCAAAGAAAAGATGTATGAGGGTAAGCTAACGGTAGCTACAGCTAGCATGCTAGTTCGTAGTAGGAGTAGGTACTAAAACTAGCTTGTTTTAGGAGGTACCAGGCTAGTGGAAACACGCTGCAAATCGAGTAGGGTCGAGTAGAGTAGGGCCAAGGCGTGCTAGTGGAAAAGGGCCATAAGCAGGTTAGCAATTTAGTATATAGTCCAGCAAACTTGTGTAGCAGTTGCCAACTAAAATTCCATATTTCCACAGCATCCAAATAAACTGTAATGGCAGCTCCATTATGGCCACCACCATTAATATCATATTATAACAAAAAGTAATGTATTATATTTTATTGTGAAAAAAAACATGCATCACATTTTTTTTTACCTTTAAATGAATGTTAATGTAGCCATGCTAACTGTTAGCTGGGTCACTGTTTACTTTTCATTTCAAGACCAGAATCAGAAATCATCTATATTATTGGTAAGATGGGTGAGAGAACAGAGCTTTGTTCTAATTTCTAAAACGAATTGGACCATTTTGTCACCAACATGTAATATAGATTCAAGTTTTCCAACTCACACTTTGGTACAGTTGTAGCAGCAATGCACCTTATAGTTTCCACCCACCAGAAAAGCAAAAGAAGAATTAGCTTGGCCAGGTCTTGCAGGTTGCAAAATAATAGCTATTTTACAATCATACTACATATTACTTCCAAATACCATGGACAGTAACTGCATGCTGCATCAATGCAAAGTAAGTGGTTTTAAGAACAGCCAGTGTTTTGGAATTTCAGTCTTTGATAATAGAAAAATTGCCCTTAAGCTAGAATAGCTACAGTATGGTTTTCATTTCCCCGCTTTAGGATAGTCTATAAAACCATTTCAACATATGACTAAGAGTATGAATTATTGTACCCAGCCGTCTTTGTCACCACAGAAAAACCCCACTTTGCACCATCTGTAGGCTATAAGTCTTTAAGTCGTCTCTTTGATCCCTCACTTCCAGTAATATGTCCTCTTAGAGAGTGCTGTTCAATTTTAGACTGTCTATCTCAAAGTCCTGAGCCATCTGTATCACAGGCCATATCTGCCATTTTCTGCTCTTTATTGTTCTCTGATGAGTGTTGCCTACCCTCTGCTCATGCCCCATCCTCAGTACTGTTTTCTGAGTCATAAGAAGATGATGGGTGTTGTATGAATCCCGAGTTTTTAGGAAAGACTTGTACTTCTGCCAGATTCAGAAGTCTTTTTCACTTGTGGTTTAAGATGATGTTGTCAGAGCTTTTCAAACTGAAGATGATTTTAGGAAGTAATAACTTAATCCCTACAGGTCCATGATCAGTGGATATTGAGTAGTAAAGACTCGCTTATAGTTTTTCTGTATGTTAATGGTGGTGACTGTGTGTGTGGTGAATGGATTGGAAGGGGAATTATGGGAGACCACATTATCAGAAAGTCCCGGGATGACTCATACCACACGCCTTGTCAGTTAGAGTGAGGTTTCCTGCTACCTTGGACAGTGTGAATTTCTCTGTCTCTATGATAAGATGGCTGTGTTTATAACTTTTATGTGTCTTCTCAACAAAAAGCATTGACAGAACTGCCATAAGCCCTTTCACACATGCAACCCTGAAACACAAGTATAAGGAAAACCCAGTACTTTCTGCCTCTATAAAGGCCATAAAGGTCATATCTAATTACATTATCCTGGCTTTATATGTCAAGGAATGTATACAGCAAGAGGTGAAAAGTTAACCTTGCATAGCAGATGGGCCTGCCTGATTCAGTTCCTGAAATCCTGCAGGTCCCATCTTGTAGCGCCCCATTGACCAATGGATTCACTCGGCTAAAATTTTAATGGCCCAATCAGGGAAGAGAGGCGGGAGCTGCAGAATACGGACGTGACAACAACCGGAAGTTGAGAACGGAGATGCCGATTAGCCTATTGTTCTCATAGATACTTGGTAAAACTTGGCGAAATCCGCCCTCCTCAGAAGTTTACTTGTAGGGATGGTCTTTGACGAGGTTCATGTTACATATAAGTTTTAAATGAATCATCTGTGTGGTACGATATAGTGTAAAACGATAGAATAAGGCCGTTAGCAGCTAAGTTAGCGGCTAGAGGCTATCAGCTAACGGTCATTTGCTGTCGTTAGCCGTTAGCCGTTAGCAGCTAAGTTAGCAGCTAACAGCTAACAAAAAAGTATGCTATTTTTTTTCAATTCTTTATTCAGCCATTTCAAGTATCAAACAGGCACATTTTGCATCATACATTCTTCAAATATCACTGAGCAGCATCAGCAGCCAATATAAACAAAATAATAAAATAAAATGTTTATATAGAAAAAAAATAATGACAAATTCAATGAAAACATTGCTTCATTATATGAGGCAACCCTGCTTGATGTGGATTGGTCTGTGATGAATGTGACGAGCAGGACGATTATCCAATCACAAGCTTGTGTTTTTTTTTAAAACGTTCTGCCCCTGAAAACAAATTAAAAGGGCCCCTACCCAGATGGACTAATGAAATATTTCTGTGGCAGATATATGGAGCTGTCCATCTGGCTTGTCAGGTTAGTGAAAAGTTATACATTCCAAGAAAATCAAATGTTAACCCTTTAAGGCCCAAGACCATAGATTATAGCCAAAAAATTCTAATTTTTTGGAGCTGAAATGTTTATTTCACTTTCTGCCAAAATCCATAAAAATCAATTTGCCCATAAAATTCAACACATAGATTTTTTGTATCTCATTTGATGCATTAGGTGTTTTTGGCAACTGATAATCCATTTGAGGACATTTTTATCATTTACCTGATTGTATTCAGTTGGGGTTTTTTTGTAATTTGTTGATCATATTGAGTAGATAGAGGTATTATAAAAGTATGTATCAAATATGATACAATTGGCTTTATAGGGTTAAGGAAATGTTGAGGAAGAGCAACAATTTACTCCACAGCTTCACTTATTCAATTGGTTATCCGATCTAAAAAAAAATCTCTAGAAAAGCGCTTCACTTCAAAAAGCTTGAACAGCTTGAAGTGTGAGCAACTATGTCTGTTATAGCATATTCTGCTGATGTGGAACTACCTTTTGTCGAAACAAGGTAAGTGTGGCTGACAAGCACATTCTGCAAATGTAACAGTTCTCAAGCCTTAGGCAAGTCTGACAGGTCTCAATTATTAGCATGCTCAACTAGAAATGACACGATCAACAGCCACTTGGCCATCAGCGGCTACATGCTGCTAAAATGCATCTAATGTGAAACAGCCGTTACTCTGCTTGATTGGCCAGCCAACTGACCTGGGCTGAACCCAAAAAAAAGAATCTATGAAGTGTTGTTAAGGTGAAGATGAATGACACTAGACCAACAATTCAGGCAATAACAGGTATTATTATTAAGTCAACCTGGGCTTTCGCAGTCTTCGTCTCATCATGTCTTGTTGTATTAAAGCAATGCTTTTAGCAGTATTTAGAGAACTAAAAACAAAACAAACTTTTCAGAAGACAAGTATCTTTACAATATGTATTTTATAATCTTTGATGATAAAATCTTGTAGATGTTGAAATGCTGAAAATGAACCCTTCTACAATATTATTGTTTTTGAGATGTGCCAGTACAAAAGATGAGTCTGATGTGTTCTCTTATGGAGTGTGGGTGTGTGTGTGTGTGTGTGTGTGTGTGTGTGCACTCGTGTTTCTTACTTGGTGGGGCCACACCCCCAGTAGCCCACCAACGGTATGAGGCCCTGAATCCTTGTGGGGCCAAAATGCTGGGCCCCAGAACGTTTAATGCTTTAAAGCTGTTCAGGAGCCTTCTCTAATGCTCCTCATGCTTTTTTCTCACTTGGCCCACAAGGTGACAAAAACTGGAAATGTGTGTGTGAAGTGTGTGTGCTCTCTGGCCCCCTGCAGTTGGTTTGATGTAACTGCAGCCTCACACACACTTCCTGAAGAGTGTGTGATCTTAGCCAATCAGACGCCTTGAACATGGAAGCATCATAGTCTCGCGGGACTTTATGGGATTTGTCTGAGAGTTGAAACACAATATTCACAACACAGAGCAATGCTGTGCCAGGAACTGAAGAATTTAAAAAAATAAGGTAAGTTTATATTTTTATTACATTATTTTACTATATAGAGTTTTGTGGGACAACAAGAAACAAATACTATTTGATATAGTATTTTTATTTTAGCTGCAAAGATTAGACACAGGTTGATGGTCTTCAGTTAATATTTAAATTAACAACATAAACATGTTTAAATTGATTACATTAACCAGACAAATATTAGAATATGTGAATATAGAAAGCATTTTCCGTGGATACTAACATGAAAGACAGTTTTTGTTATCTTTAGCTTGTTAGCTGCCAACCATTAGCTTGGAGCGGCTATGCTTTGCATTGGGCTGCACGTCTCCTGCAGCATGGCTACTTCAGTCAGTGTATATTCATGAGATGGCGGGCTGGGAGTAGCGGAGCGATCACAAGAGTGTTAGAGTGTGCTGTCATCGTGAATAGATGTCTGATAAGGTATTTGTTTAATGTGTTGTTGCTGTTTCTACTTAAATACTTGTGTTAAGTTTATTATGGATGTGTTTATTTACGGTAGAAGATGTGGTGCCCAGGTGGCGTAGAGCTAAGTGCTAACCATGTTCAGCGAGGCTTGAATGGGGCGTCTGATCACACTGAAGCCACATGTAAGGTTAAAAACCTGACATACGACCAGGTACAGCTTTGTAACACAAACTCTGTACTTGATCTATGTAATATGTGTGGCGGTAGGCTCCGACCTGGCCAAAAAGCTACCTGTCGGCCAGAATCCGGTCCAGTTAGCTAAGCTAACCGTAGCCGAGGCTGCGGCCCAGTTAGGTAAGCTAACCGTAAACCGAGGCTCGGGCGGACAGGTAAGCTAACCGTAGCCGAGGCTGCGCCCGGCAAATAAGCTAGCCGTAGCCGCTTCGCCGGCCGGATATGCAAGCTAGCCGTAGCCGAGGCTGCGGCCGCTTAAATAAGCTAGGCGTAGCCCGATACTCTCGGCCGGACCGCGTAACCTAACGTAGCCGAGGCCCGGCCGGACAGGTAAGCTAGGCGTAACGAGGCTAAGCTAGCCGTGGCGGAGGCTCGAGCCTGCTTGGGTAAATGTTAGCGATGCGCTCGCGCTTGATCCGCGTAGTATCGCGGAAGGGTCTTGCCTGGTCAGGTAAGCTAACTATGGTCCGTGCCCTTCTTGAAGTAAGGCCTTATTCGCGCTGTTAAATAGTCATCCGGTGTTATTATTCAGGGGTGGATGATCAGTGTCAGTCACAGTAGTTGAAGCAGGATGTTGGAATAGTGTTACTATATGCTGCATATATGCATAATTGAGAAAATAAAGTGAATAAGATAATGTTTAACTTAAATTAAATAAAATGTAATGCTACAGTGATAAATGTTAAATGAATATTATCAACAATGGAACACAAATGTGTTCCTAACATTACTGAATTACTTAATGAGGTATTTGTTTTCTTACATAGCTCAGCTGTTTAATGATATAAAATCATTTTCACAGAGCCATGATGTCCAAAAGGAAGGCCAGGATAAAACCTGGGTAAGATGCAATGTCATACATTCTGTCTGGGAGAGACAAGCCAGGGTTTGCAGAGAAATTTATCAATAATATCAAAGGTATGATCTCAAGCCCATTTGGTAGCTGCAAATTACAGCAGCACATTTTAATTATATTCTTTAGCACAAATGAAGAAAGGTTTAAGCTATTTTCAAAAGATATGTCATGGAAATATCTGCCTTCAATCTGTTTTGTTAAATTCCAATACAGTTAGTGAAAGATGTGTAGAAAAGTGTTGGATTTCCATCAGAGAGGTTTTAGTACACACTAGTGAAATTAAATATAGTAATTTAAAGTTACTGGTATTGTTTTTGCTCTGTGCATAATGTCTAACATATTCAGATGTCATTAAGGTAAGTGATGGATCAATAGAAGATCGAATTGAAAATGAGAAAAGTCTGATCACTGTGCAACTGGGGATAAACAAAAGAATAATTTTGAAGTTAATTCATAGTAGTCATACAAAAGAAGAACCAGAATACAGGCTTGTAGGGCATGTGGTTATCATAGGATGGTCCCTGTTAAACAGAAAGCCCTTATTTAAAAAGTCATGGAATGTAGAAACCTTTTTGCATGCTGTATTGGAAAGGTTAAGGCTACTTGGCATGACTTCTACATAAGTTTATTTAATTCTTTGTCTTTATAGGAAGAGGAGTGTTTGCTACTAAACCAATCAAGCAAGGTTCTTTTGTGTTGGAGTACAGGGGTGAAATCATATCAGCAGAAGAATGCCAATCAACGATGTCACTGATGGTGAGTAAATCAGATGCATTTTTGGTCACAGTTAGGCCTGAAACATGTTCAAATATTTAATAAATGAATAAGTAAAATATTAGACTTAATGGGCTTTGGATCTCAAGTGGCTCTTCAAATAAAAGTTTTAAGATATATTTTATAAATTTTGTATTTTGAGTAGCACAAAGTTTGTCATATTGTTTTTGTTTGTCTTTAGTATTGATGGGTCCAAGGAAGATGGTTCCCTTGGAATATTAGTGACTGACAGCCACAAATCTCCAAACTGCACCATGAAAAAAGTTATAGTAAACAACAGGCCACGCTTTTGTCTGTTTGCTGTGAGGAGCATAGAAATAGGAACTGAACTTGAAATTCAACTATGGTGATTCAAAATGGCCATGCTGCAAAAAGTTGAGCTTGTTAGATCATCGTTGGTTACCACGACATGAGGTGGTAGTTTCACTTTACACAACTTTTTGTCTATTCAGTGAGAATTTTTGAGTCTTAGTTGGACCAGTGTCCAAATTATATTTGAAGAAAAAAATAATAGTGACATGGGAAGTTCCTGAAACTGGCTGATGGACAAGAAACACGTCAGGTATGCACACCATTCCTATTGGATGGCTGTATCACACTTTCTTTATTATTGAAGAAACTGTCTACACAAGGCCAAAACCAGGGTTTAAAGAGTGGTGTGTTGGTGCTAAAGAGATGCTTTACAGACATGAAAACAGTCCAAACTTCTATGTCCATTTCTGCATTATTTTTATGTAGAAATGGTTCTTAAAACAAGTGTCATGAATGTAAAAATAAAAGTATTATTGTGCTGTTTGAAAGATAGTGTGAGCAAACTTTTGTGACCTGTAATTATATTCAGTCTCATGATTCCTGTGACAGCTAACGGCCTTCTTCTTTCTGTCTAAACACTAGGGGACATCAAGCAGGCTGCAGCATCTGAGGAAGAGGTGGCTGTGCCTCCTCTTAATCTGTCTACTCGTGTTTCTGATGATGCTACTATTCCAAAGGTAATAAAATAATAAATGTGGATGATTTCTGGACAGGGTAAACTACTAACTTGCTTGATCAGCTTCTATTTGGTGTCCATTTGGTCAGATGATCTGTTTCACACATGCACCAGTCTCAGTTGATGTCCTTATGGGGCCCTGTATGGAACACTTCCTACAAAAGAACTTGTACAACTTTTCTCTTCCACACACACACCAGTCTCAGTTCATGTCCTCATGGGGCCCTCCGTCTGGACCTCTCTATAACTGATTGTTAACCTACAGGACAACACTTCTCAGCAACAAAACTAAAGTATTAACTACATGAATAAAGCCCCTACTGAGCTGGAGTATGATAAAAGAAAATATTTGATAGTGACATCCTTTATTGAGCCCTTTTATGATATTCAGATAGGGAGTCTTTTAACTTGACCCTCATAAGGCACCGTATTCATATATCTTTGTGATCTGTTATATTAAATCATATGATTCCTGTCAGACCTCACTGCCTCCTTGTCTATATCTTGACCTTCTTCTTTCTGTCTAAACACTAGGGGACATCCAAGCAGGCTGCAGCATCTGAGGAAGAGGTGGCTGTGCCTCATCTTAATCTGTCTACTCGTGTTTCTGATGATGCTACTATTCCAAAGGTAATAACTACATGAATAAATGTGGATGATTTCTGGACAGGGTAAACTACTAACTTGCTTGATCAGCTTCTATTTGGTGTCCATTTGGTCAGATGATCTGTTTCACACATGCACCAGTCTCAGTTGATGTCCTTATGGGGCCCTGTATGGTACTCTTCCTACAAAAGAACTTGTACAACTTTTCTCTTCCACACACACACCAGTCTCAGTTCATGTCCTCATGGGGCCCTCCGTCTGGACCTCTCTATAACTGATTGTTAACCTACAGGACAACACTTCTCAGCAACAAAACTAAAGTATTAACTACATGAATAAAGCCCCTACTGAGCTGGAGTATGATAAAGAAAATATTTGATAGTGACATCCTTTATTGAGCGCCTTTTATGATATTCAGATAGGGAGTCTTTTAACTTGACCCTCATAAGGCACCGTATTCATATATCTTTGTGATCTGTTATATTAAATCATATGATTCCTGTCAGACCTCACTGCCTCCTTGTCTATATCTTAACACCTGCTTTATTTGTTGTCCAATTGGTCAGATGACCTGTTTCACACACACACCAGTCTCAGTTCATGTCCTCATGGGGCCCTCCGTCTGGACCTCTCTGTAACTGATTGTTAGCCTACAGGACAACACTTCTCAGCAACAAAACTAAAGTATTAACTACATGAATAAAGCCCCTACTGAGCTGCAGTTTGATAAAGAAAATATTTGATAGTGACATTCCTTTTTGAGCCACTTTTTGGATGTCAAGATAGGGAAACTGTTAACTTGACCCTCATAAAGCACCATATTCAGATATCTTTGTGACCTGTAATTATATTCAGTCTCATGATTCCTGTGACAGCTAACGGCCTTCTTCTTTCTGTCTAAACACTAGGGGACATCCAAGCAGGCTGCAGCACCTGAGGAAGAGGTGGCTGTGCCTCATCTTAATCTGTCTACTCGTGTTTCTGATGATGCTACTATTCCAAAGGTAATAAAATAATAAATGTGGATGATTTCTGGACAGGGTAAACTACTAACTAGATTGATCAGCTTCTATTTGGTGTCCATTTGGTCAGATGATCTGTTTCACACATGCACCAGTCTCAGTTGATGTCCTTATGGGGCCCTGTATGGAACACTTCCTACAAAAGAACTTGTACAACTTTTCTCTTCCACACACACACCAGTCTCAGTTCATGTCCTCATGGGGCCCTCCGTCTGGACCTCTCTATAACTGATTGTTTACCTAACCTTTCTACAACTGTTTCATGTATCCATATTCAAATTTCTAAACTGCTGCATGATGATGAAAACTTTCAGATAAAGAACTGTGCAGCCTCTTTGCTGATGTTGAAAGTTTATTAGACTCCCACAAAATAGTTTTACTTGGCCACAAGTTTTCCAGTTATTTAAACAATCTCATTACATATGAAAACATTTATATATTTTTAGTCCAGGGACAATGATGATAATAAACTGTCATTCATTTTGATAGATTGTTGAAAGGAGTGACCATGTACTCTGTTTGCAGATGAAAAAGTACCAGATTATTCCGATGCCTCCTGTGATTCAAGTGATGAAAGCAAAGAGGTCCCATCTACTCGGTCTAAGTCTAAGGTGGGTTCACAAAGGTCAAGGAGGCTGCTTCCCTCCTGTAAGTCTAACTACTAACTACTTTTCTGAGGTTGTTCCTCCTAGACTTGAAACAGATGATGCAGTCATAAAGACTATCATCCATGAGCATTTCTGTTGCTCTTGCAGTTTTAATGTTTGAAGGTATTTGTATGTCATTGTTTTAAGTTACTAATGGTATCTACCAGATATCTAAGTAGATTTGTTTTTTCTAGTATAAATTTAATAGTTCATTCTTTTAAATGTGAGTTCCTTAGTCAGATGTAGATCAACAGTATTTCTCTTTATATGTGAATTTAGTCGACTTAAAGCTCCTGAATTTTTGCTCTGACTACCCTGAATGTTCATCATTTAAACATGTGTTTAACTATTTAAACTGCTATTGATTTGAATCATATTTTGTATGAGTGATTGAGGAGGTTGCCGTATTAATTTAGGTTTTCTTTTTCTTCCTCCAGTCAGATCCAGTTTGAGTCCTCCAGTCAGAGCCAGTTTGAGTCCTCCAGTCAGAGCCAGTCAAGTCCTCCAGTCAGAGCCAGTTTGAGTCCTCCAGTCAGAGCCAGTTTGAGTACTCCAGTCAGAGCCAGTCAAGTCCTCCAGTCAGAGCCAGTTTGAGTCCTCCAGTCAGAGCCAGTTTCAGTCTTCCAGTCAGAGCCAGTCCAGTTCCCCAGTCAGAGCCAGTTTGAGTCCTCCAGTCAGAGCCAGTCAAGTCCTCCAGTCAGAGCCAGTCAAGTCCTCCAGTCAGAGCCAGTTTGAGTCCTCCAGTCAGAGCCAGTCAAGTCCTCCAGTCAGAGCCAGTTTGAGTCCTCCAGTCAGAGCCAGTCAAGTCCTCCAGTCAGAGCCAGTTTGAGTCCTCCAGTCAGAGCCAGTCAAGTCCTCCAGTCAGAGCCAGTTTGAGTCCTCCAGTCAGAGCCAGTCAAGTCCTCCAGTCAGAGCCAAGTTTCAAGTCCTCCAGTCAGAGCCAGTTTCAAGTCCTCCAGTCAGATTCAATTGGAGTCCACCAGACAGAGCCATTTCAACTGCTCGAGTCAGAGACAGACTGAGTCCTCCAGTCAGAGCCAGTCAAGTCCTCCAGTCAGAGCCAGTTCAAATCCTCCAGTCAGAGCCAGTCAAGTCCTCCAGTCAGAGCCAGTTCAAGTCCTCCAGTCAGATCCAGTTCAAGTCCTCCAGTCAGAGCCAGTCAAATCATCCAGTCAGAGCCAGTTCAAGACCTCCAGTCGGAGCCAGTTTGAGTCCTCCAGTCAGAGCCAGTTTGAGTCCTGCAGCCTATTTCAAGACCTCCAGTCAGAGCCAGTTTGAGTCCTGCAGCCAGTTTGAGTCCTCCAGTCAGAGCAAGTTTGAGTCCTCCAGTCAGAGCCATTTGAAGTCCTCCAGTCAGAGCAAGTTTGAGTCCTCCAGTCAGAGCCAGTCAGTCCTCCAGTCAAGGCCAGTTTAAGACCTCCAGTCAGAGCCATTTAAAGTCCTACACCCAGGGCCAGTTTGAGTCCTCCAGTCAGAGCCAGGTCAAGTCCTCCAGTCAGGTCAAAGCCAGTTTGAGTCCTGAAGCCAGTTTGACTCCTCCAGTCAGAGCCAGTCAAGTCCTCCAGTCAGAGCCATTTCAAGTCCTCCAGTCAGAGCCAGTTTGAGTCCTCTAGTCAGAGCCAGGTCAAGTCCTCCAGTCAAAGCCAGTTCAAGTCCTCCAGTCAGAGCCAGTTCAAATCCTCCAGTCAGAGCCAGTCAAGTCCTCCAGTCAGAGCCATTTCAAGTCCTCAAGTCAGGGCCAGTTTGAGTCCTCCAGTCAGAGCCAGTTTCAAGTCCCCTAGTCAGAGCCATTTCAAGTCCCCCCAGTCAGAGCCAGTTCAAGTCCCCAGTCAGAGCCAGTTTGAGTCCTCCAGTCAGAGCCAGTCAAGTCCTCCAGTCAGAGCCATTTCAAGTCCTACACCCAGGGCCAGTTTGAGTCCTCCAGTCAGAGCCAGGTCAAGTCCTCCAGTCAGGTCAAAGCCAGTTTGAGTCTTCCAGTCAGAGCCATTTCAAGTCCTCAAGTCAGAGCCAGTGTGAGTTCTCCGGTCAAAGCCACTTTGAGTCCTCCAGTCAGAGCCACTTGGACTCCTCCAGTCAGAGCCATTTCAAGTCCTCCAGTCAGATCCAGTCAAGTCCTCCAGTCAGAGCCAGTTCAAGTCCTCCAGTCAGATCCAGTTAGAGTCCTCCAGTCAGAGCCAGTATGAGTCCTCCAGTCAGAGCCAGTCAAGTCCTCCAGTCAGAGCCATTTCAAGTCCTCCAGTCAGGGCCAGTTTGAGTCCACCAGTCAGAGCCAGTTCAAGTCCTCCAGTCAGATCCAGTTTGAGTCCTCCAGTCAGAGCCATTTAAGTCCTCCAGTCAGATCCAGTTTGAGTCCTCCAGTCAGAGCCAGTTCAAGTCCTCCAGTCAGATACAGTTTGAGTCCTCCAGTCAGAGCCAGTTTCAAGTCCTCCAGTCAGAGCCAGTTTAAGTCCTCCAGTCAGAGCCAGTTTCAAGTCCTGCAGCCAGTTTGAGTCCTCCAGTCAGAGCCAGTTTGAGTCCTCCAGTCAGAGCCAGTCAAATCCTGCAGTCAAAGCCAGTTCAAGTCCTCCAGTCAGAGCCAGTCAAGTCCTCCAGTCAGAGCCAGTTCAAGACCTCCAGTCAGAGCCAGTTTGAGTCCACCAGTCAGAGCCATTCAAGTCCTCCAGTCAGAGCCAGTTTGAGTCCTCAGTCAGAGCCAGTTCAAGTCCTCCAGTCAGAGCCAGTTTGAGTCCTCCAGTCAGAGCCAGTCAAATCCTCCAGTCAGAGCCAGTTCAAGTCCTCCAGTCAGCGCCAGTTTGAGTTCTCCAGTCAGAGCCAGTTTGAGTTCTGCAGCCAGTTTGAGTCCTCCAGTCAGAGCCAGTTTGAGTCCTCCAGTCAGAGCCATTTGAGTCCTCCAGTCAGATCCAGTTCAAGTCCTCCAGTCAGAGCCAGTTTGAGTCCTCCAGTCAGGGCCAGTCAAGTCCTCCAGTCAGAGCCAGTTTGAATCCTACATTCAGAGCCAGTTTGAATCCTGCAGTCAGAGCCAGTTCAAGTCCTCCAGTCAGAGCCAGTCAAATCCTCCAGTCAGAGCCAGTTTGAGTTCTCCAGGCAGAGCCAGTCAAGTCCTCCAGTCCAAGTTCTCCAGTCAGAGCCAGTCAAGTCCTCCAGTCAGAGCCAGTTCAAGACCTCCAGTCAGAGCCAGTTTCAAGTCCTGCAGTCAGAGCCAGTTCAAGTCCTCCAGTCAGACCCAGTTTGAAGTCCTCCAGTCAGAGCCAGTTTCAAGTCCTCCAGTCAGAGGCCAGTTTCAAGTCCTCCAGTCAGAGCCATTTCAAGTCCTCCAGTCAGAGCCAGTCAAGTCCTCCAGTCAGAGCCAGTTCAAGACCTCCAGTCAGATACAGTTTGAGTCCTCCAGTCAGAGCCAGTCAAGTCCTCCAGTCAGAGCCAGTTCAAGTCCTCCAGTCAGAGCCAGTTTGAATCCTCCAGTCAGAGCCATTTCAAGTCCTCCAGTCAGAGCCAGTTTGAGTTCTCCAGTCAGAGCCAGTCTGAGTCCTCCAGTCAGAGCCAGTTTGAGTCCTCCAGTCAGAGCCAGTTTGAGTCCTCCAGTCAGAGCCAGTTCAAGTCCACCAGTCAGAGCCAGTTTGAGTCCTGCAGCCAGTTTGAGCCCTCCAGTCAGAGCCAGTTTGTATCCTGCAGTCAGAGCCAGTTCAAGTCCCCAGTCAGAGCCAGTTCAAGTCCCCCAGTCAGAGCCAGTCAAATCCTCCAGTCAGAGCCAGTTCAAATCCTCCAGTCAGAGCCAGTCAAGTCCTACAGTTAGAGCCAGTTCAAGTCCTCCAGCCAGATCCAGTTCAAGTCCTCCAGTCAGAGCCAGTTTGAGTCCTCCAGGTCCTCCAGTCAGAGCCAGTCAAGTCCTCCAGTCAGAGCCAGTTTCAAGTCCTCAGTCAGAGTCAGTTTGAGTCTTCCAGTCAGAGCCAGTTCAAGTCCTCCAGTCAGAGCCAGTTTGAGTTCTCCGGTCAGAGCCAGTTTGAGTCCTCCAGTCAGAGCCAGTTTGACTCCTCCAGTCAGAGCCAGTCAAGTCCTCGAGTCAGAGCCAGTTTCAAGTCCTCAGTCAGAGCCAGTTTGAGTCCTCCAGTCAGAGCCAGTTTGAGTCCTGCAGTCAGAGCCAGTCAAGTCCTCCAGTCAGAGCCAGTTCAAGTCCTCCAGTCAGAGCCAGTCAGATCCTCCAGTCAGAGCCAGTTCAAGTCCTCCAGTCAGGGCCAGTTTGAGTCCACCAGTCAGAGCCAGTTCAGGTCCTCCAGTCAGATCCAGTTTGAGTCCTCTAGTCAGAGCCAGTTCAAGTCCTCCAGTCAGATACAGTTTGAGTCCTCCAGTCAGAGCCAGTTTAAGACCTCCAGTCAGAGCCAATTTGAGTCCTCAGTCAGAGCCAGTTTGAGTCCTCCAGTCGGAGCCAGTTCAAGTCCTCCAGTCAGAGCCAGTTTGAGTTCTCCAGTCAGAGCCAGTTTGAGTCCTGCAGCCAGTTTGAGTCCTCCAGTCAGAGCCAGTCAAGTCCTCCAGTCAGAGCCAGTTTAAGACCTCCAGTCAGAGCCAGTTTGAGTCCTCAGTCAGAGCCAGTTCAAGTCCTCCAGTCAGAGCCAGTTTGAGTTCCACCAGTCAGAGCCATTTCAAGTCCTCCAGTCAGAGCCAGTTTGAGTCCTCAGTCAGAGCCAGTTCAAGTCCCACAGTCAGAGCCAGTTTGAGTCCTCCAGTCAGAGCCAGTTCAAGTCCTCCAGTCAGAGCCAGTTCAAGACCTCCAGTCAGAGCCAGTTTCAGTCCTCCAGTCAGGGCCAGTTTCAGTCCTGAAGCCAGTTTGAGTCCTCCAGTCTGAGCCAGTTCAAGTCCTCCAGTCAGCGCCAGTTTGAGTTCTCCAGTCAGAGCCAGTCAAGTCCTCCAGTCAGAGCCAGTTTGAGTTCCTCCAGTCAGAGCCAGTTTGAGTCCTCCAGTCAGAGCCAGTCAAATCCTCAGTCAGAGCCATTTCAAGTCCTCCAGTCAGAGCCAATTTGAGTCCCCCAGTCAGAGCCATTTTGAGTCCCCCAGTCAGAGCCAGTTTGAGTTCTCCAGTAAGAGCCAGTCAAGTCCTCCAGTCAGAGCCAGTCAAATCCTCGAGTCAGAGCCATTTCAAGTCCTCCAGTCAGAGCCAGTCAAGTCCTCCAGTCAGAGCCAGTCAAGTCCTCCAGTCAGAGCCAGTCAAGTCCTTCAGTCAGAGCCATTTCAAGTCCTCCAGTCAGGGCCAGTTTGAGTCCTCCAGTCAGATCCAGTTTGAGTCCTCCAGTCAGAGCCAGTTCAAGTCCTCCAGTCAGAGCCAGTTTGACTCCTCCAGTCAGAGCCAGTTCAAGTCCTCCAGTCAGATCCAGTTTGACTCCTCCAGTCAGAGCCAGTCAAGTCCTCCAGTCAGAGCCAGTTTGAGTCCTCCAGTCAGAGCCAGTCAAGTCCTCCAGTCAGAGCCAGTCAAGTCCTCCAGTCAGAGCCAGCTTGAGTCCTCCAGTCAGAGCCAGTTTGAGACCTCCAGTCAGAGCCAGTTTGAGTCCTCCAGTCAGAGCCAGTTTGAGTCCTCCAGTCAGAGCTATTTCAAGTCCTCCAGTCAGAGCCAGTTTGAGTCCTGCAGCCAGTTTGAGTCCTCCAGTCAGAGCCAGTTTGAATCCTGCAGTCAGTGCCAGTTCAAGTCCCCAGTCAGAGCCAGTTTGAGTCCTCCAGTCAGAGCCAGTCAAATCCTGCAGTCAAAGCCAGTTCAAGTCCTCCAGTCAGAGCCAGTCAAGTCCTCCAGTCAGAGCCAGTTTAAGACCTCCAGTCAGAGCCAGGTCAAGTCCTCCAGTCAGGTCAAAGCCAGTTTGAGTCCTCCAGTCAGAGCCAGTTTGAGTCCCCCAGTCAGAGCCATTTCAAGTCCTCCAGTCAGAGCCTGTTTGAGTCCTCCAGTCAGAGCCATTTTGAGTCCTCCAGTCAGAGCCACTTTGAGTCCTCCAGTCAGAGCCATTTTGAGTCCTCCAGTCAGAGCCAGTTTGAGTCCTCCAGTCAGAGCCGGTTTGAGTCCTCCAGTCAGAGCCAGTCAAGTCTCCAGTCAGAGCCAGTTTGAATCCTCCAGTCAGAGCCAGTTTGAGTCCTCCAGTCAGAGCCAGTTTGAGTCCACCAGTCAGAGCCAGTTGAGTCCTCCAGTCAGATCCAGTTCAAGTCCTCCAGTCAGAGCCAGTCAAGTCCTCCAGTCAGAGCCAGTTCAAGTCCTCCAGTCAGAGCCACTTTGAGTCCTCCAGTCAGAGCCATTTCAAGTCCTCCAGTCAAAGCCACTTTGAGTCCTCCAGTCAGAGCTAGTTTGAGTCCTCCAGTCAGAGCCACTTTGAGTCCTCCAGTCAAAGCCAGTCAAGTCCTCCAGTCAGAGCCAGTTCAAGTCCTCCAGTCAGAGCCAGTTTGAGTCCTCCAGTCAGAGCCAGTTTGAGTTCTCCAGTCAGAGCCAGTTTGAGTCCTCCAGTCAGAGCCAGTTTGAGTCCTGCAGCCAGTTTGAGTCCTCCAGTCAGAGCCAGTCAAGTCCTCCAGTCAGAGCCAGTTTAAGACCTGCAGCCAGTTTGAGTCCTCCAGTCAGAGCCAGTCAAGTCCTCCAGTCAGAGCCAGTTTGAGTTCTCCAGTAGCCAGTTTGAGTCCTCCAGTCAGAGCCAATTTGAGTCCTCCAGTCAGAGCCATTTTGAGTCCTCCAGTCAGAGCCAGTTTGAGTTCTCCAGTAAGAGCCAGTCAGGTCCTCCAGTCAGAGCCAGTTTGAGTCCTCTAGTCAGAGCCAGTTTCAAGTCCCAGTCAGAGCCAGTTTCAAGTCCTCCAGTCAGAGCCAGTTTGAGTCCTCCAGTCAGAGCCAGTTTCAAGTCCTCCAGTCAGAGCCAGTTTCAAGTCCTCCAGTCAGAGCCAGTCAAGTCCTCCAGTCAGAGCCAGTTTCAAGTCCTCCAGTCAGAGCCAGTCAAGTCCTCCAGTCAGAGCCAGTCAAATCCTCCAGTCAGAGCCAGTTCAAGTCCCCAGTCAGAGCCAGTTCAAGTCCCCAGTCAGAGCCAGTTCAAGTCCCCCAGTCAGTAACAGTCAAATTCTCCAGTCAGAGCCAGTTCAAGTCCTCCAGTCAGAGCCAGTGTCAAGTCCTCCAGTCAGAGCCAGTTCAAGTCCTCCAGTCAGAGCCAGTTTGAGTCCTCCAGTCAGAGCCAGTCAAGTCCTCCAGTCAGAGCCAGTTTGAGTCCTCCAGTCAGAGCCAGTTTCAAGTCCTCCAGTCGGAGCCAGTTCAAGTCCTCCAGTCAGAGCCAGTTTGAGTCCTGCAGCCAGTTTGAGTTCTCCAGTCGGAGCCAGTCAAGTCCTCCAGTCAGAGCCAGTTTAAGACTTCCAGTCAGAGCCAGTTTGAGTCCTGCAGCCAGTTTGAGTCCTCCAGTCAGAGCCAGTTTGAGTCCTCCAGTCAGAGCCATTTCAAGTCCTCCAGTCAGAGCCAGTTTAAGTCCTCCAGTCAGAGCCAGTTCAAGTCCTCCAGTCAGAGCCAGTCAAATCCTCCAGTCAGAGCCAGTTCAAGACCTCCAGTCAGAGCCAGTTTGAGTCCTCCAGTCAGAGCCAGTTCAAGACCTCCAGTCGGAGCCAGTTTGAGTCCTCCAGTCAGAGCCAGTTTGAATCCTGCAGTCAGAGCCAGTTTGAGTCCTCCAGTCAGAGCCATTTCAAGTCCTCCAGTCAGAGCAAGTTTGAGTCCTCCAGTCAGAGCCATTTCAAGTCCACCAGTCAGAGCCAGTTTGAGTCCTCCAGTCAGAGCCAGTTTCAAGTCCTCCAGTCAGAGCCAGTTTGAGTCCTCCAGTCAGAGCCAGTCAAGTCCTCCAGTCAGAGCCAGTTTCAAGTCCTCCAGTCAGAGCCAGTTTGAGCCCTGCAGTCAGAGCCAGTTCAAGTCCCCAGTCAGAGCCAGCTTGAGTCCTCCAGTCAGAGCCAGTTCAAGACCTCCAGTCAGAGCCAGTTTGAGTTCTCCAGTCAGAGCTAGTTTGAGTCCTCCAGTCAGAGCCAGTTTGAGTCCTCCAGTCAGAGCCAGTTTAAGTACTCCAGTCAGAGCCAGTTTGAGTCCTCCAGTCAGAGCCAGTCAAGTCCTCCAGTCAGAGCCAGTTTGAGTCCTCCAGTCAGAGCCAGTCAAGTCCTCCAGTCAGAGCCAGTTTTTTGTCCTCCAGTCAGAGCCAGTTTGAGTCCTCCAGTCAGAGCCAGTTCAAGTCCTCCAGTCAGAGCCAGTTTGAGTCCTCCAGTCAGAGCCAGTTTCAAGTCCTCCAGTCAGTTTGAGTCCTCCAGTCAGAGCCAGTCAAGTCCTCCAGTCAGAGCCAGTTTCAAGTCCTCCAGTCAGAGCCAGTTTCAAGTCCTCCAGTCAGAGCCAGTTTCAAGTCCTCCAGTCAGAGCCAGTTTGAGTCCTCCAGTCAGAGCCAGTTTCAAGTCCTCCAGTCAGAGCCAGTTTGAGTCCTCCAGTCAGAGCCAGTTTCAAGTCCTCCAGTCAGAGCCAGTTTGAGTCCTCCAGTCAGAGCCAGTCAAGTCCTCCAGTCAGAGCCAGTTTGAGTCCTCCAGTCAGAGCCAGTTTGAGTCCTCCAGTCAGAGCCAGTTTGAGTCCTCCAGTCAGAGCCAGTCAAGTCCTCCAGTCAGAGCCATTTCAAGTCCTCCAGTCAGAGCCAGTTTGAGTCCTCCAGTCAGAGCCAGTTTCAAGTCCTCCAGTCAGAGCCAGTTTGAGTCCTCCAGTCAGAGCCAGTCAAGTCCTCCAGTCAGAGCCAGTTTCAAGTCCTCCAGTCAGAGCCAGTTTCAAGTCCTCCAGTCAGAGCCAGTTTGAGTCCTCCAGTCAGAGCCAGTTCAAGTCCTCCAGTCAGAGCCAGTTTCAAGTCCTCCAGTCAGAGCCAGTCAAGTCCTCCAGTCAGAGCCATTTCAAGTCCTCCAGTCAGAGCCAGTTTGAGTCCTCCAGTCAGAGCCAGTCAAGTCCTCCAGTCAGAGCCAGTTTCAAGTCCTCCAGTCAGGGGCCAGTTTGAGTCCTCCAGTCAGAGCCAGTTTTAAGTCCTCCAGTCAGATCCAGTTTGAGTCCTCAGTCAGAGCCAGTTCAAGTCCTCCAGTCAGATACAGTTTGAGTCCTCCAGTCAGAGCCAGTCAAGTCCTCCAGTCAGAGCCAGTTTAAGTCCTCCAGTCAGACCCATTTTGAGTCCTGCAGCCAGTTTGAGCCCTCCAGTCGGAGCCAGTCCAAGTCCTCCAGTCAGAGCCAGTTTGAGTCCTGCAGCCAGTTTGAGTTCTCGAGTCGGAGCCAGTCAAGTCCTCCAGACAGAGCCAGTTTGAGTCCTCCAGTCAGAGCCAGTCAAGTCCTCCAGTCAGAGCCAGTTCAAGTCCTCCAGTCAGAGCCAGTTCAAGTCCTCCAGTCAGAGCCAGTTTCAAGTCCTCCAGTCAGAGCCAGTTTGAGTCCTCCAGTCAGAGCCAGTTTGATTCCTCCAGTCAGAGCGAGTCAAGTGTTCCAGTCTGAGGCAGTTTAAGACCTGCAGTCAGAGCCAGTTTGAGTCCTGGAGCCAGTGTGAGTGGTCCAGTCAGAGCCAGTACAAGACCTGCAGTCAGAGCCAGTTTGAGTCCTGCAGTCAGAGCCAGTTCAAGTCCTCCAGTCAGAGCCAGTTTCAGCTTGCCAAGTTAGCAAAGTTCTCAGTCAGAGCCAGTCAGGACAGCTTGGAAAATCACTCCAGTCGAAAGAGCCTGGATGAAGTTCCTCCAGTCAGATCCAGTTTGGATAAATATATAGATTAAGTTTGATATATATATATATATATATATATATATATATATATATATATATATATTTCAGTTTATATATATATATATTAAAGTTTGATATATATATATATATATGTCAGTGTGTATATATGTCAGAGCCAGTTTTTGTTTTGTTTTAGTCCTCTGTTCAGGAAAGACAAAGGTTTGAACAGGGCAATCTTGAGTCCTCCAGTTCAGAGTTTCTGTTATAACAGAAATTGAAATTAATCAGTCTAGTTTGAGTTCCTTTGTTCACTCTTGATTGTCAGTGATGGATCACTACACTTTCAACTGTCCTGGTCATTTATGCTCTATTGTCAATTCATCTTCCAGAGACTGCTGAAGTTGAGGCTTGTTTCAAGATATGGAAGGTATGTGTGAATCATTTTTACTCTGGTTGTGAATAATCAATAACTGGACTGGAATATTTGAGACTATATTTCCTCTGGCATTTAATGATTAGTCTGCACATTTGGAAATGAGCCAATATTCTCCATATAATATTTGGGCTCTCAGTCAGTATGTGGTGACTTCTAGTAGACTCTTTAAATGAAAATAATGTATTTGCCATATTTTAAACCTTCTGTCTCTCAGAATTAGAGTGTGTAAAACTTTCTTTGTCTCCTTCAATAGTCAAATTAAATACAGAAAAAATATCTTGAAAAGAAAAGGATAAAATGCAGCCCGCTTACTGAAAAGTTGTTCTGTCTCCTTTGTTGTAATAAGCAATTTTATGTTACCAGATGCCACAATAGCTGAAGGCCAGGGGTCAGAAGATGAGACCAGCACCTCGTCACTACAAGAAGGACCCTACAGCATCTACCAAAACCAGAGGACATTTTCAAAAGAGAGTTTAAAACATGGCAGGCTATTTGACTGTCAACTTTTGATATGCATCTTCATTGCCTACTGTGTAGTAAGCTAGAAAGATGGAGAACACAGAAAAACTAACTCCTCCTCAGACCAAGTTGGCCTGAAAATATCTGTTGCAATCAGAGGCACAGGAACTAAATCCACTAGATATATTTCTCAACAAAATGTTTGATTTTTTATAACTCTGACATGTTTCCTCTACAAAATGGTTGATTCTAATTTTTCTTTTCACTGCAGAAGTCAGAAAATTCATCAGAATAGTGTATGATCATATCTGCAAATCCACAAACTCTGTTAAAGGAAAGACAGTGTAATTGCCTGACAATTTAATTGTCATGCAGTTGTGGATTATGACTATATTGAGATTTATAGGCATGGTTGAAGCTCTGGTATCTGCATCATGGTGTCACATAGGCTGTATGACTTTCTATTATATGATCAAACTTTTGAAAACCATGGGTCAGAGCCAGATAGCCCTAAAAACTACATATTTAAAGCTGGGACAATTATGGTGAGTTGTGGATAAATACATTTATTAATCATCTGTAAAGCACTCCAGTCATGAAAAATAAAACATCTTTGAACATTTTGTTCAGATTTTTGATAGATATTAAGAATCTCTGAATTAAGGAAAAATAAATAAAAGCTCACCAAATGGGTTAAACAAGATCACCAGATCACAATTGAAAGTGAGACCTGAACCATGGAAAACTTGTGATGCTATATTGAGGCATGCCCAATATTATAAAATGTCAATAGACATGTTATCTTTACCTATAAAGTAGAAAAGAAATACACAAATTAGCATCACTTTCAGAAAAATAGAAAGTGTATTCCCTGATGACCACCATTAATATAAATTATCTGTACAAATTGGAGAAATGCTCATTTGAGTCTCTGTTAATCTGGTATTGCAGGTTCATCCTTGTTGTGCTTTGTAGTAGCTATAGCACAATGGCAATATGTTAGATTAAAAGCCAGTTGTAGCAGTTTAATACAAAAGATCCTCAGCTAAGTCCTTACTTTCGCCATAGATGTGGTAACATGTTAATAATCACTTTAACTTGGACTGCATCACTTTATCAGTCTAATTTCTCTTGATATTTGACATAGTATAGCTTTCTTAAAGGATAAGTTCGCTTCCTACAGCTTTCACATTGTTTATAGAATGAAGTAGAACAATATACTCACCCAGAAGGCTTTCCTGATCCAAACAGTGCTTCAGGAGATATTTAGATCCAAAATCGAGCAGCGGACATCCTTAATGGTAGCAGAGCCATACAGCGCTCCTAAAACTGCATTAATGGTCCATAAACTCATGAGTTTCACCAATATTCCATCACGGTCCACTTGCGCTTCTCCTCCATTACAGTCTGTGTCCCAAGCACTGTTTGGATTAGGAAAGCCTTCTGGGTGAGTATATTGTGCTACTTCAGTGGTTCCCAAACTTTTCACAGCCTGTACCCCTTCCGACACTTGACCTCCAGCCATGTACCCCCAACTCTCGTGCACTTATAACACAGAGGAAAATAAATATTTAAGCCGCATTCAACCTCCCACATTTTACAAGCATAACATACAAATAAAACCTATTAAAGTGAATTATTTCTAACTAAATAGATTGATTTACCAGCAATGTCAGTGGGCAACACCAGTCCACTTTTGAAAAAGAAATGTACATTTCTGAAACCTTTTCATTAATGAACTTAAAGCTTTAATTAAAAGTCTGTCTGACTGAACTTACTGTATGTTATTTAAAGAATCTTAGATAATTTAGGACGGATTTCTCTCCAAGATGCCTCAGCCTCTCTGCCAACACTTCAGGCCTTTATCAAAGTTCACAATACAAACATTTATCAGTTTGAGCCTGAACCACTGAAACAACTGTTGAAACCTGAAAGTTTTCATGACATCACTTGTGTAATACACGTACCCCAGGAACCACTGTTCTACTTCATTCTATAAACAATGTGAAAGCTGTAGAAACCAAACTTATCCTTTCAGGCCTCATGGTTTACCTGCCCCACCTACTGACTTTGATTTAACTTTATTTCAATGTTTATTGAATTTATTAATAGGATAAATGCAAAAAAAGCAGAAATAATAAATTTAAAGGAGCTGAATAAAGAATCTTATATGATCTGCTCATTTTTTAGCAGACACTTATTAACAATGTAGATAATTAAACACAAATATTTTAAA
The DNA here is from genome assembly GCA_036419115.1 of Scarus forsteni. Classification (NCBI taxonomy): domain Eukaryota; kingdom Metazoa; phylum Chordata; class Actinopteri; order Labriformes; family Labridae; genus Scarus; species Scarus forsteni. The sequence continues at coordinate 43,173,330 of JAZDUH010000327.1, forward strand.
TCAATTAGCTGCAGGGCCAGGAAAGCACTTACTTCCCTCTGTTAGAAACATGGATTCAATTTACACTTCATCTGAAAAAGAAGGTCAGAAAACAAACTGCACAGACATAGATTTTAAATGTTTGATTTAGATTCCTTGGTTTCTTTGTCAGTATTGTTCCATCCTCTCTCAGGTCCTACACCTTGAGATCAACTTTTCATTAACACTATTCGTCATTACAAGTATAATACAGAACAAACAAAAAGTGTCCACCATAGCAGCTTCAGAACAGGTGCCATGAAAAAAAAGCCCCAGCCATCCACCTAATTCCCCTTAAAACAGGCCTTAAACAACCCCCACACCCACCCCACTGTCTCATCTAAACTTACGGTATCACACTTAACACCTAAATAATCTCGTGTGACACTGAGGTCATTCTTGGAAATCTTACTTACTGCATCTGTCCAAAGACTGAGAGCTTTATTAATCCTAGCTGTCCTAACTCTAATTTACAGTCATCGTTTAGTAAATGAATGATTGGATCAGTTGTCAGTTGATTCAGAATCAGTCTGGATAAGACCATGTGTAAGAAGGTACCAATATGAACAGGTTGACAAAATGTACTGTAAGGGCTGGGAATTGCTTACATTTATACAGAAGTGGTTAAAGAAAATTCTATCAAACTCTTTGAGTATTTTATCAATGCCCTTACAATCAGTTGATCCTATACTTGCACATCTTTTTACATAATGCAGTATTTTTCTTTCTATAACGTTACCAAGAAAAATATTGTTAACATAACCTCTGAGTTGCCCTCAGCCTCATTTTTCCATTGATTTGGGAGTATATATATCTTTTGCAATAGTAGGACCCACTTCTACAAATAATTCAGTTAATTTACTATAATGACTTTTTTCATGTCTATGTTATCTTTTACAAAAAGTTTGGGTCTTAACTGTATCTTTTTTATCATACTATTTATTATTCCCCATGTTGCTAATACTTTATTTTATTATCATCCATACTAACTTTTAAATAACTATAGCTTTTTATAACTGTTTTTATATTTCTTATACCTATCGTTCTTATTCTTGAAAAGCATCTATATAAATAAATCTTTTTTTAGGCATTTTACAAACCTTTAATCATCCGTGACTTGTCAATCACATTCTTGGCAAAAGTATTTCCAAAATTTTTCATATGCGTTTTTAACATCACTTACATTATATTCAAGAGAATATCTCTTGATTTCTATATCAATTCATGATTTTTATGAACAGCAAAGAGAGGCAGATAATCACTCAATCTGCCATCAGGATCCCATGCTCTACTGCCCCTTCTGTATTGTGCTGTACTGTATTTCTGTTTGTATTTAACAGCTTCACTCTCTGATTGGATTATTTTGGGTTATGTAATTACTGGAAAAAAGACTCATACTTAACATTAAGTTCATGAATTCACCAATGACCTCAAATCACAAGGATACTCTAGAGCAGTATTAAAGTCCCCTCATAGAAAAACAGCCTTATAATAAGATCTGTCAAACAACTCCATCATTAAATCTGTAAAAGACTCTACATAGGTGCCTGCAGCTCTGTGAATGCGACTGTAACGTATGTCTTGGAGACCAGGTAAAGTTTCTCGGGGCACAAAAGTGTTGAGTAAACTGATTTTTTGTGTGTGTCAGTGGCAAGACTGCACACCCAGTAGGTAGACACTGACATGGGATTAACTTGGTTCCTTTTAAGATGTTTTGTCTATTTAGTAAATTATTTCATGAGTTAATTTAGTGACTTTTGTAGTAACAGTACATCAGTTTAATTAAGGGGGCATATCAGAAGTACTAGAAAAAACAACAAGAATTTGTTGTGTTGTAACCCAGGTAGGAGGACAACAGAAACTGAAACTTTTTTTTTTTAATATTGTTTGCATGTGTTTGAATAATACTTTGCATTTGTGAACATTTAATAGCACAGCCAGTATTAGGGTAGATAATTGAACTCTGGGCTAGACTAAGCCATGGATAAGCTAACTTTTAAAGACTCCTGGTCTTTAATAGTCTTTAGTTCTATGACACCTAGGGTGTTGTGTGTAAAAGAGGTATGCAGTCAATGATTGGTAAAACTGTGTATTTTTTCCTGACTGTAAGAGTCTTGTATGGTCTCAACAAGTCTGTTCCTTATTGGATGGCCAGTGGAATCAATCTGATAGTCCTTCAGTTCTTGTTACAATTTAAAGTTCTTAAAACTCTGTAACTTGTCCTTTTGTATGCCCATTTAGGTAAACAAACTGTTGTTTAAAGAAACTGGACACAGGAAGAATGTGCTGCAGTTCAAAGACATTTGAAGAGATTCATTGTGATGAACCAAGTCCCAGGGAAGGAGGACTGTCAGCGCTGCATCACTGCAGAACCTCAAGCCCTGAAGAGCCGAGACTGGAAGGCAGTGAAGTATTTTGTTAAAAATAGAATTACTTCTCTGCGAAGAAAATTAGAGTGAGAGTGATTCACTGAACAATGTAGAGGATACTGTAATGTCTTGTTTATAACACACATTTTTTCCCCTGTTAAACAAGGTCTGATTTTCAGATGTGTGTTTTCACGTGAGTACAAAGAAAATACTAATTATTTTGCCACGGCAACATCACAGTTACATTAAATCTGATACAAACTGAAACATTCTCCATGAAACATTGCCACCAAACTTGCATAATTCTGTTTAAACTGACGAACTAGTTTTCCTTTGTGTTATCATAGTTTAATTCTCAAGTGTTCCCACTCATCAGCAACCACAGGGCACTGCCATTTTGTAAACAAGGAACATAAAATAGCTGTGCTGTGATTGGTTGAAGACACCAGCATGTTGATAGCTGCTCTATGATTGGTCGGTACACTATGAGTGAGCATGCTCAGGCAGAAATGGAGTAACTGCACATGCCTGAAGCAAAAGGTGTTCCCACATCCATTTTGCGAGATAATTGTGTATTTGTTTATGAAAATACTGAAATTTCATTGATTTAGATTTTGAATAGAGGTCATTTTTGAGATACTAAGAGAGTAAGGTTTGGGCAAAGTTTGGGTGATGTGTTCAAGTACAGTGTTTTTCCTGATAAAAAAAAAAAATAAAACTTGGGGTGTATGTTATAATGGAATAATTCCAGTAGGCTAGTCTGCTTTTTGATTTTTTGATTTTTTTAATTTTTGAGATGGCCCTGCTGGAGGCAGAACAAAACACAAAAATGTTTTTATGTTCTCTAAAAGTCTCACACATATGAAATAGATTTGTGCATTATAACAGACACTGAGCTCAGGTCTATCAATGTCCCACTCAGTCTGACTGAATGTATTTCTGAAAGTTTTTAGGAAATGTGCTGTAGTATTGATAAATTTAATCACTTTACAGTTTTTCACGATTGTTAACACACACAAATCTAAACTTTGGCACAATTTGCACAACCTTATCTTCACCTACCTCAACCCGAATTGTCACAACTTCAAACTCGCTTGTGACTCCCTTAGACTCTGACTTCCTTCTTTACACTCTGACGTCAATTGCACATTACCTTGTTGTCTGAACACTACACACAATGTTCTGTTGTTACACACACTTCTCATGTAACATCTCAGTGGTATCAACCTACAACACACAAGTGTTCAAAAGTCAACAAATTCAGGTCTGGTGAGCAGTTAGCAATCAGGACTGCAGCATATCAGGGCCTTGAGCCTCCTCCTCTGTGTTTGGTGAACAATGGAGAACCTCGAAGAGAGCAACCAGAGAGGGAGAAGTTAAGAGTGAGAGGAGGAGGGGGGAGAACAAGGAGGAGAACAAGGAGAAGGAGAAAGAAAAGGAGGGGAGGAGAGAGGAGAAGGAGAGTGTGGAGGAGGACAGAGAGGAGCAGGAGGATAGATTGGAGCATGAGGAGCAGGAGGACAGAGAGGAGCAGGAGGACAGATTGGAGCAAGAGGACTTAGAGGAGCAGGAGGAGGACAGATTGGAGCATGAGGAGCAGGAGGACAGAGAAGAGAGGAGCAGGAGGACAGAGAAGAGCAAGAGGAGGAGGATTGGAGCTCATTTCTGTCCCCCTTCCCCTCCGCCCCCCTGCCCCCATCTGTCCTCATGTTCCTGCTCTTCCCTGTCCTCCTGCTCTTCTCTGTCCTCCTGCTCCAGTCTGTCCTCATGCTCCTGCTTTTCTCTGTCCTCCTGCTCCTGCTCCTCTCTGTCTTCCTTTTCCTCTCTGTCCTCCTGCTCTTCTCTGTCCTCCTGCTCCTCTCTGTCCTCCTGCCCTGCTCCTGCTCTTCTCTGTCCTCCTCATGCTCCTCTCTGTCCTCCTCCTGATCCTGCTCCTCTCTGTCCTCCTGCTCCTCGTGCTCCAATCTATCCTCCTGCTCTCCCTCTGTCCTCCTTCTGCTCCTCTCTGTCCTCCTCGTGCTCCTCTCTATCCCCCTGCTCCTATCTGTCCTCCTTCTCCAATCTGTGCTCCTGCTCCAATCTGTCCTCCTGTTCCTCTCTGTCCTCCTGCTCCTCTTGCTCCAATTTGTCCTCCTCCCGCTCCAATCTATCCTCCTGCACTCCACTGACCTCCTGGTTCAATCTGTCCTCCTGCTCCTCTCTGTCCTCCTGCTCCTCTTGCTCCAATTTGTCCTCCTCCTGCTCCTCTTTGTCCTTTTGCTCCAATCTATCCTCCTGCTCTCCTTTGTCCTCCTCCTGCTCCTCTCTGTCCTCCTCGTGCGCCTCTCTATCACCCTGCTACTACCTGTCCTCCTGCCACAATCTGTGCACCTGCTCTTCTCTGTCCTTCTGCTCCTCTCTGTCCTCCTCCTGCTCCTTCTGCCCTCCTGCTCCAATCTGTGCTCCTGCTCCTCTCTGTCCTCCTCCCGCTCCTCGCTGTCCTCCTGCTCCTCCTGCTCCTCTCGCTCCAATCTGTCCTCCTCTCGCTTCTCTTTGTCCTCCCTCTCCAATCTGTCCTCCTGCTCCTCTTGCTCCAATCTGTCCTCCTCCCGCTCCTCCTTGTCCTCCCTCTCCAATCTGTCCTCCTGCTCCTGTTCCTCTCTGTCCTCCTGCTCCTCGTGCTCCAATCTGTCCTCCTGCTCCTGCTCCTCTCTGTCCTCCTCCATACCCTCCTTCTCCTCTCTCCTCCCCTCCTTTTCCTTCTCCTTCTCCTTGTTCTCCTCCTTGTTCTCCCCCCTCCTCCTCTCACTCTTAACTTCTCCTTCTCTGGTTGCTCTCTTCGAGGTTCTCCATTGTTCACCAAACACAGAGGAGGAGGCTCAAGGCCCTGATATGCTGCAGTCCTGATTGCTAACTGCTCACCAGACCTGAATTTGTTGACTTTTGAACACTTGTGTGTTGTAGTAGGTCAGTGGTTCCCAAACTGGGGTACGTGAACCCCTGGGGGTACGCGAAGAGATGTAGGGGGTACATGAATACCTGTCAGGTTTCAAACAGTTGTTTCAGTAGTTCAAGTTCAAACTGGTAAATGTTGTATTGGGAGATTTGATAAAGGCCTGAAGTGTTGGCAGAGAGGCTGGAGGATGGATTGGTGAGGCATCATAGAGAAGGAAATCTGTCCTGAATCTAAGATTCTTTTATTAACATACGTTCAGTCTGACAGCCTTCTTATTAGAGCTGTTGTGAGTCTGTAACAGTTTCAAGGTTATTGATGAATATGTTCCAGAAATGTTAATTTCTTTTTCAAAAGTGAACTGGCGTTGTCCACTGACATAGCTAGTAAATGTATTTAGTGAAAAATAATGCACTTAAAGAGACTTTATTTTTGTGTTGTGCATGTTAAATGTGGGAGGCAGGGTGGCGTGTAGCCTTACAGATGTATTTGGTTTTCTCGCCGCTGTAAGTGTGTGAGAGTCGGGGGAACATGGCTGGAGGTCAAGTGACTGAAGGGGTACAGGCTGTGAAAAGTTTGGGAACCACTGTAGTAGGTTGATACCACTGAGATGTTACATGAGAAGTGTGTGTAACAACTGAACATTGTGTGTAGTGTTTAGACAACAAGGTGATGTGCAAACTAGTTGCACACTTCTTTACACTAGTCAGAGTGTAAAGAAGGAAGTATGAATGGTAGGTGAAGTTAAGGTTGTGCAAATTGTGCCACAGTTTAGATTTTTGTTTGTTAACAATCGTGAAAACTGTAAATTAAAATATCTTTATATCTGAATCTATTTCATATATCTGAGACTGAAGCGAACCTGAAAACATGCTTGTGCTCTGTTTTACCTCCAGGAAGGGCAGATCAAATTCTAAAGCCAGCAAAAAGTCTACAGTGTTACCATGTTTTTATGTTACTCTGTTATGTTTTATCAATGCAAGGAGCTGTCACTGTTTTCCTGTTATCAAATCTCACTGTTATAATCAGCACTTGATTTTGTTCAGCAGAGGAAATACAGGGTGTAAAACTCAATGTAAACCTGTGATGTAGTCCTTGTTTTGTTTGATAATAAAAAACAAACTGTTTAAACATCAGATACCTCCATTTAGTTTTTGGTCCCACCTAAGATATAAAGACCTGAAATATCTGTGTGTGTGGAAGTGGACCCCACAAGTATTGAATGCTAGAAACGTGTCCCACAAGTGACCAAAAAACTAGCGTAGAGAAAAAACTTTGGAGTTTGGATAATCTGAAGTGACTGAAAATTTTGTTATTTTTTTTTACGCTAGCCTGATTTTTTACAGAGGCCTGGGACCATTGGAAAGGGTGGGCCCCACTAGTGGGTCAAAAACTCGGGGCCCCGCAAACTGACAAATACGAGTATGTGTGTGTGTGTGTGTGTGTGTGTGTGTGTGTGTGTGTGTGTGTGTGTAGGGGGGGTGGGGGGCAGTGTCAGATTGCACTCATTGACCCTCCACATGCAGACAGATATTGTACATTCTAGCCAGAAAAATGTTGCCCATCTCGTCAGCTTGCTAGCAAGGGCAGTGAGGTAGATAATAATTGTCCACATGTCTATGTTGGTGCCAAAACCAGGGTGGGCTAGGCCTGGTGGGTCTGGCTGATGAGACTGGATCTCTGTGGGCATCAGGATCCACTGGGCTGAGGAGTCAGGACCATGTAAACATATGCTTTCTGTTACAAGCATGTCAAAAGCACAAACACAAACTATTCTGATATATAAAGTATACCTTAAATCTTGGAATATGTCTCTGTGCTCTTTCTTTGCAGACAAATTAATTCTTACTTGGGAAGAAGCAACACTTGAAAGAAATGCAAGACTCAAAAAAGCAGCACCAGAAAGCCTGTGGTCATCCACATGATTTGGCCAGGTGTACCTACATGCCATTTTTACCATGCTGGACCAACCTGAACAGATGGAAGAGGCCTGTCTCACTTCAAGCTCAAACTGTAAGTTTATCTTTTTACTTAAATAGGCAGGAGTGCATGCTAGAACAAGGGTCTAAAACCCAGGTTCTCTGGATTCATGTGGCCTCATTATCTATGAGGAGGACTTCACAATGCCTCTTTTTTTAAAACTTCATACGTCAAATTTTAGCCTGTGACATAAACATTATAGAGGAATTGGGCATCCAGTGGTTTTCACAGATAGGGCTTTAACTTGGAATCATTGCTTTGCATATTAAGGTTCTGTTCATTTATTTATTTTTTCCAGAAATGAAGGTGCACACTTTGTGATTAAGACTCTCTCTGTACTGTAAGCTCCTCTCTCTGTCACACAACAGATCATTGTGCTGAGAAACTCTTTTGATGCCTCCCTTGTATCCCATACCATACATTGAAGTTGTTTATGTGTGATTGCTGCTGTTAGCTCTCATTACTCTGAACTGCTTCCTTGTCAATCCTTTGCCTTGATCAAAACAGGTGGTGGAAAAAAATGAAAAAATGTTACTAATGAACTACTGTAGGTCATTGGTTTCACTTTGACTAGAGACAGCCTGTGGCTAAAGGCTCATTCACATGCCAGTGTATTATTGGATTATTCCTGATTTTTATACAATGCAACAATAAGGAATCATCAATATTTTGGTGAAAGTAAGTTCCCAGGGTCAGTTTTGTTGTGTTCAGCACAAACCGGAGAGAAACGTTGAGCTGGTGGAGTATGACATTTCCCAAAGTTCTCCTGTCTAATTGGCTAGATTAAATGTTTGTTAGTATAAGTGTAATGTGTAGGGATGGTAATTGATTGTATTGCTATTAACGATCCTGCTAATCCATTTAAAGTCTTTAATGATTCCCTTATTGATTCCTGCAGATTTTCCATGTGGGCAAATGTTGGTCTGTGGATTTTCAGTGGCAACAATGTCAACCACATGTCACACCATACATAACTGCTTCTGCAAGTTGCTGGTTTTCCCTTCCCCACTTAAGGTTGTGCAGTAGGTGCCTTTTGCTAAAAATTAAGCCCCAATTCTGACCGCTTCTGAGACCTGTCAGTGAAAGGAAATGATAAGGGAATTGATTAGCAAAAGACTCATGACATTGATTCTTTGATGGAGCTGTTAACGATTCCCAACTGGAAATGGTTATTGATTCCCATCCCTAGTAACGCAAGTATAGTGCATTCAACTTTGGAAACTTTGCTATTGTCAAGTACCTGCTGCAACCCAGCGTTAAAAATACTGAACTATACCTCAAAGCTCTTAAAATAGCTTAGAATTAAACATTGTCATATTCTTGTTATTTGTCTGCAGTGCAAACTTTGGAATTTTTTTTTAATTATTATCTCGAACATCTTTACTTAGAACTCACACACTGAGGAGCACCAGAGGAAGACTATTTTAAAGCTGGGGTCTGCGATTTGATTTAGATACACTTCTTTTAGTTCTCGTTAAAATGGTCTTTATGACCCGATGGTGATCAACTCATAATGTGTTCTTAAAACGGAGCGAAAAATATCCGCTATCTACAGCAGGAGTGAAACAGGGAAAACCCCAACCAATAATCATGCAGGGACACCGGCACTGTTTTTAAACCAATCAAATCCCGTTGCCATTCTACCCGCCTGCTGCGCATGCACTTTCCCGGCGTGCACAGACTCAGTGCGTGTGGCTGAGCTCATACGTATCAGAGTCTGCAGGAGAATGCTTACCTTTCGAGTTTTGTCTTTGAAAATAAGGGAAGCCCACCGTGAGCCGTCCCACAACCCCAACCGAGCTCCAGTATCGCTCACATTTTAAGACAGGTGTACAAGAAATCTAAAATAAACTCTTTGTTTTTCTAAGTTTGTTCTGCTGCTCTAATCTCGCGATAGCTGCCACCCAGGCTACTGCAGGTGGACGTTCTCGCGAGGCTTTTTTTGACAGCTATGTGGAGAATGTCAGAGGAACTACCTATACCTCGATCAACATCGGCTGTGAGTACTAACTGACTTTACATGTTTGTTTGGTGTTTTCTTACCGCTGACTGAGACATGACTTGGTGTAGTGTAAAACAAACACGTTGTGCTGAGGGTTTGGAGTTGAATCAGTCTTCTGGATATATCAGCCATGCGCGTGCATGTGAGCGGGGACGGGTGGTTAGGCAGAGCCCTGAGGAGATGCTACTTTCAAATTCATGCTAGTTTTCCAAAATCGCCGACCCCAGCTTTAAGCAAAATTTGGGTTTTTGTTATTTTTCTTTTTACAGTTGCCAGCATTGTTTAACAATCTATCCAGCTGTATATTATTATGTTTTCAATTTCAAATACCATCATACAGTAACTACAGTGCATTGGAGACAGGAGCAGAATCAAAGCAACTTGAAGATAATGCATTTTGACTTTTACATTTGTTTGAATATTAGACATAATTTGGAGATTTGATTGGAATCAAACAAAACATCCCTTATTACAAGATTCACACTCTGAAGTTATGAATTTATTGTGAAAGTTACAGTGTCAATGAAAATGCAGTTAATTGTACAGTCCTGGTTGCAGTTTGATAAATAAGAACATCACTGTTACTAAATTCGATTACATGTGTGCATAATGCAGCGATGCACCACATTACTGTTGCCAATCGGTAAAGAGAGCAACATGTCACTGATGAAGCCTATACAAATGGCCCTCTCTGGATCTGACTGATGACTGCCCAGGTGTCCAGAGGAAGTGGTTCAGTTGTGGAAAATGTAGGGAGCTGACGTCAGGACTGTGACACAGGAAGCACACCTGGACACTCTGGTCAATAGAGGTGATGCTGTAAATGTCCAGAGCAGGAAACAAAAGGTATTAGGAGAGTGCTAAAAGCTGAAAGTAGTCAGAATTTCACCCCTTTTACATCAATTTAAACCTCAGAGGATTTAAAATGTCATTTGTGTGACATGCAGTTCCTGCTCATTATAAGTGCCCCTTCACCCTTATATTGAGTTACCAGCCTTCAGATATATGGATTTATCTCATGTCATTTCCTACGATGGAGGTGCATAGTGACTACAACACCCATGTTAGATCCCCAGCCAATAATTATTCCGTCACGCAGGCTGACAAAGAGGTTATCCACTTCACCATGGGCATTTAAATACTTTCCTAACTCCTCATGGAGTTGAAAAAGCAGGCGTGCCATCAGACGGGATGCACATTTGTTGTTATTACCTGCCCCCATGAAGGGAGGGCTTTCTCTGAGGGCCAGAAAAAAATGTTGTCTGCCAAGCACCATGATTACCCTGACAGCCTGTCCTCAGGTCAGTGCAGAGGGCAAAAGTGTCTAGACCGGTAAGGGGATTTCCAAATGCACTGATCTGTAGTTATGGCTGCTGTAAGGCCAGCTCGAGCTCCAAGAGACCACATTCCACTTCAGATGTTTGTCGGCGTTTATCCCCTCAGTGTGTGGTGGAAGTGGGATCAGACTTTGCCTTAACATATGGTTTAAATATTGTATAGTTAATGGCCTCCATTTTTCATTGAGTTGTGTTATTTGATGTGAGTGGATCAAGAGATAGAAGGTGGGAACTGCTACAGTGATAAATATCTCATGTTGAATCTATGAGCAATTAAGTGTATCTTGAAAAACATTTTGCACAAAGACTTCTCTGAGTGATGGATTGACTAATAGGCATTGAGGCTGAGGCCTTAAGAAAGGATCCACTCACAAGCTGCCAGGTCTTTTACAATGCAATCTGCATTATAAACTTTGAGTGGGAGTTTGCCAGAAAAAGCACAACCAGTTAATGGTTCAGAACTGAGGCTTATCTTAGCCATCAATGCAACAAAAGCTATAATTATCTGCAAAATAAACTCACTTCCTTGATTGTTTGACAAATAATGTATTAAACAGTTCCAGATAAACTTTGTTTCGACTGTTTGCCAGCCTTTATAAAGCCAGGAAGCATTCTAAAGATGGCTGCAAAACGTTGCCAAGGCATTTTTGATATTTATAGCTAAGTAATGTTTTAAAAATGTAGAGAACTGTCCTGTCTTGTAATGATGAATCAATTTTTGATCACCACGTAAACGTTGTTGCATTTCCTTTGGGCCATCACCAACATTTCCTGAAAACTTCATCAAAATCCAGGGAGAACTTTTTTGAGTTTTTATCAATAATGTGGAAAACTGCCCTATCTAAAGTGTTGACAGATACATTTCTGCAACTGCGTCTGGATTTGGATCACCAAGTCTTATCACTTCACCAACAAAAATATAAAACTCTTTGCAGAGGCAATTATACACTGTATTGTGATGTTGACGTTGTGAGAATTCTTCAATGAATTGAACTTTAATATTGTCACGTCTTGTGATGCATGCCCCTCCATATCACACCCCTGTGGGTTCACCCCCTTCTATCAACTCCCACATCTCTGGTGTCCCTGGTTTCTTGCAGCCTTTGCTTCCGGTATGGACTAAAATCAGCACAGCACTTGGACTGCTATCTCAAAATATTTACACTACCTGTTTGTTCTCCTTCCTGTTGTCTTGTCTTGTCCTGTCTGTCACTGTTTCCCCTTCTTTCACACTGTGGTGTGGCACGACCCTCCCCTTCAGCTCACATCGGGGGTTAAATAAAGAAAGATATGATGGAGTAGCCTACAGGAAGGGCTGGTGATGGTCACTGTAGCAGTGAATCACATTTACTTATCTCTCACTGCTAGAAAAAAAAATGCATTGGTCTTTCCAACGCTGCCACCGGACACAGTGCTCAGCTGAAAAGATAATGCAGACAAGGGAAAAAAAAAAAACTTTAATATGAGCATGAACATATTCAGTTTCATGTCCATTGTGTGCTCAAGCATACACAGAGAATACCATACTGACCCAAAGGAGTGGAGCTAGTAGCGTTGCAGTCTGTTGATTAGTAATGAACATCATGAAATTCCATGAGGCTGCAGCTAAAATGATTTGTGCCTTGCAATGGTCAAATGATAGTGGATTTGGAGGGACATGTTTTCTGCTGTTGCTGTAATGAATGTCTGAATGAAATAATGCTCCTGGACTACTTGGATGCTGGAACTCCTCCATTATTGCTCTTTGTTTACAATTCGCGTCACCTCAAACCTCCTCATTGTGTCTCAGTGCAGTAACATCATGGATTTTCATAGTTGGTATGATCCTTTCTTCCCGGCTCACATCCCAGCCCTAAAGTTAAGTTACAACTGGTGATGGAAACACAAGATCAGGGTTTGTCACTCTTAACCAAACTGTACTGAACTTAACCAGACCACTCAGTGGAAATGAGGCTATTGAGCCCAACCCAGTGTCAGCAAGGTGTACCTTGTTAAATGTCCAGTAAGCAAATGTTGGCATCATTTGGTTGATAAAACAAGTTCATTAAAATTGTAAGGAGAGAGGAAATCTTGTCATTTCCCTCTTTTTCGTATGTTGCCAACATATATGTGCAACTAAGTCAAGTGTGTAGAAGAAACCTTGCAATTATTGATCATCAAAACCAATTAACTGATTGAAATTGTGTGTTTCGGGCTTTTTTTGATGATGTGGTATCAAATATGTATAAGTATAATTAATTCAATTAATTATAAACCATGACATTGAAATTAACTGTTTTAAAGGAAAAGTTCAGTTTCTCCAGCTTTCACATTGTTTAAATAATGAAGTAGAACAATATACTCACCCAGAAGGCTTTCCTGATGCAAACAGTGCTTCGGGAGATATTTAGATCCAAAATCGAGCAGCGGACATCCATATAATGGTATCACATAGGGCATACAGCGCCGCTCCTAAAACTGCATTAATTGTCCAAAAATTCATTAGTTTCACCAATATTTCATCATGGTCTGTTCTGGCTACTCCTCCATTACAGTCTGTGTCACTCCAGACATGTTGTGTGACTGTACTGACCTCTGAACTGAAGAAGAAGAGCGCTTGCTCCGCGCCTGTGCAGTACTCTCTGGAGCGCTGCCTCCGCGTCCTCCTTTCATTGAGCTCCATATCTGTAAACTCTGGCTCGAAACTGTAAGGACACCCATCATATTCAAAGTTCTCCTCCACAACATCTTCATCCGATAAATATTTGTCCATTTTGCACAAAACTGGAAGAAGAAAGTCATTGTGTAGCCGGCGGTTGCCGCTGAAAAAATGAGCCGTACTGCGCAAGCGCTCTTCTTCTTCAGTTCAGAGGTCAGTACAGTCACACAACATGTCTGGAGTGACACAGACTGTAATGGAGGAGTAGCCCGAACAGACCATGATGGAAAATTGGTGAAACTAATGAGTTTTTGAACGATTAATGCAGTTTTAGGAGCGGCGCTGTATGCCCTATGTGCTACCATTATACGGATGTCCGCTGCTCGATTTTGGATCTAAATATCTCCCGAAGCACTGTTTGGATCAGGAAAGCCTTCTGGGTGAGTATATTGTTCTGCTTCATTCTATAAACAATGTGAAAGCTGCAGGAACCGAACTTTTCCTTTAATGATATCCAGTATTTGCTTACCATATTAAAAATCATTTATCTGCATAGCTTGGAAACATAATGCATTACCACACCCTAAGGACAATTTTGTTTTTTTTTATGTTTTCTGTGAACATGACATCATTTCCAGATATGTCTCTGTTTAAAGGAAAACACTGAAAATGTTGTAATATATATGCCAGGGCTGTAAGTGGTTCTATAGTGCTGCCAAAGACATAAGCCACAATCAGAGAGGGAGACATGGAGCATGCCCATGAAGCATGTGATGTGATGTAATGTAATGCTGGTTAATGTTGATGGAGTGTCCTGCAAAACAAATTAAAGCCATTTACAGTCTGTTGTCAAAATACAGCAATATAATGAACATATTTCAGATGCAGTGTCTGGGGCACCCAACACACAAGTATTTCACAATGTGGACGACATAACAGCACTTGAAGTTCAAGTGAGAGGTGGGGCTATGAGATCAACATTGGCATTTTTAGAGTTAATCACCATCGGACCCGGTTCAAAACTGTGCATTAGTGTGCTCCCCAAAAAAAGTGGTTTCGTGTGGATGTGGGGCCCATATGATTAAAATAAGTTTGGGTAGATAGATTTGAACGTGTCTGTGAGTGGCCTGTTATTCAAGCCACCAATATTCTCATAACATTTCCAAGAGCTCCTCCAGAAGCTCTTTGGATCCAGTGCTTCATAAATATGAAGACCTTATGTAACCAGTATTATTAGAAAACTCTTCTTTGTTTTCTGTGAAAAGATGACTGGTGTGTCCTTTATTTGTCCCACCTTCCTGATTGAGGTCTTCTTGTGTATGTTAACATTGTGTGTTTCCAAAGACGTGCTTTTTAAAGATTCAGACATTATTTTTGGCATTTAACTCTGACTTGTTCCTCCCACTCACTCTGGCCCGCCACCATGAGGGCCGAGTAAGCCTGGCACTCGCCTGAAGCTCTCAGCCAGTCCCGGGCAGCTGGGATCTGGGGGAGCTCCCTACAGTTCAACAGTGTGCTTGCAGCCCCCTTTTTTTTTCTCTCTTGCCCCCTCCTCTTTCTAATTCTGCCCAGCCAGCTTCAGCATACAATACAGAGGAGGCCTGTGCCGTGGACACAGACACACACTCTTGGGCTTACACACGCGCACACACACACAGTAACACTTTTAAAAACCATTGAAAAAGACAAGAGCAAAGGAGGAAAGGGGAGCAGACGCCTCTCAGATGCTGGGCTTGGCTTAGTGTTCCTCTTGACACAGACGACCGCACACAAGATAACTGTTGTTTATTGTTTATGGAAGGACCCTCTGCCACACTCCTCTCTCTTCATCTGGAGGCTCCTACGGGGCCACAGCCAAGAGCCCCAGAGGGAAAGAAAAAACGAGACTCACTGTATTGTTTAAAATGGTCTAATCTTTGATTTTGTGTGTTTTAGCCTTAGCCATGTTTGATTAGATTGCACACATTTTCACTTTGAGTGGGTTTTTCGGCTCTGCTGGAGTTCAGTTTGAACAGGGCAGCTATCTTGTTCTACTCTGGCTCAATAAAGACATCGGATCAGAGATGTGTAGCTCCTCTTCTGTTTAATAGAAAGGACATTGCACTGATGATAGTCTACTCTAGCTGGACACATCATCAGGTACACCTAGCTTATACCAAGTTGGACCCTCTTTTGCCTATTTAACTGTCTGAAGTCTTTGTGGCAATGACTCTAAAACATGGTGGAAACATTCCTCAGAGATGTAAAATGACATGGGCAGCAACAACACTCAGGTAGGCCTCAGTTTCCTGTTCTTGGGACAGGGGTGTGGCCCTCTGCTGCTGTAGCCTAGCCTGACCCAACCGATTGGCTGTTCAATAAGTACTAAACAGAACAATTTTCACTTGTCTATCTTGGTAACCATTCAGTAGAAGTATTTAGAAATAGTTTTTCCTTTCAAAAGCATATAGAAGGTGGCTCAAGTTTGAACTTGAGCCACTTTTTAGAGCAAACTTTCACCAAAACATTTTGCAAATGGTACAATATTGTAATAGCTTTTCTATTGAAAGGTGCTTTCAGTGTTATGAGTTTTTCATTTAAGTAAGAAATGCAGTCCAGATCGGATAAAACTACCACCTACTCTGTTTGCACCTATGCTAATCTCTCTACCAGCACACACTTCCTGCTTTCATGACTCTTGTAGCTCCCACTTTGTCTTGCTATAAAGGCCCATCTGCTCTGCTGCTTCATGCTTTGCTATTATGGACTGGAGCTTTGCAAGATGGATCTTCCTGATTACTGAAATTGAATCAGGTAGATCCAGCTGTAGCCCGTCTGCTTTGAGATCTGATTTCATAATTGGTCGTCTGTATACCTTGTATCTTTTAGTTACTGTTGCCCTTTCACCTCTTTGTGCTACACATCATCAGTGCTAGAGCCTAAGGTCGCTGCACATTTCATATCTTTAATCAGCAGACACCTGTTCAACCTAATGCTTGGCACTCTAGCAGAGGGGTGCCAAAATAATGGGATGGCACGGATCAGTAATGTGAGGAGCTTTCCCTGTATTTGACAGGGGAAAGACCCATGGCTGCATACTGTCATGAGCTCAAGCAGACTGGATTGCTTGGTGGAAATGCATCTTATTAACTACACTGTTTTATCCTGCCCAGGGTCAAGGGGAGCTAGCGTCTACCCCATGGGTGAGAGGCGAGGTCCTCCCTGGACTGGCCACCAGAAAATCACAGAGCTAACATACAGAGAGAGACCACCATTCACAAATACACTCATATACTGTATATGGGCAGTTGTAGTCAGTAGTTGGCCTGACAAGCTTTTGTTCTGTGGGAGGTTACCTGTGTATAATGAATCCCACCTATTTACAAGCGGTGCATGTGATGTCCATACAGAAAGGCCCCCCTATACCAATCAATGCAACAAACTTATGGCTGGGGGGCACTAAGCGCTACCTGCTGCACCACTGCAAAGTTGCTCACAATCAAAATAGTAGTAAAAGATGATATACCTGCCCCATTTAAAATGAAAACCCTACTGGACAACAGGCTAAATGTTAAAGCTTGATCAGAAAACAAAACAACACAAAAATTGAACCCGTCCATAAGCTTATGTCTCACCTCTTTTAACCCCTCTGAAAACTAGTTGGAGACTGGGATCATATTATCCCCCCCCCCCCCCCCCATTACAAATCTGAGACATTGAAAGTTTAAGCTTTTCTTTAAGCAGGCCTTTTGACTGGACATCCGGTGTTTCCACTCTGATGATGCACCTGTTGTGTCTCATGGTGATCCCATCACAGCTATCAGAAATACTGATTTATAAGGCTATTGAAAACACTTGAAATAAAGTACATGAAGTTATTGTAAGTTTTAAACATTTGTTTTTGATACTAATCACTACCTCTGACAAAGTTGAAACCCAAAGAAAAATATTCGAAGTAATGGTGCTTTCAGAAATGATTTATCAGTAGATTGTTGTTTGGATTCTTGCTGGTCTTTCACATTACCTCCACCGTAAAACCATGGAAACCCCTTTTTGTTTTTATAAAGTTTAAACAGTTGAATTTCTCCTTCACAAAGCCTAAAATATCTGCTACACAGTGTAATGTGTCTCCCGTGACCTCTCATCAAAAAAGTCCAGTTGGTAGAACAGAGGCTGCAGCTGGACCCTGATCAGGCCTGATGGTGGTAGAGAATGAATAGCTTGGTAGCCCAGGGCACTCTGAAAACGTCCTGCTGACGACTGTACCAACAGGGTCACAGCCCCTCCATGCTACCCCTCAAAAGGAGAGTGGGAGTAAACAGGCGTAATAGGGACAGACTAAAAGAGACTTGGACTGTGTTCTTGTAAATAATTGCATTCATTGTTCCCTGCCACTGTTGGTTATGGTCACAAGCTGTTTGGTAGGCCCCTGTCTGTCTGGTGCTCCCCATGAGCCTGGTGTCAGCCCCTACGCCCCCAAGGGGAGCAACTTGTGCCAGGGGTGAGGATGCCAGCTCCCTGACCTGGTGGCCCTGCGTCTGACGTGCCCACGCCAGGAGAAAACGGTCCCTGGGCCAGCTCGAAGACTCAGGGCGTGCTGTGCGCATGCTGCTCCGCTGTTAAATAAAGCTGGTTCAAAGAGCACATTCCTGTCCCGACCCAGCAGCAAAAAAGCAAGCTCTCTTCCTTGTAGTATCAAAGCAGCAGATTGTTTCATTTTATTGCTCTGCCTTTATCTCTGCAGACTTAGAAACGATCTGATTGGATGCAGTATGTTATTAGCCTCCATTGTTTAGTGTGAGAACAGCAGATGGACTATTTGGACCGGATTACCTGTTCACCTTATCTTAAGTAGAGAATTGGGTCCAAGTGCTCAGATGTTTCTAAAAAGACAATTGTTCTATTGAATAATGTTGGAAAATTCAGTCAAGTTCATCCTAAGTTAACACCCACCTATTCTGTAAACTTGTAAAAGTAATCTGATTAAAAACCTTTGGTTGGTTAAATTAGGAAGTAAATGAGGCATGAACACCAGGATTGTAAAAGCCACTTTGGTGATAAGAATTGTGAGTTTCTCATCCATGTTTTACTTGCTCACAGAAGACTAGGGATTTTTTCACTTCTCTCTGTTTATCCACAGCTCTTATTTTCTATGCTGTTATTTGTTGATGAGATTTTTTTAATGGCAAATCCATCGAATGACAAAAAAATGTTCAAAAAATGTCAGCAAACACACATATGAAACTGTTCAGGTGCTTAGCCTTGAAAAAGTTTGGACACACCTCATTCAATGCATTTTCTTTATTTTTATCACTAATTACATTGTAAATTCTCACTGAAGGTATCCAAACTATGAATGAACACGTGGAATTATGTACTTAACAAAAAAGTGTGAAATAAATTAAAACAAGTCTTATATTCTAGTTTCTTCAAAGTAACCACCCTTTGCTCTGATTACTGCTTGGCACACTCTTGGCATTCTCTTTATGAGCTTCAAGCTTTAAGGTAGTCATCTGAAATGGTTTTCACTTCTCAGGTGTGCCTTGCCAGGGTTAATTAATGGAATTTTTTGCCTTGTTAATGGCGATGGGACCATCATTTGTGTTGTTCAGAAGTCAGGCTGATGAGCAGCCGACAGCCCTATTAGACAACTGTTAGAATTAATATTATGGCAAGAACCAATCAGTTAAGAGAAACGAGTGGCCATCATTACTTCAGTGAGAATTTACAATGTAATTAGTGTTAAAATAAAGAAAATGCATTGAATGAGAAGATGTGTCCAAACTTTTGGCCTGTACTGTACATGTTTTTAACAATTAACAAGAGGGAGCAACAGTGTTCAGGTGTTTTCACTCATTTAATGTCCTATTCTAACATTTTTTTTATTTTCAGCTCAAAACCAATGATATCATTTAGGGTGGCACAGTATCACTGACACAGCATCAGAAATTATACTAGTTGAAGTAGTTGAATATGTGTTTTGTTAGTTATTGATATTTTTGACATTATTTTACTGAAGATTATTTACAAAAGTCCAATATCATGCATCTGTTATATCCCTAACCCTAACACTGCAGGGTGTAATAGGGGGATAAGATGACCACACTTTGGCTCCATAGTTAGTGTTGGAGGCATCACAGAGGTGAGATGTGAACATGTGAATATGGCAACTGTGTAACATTCTCTCACACTCCATTTAAGCTGCAGCTCTCTGGGGAATTGAAACATTCATAACACAACGTTCTTGCAGTATGTGTTGTGAATGTTTCAAGGTTTGATGATTATGGAACTTTGTCATGGTGCTTAAGATGCAATGTGTCTTCACTAAAGGGCACCTGGACAGTGTTGCCACCTCTTCAGCTACCAGGCTAGAGCTAACCTGGACATGAAGCAATGACCTTTTGGTTCTCAGCTCAGGTTCCCACAGACTACTGCTGGACCCTGAGCTACTGCTGCCCTGAAATTACAGTCAAAAAGTTATCAAGGTTTGCTTTCACTTCTTCTTCTTGCTTTCTTTCATTTTTGATATCCTAAATTCTGTGTCAAACTCTGTGACAAAAAATATGTGACAAATTTGGTGTATTTTGGTTTATTGCAATACTCTGCAAAGCAGCACCAAGCCATACCAAGAAGCAAAATGTTATGTGATTTAATACAATTTATGTTGCTATTTGTCCTTACTTTGTGCATAATTAGGACTTGGAAACAATGACAAGGTACTAGGAGGGTCTAGTAGTAAAATTTACTTCATGTTTGTTCACCTTTCTTATTCATTAGAACTCATAAGTCTACTTTTTTAAAGCGACACTTAATCATAATAGAAGATTAGTTAGCATGGTTGGAAATTTAGTTTGGCTTCGGGCAGAAATTTCCCAAGTCATTTTATACTGTATAAAGACCAATCTTATGGATGATCTGTGGACATCGCCATTGTAAGCAGCCACCATTACTGCGGAAAACAGTGTGTCTACGACCACTTGCTGTCTGAGACAGAAGCAGAGACCACAGGAGTACTGTAAACAGAGGGCTAAAGCTGTAGCTATGTATCACATAGAGCTGCAACTATCGAGTATTTTTGGAATCGAGTACTCTGTCAATTATTTCTTCGAGTACTCGAGTACTCTAACAAAATGTACTTTTTTGTTTTTAAACAAATAAATCAATTGTATACAATGCAACATGTTAGGGCTTTCAAATTGAGCAAGCAAGTGCCGTTTATTCCTCAGAAAAGGGTTTTTATTTTAACAACTTTCAAAGTTTAAACCAGTACTGGCTTAAAACAAAGCCAATACAATACTGATTTACAAAGCAGTAATATAATTCTGCAATTATATTTGTGAAGTGTGTTCTGGAGGGCATTGTGTAGTTTGGACTGAAATCCCTGATCATGTTCTT
Organism: Scarus forsteni; assembly: GCA_036419115.1. Taxonomy (NCBI): domain Eukaryota; kingdom Metazoa; phylum Chordata; class Actinopteri; order Labriformes; family Labridae; genus Scarus; species Scarus forsteni. The sequence goes on from JAZDUH010000327.1 coordinate 43,193,980, forward strand.
AAATCCTGTGTCCTCCACCATGGAGAGAGGACGCATGTCTGTGATGAGCATATTTAAAATGCTGTAATAGTAATAGTTGCAGCCCTAACGACGTGCTATCATGCTAAGCTACGTGCTAAGCTAACTCCGTTTGACATCAGACAAACTGCACTGCGTTTTCTTTTCGTCCCTTCTTGTAGTGACCACACACTTGGGACACTCTCTGCCGTTTCTTCTGCAGACTCTCTCCTTTCTGTCCCTCTCTTTTCTTTTCCTTCATGACTGTACAAGCCGCGCAGCAGCAGAGGTAGCAGGCGAGGTGTGCCACAGAAATTACCGTCTGTGTCAAACACCGTGCACTGTATAGTAGTCCAGATATATATTTATATGTATAATTATATATTAAACGAGGCTTCGAGGCACAAAATTTAATTCGAGGATATTTTGTAATCGAGTACTCGCGAATATTCAAGGAATCGTTTCAGCTCTAGTATCACAGATTAAATATTGTACCAGTGTCAAATATCTATTTAAAAAAAATGATGTAAAAAATATGAAATTAAGTCCACAGTTCCGGCGAGACTCTAGTAGCAGACCAACCTCCAGAATTCACTCAAAAACAACTCTCCGGCATAAGCAGTGTCAAACAGCAACAAAACAGGCAGAAACACAAATGCTGATCCAGTATCATGTTGTATAGGCTGGAACCACATACTTCAGAAAAAAATTTACCTGAGTTCAAGACGAGAACAAACCATACCCAACCTCTGTCCAAACTGACCATCCTGTTTCTACAGCCTGTCTTTGAACACAGATTACACATGACTAGAACTTGATAATGACTGGAAATAGTCATAATTCCACCTATTTACTTGCAAGTTGGATAGAATAGATCATAAAGTATGACAATCAGCCTATTATCTGTCTTTTTTTATCTCACATATTAAACAACCAGTAGCTAAAGTAAACTCCCAGTCAGCCCATAGCTTATTAGCTCTAATTAGCAGTGCACAGCCACATATCCTCCACAAAAAACACTAGCACGAAACTGCACATTAAATGAACTATGTTGCTCACCCACTGATGATTTTGATCTTCATAAACTGATAAATTCAGCTGCAACCACTGTTCACCTTAAATTTTAACATCTAGCTGTGAAAAATGAGTTCTCTGGTTCAGTAATACACACGTGAACACAATTGTTGGTGCCCTTCTGTTTAGAAAGAAAAACCAATAATGCTCACTAAATAAAGTACAAACTAACAAAAGTAATTATACATAAAATATCACTGAAGGTAAACTTATGAAAACCAGACATTGCTTTTTAGTTGTGGTTCAACAAAATCATTTAAAGAAAATAAAGTAATGTAACTGTCCTGGACAAAAATGATGGTACCTTTAACTTAATATTTTGTTGCAAAACCTTTTGAGGCAATCACTGTAATCAGGCAATTTCTGTGATTTTCAATGAGACATCTGCACCTGTTGACAGGTATTTTGGCAAACTGCTCCAACGGTCCGGGGTTTGAAGGGTGTGTTCTCCAGACTGCATGTTTCAGCTCCTTCCACAAATGTTTAACAGAATTTAGATCAGAGCGCACAGAAGGCCTCTTCAGAATAGTCCAATGTTTTGTTCTGAGCCATTCTTGGGTGTTTTTAGTTATGTGCTTTGGGTCATGATCATGTTGGAGGACCCATGACCTGCAGCTGAGACCGAGCTCTCTGACAGTGGGCAACACATTTCCCTCCAGAATGCCTTGATAGTCTTGAAATTTCATTGTACCCTGCACATATTGAAGACACCCTGTGCAAGATACAGCAAAGCAGCCCCAGAACATAACTGAGCCTCCCTTTACGTTTCACAGTAGGTACAGTGTTCTGTGAAGCATAGAGCTGATGTGACTTACAAAAAAGCTCCAGTTTTGTCTCATCTGTCCAAAGAAAATTCTCCCTGAATCTTTGTGGCTTGTCAATATACATTTAGGCAAATTCCAGTCTCACTTTTTTATGTTTTGCTTTGAAAAGTAATGTCCTCCCTTAAGTCCACGTGGCTCAAACAGTGACCGGTGGTGCAGTCTGATACTGATGTGCCTTGACCTTGGAGTTCACCTTTAATCTCTGGAAGTTGTTCTGGACTCTTTTGATACCATTCATATATTCCATGTCTTCAATTTGTCATCAGTTTTCCTCTTGTGGCCATGTCCAGGGAGACTAACTACAGTCCTCTGGACCATAAACTTCTGAAAAATATGTGCAACTGCAGTCACGGGAACGTCAAGCTGCTTGGAGACGGTCTTATAGTCTTTACCTTAACATGCTTGTCTATAATTTTCTGGCTCATTGACTGAGATAACTCTCCCCTTAGCTTTGTGTCGTCCATGTTCACTGTGGTACACACCACAATACAAAAAAGCACAGTGACTTTTCATCCTTTAAATAGGCAAAATGACTGGTAACAAGTTACAAGACACCTGTGATGCTAATTACAGGACACACCTGAGTTAAACATTCAAATCATTTTTCTTCTTTTTTAGGGGTACCGTCATTTTGTCCAGGCCAGTGTCATTATTTTGTTTTGTTTTTTAAATGACCCTGTTGAACCACGGTTCAAAAGCAATGTCTGATTTTCATTAATTTTCTGTACATTTCCATTGATTATGACTGTTGTCAGTTTCAAGTTAAATCAGGAACCAATGTGGGTTTTTCTTTCTTTAATAGAAGGGTTCCAACAATTTTGTCCACGTGTGTAGTTAAGTGTTGTCCTCTGTTTGTTGGTGATTTAGTGCTGTTCTTTTGTTGTTTATCCCTCCATCAGCTTTACGTCTTCACAGCTGTGAGAATATGTTGAGCATGCTAACCAGCTCCAGCTCTGTGTTAATCTCTTGAATATGCAGTTAGCTATGTCCTGCTTACATAGATCAAGAACTTTGATGCTGAACAGGAAGGAGTATCGCTACCTGGTAGTTACACAACGAGAGTGGTGAGGATGTTTGTTTTATGGTGATAAAATAAAAGAACTTTAATTATTGTTGATTCTCCTGATCATTCTCATTCAGACGTATGCTAGTTACCAACTAGTTTTACCACCGTAATAATGGCGGCTGGTCAACTTCCAGTGTTTCTCTGGATTGGTCAAAAGACTAATGCATAGACTGATATTTTAAAAAATACTACCCGTGTTTCCCTTTAGTAAAGAGTTTGAGTTGATTTTGTGAATATATTGCAATAATAAGGAAACTTCATGCTGACAGTGGTTTTTAACAGCTCTGCAGACTGCGAATGTTCATACAGATATGATCCTGAGCTTTGTATTAACAGATCTCTGATGATCCAATGCTGTCCATCTAATCCATGTGCACACCACCGAATGTTCCTGTGAGGCAGCGTCGGTCGGTAAAAAATCTGCTCTCAGATAAACCAAGAAACATCAGAATAGATGATGAAGTTTTATTTGTTTTTTTCCCTGTTCAGCGCACTATGGCACACTCCATGGCTCTGTGCTGGGTTTTTTTTCTGTCTGCAGTGATGCTGTGCCTGAGCATTTATTCATCTGTTACTGATTGTCAAAGTTTCAGTTTGTTAAGAAAATGCATTGTTACATATATAAAAAATATTTTCCAGTATGTGACGAGGGCCAGAAATTTTTACTGGGGGACCAGGTTCTACCCAGGGGACGTTATTTGCCAACCTCTGGCCTAGACTATCTTTGGATGCACCTTTTTTCAAAAATAGAATGTCCCTGTGCAGTAGAGAGGAGAAAGACTAAAAACCCGAGCAAACTGTGCTCAAGCTTTGTAAGTGCTTGATAGGTGATTGAAAATGACTGGCACAATATTCTCAGTAAATCAGAGCGTGAGATCGAGAATATAGCAAAGCAAAATAGAACAACTGATGTTTATTCGGGACACTTGGATCATTAAGCCTTTATTTATCAAAGAGGCACAAGCGTTACATTCTCGTGTGGGACAAAATTTCTTGAACTTTTGAACTTGTTGCAGGCCAGCTATAAGTAGACAGTTGGTCCCTGGCTGCAGTTTGGACACCTCTGTTCGAGTGCTATGTTTGTTATTGTTGGTTGTCTTGCTGCTGGATTGAATGGATTTTATGCTTTTCCCTTTGTTTGCCTTAACATGCCAAATCATCTATGAAACATTTGTTTTTAAAGTGCTGTAGGTATAAATTATCATTATTATCTTAAAGTTGATATCAGTCAATCCATCATCTACACCGCTTATCGCTTTTGAGGACCTGAAGATGATCCCAGCTGACATTTAGCAAGAGGGGGAATACATCTTGGACTGGTTGTCAGCTGACTGACACAAAGAGACAAACAAACATTCACTCTCACGCACATTCCGAGGGGCAATTTAGAGTTACCAATTAACTTAAAGAGCACGTTTTTGGTCAGTAGGAGGAATCCAGAGTTCCCTGAGAGAATCCACACATGCAATGGGAGAACATGCAGACTCCACACAGAGCAGCCCTGACCAACGTGGTTCAAACTAGTGACCTTCTAGTTATGACACACACAGACTACCTACTGCACCACCATGCCTCCCATTGTCTTTCTTGTCTTTCAGATGCTTCTTTGTGTCATTGCCTTCAAGGTAAAGTTTGCACAAACAAGTGTGGGAACCAAGTCATAATTATTTAGCATCATCTGCAGCTTATAATGACCTCATGAGTGTTTGAGAAAGGCGCTCTGTTAATGCTGCTGTGCATCTCCTCAAAATACTGCTGGCTGAGTGGAACACACAAGCTGAGCTCACCAATGGAAATCAGATGCTCCCGGGCTTTCACTGGTTGCTTTTCATCTTTACCCTGTCTTTTCTTCATCCACTGATAGGTTTAGTACACTCCAATTGAGGGCCTCCCTCTGCAAGGGCAATGTCTGACTTTACTGTATACTAAATGTCAGATAATAAATTCAGGCCTCTGCAACAAAGTGGAATTGAATCTAATCTGCCCCAGGCCACTCTGTTTGATCTGCACCCTCTTTTGTACAGCTACCCGTGTCTCCAGTGCAGAAAAAAGGGCACAGCACTCTCAGGATGTTATGGTATTTTCTTGTATTATAATCTGACGTCACGCTGCAGGAAAACTGTTTTCATATGTTGCTTGACATTATGAAAACTTCAGGTCAGGCATTCATACATCCATTCACATCTTATCTTTGTTAAACTTTGCAGGTTATTGCCCTTTTTTTCTTTCCTTTTTTTTAAATTGACTTCCTGTAAATGTGGTAACCATGGTAGTATAAAAGTTTTTTCTAGTGGTTTCATATTGTATACATTATCTTACTGAGTACTTGCATCTGTGGCACATTCCTGCAGTGCAATGAGAAATGCAATGTTTAACCCAGCAGCTGAAATCTGATACAATGCCTGGGTTTAATAGAGGCTTTCTAAGACTTTGGAGATCCTCCTGTTGTGAGTTGTATGTGAATTGTGAGAATAATTGAAGGAGGGGAATGTTTCATCAGGTTTGATGGAGGTCAGTCATTCTGCCACAGAGGAGAGGAGATCAGAGAGAGAGAACAAACCTTCAAGGCTGACAGGTAGTTTAGCAGTAAAACTGGAAGTTTAAAACACCCACACACACCCACACACACTTAATTTCCCAGTTCGTGTGGAATGATCCCTAAAGATGTGAAACTTAAACCGTGTCATGTGTTGGTTTTGATCATGAGTTTAAATTCACAAGCATTTACTGTTGAGTGCAATAAAAGCAGAACAGTTTGCCTGCATTTGTTTTTTAATTGCACTAAATCTGGAAACATTAAATCATAGCGAACCTTATGACAATGGTTCTTTTCGAAGACAATAACAGCAGTGTTGAGTTCCACATGATTGAGACATCTTTACACTCTTGCACACTACTAATTTGTAGTTACATCAGAGTTCACACACAATAGAATAGAACATATAATATAAAGACTTTTGGCCCTTTTTGAGATCTATTCTTTTTAAACCAAACAAAGCCCTGTTGCAGGGCATTGGAAAAATACAAATAATGACAGGTGCAAATGAAAAACTTCCAGGACTTAGGATTATGGCTGTTTTATACCAGATACATTTTGGCAGCATATCAGCTGTGCAGTTAATTTTAGTTTTGGTGAATATGTGATCTGCTTTTAGGCTGCTATAGCCAACAATCCGGAGCAATAGTTTCTGACTACCTTTCTTCAGATGGTGGAACATTTAAATGGTAAATGCTCAGTTGACTTGAGCTTATGTAGTGCTTTCGTAGTTCTTGACTAGTCAAAGCTGCTTTATACTGCAGGTCACAATTACCCATTCACACGTGTTCGCTCTCACATTCGCTCACTAATGGTTTGGGTTTCTTTGTCAGTTATCCATTAGTATCAACTTACACATCCATGCCATTTCATGCCCATTTACATGCCACTCGTGCACCAGTGGGAGCAACTATCCAACTGCGCTAATGATGCCGACATTTGCTACAAGGCAGGACAGAAACAGAAATAATTCAATTAATCTATTTTTTTTTTTAGTTCGTTTCAGTGATGAAATATCCTTCTGTGTAGAGTAACAGTGCACTTCACTCACAAGTTCTCCATGTCCCTGTCACTAATGTGCTGAATGAAAATCTACAATCTGAGATCATCTCACTGTTCAGCTTTTCACTGTTGTCTACCTGTGCTGTGCTCCGATTGCTAAACAGCATTTGTGAAAATCTTTACCCTGACACGAGGGGTACATTTCAGTGACCTCAGGGGAATATTTCGGTATTTTTGAAGTTGTTGAAGTTGTTGTATGAGGAAGTCAGTGAAGTTACTGAAAGGCTGTACCAAAGGAGGATGTGCTGAGATGACTGATTAGGTACACTGCTGTTGGCCGGTATGTTTTGCATAATTGTGAGGAAACCTGCCACAAAACTAAACTGAAAATATAGGGCTACAACTTGCTGAGCCCTTTAATTTTCCTCCAGGACATCTCTGTTTTGCAGTCTTATGATGCAGCAAATGACTTTGACTTATCTGCCTGTGCACATGGATTCTGTCCATCTTCTGTTTCCCTCCATGGACAGGAAGTTAAGGAAGACACAACACCTGCAGAGGAAACTTTTTCTTCATGACAAGATTCAGCAGGCAATCTCAATGAGAACAGGTGGAAGAACGCTATAACTGTATGCCAGCCTTACCCATTGTCTCAGCCTCTTCTCCTTAAAAGGTACAGCAATGCTTGGAGCCACTTAACTATTTTCAAGCACCTCATGAAACTCAACATCACAAATACTGAACTATTCTTTAACACAGTTTGCATGTGCTCAGGATGTCACAACACATAGGCAAAACTATGTTCCAAAAATATCTGCGAGTGTGTGTTCATGCCTCCCTTTCCTTAAAGAGGACATATCATGCTTGTTTCTCCTTTTCACTATGCCAGACAAGGATACCTGTAAAGCATTTCTGCCCTCAGTACAAGTCATTTAGTCCCTTCATTGCCCCACAATTGCGTTCTCAAAATCCTCATTTTAGGCCATTATCAAGCCCTTGTTGAAACGCTTGGTCTCAAGGATGACCTACAGTTACCTCGCAACGTCACAGCCCTTTGTGCTCTGATTGGTCAGGTCTATCGGGGGTAGAGCCATCCTGTCCTTCTTCTTCTACTGTATTTTCCAGCAGGCTCAAAGCAGCGACCGCATATTGAGTCCCCCTACAGGCCAGAGCTGGTAATGAGGGAGAGTGAGTGAGGGAGCTTTATACCCCTGCTGCTGGATGTGTTCCTCGGTGACGGTTTTGTGGCTAACGGACATCACAGAGGAGGAAGTGTTTTATCAGATTACTCCAATAAAAAGAAAGGTACCTCGCGTCGTCATGACGTTTGAAATCTCGCGGACATCTCGCAATGACCTATTTTCAGAGGCATCAAATCTCGTTCTAGGATATCAGAAAAAATACAATATCTAATTTTTTGAAAATTAAGGGGGTGTAAGGTCTTGTTTTCAAATTTATTATATTATATGTAAGTATTAAATCATGCATCAGCATGATATGTCTCCTTTAACATGTAATTCAGTAACTTAGCAAGGTTCCTTTTCACATGAATTTTTGGCCTTTTTGATATTGGAGAGTCCATGGATAGAGTGATGTCAGGATTTCCTGCATAAGGCAAGAGCCACAAATAAATGATAGCTGTGCAGATTCAAAATTTGAATCAACAAGGTTCATATATTCAATTTCAATGATGCTGAGAGTATGTTCGCAATTGCTAATGTTCAAAAAAACTGAAAGTTTTCACATACTGACCACTCCTGACCCTAAAGGGGTACAAAATCTAAAAGGCATAGCTTGACCCCTTTAAGAGAAACGCAGTCTAACACTGGTACTCATGCAGCTATTTTTTGTTCAAATATGACTTCATAACTGCATTTGATTCGATAGATTGGAAAACAAAAGGAGAACAAACAAAAATCAATGTGTTGTGAAACACATGGTCCGAATGCTATGCTTTTCACTACTTCCTTTTCATGATGCGCAATCTTGTACCTCCCTTTCACATCCATTTGCCCCCTCTCACTGGAACCAAAAAATCAATCTGCAGCATACACATTGTCAAACAATGATGTAGGCCCTGGTCTACCCCATCCATGGGGCCAGACATGATTGAGTCAAGATCTGGTCTGGGCTGTTTGAAATACGGTCTCAATTACACTGCGCAGGGCTCCCACAAACCCCGAGCTGTACACACACACATACTAACACACATGCATACAATCACATTCCCATTTTCCCAGTTAAATTAAAGTCAGATTACTATCAGTGCATCCAAAATGTGCTTTTCAGTAAATACGGTTCTACTTTCTCAGCCAGGCAGATCACATCCCCCACTGGGAGGCCCCTTCAGAAGCCTGCTCCGCACTCTCCATGCAAGGTACTAATTGACCAAGTCTGTTGAAGCTGAGGTGAGGTGGATGGAGATGGAGACGCATGGCAGTCATATGTGACAGAGGCTGCTGGGAGGGTCTGATGTGGGAACCATTAGTGCACATGGTTGGTTGAGGCATGGGCTTACGTGCAGGGTGTGCAGCATGAACAAATAAGGCCCTCTGTGTTTTGCAGTGAATAGCCTTGCTGCCTTATTACCAGTTTGAAGTGTGGTTTGCCTGCGATGACATCAATGACAAACAGAGCGCTCTGGTTTCCTCTTTAGGGCTGGAAACTGCTGCTTTGAACTTCAACAACTTGTCTATTCATTCCTTATGGATACAGACACAAGGAACTCAGTCTTACATATCACTGTGACAGCCAGAATGCTCTCATTGAAAATAATTCCTAGGTGGAGTGGTAACAGCACTTTTTTCACAGCCCAAGTATCATTGCATCCTCTCTGAACAGCTACCTTTTATTGTCATTGCCATGAGTCTCCTGTGCACCTTTTTACTATCAGGCTTTACAGCAAAGAAGTATACAAAATGAATCCCAAAAATAATAGTTGTAGCTACAAAATAATATGCATCTAACTAGTGCAAATGCAAATGTTGTTTTTGCAGGGATTATAATCCAAGCAAAATCAAACAGTGAAATGTTCATCGTTCCTTCCAAATTAAGAGTTCAGATGGTCGGGTTTTTTTATTTTACTTTTTATTTTGACTACAATTTAGATTAAGTTAATCTTTTAACTGGTGCTGGGAAAACAATAAGTGTAATCAGAGTTTTAAGTTGCTAAAAATAGCAAGGTAATTGGTAAGAGATGATTACAGTGCCTCATGCGGTCTAAGGGCACTTTCACATTAGTCCCACTTGTTTTGAACCGTGCTGCAGCGCCGTTCGCCCCCCTCACCCGCTGGCTTGCGTTCACACTTGCAACATGGAACCGTGCGTGGGCCCACTTGTGTATTTACTCAGTTTGAAACAGCAGGGGGCGATATGCACGTAACTGGTTGCCAAACCTGCTACGGAGGAGAATGAAGAAGATGCTGCCATGGTAACCATTTCCTACGCCAAACTACCAATGTTTACGTTTTGTTCTCTTCTACATTTTCCTTCAAATGTGTTTTTTTCATCGTGTTTGAGGCGGCATCAGCGACCTTCTGGACCCTCGTAAATCATCATAATCCTCAACCAGAATAAACAAATCGAGTAAGCAAAAGATTCAACCGCGGGATTAACAGGAAGTAATGAAGGACTTTACCCATAATTCAGTGCTTCCAATACCCATAATGCATCAAAAGTAAATCGGTTCGGACCACTTTGTTTCCCACCAGAGAAACCGCACCAAACGTCGGGAGATGGAGCGGATCAGACCACCCCTTTATGGAGGTCTCGGACCAGCTGATTTGGTGCGCACCAAAGTGCGGTGGTTGCGTTCACATTGACACTAACGTACCAAACCCTGGACCAAAGAAGTTTTGGTCCAAAACTTCTTTGGTGCGCACTAAATGTGGTTGGTGCGAAAACGACGTAAATCCTCACAGGGTTATCACAGAGTCTTGTCTGCTCTTTAGCAGTAAGCCTGAGACTTCTAAATAAACACAGTTACATTTGGTAGGTTGGTAAATAAGATGCATTCATTTATGAGTCATGAATAAAACAATAGTGTTGTTTTACTTCTCTTTAGTGTCACTCTGGACACTAAAGAGAAGTGTTTGTGCTTCAGCAGTTACCAGTTTCTCAGATTTGTGATGAAGCAGATTCACTGCAGCTGTTGGATTACATTCTCCACAAAGTCACATCCCAGCCTTGACCTTGAAATGCTGAATAACCTCTGAAATGCATTTTAAAGTGAAACCTCAATTTGTGTTATCCAATAATGAGCTTAAACACATTTTTGCATAGGGCTGTTATTGGGAATGTTGTTGCTGTCCAGCTAAAACCTCTTACCTCAAGCATTGCTCCTTTTCAGGAAAAGATAAAAGTTGTCCTTATGAATAAAAACATTGTTTTGTTGTAATCAGAATCTTCTATATCATTTTATTTGGTCAGCCATTTACCTCCTTGAATAAAACCAATTAGTATTTTATTTTAAACAGTTGAGACAGTCCAGATTCAGAAGCTTTAATAAAGCTTAAATGCTGTATAAAGGATCTAATGAGACAGATTTTTTATTGTGTTACCCTGATATATAAATGGAAAATAAATAACTAAAACACTAGACACAGATTCCATGAGAGCTTGTCCTGCCATAAATTACAGATTAAATTATTCTAAAGTTTGTGTTCACTGGGCTGTCTTATGCAACCTGCTCCAGTGTTCAAAGGCTGCTGAGTGCCCTCTCTTGCTTTGTCAGGCTCACATAAGGGTTTATCAAGTGTGGGGTGAGGAAGGTATGACGCTGGAGGACTTTGGAAGTGTGTTCTTGTGTGTATGAAGCCGCACTGTGTATGTATCCAGCCATCCGTGTGTCGGCTTGCGTGTAAGATGTGTCTTCATCATGGTGCGCTTGCCTTTGTTTGCATATGATTACATGCGTTCACTTGTTCTAGGATGTGCATGCACGAGTGTGTTTTCTTCTCTTCTTGCACCCAGGGACTTTGTCCTTTGAGAGGTGTGCCAGCCGGTCAGCTGAGCGACAGGAAAACAAGATCTGAAGCAAGCTGTGGTGTTAGAACTGGGACAAAGTCAAGAGAGAGAGAAAACAAGGGACAGACAAGAGCCTGGGTATATTCAGGGTTGCCAAGCCTGCTTTTTGTAAGCAACTTTTAATTTATTTCTCTGTGAAGTTGCTTTCAAGTATTGTCAGTCCCAGGTTGTGTTTTTGTGGTCTTTGTTCCCAAAGGGTGGTGACTTATTTGGGCTGATTTTACTCTTTGTTCTAACCCCTTGTATTCACCCCCTAGCTCTTGAATTATTGATAGTTGCTGTAGGGGCAGTCTGAACCTGAGGGATTCAGTGAAACATCATTTCATTTCAGTCCTTTACCTTGAAGTTTGTTAAAAGACTTTATGGAAGTCTGAATAAGGAGACTTTTTTACAATTTAGCTATTCTGAAACTTGCACGATATTAGTTTCTTTTTTGTGCTTGGAACATAAAGAAAAGGTAAAATGCCCAGGAGTGGAGTGGCCATCCTATGTAACCAAAGTGTAGCTTGAATGTTCAGTATACTTCACTAGTCCATCCGTGCAGCAGCCCATATGAAGTGTTAAAGAATGGGTAGGAACTTTCAATGGCATACTGAGCAGGTAATGGAATGATTGTGCCATCAGCCACATTCATTGCAGGCTAATCAGATGATTAAGTAAACAGGAGCTACTGCGGCAGTGTAAAGAATTAAACATCAGCCCCTCCGTGGAATAGAATCTCACCAAAACATGTCAGAAGTGGAATCAAAAATACTTTTGATTGAGAAATGCTTTTACTGTTGTTACTTTTCAGTTTATAAAATAATAAAACCAGGCCTTGTTGATTCAGCCTGAGGCTCCTTGATGCAAATTGGAGCTTGCCATGATGGATCTGTTCAATCACAGACAATGAATTATTATTTGATCCAGCAACACTACAACGTTTGGAGCTTTGAGTTTGTTTCTCGACTTAACTATTGTGGACAATATTAATCCATTGTTTCAAACAGTAACTGTGTGGCTGCTGGTGCACTGCTTACATTGTATTAATTAATAAAGGTGATACTCAAAAACATTTCTGATGAGTGTATTGAATGAAAACTAAACAAAGAGACAATCACAAGGATCCTTTCAGTTTCTACATTTTTCATTAATGAGGGCCACATCATCATCTTTCTAACTTTCTGAGGGTCAAACACATGCTGAACAATATTCTCAACTGGAAAGCACTCGGCGAGCACAGACCTCCGCCAGCGCCACAGTCTTCAGCCATATTGTCATTTTCACCATAAATATTAGTCCTACCTTTATTTCATGTAAATATTTAGATTCCTTGAACATGAAAACATACCATTAGCCTTTGGTTTCATAGTGATATCTATTGCAGTTCAGTAGTTATTCACGAAAATCGCATTTTTCGTCATGACTGATCCAGACGGTGATCCAGATCAACCAAAATTAAATAACTTCTTCCTTTTCCCATGCTGAACATTTCCTGAAAATTTCATCAAAATCCATCCATAAATTTTTGAGTTATTTTGTGAGCAGACAGACAAACTCTCCTGAAAACATCATCTCCTTGGCGGAGGTAATAATAATAATAATAATAATAATAATAATAATAATAATAATAATAATAATAATAATAATAATAATAACAATAAAATTGATACATTTTTATTTTAAAGTGCCTTTCATGACAGCCAATGACAGTTGAACTTTCTTTATATACTAGATAGGTAAGGTCTGTTACTTTCAGTTGTTTTCGTAACCTGGTTACTTGCTTTTCAAAAAAGATCTGGCAACTCTGTGTGAATAGAGAAAACTGGCGCCTGTATTGTTGTGAGTTGCTTTGAACTTTGTTCCAATTTTTTGTGCATTGCAAATATGAGAAATAAAGCCCAAACAGTTAACACTGATAAGTCAATATTTAGGTTCTGACAGGTGTTTGTGTACAGGTATCTCATTCACAGTGTCTTTGATGCTTATCCATGTGTCACGTTGACACATCTTGCTGAGTCATGGTAAGTATGGATGATCGTGGGAAAAACTTGCAATATCACTTTTTGGAGGAGTTTTTCAGGATTGCTCGTGGATGATCGAGCGTATTTGAAGCCCCAGGTGTTAAGGCAATAACATTATCTATAGAACAGACCCATAATGCCACATAAGGCTAAGGCTCCACTGCATTGATTAGGTAACTGTGATAGCACATAGAAAAGGGACTGACTGCCCTGCCACCCACGCTATTGACAAGGCAGGGTGCCTGATGACGTTTCCATTCGGTGAAGTACAAACAGGAACGGTACTGACAGACCCGAGCACTCTTTGAACTCTAGATGAATTGCCGGTCTATCAGCAGCTGTTCCGAGTGACCTTACCCCACAAAAATCAATCAGCACAAACATGCTGAGAGGGATGGGCTGGTGGAGCGCAATGAAGAACGGGAAGTAGGTGTGAGTGTGCTGTGAGTTGGTCCAATGTGTTATGTACAGTGGTGATGCAGGAAAAACAGGGATCTTACCAGAAAGTCTTTTGATGTTTTCTCATTAATATGTCAGAGTTCACTTTAATCCTGTATCATTTTTTCCACTGACCAAGTTCAGGAGATTGGACTAGTGGACCTGACCCAATGGAAAAATTGTTCCACAAACCAGATGAACACACACAAACACACCAAGTGTCAAGGTGTTCTCTTCAATGATTGAAAGGTGCCATTGCACTTGTTAACCCCTGATGTCCATCCACATCTGTGTGGAAAGAAACAATCAAGACAGGATAAGTGCTGTTAAAGAGGCATCAGACAGTTTGCTGCACTGAGCTGTGGCTGGACAATATATTGATTTCTAAAGATAAATAGATGTTTTTCTGAATGAGTTACAAGTTGAGACAGTATTGTTTGCATTGACAATGTTCGTGCTTATTTAAAATGTTTAATCTAAATGGGAATTATCATCAATTTGTTTCTTTTATGTCACTTTGCTCAAAGCTGCTATGTCCTGGGATGTTTTCCTGTTTACACTATGTTTTCCATGTCAGGTGCAACTCTTTTTCCTTCTTCATCGGAAATGCTTGGATCTTAGCAGGGCTACAGGAGGCTATGAGAATGAGACCTATGCTGATTGACTGCCCAAAACCACATCTAATGGAAGGGATGAGAAGGAGATGCAGCCCACAGAGTTGACTTTTAGAAAAGTCATGCTGTCTACCTGTGACAACATATCTGTAGGTAGCAGCGTTATAGCCATTACAGGGCTCCAGACTAACTTTTTGCATTGGTTGCAACGATGCACCTAAATATTTTTTAAGGCGCACCAGCAAAAAAATGAGGTTCACCCAAATTTTTCATTGTGTCACCTTTAATGGCACAAGGTCACCATTTTATCACTCTCCATAACTTTGATATAATGTAAATGATTTTTAAACTATAATAACATGTAAAGAAATACTTGTTTTTATTTGAAGCAGAATAATATAAAAAAAAAAAACAGAGCGTTTAAAGGGCTTCACTGAATAAAATTGACAAATTAAAACTAAAACAAGTAAGCAAAATAAAATATTTCCAAATAAAAGTGCTTGTGCATAAAGTGCTTTACTGAACTGAAATTAAACATTTCAAACTCAGATATCTCAAGTTAAATAAAATATTTCAAAATAAAAAGAGCTAATGTTTAAAGGTGCTATGAGGAGAATCTTTTCCCAGCGACATTAGGACTCTGCTACCCATGAGCACATGCGGCGACTGTCGTAATGCTGCATTCCAGTAACCTCGGAACGGGGAGTGACATCATCTCCGTCTTATCGGCCTTCCAGTCGAAGTCAGAAAAAAACATGTCGATCTACCAGGCTATTGTTAGCTGTTGTTAGCTCGGGGGTGGCGAGGTTTCACGGAGTTCCCAGTAGGAAATTCCGACTTCAGGGGACGTTCCAGTTGCAGTTTCCTACTCGGAACTCGGAAATTCCTACTTCTGACTACAACTGGAACACACCAAAAGACCCAAGCCAAAGCGTGTGTTTGTTGTGATGCTAATAAAGCATGCAGCTCGGACCTTCCTAAGAACTCTGCATTTCTTTACAACTTCTTTTTTCAACAACTTACAGGATGCAAAGCGACAAGGAAATGCATCTCTTTCTCGTTACGTAGTGGTAGTTTTTGATGTGACAACAAGCAATTTTTGGAAAACTTAGTATCATAGTTTTGTAGCCGGCTATATATCGCCACTTACAGCCCGGTGCTCTAAGACGTGTCTGAATAATATAAATTTGCTCTAGTTTTAATTGTCTTTTTCCTGAAGTTGAGTATCCAGGCCAGTCCAGCCCTGTCCGACCCGACCAGAAGGCTCAGGGATAGCATTTATAGATAACCTATTTTGATGCTATAAAACTCATCTTAAAGTGTGTATTTCAATCAGGCATATATCTAAAAGTGAGGCTTTTTTGTAATTACTTAGAAACTCCTCACAGTCCCTTTAAGGTGCTATACTGAACTGAAAATTGAAATAAATATCCAGATTTAACAACCAAAAACATAACATGTAACTGGATGATTTTATTTTCCAATAAATTTGAACCTAGAATAAGACTTCATACACTATAGCCAGCATTTACAAAACTGAAACTAAGGTAAAGAAAAAAAAACAGTTTGCAAGCTAATTTATCAAAAACGACATATAGGACAGAACATTTCATGACTTTTTTTCTTTATTTTTTTCTCTTTTGTGGCTTTTTTTTCTTTATAGGTTTACGTACAGTCTGGTCTGTCAGACAAATCATTTGTCTTCAGTCTGTTACAGACAGTGGATGAGGACACTCATCTCTGTGTCTGTGTGACAAAGAAACTCCCTCCTTAACAAGAGAAAGGACTGAACAAGTATAGATGTTTAAGTCAACGTTACTTTGTTTTACTTGTTTTTGTTGTTTATCATTTATTATTTATTATCATTTATCATTTATTTATTATTCACTTCAGAGGTTACAACTTATGAAATGCCCATTTAGAATAAAAAATCTTGACTTAAATATGAGCTGTAAAGGACATCTGCTTTTATAGGTATTATGCTGTAGGCATCCTGACCTGGAGTCATTAATCTCAAACATCTCAGATATTTGAGATTTGAGAACGAAGAGACTCAGACCTGATTTAGAGACGTTATAAAGCTGTCAATGCTCAAAATTACTTAGACAGATTGAGGGTTGCAACAAGCCTGGAATCAAGACAAACCCCTTGATCGTTAAGAGCGGAAAATCAGGTCAAAAATTAAGTGGATAATCATTTGTGAGTAGTCAGACTAAAAACTCATGTATGATTCTTTGTCCATATTTCCCTGTCCTCCACAAGGGCATGAGTTTGTGATGTAACTGACAGCCTGTTGGACGTGCTGGTAGTACTTATAATGGAACCCCTGTCAATCCAGCCTCAATGTATTTCTGATGGTATTTCCCTGCTCGTTTCTCTCTTTATGTCATTTTATGAGCCTCAGCCTGCCTCTTTCCCCAGCGCATGCAAATGTGAGCCGAGGTATGCACTGGTTATCTCATTGTGGAAAAGCAGTGCCCTTGTTGCTTCATATAGCCCGGCTCTAGTGACCGGCCAATGATAAGGCATATGTCTCCTGATAGCCACCAAGCTTTCAAGTCCCAGCACAAAACAGGCGGCTCCCTTTTATGTTGTTTTCCCAAGCCAAGGACAGACAGGCCTCCCTACAGGAACGAGCTGGCTAATCAGTAATCACTAACTTGCTGAGCCAGGCAGTCCCATTCAGACGGGCTGCTCCTGTTTCCCCTCTACTTTGTCACCATCTCCTTCTTTTACACCTTTTAATAATATTCTTAATTGTCTTTTTTTGTCTGACTTTAGTTTCTGTCTTTTCTTTCTCTGGCTCTGTATGTCTTTCAGTCTACCCTGACTTTTTTTCCTACTTGTTCCATCCCTCTTTGCCTCCCTCCCTTCGTTTCGGTTGTTTCTCTGCTCATCTTTTTCATTTGTTTCTGGCTGAAGAACAAATGCCGCCCCCTTAGCCCGTTAATGAATCAGGATACAGAAGGAGGGATCAGGAGGTCTGGGACCATCACTGTGCCACAGACACATGGTGTTATATTAAAACATTAGTACCACTATATGACTGTATTTAGAAGTTGCCAAAGAAAATTGATTAGGTGACAGAGACAAAACAAAAGAGGGAATCATCCTCAGCCACCCTGACTGGGCTTCCCTATTTGGAGCCAACAGCAGCAGATCCGCTCCAAACTTTCACTGTGTGGCGATCTGGCTGTTGTTGGTGACTGACACTCCCTCCTCTGTCTCTCTGTACCCTTCTTGTTGTCAATGTTGACAGCTCCTCATCCCTGTATAGTTTTACTCCAGGCTGTACTAATGTTGCATTACAAGATAAGTATCTTTCCCAGTGTATTGGTTACTTATATAAGATGGATATCCAAGAAAATGGACTAACAGGTTGATGAATAATTGCCACTGTAGAGGCCTGACTCAGCAGATTTTTTTTTTCAGAACTATTTTGTCAGTATAAATTTCATCGTCTAATAGCTAGTTTGGCAACAAAAATTCCCGAGACAGGACACAAACAGGATTGGTTTTGTGTCTTGATTTTACAAAAGCATGCTTTGGGCAAAACTTAAGTCACACCAATCAGGTATTAATATTTAAAATGAAGTAAGCTTTTTTTCAGCTGAAGCATTTTTTTATTATGTATGTGTGTGTATGTGTGTGTGTGTGTGTGTGTGTGTGTGGGGATGGCATTTTGCCGTTCACAGGGCGAACTTAGTTGTTCAATCAGCATTTTGGATGAATTATTTATTTCTTCTCCTTTTAAAATGTCAATATACCCAAAATCATGCACATCACATAGGTATTAATATTTAAAATGAAGTGTTTTTTTTCATTGAAGCATTTTTTATTATGTATGTGTGTGTATGTGTGTGTGTGTGTGTGTGTGTGGGTGTGTGTGTTTTCTGGGATTATTAAGCACACTGATGCATGAAGGAACTAATAAGCACTGCAAATACTGTTCCACAGTTCTCTGTCCTGTTATAGATCTTAATTTTATTTATTTTTTTTTTTTCAAAAATTGCTATGTTACAGATGTGGAAAAAAATGTTGGCACCGTTTTGTTAAAGAAAGATAAACCCACAATGATCCCTGAAGTAGCTTGAAACTGACAAAATTGTAATAAACAAAAATTTACTGAAAATTAACTAATGAAAATCAGACTTTGCTTTTGAATTGTGGTTCAATAGAATCATTAAAAAAAAAGAAGAAGAAAACAAGCCTGGACAAAAGTGATGGTACCCTTAACTTCAGAATTTGTTGAACAACCTTTCGAGGCAATCACTGCAATCAGGCAATTTCTGTTATCGATCAGGCTCCTGCACCTGTTGACAGGTATTTCAGCCCACCCCATGTGAGTGAACTGCTCCAGCTGTGTCACGTTTGAAGGGTGTCAATAACAATGCTCTGAAATTCTGGGCCACACAGACTAGTATCATGCAGTTGCTTTAGATTTGACAGTTGCACATATTTAGAAATATATACATTTAGTCTCCAACTAAACAACGCTCAGTCCAGCACAGCCTAGCAGTACAACCATATTTTGATGTTATGGTTGTGGTTTTGACAGAGCTTAACCCTACAATCAAACTCCCACCACATTGGACTCTTTGTTAGTTCCTTGTTTCGTTCCACCCACTGTTCATCCATTTTTATAATGTCAGAGTCAGGCTCCTTTTGGTAAGGTCCTTTGCTCTTTCGAGCCTACCTCAGATCGATGTCACTTTAGACACAAGGGTCCGCTAAATTAAATTGTAATATTGTCACAAAAAGAAATGTTCCAATTTTGTAAGCATGTGTTCGTTACAGACCTTATTTCAGACATTAATCAGAACAAAAATCTAAAATCCCATCAACTTTGCAATGTGCTGAAGTGTTCTGTCACTTCCTTTTAGTAGTGCTTTTTTTAGTACTTTTTTCCACCCCACACTGTGCTCCCCTGACAGGTGCCTAGTTTGGAATTGTTTTTTTCTTCTCTTCCTCCCTGCTGTTTTCCTTTTCTGTAGCCCCCGGGTGAGTGGACACTGGCACGGCTGGTTGCTGCTGCTCTCCGGTACTTTGTTTTAACTTTTGTACAGTGTCCTTGGGTGTCATGAAAGCTGCTTTAAAAATAAAATGTATTACTATTATTATTGTACATTCTTGCACCCCTCTACTGCAATCTGGATTATGCTTGATTACCTACAGATGGGGCGAAAAATTTCCATAAATTCCTTGACAGTCTTGGCCAGTTTGTAATAGGAAAGTGCAAGGACATTCCCGCCTCCATGGCTGTAATGACAGTCACACATTGATGTGATAAATATGATACCCTTACTACTTATATTTTGTAAAATATAAATTAAAACTAGACATAGAAAAGTCCAACAAATAGAGAAATTTAGAGCAAAAATTAATCAAAAAGCAAAATATTGATGAGATCCTCATTGTAGGGCAACTGGCTAGTCCTAGCTGGAAGTTGGCTGGCATTTAGCTTGGAGGGGGAAATTGAAGTGGCTGCATCTGTATTGATTTTAGGACATCTGCATCAAATGCAGTTTTTAATTGACCCTCAACACTTTGGCATTCTGAAAACTTAAAAAAACAGCAATGGAAAAGATCTGATAAGTACCTCTGCAAAGGAGGTTATGTTTTCGCCACTGTCTGTTTGTTTGAACGTTTGATTGTTTGAATCAAATTCCACAAAAACGACTGGATGGATTTTTATGACCATTTTACCAGAGGTGTGGTTTGGTCCTAGTAAGAAGCCATTAACTTTTGGTGCATCCAGATTGACATCACAAAAAGACATTTAAGTTTATGATGAAGTCCCATGACCTAACACTGGGCTGTCTTTTGCCCCACCCATGGCGCCATCCGATTGTTTTCACACTCTTATTACGGTGTCAACAGTGATCAGCCAATCAGCAGTGAAAGCTGGAGCATGCAGAGTTCTGCTCATAGACACAGTAACAAGGACGAAACATTTTTCATTCATTCATTCATTTTCTATACCACTTATCCCTTATCCCTGCCTGGCCTGGGAAAAGAACTGGGAACCTTCTTGGTGTGTGGCATGTGCACTATGTGCTGCGCCGCCATGCCGCAGAGGAAAAGTTTTGCCGATGGAGAAAGCCTGGCGCTGTTACTGGAGCCTTGGTTTCTAAGCAGACTTTCCTGAAATTGTAATAAACACGCCAGTCCTCCACAACTCGCAGCTGCTAGTAACCTGTGAGCCCATTAACATTATAGACACAAGTGCAGCTGCTCTGCTTACTTGCAGTCCCTCCAAACATGCTGTTTACTCACTTGAAAAAAGGTTGCTGATGATGTTAATATACCATAGCAGAAGTCTGTGTGTGTGTGAGTGTAAAAATCAACCCCCAAAGTCCACATAGAGCCAACCTGCCACGCAACCTGTACAAGCAGCAGCAAATTGGTTCAGTCAACAACTTACAAGAACCACTATTTATATTTTTCATTCCAAAACATGTGTATAAAATAAATATAGGACTATAATCCTGGGTGGAAATCACAATTTATGGGTGAAGTGAGCTGCTTGTCAGAGGTCTGCGCTCTCAGAGTGCTTTTCTAGTAAAAAAAATTACTTGCATGAAAAAGTCGAAAATTGTTATTTTAAGTGAAGCACTCTGCATTGTAGCATCAGTGACGGCTTGCAGCCTGACCCCAAAGCTAACCCATAAACTAGTTCACAAGCTGGCCCAGATACATTGTGGGTCGAGGAAATTACCTCAGTGATGAGGAACGTGTTATCGGTTCTGGCCAGGACATCCTTCAAACATCAGTGTCACCCAGCAGCAGCATGACTGGGAGATAAATGCACACAGGATCGCAGACAGTGTGTAGGGGCACAGTAGCTTTCTGTCAGTCTCTTTGTCATTCTGAAACTCTCAGTACATTTTTTTGTGCTCATACCATTTTTATTTTTAATACGGGTAAGTTGAATTGATTAACAGTGTTCCAAGATATTGTTTTACCTTCCAATACATTGCACTACGTTTAAGACCCAAGGGGAATTTTTTTTAAAGAGTGACCTGATCTGTACGTGTCCACCTGTGTAGCTTTATTTTACTTAACGCTCAGGTGCTCTGTCTTTGTTTGATTAAATTGAATTACAGCCAGAGAAATATTTACTGCTATACGTTGTGTTTCTGCTTGGACAAAGTTACAAAAATATTTGGCTCTGCACAATTGTGTTTAACTGGAGGACAGTTGTGGTTATCGACCTCCTGGAAGGATACAATTCAAAAGTATGAGCTAATAAAATATCAACCAGTAATCAAAAGAATAATTGGATCAGCTTGTATTGATAACTGAGGGATTAAACACATGGTGACAGTACTATATGAACAGCATTTCAGTCAGTCAACTCACGTTCAATTGTTTTATTGTAGCTGCATATACATGTTACAGGTTTGGCGTCCAGGCTCCAGTTTTATCACTCCTTTGAAGAAATGTTTACATGAAGGCATGGAGGAGTGATGAGCAAAACATATGAGAACACCCCTGGAGCCTGCAGGTGGATGCTGGGGTGGAGGTGGGGGTGAAAGAACACCCATCAAATCAGTGTCTGGCAGCATAGACGTTAGCCGAGCAGAGGGAGAGATGGGTAAACTCCCAGTTTAAATACACCGCCAAATTGAGAGGTGGAGAGTGTGATTGGAGGATTGATGCAAGGAGTGTGACGTATGATATGTGAATGTGACATGTGAATAGCAGCGCTGCTCGAGTTGTCTGCCTGAACTAGCTCGCAGGCTTCGCTTCATTAGTGCAACATTTTACTCTCCACTCAGGGGGTGTAGCAGTAAAATTAGACACCATGTCATCTGGTGACTTGCAACCAACTAGTTTCCTAAATGCCATTGGGAAGGCAGGTCCATGACTAAGTTGTGTAACATAAAACCAGAGTGTGATACTAAGAGGGTTGGGAAACACTGACCTAAGATTATTTAATTTATGGATATGTGATTGTACCATAACATTTGACCCAAGTGATCAAATATAATCCTCACTCTGAATAGAAATATGCCCTAATATACATCCATAAGGCACTATTATGACCACTTACAGGTGAGGCAAGTAACACTGATCTTCTTTTCATTGTGACACATTAGGTGGGTGGGAACATTTTTTCCTCAAAATTGATATTAGAACAGGGCCGTTTCTAGTCACCTTGTGGGCCCTAGGCAAGAGTGACCACAGTGGCCCTCTTGCCCGGCCCAAAAACACCAAGAACATCGTTCAATAAAGAAATCTTTTATTTTAAATGACAGAATTTTGCAGGTATCAAGAAAATTTTAAATACAATATAACTTAACAAACGCAATTGAATGAATGACAAACACATAATCAAGCAAAAAAAGTAGAAAGTAAAAAAAAAAAACTAGTGGTCTTTGGTTCCATATCCACACCACATCCACATCCTGTGTGTTTGTTATGACACCCTAATACCCACAATGTAAAAACAAGAAAAGACATACTGTAATTTTTTTTTTACATTTAATTGTGTTATTGCATTAAATCATATACCATGAGAGATTTAAAAGACAGAAAATCCCTCTAAACTTTATTTGTTTAAACAAAAAAACAGTTCCTACCTTCATTTGTAGAGGCAAGTCATTGTTGTTGTTTTTGTTGTTGCCGTTGTTGTGGTCCTAAAAATTTCAAGAACGAACTTCTGAAGTGGAAAAAAAAAAACATGCACAATTTATTTAGTCAGCTGGCTTTATGTTCATGCTGCAAGAATTGCTTATGCTACACACTCAACATTAAGATCTGTTTGGAATATGAACAGCCAGCTTTACTGTTCCTGGTAATATTTTTGATTAATGTATGTGACATAAAGAAAATTCAAGGAGATATATGATATCGCCCTCTTCAAATACAAATAAGTTAATAGTTAGCATACTGTTAATTACCGACTTTACCGTTTAAATAAGCTAGGCTAAGGTGCAGTAAACATGTCATGTGCAGACAGTTGTGCTTCATGAGACTACAGACTCGGACAAAGTGCATCGTAACTTTTTCTAAATAATGTCAGATTATACACGTTTGAACTTACCACTTTCTTGTTTTCTTTTTCTTCATCCTCTTGTTTTTTTTTTTTTTTGTGTGTCAAGGCATGCCGTGGCAGTGTGTTTGGAGGTTTCAGATTGTGTCATTGATATGAAGAATCGATATTGGCCGCGTCTCAGGGGGTCCCTTAACACACTCAGCAGTGACAGCTAGTGGATAGCCCAGGGGGGTTTCCCAATGCATCGACGTTGCAGTGTCTAAAGCAGTTCAGTCATTTTGTTGTTGACAGAAGGACCAGTGTCAGCTCTGTCCTGGGCCCCCTTCCAGCTCGGGGCCCTAGGCTATTGCCTAGTATGCCTACCTTATTGCGGTGGCTCTGTATTAGAAGCAGGGGATAATGGGCAAGCCTAAGGATGTAAGGGTTTTAAAAGGGCCGAATTGCGATGGCTAGACAACTGGGTTGGTTCATCTTGAAAACTGCAGCTCTTGTGGGGTGTTCCTGGTCCGCAGTGGTCCTTTTCTGTCAAAGTAGTAAAAGGAAGGAACAGTGGTGAATAGGTGACAGGGTCATGGTGACTAAGGCTCATTGTTGCACACGACCCATGTGGTCTTTTCGAACAGACGAGCTACTGCTTCTAAGATTCCCTAAGAACTTAATGCTGGTTCTGATAGAAAGGTGTCAAAATACTCAGTAATGTAACACACAGCAACACGCATAATGTTATGTCTGATTGGTCTGTGTAAGATTGTAAATTTAAGCTTTAAATGAAAAAGATTTTTTTACAGCCAGTAAGTTGGAATAGATTTTCATATACTAAACCTGATTCTAGTATCAAAGTCTAAGTTATGGTATTATAGGTGAAAAACATTTACTGGTGTAGTTTTTCAGTTTACTTATGTCATTTATATTAGTTTACTCAGCACTAATATGCTAAGGACAACAGGTTCCACAAAAGTATCTTGTGATGAAAATGAAAGTACTATTTTGAAACACTTATCCAAAAAATACTGTCACACAAAATACTATTCATGTAAAGTGAGATAAGTAAATTTAATAACCTACTTTTCATGGTCCAACACCCACACATACCTCTGTAGTTTCATGGATAAAGCTGAGACCTCACGAAATGAATCCCGGGTCAAAATTACCCACCAGTACAACTTGTAATTATATTTTCACAATTTCATTGTCACAAATGTAGTAATATATCTTTTTTGGGCCCACTGTGGTCAATTTCTAATTGGAATACATGCTGTCCTGCCATTACCCCTCTGGTCCCTCCTCCCCCTCCTCTGCTGCCTCTACTGCTGGGTAAGCAGACCCAGATGGTACCTGGTACAGACACCAGCAGCTTGTGCTTTGCCTTTTGTGACTCAGACGCTGCAGTCAGTAGCCAGGAAGCCCAGGAGTGAGGTGTGGGCTGTCATGAGGCCATATGGGGGTGAACAGAGGCTTAGGAAAGGAAGGGAGGCAAGAGAGAGGGGGAAAGGGGGGCTTAAGGAAACTGTTTTGAGCTGGACTTTTTAACAAGTTACACTAGTCCCTGAATAGGATGTTTGTATTATACAGTGATAAAGTACTGTGGAAGTGTGTGTAAGGAGTTTTGATTTGGTTAATGCTGCCTTATACAAGGATTATATACCTGCATCAAAAATTCATTGTACCTATGTCATGGTACCCAGTGTCACCTGGAGCTTATAAACTTGTACACTGAGGTGTGTGTCACTCAGCAGTACTCCTCCAAAATGTTGTCAGCAGTATCTTTTGTCTATCAGTCCTGACATGTGCCCTGCTTCTTTGTGGACAAAGAACCACTGGTAAATAATGTTGGGGTAAGAACCAAGAAATAGCAGGGAGTAGATGATTACACTGCAAGTATTCCAAAAAACACACAAGATGAGACATCAGAGAAGATCAGTGGCGGCTGCTGGTCAGTCAAGGAGGGGAAGCTCTTTTTTTTTTTCTGGCCTACATCATAAATTTGTTTATTTATGTAAATGATCTATGACCCGGTTGGACCAACTAGGTGGCTTTTACAGGGCTTTTATTCCCCAAAACCCACTTTTGACCAGACAACACATTTTATTTGTGACAGCACTTCCAGTGAGCCAGCTCACCTTGTCATACCAGGAATGCTGAAAAGACCTGTTTCTTTTCCCCACCTTTTGCACTAAATCAATCTTAGGAGTTGATCTGCCCTGCTGTTTAACTCTAATTTTCTCTTCATAAGGAAGACTGTCAAATGGCTTCGCCAAAATCCGGTCGACAACATTCATACTATCTGCCATTAAGTGCAGCTTGCTAGCAGCTGGAGCTGCTACGTGAGACTACTGTTTGACAGGCTGTGAGTGTGAGTGAAAGGGGTAGAGGCTCTGCCGCTGCTCGTTTGTTAAAAAAAAAAAAGAAAAAGTGACAGGAGAGAATCTTCAAACACAGCGCTAGTCGTTTTTAAGAAAGATAAAGTCGCTGGTGATCAATAAAGCCTCCGGATCAGTCCAGAACAACTGAATGTAAAACTTAGAAGATGCTGCAGTGGCGCGTGATACTTCAAGATGGCTGATTGGCTCATTTCACTATCAATCAAAAAGGGATTCGGCCTCAGACAGATCATCCAATCATCATGCAGAAGCTCAGCGTCCAGGCCAGCCCACTGCCTCATAGACCCCCAGAGACGCTGAGCGTCCAATGGGCGGGACAAAGCCCAGCGTTTATCCAATGACCGTCCAGTTTCCATCGTGGAACAACCCACTCTACGCTTCACAGCTGAAGTCAGAAGACGCTCAGCGTCCGACAGTGTTAAAGCGCTGAGATGCTGCGGGGATGAATGAGAAGGAAGTCGCGCCAGTTACCTGTGATAAGTAGCTGATTCTGAACAAAAGATGAAGGTATTCTAGCGCATACTTAGTCAATGAAATGTACACACAGCAGTACATATCACCACTTTTTTGGGGGACATTTTAGAGCAATCGCCACTGGAGGAGATGTACCTATGGACTGCTTGACTTTAGGCATGGAACAAGGATTCTGAACCCTAAAGGAGTTTCCTGGATTTGGAATTTACCTCTGTCATGTTGACTTGTAAATTTAAGTTCATTTTTTTTTTCTGTAGAACATAAAATCTTATCAGAAAACATACTCAGACTAGCAGCAGTCACTCTGTGCTCTGGCAGGGCTCCCACACCAGCACAATTCTGGTTCTGGAACCGGTTCCATGCTGGATTTGCAGAACCTTGGTGCTTTAGCAAACCAGCCCATGTCCATAAAGCGGTACAAAAGTGGGAGAGCATTATTCCATGTTACTCAGGCAGAAGTAAACAATACATTGACAAAATATTGGGCTGTATTGATATTGTTAATGTGTTTGTTGCTTTACTTCAGTTTTTTGTTTGCATCAAGCAATCAAGCAAGCCACTACTATTGATAATGAGGACACAGAAAACGTATGAAGAAGGAATCCTGATACGCATAAAGTGTGTGTGTCCTCTACGCTCCAGACCTTCTGCTTATTCCGATGACGTCACGGTTCACATGCTGGAACTTTTCAGGGTCTGAACCAATTTTTCTTTTGGTCTTTTTCTCTTTGAACACAGTGGCCAGTTAAAAACTAGGTTCGGGAACCGGAACTGGCATGGAGCTATGTCGGTGTGAAAGTCCTCTGTGTGGTACTGGTTCTAGCCTTCCCTGCTAGGATACGCTGGTAGAAAGTTAAATGGGCTTTTATGGGGGGAGGTTCTTGCTAAAAACTGATTCTTTTGCATTGCGATAATCCTAATGCTGATCATGTATCTACATTATCTAATATTTATTGTTTCAAGGAAATTGTAAAGTTTTCACATCAATAAAGAAATTTCCACAACAGAAATTAAACTCACTCAGGGTAGATTGGATTTATATTTTTTGGGCACTGGGGATCAAACCTCAGCCTTTTGTTCACAGTATGATTGATGCCACTGCTGATCTATCCTTGCAATACAGCTGGATCCACCTGAGTCATTATCTGTAATCAGTCAGAGCTATCTGGCTGGATAAAACCCGTGTCACTTGCAGGGTCAGTCGACCCAGGTTGGAATGCTGATTAGACCCTTTCAAACTGCAGACAGGAGCAGCTTGTCACCAGGTTTAAACAGGGTTTTTGGCCAGTCTGAACTGTTTCATTAAAAAATATTTAATTATCCTCAAGGGGAAATTAAGTTGTTTAAGTTGCAGCACACAGTATAAAGATAAAAATCAGGACAGAACATTAAAAGAATGATCAGGTCTAAATCTTAATGAAAATAAGCAACAACAAAAACAATCCAAGCACAGAGCCTTTTTAACAAACAACAATAATAATTTCAATTTAATAATAATACAACTATATAAATATAAATTAAACAAGATTTAAATAACATAAAATGAATGAGTAAGTGACAGTTGAATCATTTTCAAACAGGAATACAGCACAGCTAATCATGACTCTAACATTGTTTTCACAAATTTGTTCAATCACCATGTCAATAATTAGGTGTTTTTTCTTTGTTAGTTTGTTTCAATTTATTGGAGAATTCCACACCCTTCTTACCAAGTAGTTCAAGTCTTAAAGGGCAGATATTTGAGTGCTCAATGCATTCAACAACATGTTGTTGCTGGAGAAAGTTAATGGTTTTAATAAATATTCACTTATGTAGTGATTTGAGTATTTTTTGCTCCAAAGAAAAAATGTAGCTTTATATCAGCTGTGTTTGAGACCAAAAATTGTGGCTGAATAGAGATTACTGCCCTCAAATTTTCTTTTCTTTTTTTTTTTTTTTTTGATGTCCATCCTGTAATAAGGAAAGAGATAATGAGGAAGTAAGGACGAAGTAGATAGGCAATTCATACCAAAATGGTACTTTCTTCTTCCAGTGAATGCAAAATGAATGTCTTGGGATTAATTTTCAAACAGGAATACAGCACAGCTAATCATGACTCTAACATTGTTTTCACAAATTTGTTCAATCACCATGTCAATAATTAGGTGTTTTTTCTTTGTTAGTTTGTTTCAATTTATTGGAGAATTCCACACCCTTCTTACCAAGTAGTTCAAGTCTTAAAGGGCAGATATTTGAGTGCTCAATGCATTCAACAACATGTTGTTGCTGGAGAAAGTTAATGGTTTTAATAAATACCCTTTCACTTATGTAGTGATTTGAGTATTTTTTTGCCTCCAAAGAAAAATGTACGGATATCAGCTTTATTCTGGCCGGTAATTTGCAAAAAAAATTGTTAAAAATGAGACCAAAAAGATTTGTGATAAAATAGAGATTGTGGCACTGCCCTCAAACCCTGGTTTCTTCCTTTCTTTTTTTTTTTTTTTTGATGTCCATCCTTTGTAAGGAATAAGGAAAGAGATAATGAGGAAGTAAGGACGAAGTAGATAGGCAGGTAATTCATACCAAGGGGAATGGTACATCTTGAGATAAATCCCCGTGAATGCAATAATGACAAAAAAAAGACATTTGGGAGGTACATATGCATGTGTATGTTTGTGTTTCTGTTAAGGTGCTCACACTACAAACAGAAGTTTTAAATTGTGTTATGTGATCAAAAAATACACAGTTTATTTCTGTGGAATCATTTTCATGAAGAAGAAGTCTTCTACATTAAAGATAGAAAAACATAATTCTGACGGCTGACAGATTTTTCATTTAAACATAACTTATGGGTAATCCCCTTCAAAATGAAGAAAGTGTGATTGTTAAATATATAAATATTAAATATTACAGTAATTTGTTTCCAAAAACAAAATACATTTTTACCAGTACTAATGATTATGAGATATGTAAGATAAAATATAGTTTGCCACTGTTCGACTGTTTTTTTTTTTTTTTTTTGTCATTCTGAATCAATGCTTTTTTTTGTCCAAAGAGTTTCATTCACACTGATAGGCACGCTTTACTGCCACAGTCCATGTGAAGTGGTCATACCCCTGCAAACACAGATGTGAGAGAGTGCGGGCGGAAATAACATCCACCACCTTCTCCACCGTCCTCCCAAACTGATAAGATTAGGTCACCATTGCAAGTATCAGCTCTGGGACTAATTGTTGTGCCCCAGTGTCGGGCCTAAGACGAGCTTGATAATTTTCTTTCCTCTACACATGCATGACTGAAACCTGAGGTGACACACACCCTCTGTCTGATTTAACATGTGTTAGTTTTTAAACATGTTTTACAACTGCTTGGTACCACACCCTGAAGGTTTATCATGGTTGAACTGTTGACTTCTCCATTCAGTTTCATCTGATTTGTTAGAATTTCTATTTGTATCAAATGAAAACAAACTTAAGCCACCGCAACGCAATTTCAAGTCCCAGGAGCTGAGATCTACTGAGGGTTATTTCAAATATGATTGAGATTGGACAGAATTCCAGCCCATATTCCAGATAACTTAACGAAGGATGATGTCTCTATGGCATGCAAATCTAGGAGATTCAGGATTGCTGCTAAATGCCTGGATAGTTTTCATTGTGACTTAGCAGTAAGCAGAGCAATGAAACATGTGTCAATGAAGCTTGTGACATGCTCTACTAGTGTTTAAAAGATATTAACGTTGAAAAATAAATTCCACGTTCACACATATTAGGATGTGTAAGAGTTCCCTTTAATCAGATGTTTATTTTAATTCAGATCATCCGTACCTCAGCGGACATATTTCTCATTTTTGGTTTGAGTTAAGTTGTATTTTATTTTTTAATTATGTCATTTTCACACCTTGCATAGTCTAAACCCTCTCAACAGTCTCTCAACATCCCTGTTTCTGTTTTCTACTTTTTGAGTTTGTTGCTCTTTGGTTGGCTTCTTCACAGTTGGCAAACAGTGATGCATAAGTAAGAATGTGTCAAAACTTTACCATCTTAAAGCATTTAATATTTTTTTATTGATAATTTCTAAAATATTTACAGATTCTTTAGTCAGGCATTAAAAAAGATGAGTAAAGTGTTAACAATATAATAATACTTATATATATATTATCTGTGAAACAGTTGATTCACAATATTATTCAACACAGAAATGCTTTGTAAAAAAAGGTTAGGTTTAAGTGCAAGGGGCAGGATTTGGATGAACATTTATAGCACATTTATAGCTTATGTTAAATGTGGTTAAAATAATCAGTTCAGATCTTTTCATTCTTTAGAAAGTTAACATTGCGTACAAAACATCTTTAAAGTTTATTTTCTGGATACTACTTCTTGTATGTCCTTTTTATTATATACACATTATACATTCATATATTGACATGTATTGCCATAGGTATGCCTGTAAACCCTTCAATTTCAGCCCTGTTACAAACAGGTTGTTTTAGTTCTTATCTTTATGAGCTGTGTCTGACCCTATCGCTCTTAAATAAGTGACACGGAAAATTTTCTCACAGGTGGAGCAAGCAGAAAAGAGAGAGGAGATTTTTTCTTATTTTGTAAGGTGGTTGTAGATATTTTCTATATGGATACCAACACAAGTTTATTTTGCATAACCTTTAAGGCCTAACAGGCCCAATAATCAGTACAAAATGGCCTTAGTCATGCAGCTAGACAAATGCTTTAAATAATATGGCAGCCTTGGTAACCATTTTCCTTTATTTCAAACAAAGTTGTTTTTTTTTTTTATTTACCAATACCTCTTTCATATCATGTCAAAAACAGAAGTTTGAAAGCCAGCATTGGAGAAATATATTGTTTGAAATAAATGAATGAATCATTTAGACATTTTTAACTTTACCTTTAGGGTATTTCATTTTTTCAACATCTAAAAAACACTAATTCACAAAGATAGACACAGAAATTGTTTTTATGTCAATGCACAGCATTGTGTGAAACTGTGAGAGAATAGTAATTGTTGAAATCACCATCAGTAATTCTTTATAAATGATCTCCTTGTAATTTAATAATTGTTCAACTTTAATTATAATAAGAATTTTAAAGACACAGCAGGAAAGCATTAGTTGAGGGCTAGGGTTAAGGTTAGGGAGAGGATTGGAGTACAAAATCAGTCTTTGATTAAGCATGTATAACTGTATTGAAACCTTCAATTTTATAGAACTCAGTGTTTTAGAGGATATTCTTTACTTATGCTCATCTAATGCTTAAAAATTTCCCATGCTTATTTAATTAATTATGATCACTCCTAAAGTTTCATATTTGTTTCTTCTAGGTGCATACATATTTTCTTCTTCTCTAATTAGATGTATTTATAGACAGATATTTTTTTCTATCATGGTTATGTTTATATTTTCTGCAGTTTATTTCGCTATAGCGACACCACCTGCCAAAACCAAATGCATTCTAAGATATGTATGTACTTGGCCAATAAAGTTGATTCTGATTCTGAAAGTAGTTATTTTCTCATGATTGTTTTTTTAATTATTAGTGTTTCAGAAGTATCAAACATGTACCAATATTATTTGATTTCCACTAGAATCATAATGCAGGTTATAATTCTATTTTTGTAAAGAACTATTTGTTATTCCTGGATTGAACAAAAACAGAGATATTTATTATATGTTGCCACTAAGTTAACACCAGCGTTAAAAATTGTATTTTTTAGACAGATTATCTATTAGTCCTAGGTTAACATAAAATAAGCTAAATCAAATCATTTTTAAGAGATCAGCTTTGCTCATAAATTACTGAATTCACTTATCAAACTTACTATTGTCCTCATTTTTGTATTCCAAGTAGAATACTTTATCAAGTTGGTTTTCTTGTGAGGCTGGTTTAAAAGTGGTCACAGAGTCCAAACTCACTCCAGTGTCTGTGTATGTGACTGATAGCAGAGCAGCTGTTTCCTGGGGGCTGCTCCTCTGTGTCTTACATGAGAGCTGTTGGTCACCATGCTGCACTTGTCCCCGTCCAGCTGCCTGCCCCACTCTGATCCTCTCTGCTCCTCTCCGCTCTGTCGCTGGTTTCTGTGCCGCAGATACATTTAGAGCATGTTGCTCATAGAGGGCGCTAGTCACAACAGCTTCCTGCAGGCACAGAGGAAAGTGAGAGTTTCCAGCAGGCTGCCACTGAGAGCTGCAGACACAAGCAGAACACACAGTGAGATAAAGACAAACACCTCCATTTGAACAACACATCAATCTAATCCACTTGATTCTGTTATTGAGTCTTTGTTAATTGGCATAAAAGTGACAACAGGGGAAAACAAAGAAAAAAATTAAAGCTTGTTAACAGCTGAAACTTGCAAAATGAGAATATAACTTAATCAACCATTATAGTAGGAGGAGTAAAAGCATAGTTTTCTTAAGTGGCATTATTCATACAATGTAGATTTTTTCTAATCTCTGAAAATGGATTCTACAGAAAAAAATAAATAAAATGCATGCAAACAATCTAGACTGAGGTTTTGAGTTTCTGGTGTTCGTTAGTCTAAGAAAGTCCTTCACCTCTATGAATCAGCAGGTTTCAACATATGAAAAAACAGTCTTCGAAGAATCAGTTGATTAATTTTTCATTTTGTTAAACAGGCATCTCCATGTAAACAGTCAACACTCTGATCCAGAGTAATTAGCATGAGCAAAAAGAACATATTTCATTTCTAGTGTACATCATTAATGACTGATCTGGTCTCTGTTTGATACACAAAGAGAAATAAAATTATTTACTTCTCCCTTCTCATGAATACAAGTCTGAGACAAATTGTCAATTGAAATTTACAAATCTACACCATGATGTTGAACTGTCAAATAATTAATTATGTGGTAATATCGAGGATATAAAACACTAAGTATGTGAACTTTAAACAGATATTTAAAGAAAAAAAATTACAGGACTAAGATAAATTTAAGGCTTGTTTTATAGCTCTTTCCATTCAAGTATGCTGTAAAATTGACATTATTTCACATAATGTTAGTAATTCCCACCCATCCACACCCATCAAATCTCACATTCACTCACCTATGTTTAGAGTTTCTGTCAGTTAATCATCTGTATAGCTTACACATCCACACCCTTTCATACCCATTTACATGCCACTGATGCACTGTGAGCAATTCAGGGTTAAATGTCTTGACCAAGGACACATCAACATATGACAGCCTGAGCTAGGCTTGGACCTGCAACCTTCTGATTTCTGAAGCAAACTATCAGCAAACTATCAGACTGAGCCCCCGACGCCCCAATAAAAGTGTCATATATCCTGTCCACACTTGAATATCAGTGCATTGACTGATGCAATGTGAGCAAAAGCACACACACTCACATGTTCTCATGCAATGAGGACTGTCATCTGCAGACAACCCATAGATTCTGTTTGATTTTTAGCAAGATTACACTATAACAACTGGACTGATTTTGCTGAAATTTTCAAGGAGATGTTGGTAATGACCCAACATAAAAATGATTAGATTTTGGTGCTGATCCAGATAAACACCAGTAGCGAACAATCATTTTTGCTCAATAACTGTCAAACTAATCATGATACCAATATGATTCTGAGTGCTGGTGGATTTTTAGGGTCAAAGAATCATATTATGCTTTCTAGTTAAATGAGTACATAGAGGAAGAGTTTGTGCTAGACTGTTTTTGTTGTCATTGTTTTTTGTGATCAGTTTGGCTGGTAGTCTTACAGAATTCTGGCCACATTACACAGCCACAGGACAAAAAGCTTTAGAGATAGAAAAAAACAAAAACAAAATAAACAAAATTGATGTCTCAAAATGTCCCATAGGTGTGAGTGTGTAGATACTGATAGCATTTAGATTGTCTGCCAGGTGATTGGCAGAAGAATAAGTATACCAAGCCTCTCCCACAATAACAGCGTAACCTGAGAGGGATTAGTGATTCTGATTAAGGATGGATGAATGACAATACAACAAACTTGAAAACTGAGAAAATGCCTGGCAATGATTAAAAAAATGTATGGATTATACTGAATAGTCCATCTATTCAAAAAAGTTGACACCAGAAAGTGTCTGGGGAGAAAAGACCCTTTAAAAGCATATCTAACAGGTGATTGGACAATTGTTCCATCGATCATGTTCATTACTGACCAATCAAATGTTGTAGTAGGCTGGCCCAGTCGTTGCATTGTAAAGTACAAAATGTGAGCCACTAGAACAAGCTCTCATCTAAACATGCTGGCAGTGGAGCAAAAAGATCTTTCTGTTTTAATGCTGTTGTTTGTTTACTCATTTGATAAAGAAATGTAGATCTGACAAACTGCTCCTGGAGCTGATAATATCTATGCTAATCTCTCTATGAGTAATCACATCCTGCTGTCACTACACTTGTAGCCCTCTTCCTACTTTAAAGAACGCTGACTAGGCCTAGTTCCTACAGACTGGGGCTTGGCAAAATGGGTCGTTAAATTAGGCCTTATTGATCAATTTGGCATGTATTATGTTAGCCAAAATCAATCAATCAGTCAAACTTTATAAAGCACTTTTCATACAAGAAAAATGTAGCACAAAGTGCTGCACAATCAAGAACATAAGCAGATAAGTGTCAGGGGGCACAAAATGAAATACAAAACCCCGCCCACCCTCCCAGCCCACACATTTAACACACACAGCCACTCACACACCCACACACACACAGGGTCAGTAAGTGAGGACCCTTCGAACAGCTACAGGTGACTGAGGAAACACTTGAATTTAAAATGAAGAAACACAGGAGCGAAGACAAAACTGATAAAACCATGATATCATTTAACTAAGGTAATTAAGTGCCAAAGTTGATTAAAATAAAACTGATTTTAAACCAAACAATAAAACATAACAGTGGAAAAATACAAAACAGCAGCTCTGAAACTAAAATGGAGTAAACAGATGTAATGCAGATCAAGAGAGAAGAACAAAGATCAGCTAAAAGCCAGACTATAAAGGTCTTGAGTTTGCTTTTGAAAATATGAACTGTGGGTGCTGCTCTCAGGTCTGCAGGAAGACTGTTCCACAGATGGGGGCCATAATACTAAAGCGATGCTTCACTGTATGTTTTGGTTTTTACTGTAAAACAGTTAGAAGACCACTGCCTGAAGACCTGAGGGCTCTACTGGGCTCATACGGTAAAAGCAAACCAGAAACATTGGAAGGGCCAAGACCATTAAGCGATTTAAAAACCAATAAAAGAACCTTAAAATCTATTCTAAAACATACAGGTAGCCAAGAGACTTTAAAATCGGGTGATGTGGGCTCTCCTCCTGGTCTTCGTCAGCATGCGTGCAGCTGAATTTTGAAGGAGCCGAAGCTGTAAAATGTTCTTTTTAGATGAACCAGAAAGGAGGGCAGTACAGTAATCATTTCTTATAGGTGATAAAAGTATGAAACAAGAGTCTCTGCATTGGCTTGAGATAAAAACTGGCATCCTCTGACAGTTCTTGGAAGGGACTGTGAGGAGTTTCTAAGTAATTGCAAAAAAGACTCACTTTTAGATACATGCCTGATCGAAATACACACCTATCCATGAGTTTTGTAGCATCAAAATAGGTTATCTATTAATGCTATTCCTTAGCTTCTTGGTCGGGTCGGACAGGACAGGGCTGGACTGGACTGGCCTGGATACTCAACCTCGGGAACAAGACAATTAAAACTACAGCAAATTTGTATTATTTGGACACGCCTTAGAGAAGCGGGCTGTTAGTAGCGATATATAGCCTGCTACAAAACTACGATACTAAGTTTTTCAAAACTTGCTTGTTGTCACACATCAAAAACTACCGCTACGTAACTAGAAAGAGATACATTACCTCGTCACTCTGCATCCTGTAAGTTGTTGAAAAAAGAAGTTGTAAATCAATAGAGTTCTGAGGAAGGTCCGGGCTACATTACAACAAGCACACGCTTTGGCTTCAGTTGTGTTGTGGTGCGTTCCAGTTGTAGTCAGAAGTAGGAATTTCCGAGTTCTGAGTAGGAAATTACAACTGGAACAACCCCCAAAGGTCAGAATTTCCTACTGGGAACTCGGTGAAACCTCGCCACCCCAGAGTTGACAATCGAAGATGGATGCCCCCAGTGTGAACAGTTATTTAGCTCCTTTAAAAATCAATTTATTTGCACTTCTGACTGGGGTGTGTCGCTCTAGATCAGCTGTATACATTGTATTGTTGGACTTATATTTACAAAAAATGCTGCCATAGTGATAATCACATTCTTCATGTGATATAAATGTGAACAACAACGCACGGCGTGCTAACAACAGCTAACAATAGCCTGGTAGATCAGCATGTTTTTTTCGGACTTCAACTGGAACGCCGATAAGTCGGCGATGATGTCACTCTCAGTTCCAAGGTTCCTGGAACGCAGCATTACGACAGTCGCCGCGCCTGCTCATGGGAAGCAGAGTCTTTGTGTCGCTGGTAATAGATTCTCCTCACAGTCCCTTTAAGTGATAAAATGCCTTTTTAGTAAAATCACGTATGTGTGGCTCAAAACATGGTTAAGCTGTAAAAACATGTCTGCCAACCAGGACTGGAACTCTAAACATGACCTTAATACATTTTTTGAGAACCATTTGATTAAGAGTTCAATATTCTGTGAATCCGGGTTTTGTATATTTTCTCTCAGTTATTGGAGCATTTATTGGTCATTCTTTAATTGTTTTGGAGCAACCTTGTTTCTGTAGATTTTTAACTTCTTTGTCGTCATTTCTACTGATTGCTACTAATGGAAGCATGACATCTATTATTTGCAAGGCAAGCAAGAAAAGGGAAAGGAATTGATAAGGGAATTGTTTAGCATGTGATAATGGTTCTCAAGTGGAATTGGTTTTAACATTTGAAAATATTCATCTCTTGTCATGGAAAGCCTCTGTGCAAACTTTAGCACATTGAATGTCAGTGGGAGTTGCTGCAACACTTGCAGTCTCTCTCCAGTCAGAACTATGCACCATGGTCTTATACCGACCACTGTCAATGTGCATGATGCAGCAGGAGTGTACAAACATGCTGAGTCAAACCAAGAGCTCTCAGATGTTCCAGACCTGCTTCTCCCTTCTCGCCACGCCTAGCACTTTACCTTTTTGTTTCACATCCCTCTCTATGAAACCCAAAGAAACATCCTGTTTGCTGTCGATCAGAGGTCATCAATGTGTGATTATGTAAGCTCATTTTTCTTTGAAAGACAGTTGGCTGCACAGCATTTTTTTGGCATCACACCTAGTCCACCCTGCTGATTATGAGTCACAGCATTAGCAGCTAACACAAGACAAACTGTGACTAAATTGAAAGCAATGAAACAGAATTTGTCTTAATCTTATCAGAGTCAAGGGTGTTAACTTCTGCATACTTTTACTTGCTTGCACAATTATTATCTTCTCTGTTTGAGAGGAGTGTGTGACCTACCTGTCGATGTTTGGTTGATGTGTTGTTTCTTGCTCAGGGTTTACTAAAGGTAGAGTTAGTCTCTTGTTAATCAGTGATGCCGCCTCTCCCCTTTCATGTACTGTAAATTGCCCATGAATGGTGGCGACACAGATTTCAAAGAATCTTTCCATCATTCCAAACATGGCAATTATCAACCAATCACATGGGAATCGGTCCCCCCCTTCTGTCATGTGAGCTTATTTTGCCCGACAACAGTTAAAGTTTAGTCAGATCCCTCTGGGAGTGAAGGAAAGTTCTTCATAAGGAGCTCAATCACAGGACCTTTTTCAAGTGGCTAAATGAAGAGAAAAACAGGCAAATACCTTGCTCCAAAATAGAAAGCAGCAGTGGAATGTCTCGAGGCACAGGGAGGTAATGCAGGAATTAGCTTGAATCAGAGAAACACTCGGAGAATGCCACTGCTTTTAGGAGATGAACGATGTGTGAGAACAGTTTTAAAATATTCTGTTTATTCGTGATTGACTGTCAGTCACTCACCAATGCATGCAGCATATGCATGCCACTGATTAAAATGCCTTACCTCATCATACTGTGTCCGTGACCTTGTGTTGGCTCGCTCTGTCACCCCTTCTCTTAAATGTCTCCCTCACTGCATATATACTATTGTGGGTGGAGCCAATATGAGTAAACGTCATGGCAACAACATCAGTCAAAAGCATCATCCACTCAAATCAGGTCAGCGGCAGATTATCTCACCCCTATGAGGATGGACGTATCTGTAATCTGACCACCTCAGTTGACTGGAAGAACGTGTATATTTCTTGAAAAATGAATGATTTTATGATATCTTATCATGGTTTTATCAGTTTAGCCTTAGGTCCTCTGTTTCAGTGTTTTTAATAGAAGATGGCGTTTCCTCAGTCATCTGTAGTAGTTTGAAGAGTCCTCAGTTGGTGTCCTTGTGTGTACATCTGTGTGTGTCCGTGAGTCAGTGTGTGTAGATCCATGTGTGTGTAAGCACTTGTGAGTGGTTGTGTTTTTGTTGGATGTGAGTTGTGGGTTGGGGTGGGGATTTTTGTGTTTTATTTTGTATCCCTTGGCACGTACCAGCTGTGCTACATTTTTGTATGAAAAAAGCTTTATAAATAACATTAGATTGATTGATTAATTAAAATTAGATAAGTTGATTATTTTGGGTCATTCCGCCAAAAGAGTGAAATTTGCTTGTCGTAACTCTTCAAAATTAAACTTCATTTTTAGTTCAATTTCAAAATAGAATTTAGTAAAATACACATTTACTCATTCAAAATTCATACTCATCAATCTCAGGCTACTTTATTAAATTTTTTGCAACTTTTGACAGTTTATTATCATTGCAATTTTTTCTCTGCTGTTACCAAAACTCAAATGCCATTTTAAAACCATGAATAAGTATAATTATAATAAGAATATCAACCACGTACAATGTTTTCCCTTAGAAAAAGAGTTAATTTAGAAGAAATGGTTGGTTACATGATGGAAACACTAATATTTATCACAAAAAATGACTGTTTTTTTTTTTTGCTGTTATTCTTTATTTGAGTAACAGCAATGAGGGTAACAGCAATGAGTTTTTAGCATAAAATTAGCAATTGTATGAAATCTAGCCACTTAGCATCTATGCTCGTGGCTTGAGCACGTGGAGCACATTCTTAAGATTTAACTGAATATTTTACTTTTGATATCAACGAATGTTGTCTTAGAGAGAACTTAGGTAACAGGACTGAGTTTTTAGATTGACCATCTCTAAAACAGCGAATCTATCATTAAATTTAAGGAAAAATAAAAGAGATATCTTACTTTTGGTCTTCCCATGCCTTGCAGAAGACCTAAATGATTTCACCTCCTGCAGAACATGTCACTGGTGGAATGTTCCAAAATTTTAAAGAGGGGAATGTGTTTGGGTAAATGAGTGAAAACCAGGGGACAGCACTAAAATGTGAATTTCAACCAAAATATAATGACTTTTCTATAAAACTTTTGTTTTAAAAGTGTAGATAGAATATGGAGTCACACTTAAATGCAAAAGAAAATTTGCTATGGAGGGATTTTGTTCATGATGCATTGTAGTAAAGTGTAGCGTTTGGCTGTGGGGACAGGCAAGAAATGCTATGAATAAGTGTTTTGGATGCCATTTTAAAGTATTAAAATATATATCTGTAATTTCTACAAATATTAATGTGTATGGTGTTTAGTATAATAGTAAAATATAATTTGTAATATATTACTACTTGTGTTTATACATTTAATATACAACAATATGCTGGGGACAGAAATTTCACTCTTTTGGTGGAATCGCTCTTTTGCTTCCAAAAATATAATGCCCTCTGTCATTAAAACTTTGGGACGCTATAATTACGTTCTGTCATGTGTGAATACATAACCAATCAGATAAGATACATTTTCATTTGACAGAATTAAACAAACAGTTGCAGCCTAACATTGTATTACTTTGCTTTGAATCAGATTATCGTATGAGAGACAAAGACAGAGAACCACATGTGAAGGACAGGGACTTTATGCCCAACAAACCACATTCACACACAAATTGTCATGCATACATGTCCACCTTACCTTTGTCTTGTTACTCCAGAGTGAATGAAACCTCAGCTGAAAACAGTCATGTTTCTGATCTTCGTTTTAGAATTTTTTAAACTTTCTATTGGCTATTATTCTTTCCAGTGCACATTTTCATGCTTGTGAACAGAATAAAAATATCTCACATGTAAAATCAAACGAAAGTTGATTCATTTGATTTTATTACTATCAGCAGCTCCTAATCCTAGAATAGAAGCTGATATGTTATTCGACTTTCAGCCGTAGACGTGCCAGTACCACCAGGCTGCTGGTGGCACTGCACGATAGCCATACTGTAAATTTGTCTTACAAGGTTATCCTTTCTGCAAGTGCAGTTAGAATTACAATGATTAACTGGGAAACAGGCTCACACCTGTCGTCTCACTCCATCTGGACCAAATGAAAATAAATGAACGTTATTTCCTTTAATCCTCCTAGCATTGACGGCTGTTAGCATGACTGACAAAACCACTCACTGTGTCACATAAATCAGCTTTTTCATTTCCCGGTTGATAAGGGAATTTCCCATGCTTTCATGCTGTTGATTTGCATATAAATATAATTGTTGTGTGTACAGTTGAATTTCTATGACAATTTTCATAACAGTTCATAAACACATGGGTTCAATTTTTTATCTGCTCCTTCATTTATGTTTATTTTAAAACTACCAAGTTTCAGTTAGAGAGCAAAAATATGTTGTCGCTTTGCTGCCACACTTAGACTTTGTTTAGTCAGTTATGTGAGCAGGGAGACCGATGTTGGTCTTTTTATCAGTTGATTTGTTCACTGCATGTGCCTTTCAAATATTCATCTGTGACCAGCAGTTTAGTAGCTGTGATACTGAAGCATAAAGGGACCTGGACCTCACTTTTTGTTAAATAAAAAGTAAAATGTAACACTACAAACGTCTCCAGAGTAAGTATATTTTCACTCTATGTGTCT
Source organism: Scarus forsteni (assembly GCA_036419115.1). Classification (NCBI taxonomy): domain Eukaryota; kingdom Metazoa; phylum Chordata; class Actinopteri; order Labriformes; family Labridae; genus Scarus; species Scarus forsteni. The sequence goes on from JAZDUH010000327.1 coordinate 43,235,397, forward strand.
GAAATGTTTTCCCAAGAGTTTGTTCAACAAAGTGGGTCATGCTCTGGTCTTTGGCAGCAGTAGCATTGCCTACTACATTATATTTTGGCTCCTTATGAATTTGATTGATGGATTGATCATCCAGTTACCTACCTGTTATGCTTTTGAAAGGTTTAGTCAATTCCCCCAAACTTTCTATGGTCTTTTTACCAGATTGACTAGTGACATATATTTAACAGTACATCTAGTGCTACTGCTAATAAATGTTACCACTGACTGATATCTGGAGGCAGATGACATGTGGTGACATTCCAACCATCAGAACTACAGAGCTCAGCCGTGACAAATTTGTATAGACACAAAGATCTGTAGGTTATCTTCTCTTCTGGATAGACCAGCGTCTTTAATAATTATATCCGCCCAGTTGTTCTGTTAGCAGTAAAAGACAGTTTTCCCTTGGAGGTTATTGACATGATATGGACATTAATGCATCTTAAATGCTAATTTGTTGTTGCATTGTTATAGTGATACCTTATGGTTTTACAGAGCCCCAAAGCACAGTTAGACTTGTGTCAAAGCACACCCCTGTGCCCTGCCACACCATCTGAGAGCCACTCTTCTAGTTACATGTGTCATAAGATTCAAGAGCTGTGTGGTGCAAAGATTCCCATCAAATGGTGTTGTCAAGACACCAGGAGTTTAACCTCAATACTGATACCAAGTTAAGTATCACAGTACTCATTACTGAAACAGTCTTTGAAATTGAAACAGTTCTGGTTTGATACTTTGGGGAGCAGATGGACGTCCCTAAGGGCTGGTCACATTTTAGAATGAAGTTTTTTTTCTTTTTCAATTAAAAACCCTTAACTGTGAAAATGTATTTACATGTAAAGTGTTGTGAGATAATATACTTTATTGTGTGTGCTGCCACAGAGCTATGATTCTCAAAAAACACCACATGTATTTTGTTGATATTTATTTCACCTAATTCCAAATTTTCAATCAAACTAAAAATCTGGCTTCTGTTTTGTTATTGACACTATTGTTTTTATTTATGATATCCCCATATAATTAAACAAATGACTGGTTGATTTATCCCAGATGTTATAATTTATCCAGACACAGAAAAGTACTCTTTAAAATACTGTTTACTTTGAGAATATTTAAGAGTGACTGTTTTACTTTACTTGTGTAGATTTATAGACTTTACTCTTATTTGTACTTGATTTGATTAGTTGTTTGAATTTGTTCTACTTAATTACAATGTTTTATGTTTTCCAGCTCTGTAGGACACTGTTAGATGGTTATGAAATAAGGCCAAAAATCAACAACACTGAGTCAGCACAGACTGCATGTCTCATCATCATCATCTCCATTAAGCCCTGTCTATGAGCTTTTAGTTGCATATTTTGAACTATTCTTGTGGTTGCACCTCATCTAAAACTTTGGAGATTCAGTAACTCTGTTTGTACCACAGAGCTTCACTTTTTGCTGTTCATGTGGAAAGAGTGTATTGAATTATTGTGTACTGGTGCAGGAATATGTGTATCTTAAAAGTGATCTGTGGTGCTGCTGCCTGAAGTAAACCTTAGCTAAGACAGTTCCTGTAGAAACAGCTGACTGTGGCCTGTTGGTGTTTTTCAAGCTTCCCCTTTTTAAGTTAACTTTGAACATCCTCCCATATTGAATTTGTAATATTTGATAGTCAAAGCTCACACTGTAAAAAACAAAAAAAAACGTAAATAAACGGTAATTTTTCCAGCAGCTGGGGCACCCAAAAAATACTGGGAAATAACAGGAAATTGCTTCCTCATAAAAATACAGTTTCTTTCCGTAATTAAAATGCAGTTTGTAGTTGTAATTTTAACAAGATTTTGCCCTAATTTCAGGTTCTTTAACGTTTAATTACAAACATTTAACGTTGAAAACAATTCAGTTACCCATAAAGATGGTAAATTGACATTGTAATACAAAGAATTATGCTTAAATTTACAGGAACGTGCTGCTAATAGTTGGTTTTAATGACATTATTGTTATTTTTTCAACGTATTTTTTGGGCATTTTGTGCCTTTATTGATAGGAGAGAGACAGCGGATAGGCTTGTGAAAGGGGGCGAGAGAGTAGGGGAAGGCACTCTGCAAACTGGACACAGGTGGGATTCGAACCTGGACCGGCAGAAGCATGTACATGGGGTGCCTGGTTTCGAACCACTCTGCCAAACCAGCACCCCTTAATGACAGTTTATAGAAAAAGATTTTTTTAGGGTTGTAAAGTTGAATTTTATAGTTTTTTCCCTTAAATAACAGAAAAATATTAGTGAAATTACAATATTTTTACTATTGATTTCTATGTAATTGTAAATGATTTTCCACTTTATTTAGAGTTGTAAAGTTGAATTTCACAGTTTATTCCCTTAAATAACAGAAAAATATTTGTAAAATTACAATACACTTGTTAACGTATTTTAACAATAAATATTCGTATTTCTAATGGGGTTTCTTTGTAAAAGAACAGAAATGTTGTGCTTTTTCACAGTTACAGCAATTTCTTTTTATATTACATTTGACATGTAAAATCACAGTTTATTTTTGTGAGTTAATTGGCATATTGAAAATACAGAAAAAATGTAAAATAAAAAGTAAAATACTGTTATATTACTATATTTTTTACAGTGCATAATCAACTAAGTTGTGGTCCTTTCATTGGTTTGACTCTGAGTTATTGCAATGTACTGTTATGTATTTATATATCAAAATACTTCTAGGGCTTCAGTAAAGCTCAGGAGGATCTTCCATGAATATAACATCCTGGTTTACCTCAAGCCCTCCGACACCCTAAAGGTGCTTTCACACAGTTTGCGCCATGACCATGTCGCATAAGCGGACATTATTCCAGCTGTATCCTTTTCACTCACTTATCAGACACAAAACTCTGCAGCTGATGATGCAGCAGCATTATCTGTGAGTTTACCGCAGTCCATCTGCACTGAGATTAGTTCCGCCTAGAAGGAAGTCATCCGCCCTGTAGTCCGGATGAATAACGGTACCGTCACACGTACACACACCGCTGATTGGCTGTTGCTGCACAGCCACACACGACATCACCTGAATAGATCAACTTTTTTTTAACTTTGGCATCGCGCAACGAGTGAAGTGGTTGTCTTGTCGCCGGCTGTCGCATTGCGGGAGGGTTAGCCCCGCTCCATCGCGGCTGTACATTGACTTTGAATGGAGAGTGATCGCCGAGGTAGTACAGGTAGCGTCCGGTGTGAACGCACCTTAAGGCTAACAACTCACATGTAACACCATTTACTTACAGCACCTATGGTCAGCATAGGCTTTTCTTTCCAGCTCAAGATCCAGTCAGCTTTCAGAGATAAAGCCTTATTGAGAAGGGTGGAAACATCTTAACAAGTACTAATCACCTCCAAAGAAGAAACCACAGATGAGCTCTGACATAGCATCTGAGATGGATGGATAAAGAATCGGGCTTGGGGCACTTGGTAGATAAAAACTAGAAGAGTTTTGAACATTAAGACAAAGAACATACTCCAGCATTCATAAGCAAAAATATATGAACCAGAATTAAGGCATTATATTGGCCCACTGGAGAAATAAAATTTAAATCCATTGATTATGGAGTTCACAAAGGACAAAAAGATGCTGATTGACGTTGACATATGAACCATGACAGTTTGATGAAAATCCTCAACACCTTTTTGAAATATCACATTCATTAGATTGGCTGACACAGTGGATGGACAGATAATTGAACAGATAGATGGATCCCAAAATGCCCCTGATCTTGGCTGTTCCTCACATTTAAACTATGACTGTGTGTACATGTATATTTGTTTAAAACCACCTGCCTTCAAGAACCCCCAAGTTGTTCTGCTAATTCAACTCTCTGTAGGTTTCAAAAAGCAGTAAATACGTGTTTCAGACACTACGTTACCCTCTTACAGTCATTTGCCTACACAGCTGGCATAGCTTCCATCTAGAGTTTTAACACTGCAGACCTGTAAAATCCCCTAAATCTCATTCTTAACCCAGTGATCCAGCATTGAGATTGATTTTGGTTCTGAAGTTTCCCTTGTAAATGGTTTAGACGTTTGCCATTGTGTCAAGAACAGCTCTTAGAGCAAGTTTTGCTGTGCGTGTAATGTGCTGCTGAGCGTGTATGAGTGGCTGCTGGAGGTTATGAATGAGCTACAGCTGCATGGCCTACTGGTCAGTATGGACAGCTGATGGATGAAGTGGGAATTATTAAAATAAACCACTGGGTGTTGCAGCTACATTTATGTGCTTGGCCTACACATCTCCCCACCGATATGTTCTTCACACATCTGGCTTTACAAAGATGCGCACCCTGTTGATCCAATGAACACAAATATTTAAAAAAGCAAATGGCAATTTTGTTATTGCTCTGCGCTGAAACTCCCACGAGATCATGAATGAAAACTTCCTCTGTGTGTTTTCATAAGACAGAGACCATCCTTGCAAGAAAAATGAGGGGTGAGGAGTGAGCTGTGATACAGACAGACAGATATGCCATGTTGATGGGAGCAGTGATTGCGACGGATGGACAGACGTTGGGAGGTGACCGTGAACGAGACAGAGATTATGCTGGTGATGGATGGACAGGCAGAGGGAGAGAGAAAGAGAAGATGAAGAAGGACAGCAATAAGGACAAAGACATCAGTCACGTTTTGGGGGTTTTCCCTCCTCCCCTCCTCAACTGGACCTTGATCCGGGCTACACAGACTCTACTGTGTCATGGTGTGTGTGGCCCTGTTGTGTGAGCCTGCAAATGCTGACTTGACAAATCATGACTCAGCAGAAGCAGAGGAACATACTAGGACAAAATAGGAACATCCTCATTGTTACGGCCGGTTCTTTTAGACTCTCTGCAGTTGCAATTGAGATGTCAATAGTTCTGACAGTTTTAAATAAACATCCACTGTTTCTCTTTTCCTCATTTCAAACAGACACTTCAAGAAGCAGACATGGGAATCTTTGTAACACATGATCACAGCATGTTGCAGAGCCCTCTCTGTGAGTCTATTTGGCATATTAAACAGCAGTCAAGCAAGCCACAAGTATAGTTACAACACGTGTGCTTAAACCAGTGGTGGGGAGTAAAATCAGCCTTAACAGCTGAACTACATTTTTCAGTAGCTTTATGGCTGACCCACAATATTCTGAATACCAAAAACCGCTTACTGGTGTTACCAAGCTCCACAGCTAGCTAAATGAGATACGGTCTGAGGCCAGTAAGCCTGTAACTTTACATCTCTCTCTATGTAGGGCCCTACTGCATGACAAAGTATTTTGGTGTGAAGTGCCAGTGTCCTCCATAATTTCCTTCTGATCCATGTGCCTTTCGTTTGATATCTTAGCACATGTTGGAAACCCAGTATAAAGTTTATATCAGGTTGGAGAGCTGAGAAAGATCCTTTGTATTGTTTTGTAGGCTCTGGGATGCTTTGAAGAAAGAAAGCATCTTATCTGAGAATTAAAACATATCACACAGTGATCTGCATGTACAATATTGTATAAAGTGAGACAATTAAAGGAGATAAATTAAATAATTTATCATAAATTCAGATCAAACAACTGAACTCTAGCAAAACTCCAGCTGCCCACTGCACACAGACTTAAAGCAGCACTACGGAAGATCCTCGCTCGACCGGAACGAGAACTCTACTACCCATGAGCTCTAGCATGCGCATACTGCCGTAAGGATACAGATCTGCCGGTCGCGTGCATTTGTTTTGTAGGCGAATCACAGAAGCCAGGACTTCACTCAAAAGTATTCTTCTGTCTTCAGCGGCTGTTTGCAGGATGGGTAGTGACGAGGTAATGTATTTATTTTTGACTAAATGACGATGTTGAAAATCGCTAAGTTCAACTTGGTTTTATTACCGTGAAGTCGCCCCCGCCCTGTTGAAGCGATAAAGTGAATAAAAGTAAAGACAACCACAAGCTGGCGATATCACACACTTGAAATAGGTCTAAACAAAACTACATACTGGTACGTTCTCACGAATACTGTAAACGGATGGTAAACAATCAACAAGTACTTACAAGTCCAGCAATAACAGGGCCAAGTCGGCATCGGTCTGACATCCCTTCTCGTCTTTTATTTCACGCCAGCGAGTGAACACCGAACCGATGTTTATTCTGGTCCGAGCATTCAGCTTGTTTTTCTCTTGCTTTCTTTGTTTTGTATCCTCAAAATAAACTTTTCTTTTTCTTACGTTCTCTGCTGCCTCCGCCATGACTACAGCTCTGCGTTTGGCTTTCGCCGACACTTCCGTGTTTTAAACAAATTGGGAATCGGGGGAAGTGACGTAGCCTATGCCGTAAAGCAGTCCAAACTTGTTGTTTTTAGTGTGGCAGGGTTCCCACCATCCACCTCGAAGTTACATAGCGCTAGTGAAAGCGATACAGACCAGAACACGAAAAAGGTTTCATTCAACACATTGTAAAGTGGTGGACCATGACAATGAATATCTAAGGACTATATTATGTTTGAAAAACTACATAGTGTTGGTTTAAAGGGACTGAGAACAGACATTTTGGTTTGATCTATGTTACATCCCAAACAAAGCTATGTATAATCAAGAGATATAATCCATACCCTTTGTTCCCTATGCCTTGCTTTGCTTCAAGAACATGCATCCTTAAGACAGCAAAATATAGACCAATTACATGTGCCAATTGCTTATGAAAGTGTTACATGAGCCCCCCTTGATGTGTGCAGATAAGTATTGTCCATGAGAACTTGAGTGGTGATTTGACTCATAGAATTGACGCAGCTTCATCCATGCCTTGGATGGCTTACTTTCCCTTAGGCCTGCTCTTCCTATAGATAGTCCTGGCATACTGACTGATGACATGTTTGAAGACACCTGTGTTGTGAATTACAGGACACACCTTAGTTTAACATGTCTTTAATCACTTTACACTTTTTCTAGGGGTACCATCATTTTTGTCTAGGCCAGCGTCATTATTTTATTTTTTTAAATAATTCTGTTGAACCACAATTGCAATTGCAATTGCACAATTGCACAAGCAATGTATGATTTTCATTAGTTAATTTTCATTAGATTTTTATTTATTATTACTTTTGTCAGTTTCAAGTTATTTCAGTAACCATTGTGGATTTTTTTTTTTCTTTTTTTACGGAAGGGTACCAACAATTTTGTCCAAGTTTGTACCTGCTGTCTTCTCTGTGTCTCCTCCTCTTCAATGTTTTTCTTCCTTGGTGTAAAAGTGCTGTGATGTGGGATAAGTAGGATAGGGTTGAGATTTGGTGTCTGAAATAAATGAAAGACCAAAATCAGAAAAATGTTAAATTGTTACTTAAGCCAAGGAGATAATGTTTCTTCCAAGCATTTGTTAGTTAATTGATTTGTTTGTTTGTTCGTTTGTGAACAAGATAACTCAAAAAGTGATGAACAGAATTGGATACATTAGTAAGGAAAGGTTAGCGAAGGCCGAGGACCAATCCATTAGGTGTTGGTAATCAGATGCAGAAACAGGAGTTTCTTAAAGGTTTCATGTTATAGATGACCATTTACATCATATCTAAGGTGTCTATTAAGCCAGGATTCGATATAAGAATAATGAAACTTTAAAATCTTCGTCTTTAGAAGGTCAGATGTAAATCTTTTCCCCTCCCCTATGGAAACAGTTGAGTCTGAGTGGTTCCGAGAGGAGGCTATGATCATGAGCTCTATGCTGATTGGCCTCCAAAGCCATTCATGATGATAGTGGGGAGAATGGGGCACAGGCCATGGAGCAAACTTTCAAAGCAGCCATGGCATCTGCCTGGGATGAGCAGAAGACACGCATGTAGATGGAGGCTCTGCGGCTATTACATCATAAATTATAGGAAGTAAAAAAGAGAGCATTTAAGGCTCATTTTCTTCAAAAAGGCAAAATGCAGCAAGTTTAGCATAATGTGCCATGTTCCTCTGCTCCCCAGGTCCCTTCTAACTATATTAAAAGCAAAGATAACTGCATTTTGTAGGACATGTGAAATTGAAAAGATTTCTTTACATTGCAGTGCAGTTTTCCACGTACTCTGTATTTCTTCTTATAGAGACCAGTTCTCAAAGTGTGACCGGACCCCCGTGATAAATGGGTAATGGTCCATCCAAGCAAATAAAGGTTGGCTTGCATATAACGAACTATTTCTTATGTAATATATGTTAGAACAACGTAAATAACTTGTAATGCAGCGTCTTAGTATCCCACTTGCTTTTTCTCAGTTGGTGCCATCTGGATTCACATGCAGCTGCTCTCACAGGGTTGTGATGCACACTCAAAAGTTATTTGACCTTGTATCCATTTTTCAACTCATCAACTTGTGATGGATGGCTGTTCAACATGACTTTGATTCAGTTATAGTTTTGGGTTTTTTTTTTTTCAAAATAAGAGCTGTTTTTTTCTTGCTATTCTTTTTTCTTACTCATAAATTGTTGCTTGTGGAAGAGTTGGTTCTAAACATGCTCTTCTCATACAGTGCCTTTTTCCCCTGACTTTTGAAGTGACACGGTAAATAAGAACAGTTTATTTTTTACAGGTTTAAACATTAGCACCGTGTATGTGATTCAAATTCACACAAGTGCTCCCCTGCATCCTTTTGTGTGCATGTAAGCGTGTAAATGTTGTGTGGTGGATATGTGTGTGTCTTTGAGTTTGTCAAACACTTGCACTTGCAGTTCCTGTTTGGGGAGGTTTCTGCTCCTGGCAAACAGTGTCTGGTCTTATCTCTTGTGTTTTATGTTCCTAGCGAGCTGGGGGCACAAGCAGCCCTTTGTGGCTAAGAGGTGGCTGGTCTTGCTCCAGAGTGACCCATGCAGCTGTTCACCACTGTTGTACATATCTGTGTATGTGCTTGTGTGTGTGTGGATTCTAGAGTATATGTGTGCCCACATGCATATGGGTCTATGCTTGTGTCTCTGCGAAGGGCAAGGCAGTATTTCCTTTGAAAAGGCATTGATACATATTGAAACAAAATTAGTCATTTAACAATGCGTGGTATAGTTTATGGTGTACACTGATTCCATTATAAGCACCATATATATATGTCAGTTTTAATGCTCAGTAAAAAGGTAATTTTACCCTAGAACACTTAACATTGGTTGATTTTCACCATCACGATTGTAGTTGCATAATTTTCATGATGTTGCTGCCGTCTGATTTGTAGTAGTGCTAGATTATTTCGAACATGCAAAAAATACATGTTATATATTACATTAATACAAATGTAGCAAAACACCAATACAAAAGTAATTAATGTCCCCTCAACCTTCTCCATTAGGTATCAATAGTTGCATGCTCCTTGGGTGGCTTTATTCTTCTCACTGATGTCATCGAAGTTAGGTGTGTTTCCCTGCTCCCATCCCTGTTTTTTTTTTCCGAATGATTTTTATCCATCAGTGACCAGGGGTGCGATATTCCAGGTTCCAACATTAGTGTTTGTGTATTAAATCAAGCAGTTGTATTACTTTTCAAGGGTAAAAACATTCAGGACCACTATATTTATTGCCCTAAAATCATACACAGCTATCATTTTATCACAGCCTCGGTTACATTGACATTAGTAAGCAAATAAGCATTTTAAGGGGCCAACAAATGAGTAAGACTAACGAGAATCCTCATCTGTAGCGTGTGTAAAATGATACTCCTGGATATAACTTGGTCCTGGAGTTTGTATGTAATCCTTATTTAGTGAAATGGTCATGCATAAATATAATGTTTTGACCATAAATTCAAACGGTTAAAAACATTTCCTAGTCAGTTGACTTTTTTCCCCTCTTATTTCCACCTGTGGTTGTTAGTGATGCAGAGAGTCTGTGCCTTCACCAGACAAGGCTCACAAGTCTCAGGAGTAGGTGTTTTGATGAACAAGTTCACAGCTCTGTTGTATATTAACTGTTTTGTCAGTGTTCTGGAGTGAAAGTATGAGCAACTAGTTCGTATTTTGCATATCTGATTGTTGGCATTTTGCTCCTTTAACAGCCAAGGCTTGACAGAACAATATTCAGACGTAAAAGGGTGGTACATTATTAAGCTACATGTGTTCGTATAAAGTTCTTTGAGATATAAGTTTTGTTTGATTTTTAATTTGTGATCATGCAACTTCTATACCAATGTGACATATTTGCATACTCCAATAGCTCAGGCTTTCCTTAAATTGTAATGTATTTAAATTGATTCTGCTTGGGTTAACTTGTGCTTTGTGCAATTTAAAACTGTCCAGCTTCCTTTAAACTTAAGGTATGCCACCAAGTGTAACAGATGCGTGTAGGTATAATGTTCTCATATTCTAACTATGGAAATGTACTGTATGTTACTGAGAAACATTTAATAAAACCAGCAGCCTTGAAATTCGAATTTCATCAAGTAGGATACTATCTACAGGTACATCTCAAAAAATGAGAATATCATGAAAAAGTTCAATATTTTTCATCACTCATTTTAGAATGTGAAACCCATATATTATATAGATTCATTACAGATAGAATGAAACATTTTAAACATTTATTGCTTGAAATTTCGGTAATTCTGAATGACTGATAAAAAATATTGAACTTTTTCATGATATTCTCGTTTTTTGAGATGTACCTGTATCCTCTTTCCACTGCACCCAGTTTAGCCCTCTGCCATATTTGGCTGTGGTTCACAATAAGTGCAAATGGCTTGACACAAACTGGCCTTTAGCTAAAATGGCACCGGTTAGCCATTTTGAGTTTGGTAATTGGTAATTTGGATACCACTTAGAGACAAAGAGGATAATGACCCTGCAACAAGCCTGTTGAAAACGAAATCTTTGAGATCTATGTAAAACTTTTGTAGTTTTTTTTTTTTTTTTTTTAAGTAAGATGCCTTCATATTATCAGAAAGTTTGACTGAGAAATAAATGTCTCACAGCTGTCCAAATATCTCATTCACCTTCTCGATTTGCTCCTTGGTTTCCAGGTTAACTGGTGCGTTGAAGTAGAAAGTCACTAACAGAGTTATAGAAAGTCACTAATAGATTAATTGCATATCATGTTATAATGAAAAAGTTAGATACTGTTATGTTTGTGAGTCTTATAATACATTATTTTACATGGATTGTATTTGCCAAACAGTGTATGCATGGGATCTTTATGAGGTAGTTTTGCAAGCAAACCAAACCGCACTTCATCCAAGTAACTGGGGAGGTTTGAACCTCTTACAAAGACGTGAATGACGGGTCAGGTAGAAGTGATGAGCATGTGTGTGAAAAGCCAGCCTGCACCTCCAAAACCTCATTTCTCTTCCACCTGAACCCTGCTTACTCCTCTTGTTCAGTCACTGAAAGTTCACAGCCTGTTAACTCAGAGTTTTCTGTGCGTGTGACCCACAAAGAAGTCCTAAAAGGAGCCATCGGTGAAGCCTGCACAAAGCCACGAGCTGCGTTGGCAGTTGAATGTGGTGAGGGCAAGAATGTAGCCCCCAGATTCTAGTTATGAATATTAAGTGTGAGAGAAATAGAGACACATTTTATAGTTTTTGGTCGAAAATATGTCTTAGCCCACCCCCCTGCAGATCCTTCTCTCTCTCTCTCTCTCTCTCTTTCTCCAGTCTCTGACCCTTTCTGTTGGCCTTATTGCAATAGGAGAGTTGAAGCCCCAAACCAAATCTGCATAGTGATGACAAGAGTGTGGCATTTACAAAGCAGCTTGTTTCCAGCTCTATTTAACTGTGTTTATGACTGAAAGGATCTTTTCTGCATTATTGTTATTTTTATTTTGTATTGTGATTTTAATGCATTTTTCTTTTTCTTTCTGTGGCTAATGTTCAGGCAAATGCCGTGTACCTTGTACAGTCCTACCTCAAAAATATGGAACTGTGCCTTTAAATAATCAAATGACTGACATTACTCAAACTTCATCCAGAATTTATTAGTCTACAACACAATAGTGAACTCCTGTGTTAAATTAAAATGCTGCCAAATAGTTATAAACATGATACACATTATCTGTAACTCTTTTTTTATTTAATACAATCTATATGTTTTTCATTGGGTTGCACATATACTCCTCAAAAAGCAATGCAGGGGTGAAGAACCAGTCTTCTTAGAGGTGTCATCCTCCTGAGACGTCGTCTTTGTCTTTCACTTTCTCCACCATTTTCTTGGAACTTGGCCCTAAGTTTGGAAATGGAACCAAGGCTGACCCCAAACAATGCTGCCACTCTGTGTACCACAACACTAGCTTCAGGTTACAGGGGAGTTGGGCATATTTTTGGGCATGACTTACAGGTTTAACTTTGTATCTCACACCTCAGTCTATAATCATTACAAGTTGAACTTCACTGTGATGGTGACTAATAAGGGTTTCCGGTTGTTTGAAAATACTATATGAACTTTCTTCAAGAAGAGAAATAATGGGACATTTCCAAATGGCTTTTGAGAGGAATACATGAAGTAAAATTGGATGCCTTCAGGACTGTTACTTTTGAAAACATGATGTAATGACTAAAGAATGAAAGAACAAGACTTTCATGTTTCCTCTGGGTAACCGTCCTTGGCATGATATTGGTCCATTGTTTGATTTGCTTCTGTTAGCTCTTGTTGCCAAAATTATGACAGCTGGGAGTGTCAGGCAAAGCAGGATACGAAAATAAAACAAACATTAATGGTACTGGTTGAGATGACTGAAGGTGAGACTAATGGCACAACCAAGTTGTAAGATTTACTAGACCAAGAAAAGTCCAAGACAACTGAAACTACTGAAGTCGAGTAACTTCCCTCTGTGCTGTCTCCCCAGCCCGGGTACAGGCCAAGATAGAGCAACAAAACACATTTAACACATTTGTTTAACATGTTCAAAAAATGCTGTTTGAGATTCCTTCACCAGAAGCTTGTTGTTTCAACTGCAGCCGCCAACATCCATCTTGTCAGCTTGCATTTAAAATGCATTGCCTGAGTTGACCTTTCCCCTTTGTGGCCGTGTCACTTCCTCATCTGGTGGTATACAGCTCCAGGGGGGTGGGGGAGACAGGTCACAGAGGTTTGAAGGCTGAGCTGTCAGCACAGGTTTTAAGACTTAAGCGGGTGTGTGAGGGATTGCGGTGGGATGTTCTGAGACTGCAGGACACTGTGTGGGGTCACAGCACACCTGATTTATTACCACTGTCACTGTGCACTACAATTTTCCAATACTGTATTGTTGTTTGACCACATCTTTCTTATTCTTAAGGTCTCTGCTTTTTCTGCCTTTACGCAGCATGCAAGCAAATACCTTGTTAACATTGTTTTTATAGGTTTTGTTATGTTGTATTTCTGTATTCAAGGTTGGTGTTTGGATTAACACTGAGACTCTGACTACATCTTTTTCATATACTGTATTTCCCGGATGAAGTGTGACAACCAAGACAAAAAATCCAGAAAGATATCAGGCCATATTTCATACAAAATAAGCTTAATTAACCTGTAAGCTACCACCATACTATAGCTAACTAACTGTAAGTTATTTCTAGTGATCATATACTTTTGATAAACAGGAAGATCAAAGGAAAACATTCATTTTGAACATTTTTAATGAAGACAGAGAGAAAATTCTCCCAAACTTTTGGTTTCTTTTGACTTCAGTTATGTCCATATAAGCTCTCTCTCTCTCTCTCTCTCTCTCTCTCAGCAGTTGTTTTAAAGGTTGGATAACATGATAAAAATTTCCACATTTGTAAAAATACAAAAAGTTGTATACCAATTTGTATCAGTTAACATAAAAAAAAAGATGCATGCAAAATTATTGTGCACATATTTTAATGAGGCTATTTTCTGAATGGACAAACACAGCGTGCCTTGAGATCGTTACATTATCTTTGGTGTGCGGAGTTCAGAAATCTCTGGGATCATTTTTGGAAGTTTTATTTTACTTCTGCCTGGCTGGGTGTAACTACATGTTAGTTTGCCTATATTTTACATTAAGAAGTCTGAATATCAATAATGGCCTCATTTATAAAGAGGAAAATATTTTTTACTCAAACATATACAATCGTCATCAAGTTCTAATTTTGAATCTGTTAGGTGTCAAGGAGAGCAAGCAGATCAGGATGAGGAGAAACGAGGGCAGAGGAGAAATAATGTTCTCGTGCAATTTGATCCAAGGAGCTTTTAGAGCCTTGTGGATATTTTGTTACAGATGCTGCCATGCTGCAAATCATCTTGCAAGCAGCTTGTCATTTTTGCCTGCCCTTCTGGCTTGTAAGTTTAGGATTGTTCTGAAGTTGCTCCTGTAAACATCTCTGTATTGTGTTGAGCTTTTTCATTGTAGAAGTCCTCTGACAAATAAAGACCTGGGGACTTTTATTGTGAAGAACTCCTTGGAAACAGAATGTGTTTGTCACCTAACCTCACTTTAACATCATTTAATAATACAATGAGGAGCTACAGTAGAGCTGTGGCAAGTGTCCTTATGGCAGCCATGAGCACCAACTTTAACATAATTATTTGCCATGAACACTTAAATCTAACAGAAGATTGTTCCTGACTGAAGCAGAAGTTTTTTTCTTTCTGACTGGTTGTAGGGCTGCATATCATAAGAGCACGTTCCATTGTTCTTCGACTTATTTGGTAATTAAGTCATATTTTATATTTTTTACAGCAGTGGTTTAAGCCCAAATATGACCTAATAAATGCAAACCTGTGAACCCAACAAACTTACATCCCAGATTGAAACCGTGTGGATGATCTGTTTTTTTTTTCCCTTTTACTAATTGTCTCCCTCCAGAGAACTAGGTTTAGTGAAATAAAATATGTTGGAGAAATTTGAATATAAATTTATGTTGTTTAAGTTTTGGCAACTTATGTCAACATTTTAATCCTTCCCTCTTAGTCCATCAGTCAGTTACTTCCCCAGGTGATTGACCATAACCTGACATGCCAGATGGACAGTTCCATATTGGAAATATTTCACTAATCCATCTGGGGAGGAGCCCTGCGAAAATATATTCAGAGATAGAACCTACAAAAACAACAGCAACTTGCGATTGGACGATCGTACAGCTTGTCACACTCTTAACAGACCAATCAACATCAAGCCTACATATGACGTAGCAGCTTGTGCTGTAGCCATTGGCTTAAACTGCCTTAGACTATCATCTTATTTTAAATTACATCCCACAGATGTGTCATTAACCACTTATATGTGACATGAACCTCATCAAAGATAATGCCTGCCATAGAGTATCATTGTGTAACCATGACGACCATAGACTAACCAGTATGTTCATGAAGGATTTCCGCAGTCTCTCCCAGCAGTGATCTTCAGTCGGCAGAAAGCAAAAACATGATTCCTCGTAGGTCAAACTTCAAGAGATCTTCTTTGCTCCTCTTTTAAAGAAAAAATTGAGTTTATTTCTGAAAACCGCAGATCTTGCCCTATCTACAGAGAGCGCTTCAGAAGTCGCCTTTGTTTTCAGACATGCCGTGACTTCCTGGTGTCGTCACGTCCGCAGCCCCCGCGTCTCTTCCCTGATTGAGCTGTTAAACATTTACAAGTTGGTAAGACAGATATGCAGGATTTCAGTTAATGAATCGGGCAGGTTTGTCTGCTCCGCAAGGCTAGTCCTTAATGCACACGCTGCAAGCATTTTCTAAAAGATAAGCTTTACACTGTGATTTCCGCATTAAAACATCTTTGACTGATAACAAAAAGGTCTGATGGTTTTCAATGGAGATGCATCAAAAGACTGTCCACAAGAGCATCAAATAACTTAATGTCTACAATGAACATGATGATAAATTAGCCATCATTCTCTTTGTGTGAGGTCAAATTGAAAGAAAAGTGTTGTGTCTCTTTTTCTCTTTCAGAATAAACGATCCATACCTGCAATAACAGGACAGGAATCCGTGGCTTTGTCTGGTGAACTGCCGGCAGCATGTTCCCTCTTTCTCCTTTCCTTTGCGCTCTTTATCTTCTTTTCTTTTTGGTTAGCTATCGTCAGTTCTTTATCTTTCGTTATCTTTGATGATCGGAACCTTTCGTGTCAGCATTGTGTGCATTAAATGTGCTTAGAATTTAGTGATCTCTTTTGTGGAACATCTGCCAAGTCATGCTATTGAGGAACAAATAGTCGGGCAGAATTCTTAACAAATCGCTACAGGAAGCTGAATTTGGAGGGGGTAACTGATGTCTGCCAATCAGCCCTTTTTCCTCCTAACCTGGGGTTTAAAAGATAGCACTAACCTCCTTTAACAAACCATGAGGAGACCAAACTATTGACAGAAAGTTGCTCTCAGTCTTTACCTGGGTGGTGATGGGACAGGCTATTTACACAGGCTTTGGTCTGACTCACAAATCAAAGTTTGTGTCAGAATGTAGAGATAAGGGAGCCACAATAGGTGTGGGATTCTGCCTGCACTCTTGTCTTTTTGTTGTCACCCACCTGGATGAACTTTTAGCATTGCGTAACACATGCACACACGGACAAACAGACAGTAAAATTTTGATAAAATGCTTTTGTTTAATAGAGATCAGGATCTCCAACTGAGGTTGTTTGAAGCACTTAAAGGTGAAGCATTGCTCACAGAGCGAGATTCCACCAACCCACTGAAGCTCACAGTGTGGCCTGACCCAGCAGCTGCTGTCATTTCAGGACATGGTGCAGACAATAAAGATGGTGGTATATTGTTAGCACACTCATGCACGGAGCAGTGGTGTCTGGAGTTTACTCTTAATTTATGCCTCAAATGCTGTTTTAAAGCGCCTGTCAAGCACAGAGTAAATGCTTGGTGTTATAAGCTTCAGCTGTGTGTTTAGTTCTGCTGAAAAATGCATTTAGTATTTACATACTGTCACTGCACTTCTGCTGGACTCTAAGACATATTATAGAGAAAATTAGCATAAGCCTGTCATCCCTATTTGTTGATGCCATGTAGTAGTGGTGGTAATTCAATAAACTGATCTGAATTATCCAGCCAAACCCAAGGGATCCTGGAGCCATTTATCCTCTTGCTTGTTAGGCTCTTCCACTTGTTGTCATGTAGCTTGATCTCTACCATTGACTGTAGAAAGAACAAAGTCATGTGACGGGAAGCTGTGGATACGTGTGTGGATGCTGTTGTACTGTACATACCTTCTCAACCAAAACCTTAGATCAGCCTACTCACACCAGTGAGGCAGAGTTGAGGCAGAATGAAGTCCATCTGGCCAATACGACTTTGTACAGGCCTATAGCCATGTCACAGATGCTATATAGAGAAATACCAAAGCCATATTTTGAACCAGGCTGTAAAGATGCTTAACTTGGCTGTAAAAGTTGTCCGTTAACCACACACTATAATATAACCTCCAGGATTTCTACAGCTAGCCTCAAGCTGACACTCAAAGAACTACAATTTTTACCACTTTAGAATGGGTTTCTTTATTATGCCTGGTAGGTTGCCTCCTGGCTGCCTTTACTTTCTGGGAAGGAATAAAGTAGTATTGAAGGACAAAAATCCCATCCACTGAGATGTGAGGGCTAAGGCTTTGCTAAGATGCTGCTACTAGCCTAGAAAACAATGGAAGCACCGACCCAAATATTGAACACTTTTACTCAATCAATCAATCAAAACTCAGTTAATTTCATGGTTATTACCACACTTGTGGTCCTGGGTTTCAACCAAGCAGCAGTTTCCAGTGTTGTTCATTTGGCTCAAATCTTTCTGTCTCTTCATATAATCCAAGCAACAACCCTGGGGTGTAAACAAGAGGCTCTTGTTAAAGTGCCAAAAGCTGTATTTCCATGAGTATCTGCTTGAGGCTGTACAAATTGGCCATGAAGACCACATGGACTGCCTGTAATATTGGCAGAACAAAAGTACCAAAGTGGTTTATTTCATCATCAATAAATGCCCACTTTTATTAATTTAAAGTTTATTATATTACAGAATAAACAAATTTTGTTGCTTTACATTAGCTTCTGCTGGAGCTGGTTTTGGTATGCTAACAGTCCAAAGCAAACAGTCAAGGTTGGTTCCACTGACTTCCATTTCTTGGCATAGTCCTTGTCAGTTTGTTTATCAGGAAGCAGGTAAGTGATGTGCTCAGCCAGCTGCTCAGGTTTCAAAGTCAAGGCTGGATAATGGAGGACGTTTCAAAAGCCATTCCAGACAATGCAGCATCTTAAGACCTGGATGCCTTCCTCATCATTCACCTGATCCCATTTCCTGACTTCTGAAGATTGAGGGATCTAATTCAAACCTCTCTGCTATTCAGCTGCTTTATATTTCCCCCTGTATTCATGTACCTGACCAAAAAAAAAGGAATTATCTGTTTTGCCAACTTCACATTTCAGTGGCTTACACAGTAAAGATCCCCCCTGCTCCCCTCTCCCACTCCTCATGTTCATTCTGAGGAAATTCAAGCTTGTTTTATTTTTAAACTAAGCTGTGCAGAAAACTTGGGCGAGATGGGAGGGGCATCACCTGTCGGAAGTGAAGCCAGCTCTCTGACCTGCTGTGAAAAATTACCCTCAGGCTTTGCTGCGTTGTTTGTATAAGACGATCTCAATGGGGACAGCAGGAGATTACACCTGATAGGAAGGATACTTAGCATAATGTCAACTGGCTTCTTTGTGAAATAATCCACTCTGCTCTTATAAGGCACTGCGATGAGTGATAAGGCCTCACATGCACAAAGGTCAAGGTAAAATGTCTCAGTTACAGGAAACAAACATAATGATATTAAGAGTCAAAAGATAAGGAAAATCTCTGCAGTTTTTTGGAAGAATTTTTCCAGTTTTTGAGCATACTGAAACCTGAAATGTTGTTTCCTCTATACGTTTATTTTCACAATTGATAAAAACACAAAAAAACACATTTGCCCCATAACAAAATAAGTGCTCAGGGAAACCTAAACTGCACTTGTATCCCAGCACACCACCAAAGAGTGACAAAATACAGCAACTCATTGCATTGCCACCTTCAACTGACCCAGGTTTATGCTCCAAGTAGAGAAAATGCCGGGACTAATGAGCAGCATGAACCAGAACATCACAAGGGTCATCAGGTTGGAACCACAGTTGTTCCATGCAACTGACCCAGGCTCTGTACACGCAAGTGATGTCTTTCATTCATGTGAAATTAGTCATTCTCATGCTTCCTTGTTTACTGTGTCTTGCAGGAAAAGACTGTTAGTTGGACTGTCAGGACTAGCCTCAGAAGGTGATCTCAGGTAAGATCAATGACCTTTTATTACACTGAGCTCACGCCCGCTGTTGATTTATTTGAGCAATAACTTCTGTGTGTGTATGTGAATTAGCCTGAGTGACTCATGTGCTGTTTGTGAACAGACATGTTGAGCTGCTGGCTGGATGTGCTTGCCAAAAGAAAATGTATGTGGCATATCCTGACACATTACATTGCTGGTTTACGAAGATGAAAATGATACATTACAGGTGGAAGAATTGAAGTCCCTATTTAGTTAGGATTTCGGAATTTTTTTTGTTGTTGTTTTTGTTGTTTTTAGGAGGTTGAAGAAAGGCTGGAGCATTACCTTGCTCACAGGATACTTCGCTTTGGTTGGTGGCAAGAGTTGGTGTGAACCCTGTACTGGTTGCTCGCAAATGGCTATGGCTTTTTCATGTTATAGTTTAAAGCTATGACGTTTTGACATGTGAAGCTTGACCATCTCTCAAAGCATTGTAGAAGTGTACTGGGTATATAAAATGTTTCGACCTCCTTTCAAGCTTTGGTTATAGTAACAGAGGTTTACAGTGGAGAGAAATGGATAGAAGAGAGCAGTGCTGCATATGATTCTGACTGTGTGTGTATGTGGAGCTCTGCTATGCTCTCACAAATTTCTGCACCTTTGAACTATGAATCTTTGCTGATACAATGCAGTTGCAGAGTAAATATGACAACCTGTCGAGAATTAATCTCACATAATGAGGGATAATTTTTTTTTTTATGGACTTACTGATACAGGGGGTAAGCTTCTTGTGAAACATTCTGGGACATATTCATTCACTGATTTGCAAGAGATTTTCTAGTTGTTTTTTTTGTAATACTTCAACAAAAAATATAGAGGCAACATTTGAAAATCCTAAAAGATTGGTTGTTGAAGGGTTTGCAAACAAGTGGTCAGGATGCAAACTTTGCTGACAGTGGCAGCCCTCCTTTACAGCCTTATAGAAGCTATTCTAATTGGATTTACACCCCAAAAATTATGGAAGTGATGTAGAAGTGTTGAAGAAATTAAATTTGTGTGATTTTTTTTCCCCCTCCTCAGTGCCTACCCAGTTGCTAATTCTGCCACTTTGGCTTGGGTACTCAATCAGCTGTGTTTACCTTCTGGCAGCATGCATCTATGAGCAGGTGTGTCAACAAAGCAGGAAAAGAGAGACTATGCGGATGCTCTCAGGTTGTCTTGTTTGTCTCTTTATGTTTTCATATTTAAGGCAAGAAAATGGAAAGAGAATGGCACTTCAACTCAGTTTTAAGTTAGTCTTTTGACAGTGTCACAAAAGCAGATTACTATGTTCTCACAATGCGTGCTGATACTGGTTGCTGCAAAAAAGAAAAAGACAGTAGTCTTTACACTAGTATGGGACAGTCATAAGTTTGCACAACAGCTGGATCAGCCTAATTTAATGTCTGTAATCAGACAGATCAATCCATCTTGCCAAGCTCCAAGCTACAACAAATGTTCGCGGCCCAATGTCGCACAGCCCAATAAGCGTCAATTAGAGCAGATAGAGGAACATGCTATGAGTAAGCACTTTGAGTTACTAAGCACTTTGAGTTACATATGTTGTAGGAAAAGTGCTATAAAAATAAACTTGCCTTGCCTTGAGTGAGACAGAAGGAAGTGACTACACTTACAGAGATAAGCATAGATGTTAACAACTTCAGTGCAGTATGATCAGATTGGGTCTACATTCCCTCGTTTAATAAAAATGAAGACCAACGTTAATCTTCTCTAGAATAAGGATCATTTCACTCCACTTCTGACATGTTTTGACAAAAGTATATGCATAGAGCCTCAAGTTCTGTAGCGCAATAGCTCCTGCCAAGGACATTTTCTGACTGACCCATAGCAAACGTTGAGTGACCGAAGGAATGTCCTATCACCTTCCTGATATGCTTATATTTTTCAGGGATCTACAAACACCTTCTATGGGCTGTTTTCCCACTAGTGAAATATATTGGACAATCCATCTGGTGTGCCAGGTTAACAGTTTTACATTTAAGGCCACAATTACAGTCAAAGAAAAGATTTGAGTTCATGGTTATTTGATTAATGTATTTATATTAATATTTATATTATTATTTAAGCAAGACCATGAATGCATATTATGCTATATTTTAAGTAATTTTGTGGCACAGCGCAGGGGGCGCAAGCCTGGCGCACCCCGCGCAGTGTTAATTTCGTGCGGCGCACTGCTGTGCGCTGCCAATTTGACAATTTGGTAGACCGTCTGCACGGAGATGGGTGTGACGGCGCACCAGGGGGAGTTGACGGTGCACCAGGGGGAGGTGTCGGCAGATTCATGTTGGCGCAGTGACAATTTCATGCCAAAAACAGTGCAGAAAGTGCGCTGAAAGCTCGACAGCTCCAACCTGGTCTATTCTCGGTGCAAAGCGGAGCGCACCCTCTGCAGCTGTAATTTGGTGACAGGCGCACATGTGCGCACACGTCAGCAAAGCCTCAGAGGCAGGTTTCCAGAGTGTCAGGCACATTTTAATGAAATAAACAATCACAGCAATCACTATTTGATGTAACCGTCTGAACCAGCATACACATTTGTATCCATATTAACTGTTCCGTCACATCTGATTTCGGATTAACGCTGTTTGTCATAATGGAAACTTAACCTGACAGCAGCTGGAAGTTTGATGCACATCTTACAAGTCAACAATAAACACCTTTAACATCTGATACTGAGTAAATATCTGGCTTCTCTCATTTCATTAAATTCAAAGAAAAGAGGGAGAAAAAAGACAGAGGAAAAAAAAGAGAAAATAAATGTATGTCACTCAGGATTTACCTGTGATTTATCATATTCCTCTCTTTTAGTCTTTATTTTTAACGTGTTCTAAAAAGATGGAGTACATTATTGAAAGGAGGATGAGGCGGAGACACCGAGAGAGTATACAGTATATCCCTAAAGGCTCTGCTATTTGGTGATGACAAACCAGGAGTGCAGGTGAACACAGCATTATGAATGGATAAGCCAGCTGCTGTGTAACTGTCTCTTAATTTTTTACTCCTCCGATGCCCGCCCCGCTGTCCATTCTCCTGCTGAAGAGACAGCAGCTCTGACCGTCTCCGCTATCGGGTCTTTCCAGCACACTTTTTCCACGGTGGCGGAGATAATTCAGACCAATCAGACCCTGCGCCTTGGCCGCAGCGCATTTAAAGGCAAGGAAAGGCAGTCATTTCATTGGTGAAGACAGCACCCGGCTGTGTTAAACCCACTCACGCCTTTTGTCCTCCCTCTCTGCCACTTGCGCTGAGGGGCAGGGACAGAGGCGTGGACGCACTCCTTTGCGCCCCTCTGCGCCTCTCTGCGCCTCTCTTGGAACTGCAGGAAACTTGCAAAGTGCGCTGGTCACACCCTGTCCGTGAGGCGAAGGCCGGCGCAGGGCAGGTGTGCCTGCGCTTGCGCCTGGTCTATGAAATTAGAGCCCTTAATATTAATATCCATGAATTTGATCATCCTGTCTCCACTTCTAACTATTGAACCACCATGAGGAACTTTTCAAAGAGTCGTTTTTCTTCTATTTTCTTGAAATGGAGGACAAAGAATTTGAATTGCTGGGTTGTCTTTATATGAATTAAGTATATCATAGTTATGTTATTGATAGTTGTACTCCAGTAGATGTTTAGTATGTACCTTAAGGAGACAGTATGGCTTGTATTGTTTAACCCTCCTGCTGTCCCCAGATGCCACCCGCTCTGTTAACAATAGATTACAGCCCTGTTGGCCTGTAGTTTTGTTTTGATTGAAACCAGTCGCACTGGCTCGTCTGTCTCGCTCAGAAGCTTAAAAAGCTCTCCTCTGCTTGCTAACAGTCTGTCTACCCTGGCTGTGTCTAAAAAAGAAAACCTTTATGACAGAGTGGTGGAAAGTTTGTCTCATTACACTCTGAGTGATCTTACTTTAGAAGTGAAACTTAATGTGCCAACAATTGGTTTGCTTGCAGTTGTGTTAATGTTGACATTTTTTCACAATAGCATGTTTGATGTGTTAGACCAATGTAATTTTGTTCTGGTTTACTCATTCAAGACTTCAGCTGCTGGGATCCACTGATAAACATCTGAGCTCAAACGTGCTTACAGAGGTATCCATCTTTAATGATGGGAAACAAAAGTGAGTTTCAGCAGGAGGATCTATTTTTGACCTTGTTACTGTCATTTTCAGTCTCACAGTGATCTGATACCACCACTGTGTCTTTCGGTGCTATTAAAACCACACAGCATGGATTCCTGTAAATGATAGCTTTAGGTGGTTTTTATTTCTCTGTCAAGATCTCTATTAAGATCACATCTGCTAGTGAGATTAGTCAATTCAAAATACACTTATTGTTGCTGTGTATGACAAGTGTGGTGTCAAATAGCAACAGTTGTATGTTTATTAAATGTGAGGCACATCTGGACATGTATGTACAATGGTAAGACTTTTGTTGTATGATATTGTTCCTCCATTGTTAATTAGATTTCAATGGTCTGAATATAGAAACATATAAACTTAACAAATCATTGCCATTTCAATGATCTTTTACTATATTTTGAAATATATCAGTGAAGGTTACAAAATAAACTTACTTCATGAAGGGAATTATCTGCTCCAACAGCATCAAATGAACGGTACACTACAGGTCCAGGTAGCCCTTGACCAGTGCAGAGGGATTCTCATGTAGTCATGCATATCCTTATAAAAGCAAATACACACCATAATGGAATAGACCACAAACCTTTTCACACCAGGTGACTTCAAGTCCCTCGATGACGTCAGTGGCATACTGTGTGTAATTACATGGCAAGGACAGGTTTCAGGGGATGTACTTATTTGTTAGATCTGCTTGCTGAGATTAAGGAAAGTATTGGGCTCTTGTTAATGTCAGAGTCAGTGGCTGATTGAATAAATGGATCGTCTTCTTCCATTACTTCAACCAATCACCAAAAATTCTATTTTCTTTAATACTATTTTCTTTTCTTCTTTTACAAGCACACCATAATCAACCACTTCTTAATGATAACCATCTCTTCATTCTGAATATGTATGTCCCGATGCAGGAGCCATGGTTGCCTTTACGCAAACAAGCAGCAAAACTAAAGGACCAATATAGCAATAGCACTGCTGACAGCAATCTGATGGAGTGTTACAGAGCAATGCAGACACATGCACAAGTACATGCTTAAGTGTTGTAAGACCAGGCTAATTGATATTTCTTCTAACAGTTAACCATTGTATTCAGAATCAGCATTTAGTAAACTGATATATTAAAGGGACTGTGAGGAGTTTCTAAGTAATTGCAAGAAAGTCTCACTTTTAGATATATTCCTGATCGAAATACACACTTTAAGATGAGTTTTGTACCATCAAAATAGGTTATCTATAAATGCTATTTCTTAGCTTCTTGGTCGGGTCGGACAGGACAGGGCTGGACTGGCTGGACTGGCCTGGATACTCAACTTTGGGAACAAGACAATTAAAACTAGAGCAAATTTATATTATTCGGACACGTCTTAGAGCACCAGGCTGTATTCGTAGCGATATATAGCCGGCTACAAAACTACGATACTAAATTTTTCAAAACTTGCTTGTTGTCACACATCAAAAACTACCGCTATGTAACTAGAAAGAGATACATTGACTCATCGCTTTGCATCCTGTAAGTTGTTGAAAAAATGAAGTTGTAAATCAATGCAGAGTTCTGAGGAAGGTCCGGGCTACAACACAACAAACACACGCTGTAGCTTTGGTAACGTGTTGTGGTGCGTTCCAGTTGTAGTCAGAAGTAGGAATTTCCCAGTTCCGAGTAGGAAACTGCAGCTGGAACGACCCCCGAAGTCAGAATTTCCTACTGGGAACTCGGTGAAACCTCGTCACCCCCGAGTTGAAAATCGAAGATGGATGCCCCCAGTGTGAACAGTTATTTAGCTCCTGTAATAATCAATTAATTAGCACTTCTGACTGGGGTGTGTCACTCTAGATCAGCTGTATACATAGTATTATTAGACTTATACCTACAAAAATGCTGTCATAGTGATAATCACATTCTTCATGTGATATTTGTGAACAACAATGCAGGGCATGCTAACAACAGCTAACAATAGCCTGGTAGATCGACATGTTTTTTTCAGACTTCAACTGGAACGTTAATAAGTCGGAGATGATGTCACTCCTAGTTCCGAGGTTACTGGAACGCAGCATTACGACAGTTGCCGCGCGTGGTCATGGGTAGCAGAGTCCTAATGTTGCCGGTAATAAATTCTCCTCACAGTCCCTTTAACCACGAAAACAGGAAATTTCATAACAGATCATCGTACAGCTCAAGGAAAGCTTTGTCTTCCATCCCCATTTTACAATGTGAGAAAGTCACCAAAATTGAACAAAGTATGATTTTTTCTTTCATATAAAATATTGAAAATTAGTGTAGAAGAGTACTGTAGATCCTTTGCTTGAGAGCAATACAGTGATTTAAATAATTCATTATTTTGCTTTTTTAACTAAGCTAGTTTTCACGGTGCTTGATTTCGTAAAAACCCTGGATCCTCTGACACTCTCTTGACTAGACTTGATCCAAAGGTTCTCTGTCTCTGTCACAGCACTGATGACATAAATCCTGAGATACAGTATATCCACTGATTATTTGAATAAGCAGGCTACTTGTCAGGCTGAGTCATAAGAATATTTGTAAATGAAATGTGAAGCTTTCTTTCATAGCACTCGAGGTTTCCCAGTGCTCAAAAAAGTTCAGATTGTGTACAACTACCTGTTGTTAACCACAGCAGTTGATCAGTTTGGAGTAATGACATGTATAAAGGAAACTCTTCCTCAGAAGGGTTAGCCATTTCTAAACATTATCCTTCTATGTTTGCTGGTGACTTTCGTCAAACGCAACGATGCTATTGCTCAGCAAGTACTAAAACACAGAGTCATTGTATGGCTTTTGTTTAGTGTTTCATTATTGTGCAACATAAACTCTTCAGATAGATATTTAAAGAGGGAATTAAGGGGTTAATGAGGGATTTTGAGGTGTACTGAGATGGGAGCACCAGGCATCTTTCACTGGCGAAGGAGGAAGTGCAGATCTGAATGAGGGGGTTACTGGTAGGCAGGAGCTCCCAGTTCCTAGTTCCGAGGTAAATGGAACGCAGCATAACACCCAAAATGCTTCTTCCTTTGCAACTTTGCTTTGCCTTTATTGTGGAAATATGCCATTTCGTATTATCACACAGATTTACCATGTGTGAAAGTTGTTTTGTAAATCAGGATCTTGGTATCACCACTCCTTTACACCCAACCCTAACTATGTTTTTCACACACTCGATGCTCATTGACCATAGGCTGTGCAGTCTACAGTGATATAGCAGAATGCAAGGTCAAGTAGTTTCTCTAAGAGTGACTCAACATTTTTATCATGAGGGTGGCTGTTCAGCAGCAGGACACTTGTGTTCACAACGTTTGACTGTTAAGATTAGCCCAGTGCAGCTGCTCCACTCCTCACAGCTGACCAACTCACAGTCCGTTACAGAGATGAAGCTCAATGGAGGGTTTTTTTTCCAAGAAATTCTAGTCACTCAGTCATTTTCACACACATATGCATTTATCAGTTTTAAAAAACAGTGATCCATCACTGCCATGGCTGAATGGTGTCACTCTTAAACATAACCCACTCTCAGAGGATCAGCACACATTAAAGTCACTGTTTAGACTCCAGCAGCAGGTTTGATCAATGAGATCCTGTCCTCAGGGTAAAGCTTTTTGTTTTCCTTCATGTTCATACTCTAGTGCTGAACAGAGGAAACATCTGCTTTACCGCTGTTCGCGCAGCTACAGATCTGCACACACACACATTTTGACACACATACAACCATACTGGGTCTGCCAAAGGAGAGTATAACACAAAGCACACATTTCTTAATGGTTACAGCCATACAGTAACACAAGAATACCCCCCCACACACACACAAACACACACACACACACACACTCACATAAATATACATATACTTAAACACACGCAGAAGCCACCTGCATCCTCATCCTGTCACAACCACCATGTAGTTTGTCTGCTCTTTACCATTAAGACGGTTAGATTAATCAATCAGTCTTGCTCTCTATTATTTCTGAAATCAGAAATGCTAATTTAATTTACCCAATGTATGACAAGGACTGTTTCACAAAATAACTTCTGTTTATGGGAATGACAAAAGAACAACAGAGATCCTAGATGATGTAGTGTTGTTTTTGACCAAATATATGTTTGTGTTTTTAGATTCTGAAGAAGAAAAAAACAAAATATTAGTCAAGGAAAATAAATAATATTTCTCTGGTGGGTTTAATTAACATGACGCACTAGCTGGACAGATCAATATATTTCACTCGTCTATTAGGGCAACAGCCCACTGAAGGTGGTTGGGAATGGGCCTCATCTTTCAAAATCTAATCTGACAGTTGACTAGATGATCGTTCTGTCAGTCACATTCTTACAAGCCAATTGGATAGTGTAGTAGGTGGGCCAGAGTGTCAAATACAGGACATAAGCCACTACAGAAATATGATTTCCATTAAGAAGTGCTTTCACCATTGTTGTTTTTCATTTAATAAAAAATGCAGCCCAGATCTGATAAAGCTGCTACTAAAGCTGTTAGCATCAATGCTAAACTCTATACCAGTAATCATTTCCTGCTGTTGTCTCATTCATAGCTCCCACCTACTAGAGCTTAGCTAGATGAATCTGTATGACTACAGATAGTAAATGAGGCTGATCCAGCTGCACTGCAAGGTTAAGGTTTCTTGCTGTTCAAAACACAAGCAGAGGAGAGGTGTGTGAAGCAGATGGAGCCTGTGGGTACACATATCACTGGTGCACAAACATCCAGATGTCATATCACCTTACACCCTGTATAGAAGTTTAACCTTTTCTTTTTCTTGTGAGCACTGTAGTGCGGTGTATCGGTTTCTATATTGTGTATTTGTGGATCCACAGCCAAAAAGTACATATTTAGTGATACAGTTTATCACATTTCTTAAAATGTAGCAGTGATGTTTTTCTTCTATTTTGACCCCATCAGAAAGTGACGACTTCCTGTCAGTCTTATGGACCTATCAGATGTGACAATTTTACATCTTCTTTGTTTTCTTTACAGTAGAGTCCAAACAGGAACAGCCAAAGGTCAACAGGACAAAAAAAGTTAACTGTCACTTCCTAAAATAAACAAACAGAGTAATGTTATGTTACTCTTGGAAACATTAGACATAGACATTGTATTCCAGAGTAGCATATAAGCCTCTGTGATGTTAAAAAAAAAAAAAAAAAAAAACCCTGGAGGAACAATTTTAAGTATGCGACTAAATATTTGCTTTGGTCTTCAGTCCAGTGTGATCTAATGCTTCTGTAATTGATTATTATTGGTTTATATTAGTTCTGAACTCTGAACTATTAGAGTCTCGTTACATCTGGAAAGTGAGTGCTTTTGTCTTCCACTTACACACATCCTGCAGAGACAAGTACACGTACAAGAGCACAGGAGGACAAGTGGACAGGGTTTAACAGTGAGCATATCTTATGCCGAGGTCAGACTTTGACATTTTTGGAGTCTGCACAGATAAGCCACCCAAATGTATGTGATCCAATTATCCTGTCAAAATAAATCTCCCTGAAGTCCCAGTTATGCATAAAAGGGTAATGAGTTTAAACAGCTTCTTTCTAGCCTTCTACTAGTTGTTCTATGGCCCGGCACCTATGCATATATTATTGGCTCTAAACTGGCCCTGCCGCCACATCTTGACAAAGAAAAAGGGATCCAAATCCTTAAACGTTTTCACTTATCAAATATATGCAATGAAAAAGGTTGCAGTTTTAACCTTATGTCAGATGTGACAAAAGCTGATGAAAGAGTACAGTCCTGTCAAAAATTGTAAACTGGTAACTGCTTAAACTGACCCACGTTTGGATCTTAATCCACCAGTTGATAACCACCACTCTACAGGACATTATGCTAGTGTTTCACAGTCAAATATCTTGTGATAAGTCTTCCTTGAATGGTTACAACATCAATGATGTACTTACTATCAGCTGTAATTAAAAGTAAAATAAACAAACAGCCAGGTCTCATGTAGGTCAACAGGCAGACCCTTCTTGCAAAGCCCTGAGCTGATATATCTGTTCCTGTTCAAAAATAAGCAGAACAGTCTTTAGGGTGAAAGATGATGTGGCCACGAATATGGTAAGGAAGTGCTCATAGAAACAAGTGCTGGCAGGCCATTGACTGTCTGTACTAGAAGTGAAAAAGAGGACATTTTCTTTTTGGTTCAGGTTGTCCTTCCTAAACTTTATTTTTGGGATGTTGATAGAAATGATCTATCCATTCATCCAGTATCTAACACTCGGATTCCTATGAGACACAAGGTGCTGGAACCTGTCCCAGCTCTTATTGGGCAAGAGGCTAGGTACATCCTGGACTGGTTGTCTGCCAATCTCATGGCTGACCCATTCACA
Organism: Scarus forsteni; assembly: GCA_036419115.1. Taxonomy (NCBI): domain Eukaryota; kingdom Metazoa; phylum Chordata; class Actinopteri; order Labriformes; family Labridae; genus Scarus; species Scarus forsteni. Next base: position 43,265,082 of record JAZDUH010000327.1, read on the forward strand.
CACCCACTCATAAACCAAGGGGTAATTCAGTTTCACCAGTTACCCCAATAAGCATGTTTTTGGGGGAGAAACCAGAGTACACTGAGGATACTCCCACATGCATATGGAGAACATGCAAGCTCCACACAGGATTGCCCCTACCAACTCAGGGATTTGAACCACCAAACCTTTTGCTGTGAGTACCCTCTGCTCCAACATGCAGCCTAATCAGTCTAAAAATGAGTGTTACTATGGAAAGAAACCAGTTAGTTAGCACATCTACTTGTTTTCCCTCCTAGTCCTGTCCATGTTGAAACAGGGACATGTTAAAGGTTTTTTTATTCCACATCCAGAATGTTGAGGTTTGGTTGTCCTTTTAAGATAACCTGGGCATGTTGAAGTCTGCTCCAGTGACTGACTCATTGGTTAGACTTTTAGACTGTGACTCCAAAGCCTCGCACTCACACAGAAACAGAAATAGCTCTTGTGTGGGCCTTTTCAAAAATTTTTAGAATAATAACCCTCGTCACCCAAAAGGGAAAAAGCAAGGTCTGTCCTTCCCAGACATTATGGTGGGAAGAATCGATGACTTCCCTCCATCTCTCTCCCTCAGGGGACGGGGGGAACAGCGTCTCATTGGTATTAATAGTTGTCCTCTGATAAGCCAGCTCAGCTCCTCATGCTGTCACAGTCTTCGGTCTGTTTGTGAGAACCTCTTGTTATAGCATCAAAGAGCTCTTATAGAAAATGCATTTCCTTGGCTTCCTGTTTTTGTTCATGTTCTTAGTGCTTCACTGTACATCACAACTTTTTTAAAGTTCACTGGGGATAATCAAGTGTCCTATCAGAAGACACTTGTCAGGTGTTTGTTGGTTTTCTCCTCAACTCTGAGATTGTGCTGTGATGCTGCACACTGCCCTGCAGTGGTAGAACTGTTGGCAGTTTTACAAACACCTGAAGAAAAGGTTTTATACCTCTCTCATTCATGCAGCAGTTATCCTCTACGGCAAGTTGTAATGTTGCCTTGAGGTCAAACATGTTACTCATCCCAGCACACGGTCACAAAGGCAGCAGTAAACATATCGCTTAGCTGTTTCATTCGCCAATGGACTTATTTCCCCAGTGTCTCTTTAGAGTCATGATCAACCAACTCTATTTGACTCATGATACAGTATGTCCTTGAATTGAATTGAGTGAATGAGGATAAGTTAGTACCTTTACAAACTTGATAAAATTGTTTCAAATTTTACCAATTCACAACTAATAGCTTTTTTGGCAGAGATGTGGAATATTATTGCCAAAGCATTTCATATGGAATGATAGTTATGATAATAATTATGAAATATATATATATTTATGCATACATACATACAGTACATACGGATGGATGGATGGATGGATGGATGGATGGGTAGGTAGATAGATAGATAGATAGATAGATAGATAGATAGATAGATAGATAGATAGATAGATAGATAGATAGATAGATAGACAGACAGACAGACAGACAGACAGACAGACAGACAGACAGACAGACAGACAGATAGATAGATAGATAGATAGATAGATAGATAGATAGATAGAGTTAATTTTAATGACAAAAATTAAGGGGATTATGGATGTTCAAGGTCAGAGAAAATTAAGATAGAAAAAGGTTTATGTTTTGATATTAATTTAAAAAAGAAGGAAATAATCATAGGATACTATTAAAACTCTCTTTTTGTTTCCTATCTGTACCCATATGTGAGACTGGACATTTGAAAGCACTATTTCCACAGCACGTCATCAAAGTTCAGTTATACATCTGCTCAAAAAAGCCAGCAGGTCTCTTGCGTATGCAAAGTTCCTTCTTGTGCTGCTGTTCAATACAGAGCTATGACACTGCAGTTTTCTGGAGCAATCATTGTGCACGTAATGATGCTGCTTAATGTTCACTTCTGCATGCTACAGTGCTCCTCTCAACTCTTTCGTTGTGACTATTGATACACTGTTTTAACATGCACTACTGGAGTTATGACAAACTGTGATCATGGTGTTGAGCTCTGCTGCTTCATCTGCTATCATATTATGAACACTGACTTCAGCTATATATATTTTTGACACACACCCCTTTCACACACCCCCACCACTTTTGAACCATGTCACAGAATTTTCCAGACAGAATACCTGGAATATATCAGAGTTGTGAAAAGGGGACAGTTGCTGTGTAGGGGGGCAACCTGACTGATGGGTCAGTGATCCAATGGAAGCCAAAAATAGGTGTATTAGTAATGTAATTCAGTAATATAAGCACTCAGTGTTTTTGGTGAAAAAAAAACAGATTAGAAAACTTTCATAAGAATTTTCTTATTAACTCCCTTAGTAGGTTTTTAGATTGTATTTCTTAAGAGGAGTTATTGAATAAGGGCACATTGTTCCAGTTGGTGCAGGAAATATGTAATGCTTCAGAATATAACTGAAGTAGAAAGAGAGTTCACTAGGGGAAAGTTGTTTAAAAATACAAGTTGTTTTTAAAGAATTATAGAAACACATGTAATGCTTTTGGAAACAATTGGTTTTAAATTAAGAAGTGAATAGATTGTTTTTTTAGACTTCTTAAAGTGTTATTTTTTTTCATCCTCGGCTGATATGATAGCCCCGTGCCCCAAATAGGTTCTCTGGGAGGAGAGCATGGGAAAAATAGCTGCCATGGTGGAAACTGCTGGGAAAAGACTGCGTTCTCATTGGTAGCAGTGCAGGGCATTGTGGGATGTGAGGGAGCTGAGAAAGACTGTTTTTGCTCCCTTTGAGAAAGAGGAAACATGGAAACATGGACACAAAAAGCACTGAGATTAGAGCAGACCAAGCAGAACTAACTCAGTGCAGTTTCTGCTCTATTGGCTTCACTTCACTGGGAGATGTGGAGATGAGAGGTGGATGCTCTGGACGCCCAAGGGTGGGGAGCTGGGGCTGGGTGGTCACTCTTGTTTCTCAGCCGTCTGCTCCAGCCGATTTAAAATCCCCTGACGTCGGCACGAGCAGTGGCGGCTCGCATACCGACATACCAAGCTGATGGCTGCAGGCCCATTAGCGAGGCCCAAGTGGCGAAGCCCACCCAGGGGCTGCCGATCCTCTCCTGCCCACCTTCTGCCTTCCTGCTCGGCCCTGGCTCTGGATCAGAGGCAGGCCGCACGTCGGGGGACAAGGATAATGACGGCCACAGCTATGCCATCTCTTTCATGCCCTCAAGAGTACAAGTTTGGCCAATGCTATTTCCTGCAGATAAGATGCAAACAAGCTTTTTGTACTTCTTTTTCCTCATCAGAGGTTTGGGAGGTGATGGGAGAGGGTGCTGCTTTACTACGTGATGGAGCCTGAGTTTCATCATCAGCTGGTTGGGTGGTGCTCAGTGCAGTCATGCCATCTTTCACATTGTTTTAATTTGAAACTACAGCAGAGACAGTCATGAAGTGGAAAAGGTGTTGGCTGTTTCATATCTGCGGATCCAAAATTTAAAGTTATCCATATCATAGAATTTTTCCTTAATCAGTTCATCAAGACTTTGTTACAGGATTATTTTGCGCAACCAAGACCATTTAAATTGTTTCCTGCTTTAAATAAGACTGAATGAGATAATCATTTATCGAAACAGCCTCGTTTGTTTATATTCAGCAGACATATGTGGCCTTTCTTCTAGATGTATATGTGGATTTTTACAGAAGAAAAGCAGCTACCTACTTAGGATTATATTGACTTAAAGATGCAGAGGATTTTTCAAATAGAAAGAGGTTGTATCAATCTGCAAAAAAATTTTTTTAAGTTTTTCGTCGAAACACTGTTTTTCTATTTGTATACTCCCCTCTCAGAGACCTGTATTCACTGAGTAAAGTCCTTTAAACATCAGTAAACAGTTAAAGTGGGTGAGGGTGACTGTAGGTCACTCACTATTTTTGATCTTGACTCACCAGCAGTTGTTTTGGTAAGTTGAGAGCCCCCTGGGAGCTTGACAACCACTGCTGTAGAGCATTAAGTCTTTTTGTAATAACACCAAAACATGAACATGATACCTACTGTAACTTAAAGTACAAAAGGATAGTTGTTAGTAAAGAGTTGGTCTGCAACTTAAGGAACAAAATAATCCTCAAAAGTTTTCCTTTTCTGAATAATGATTACTTTTTAAATAATGTTTTGTGTTTATGTCATTGAAGAAAGCTTTATTTTACGGGCAAATTCAGATAGGAGAAGTTAGAAAAAATACCATATAAGAAGTATGTGCGACTAAACTGAGGTTTTCTTGCTAATCTTTAACCCGGATGGATAAAGAAATATCCCATGTGCATTTGATTTGGTAAAGATGCATAAACTGACCTCATTGAGCCCACATCTACTTTGTACTTTGATGCTATAATTAATGTAGAGAGGAGTGCACCAGTGTTTGCAGTGATGACTTAAAAAAGGTTTGGCTATTAAATTATTCAGAAAAGTACAAGTGAACAAAGCAACTCAGCAGTGTTTAAGTAAATATACCTAGTCATTTTACACTCCAGGAAAACATGCATCATTAGTCTTTGAACTGTGTCTGCTTTACAGCACAAACTGGAAAAGCCCATATTCACTTTCAAGTAAAAACCACTCTTTTCATTTTCCGGACATTTACATCAGGATGTTTAATCTCAGTACAGTCAAGTTTGGGATTTGTGCTCTATTTTCACTGAAATTGCACCCAAAGGTGACTTCAAACTTGCATTGGACTTAAGGTTCCCATTTTCTGCATTTCAACTTTTCTTGCTTGTTAGAGGGTTTAGGGGGGGCAGAAAAATACAACCCCATTTACTAAACTCTCAGTTCACACAGAATTACGCTATACCCATTAAAACGCAGTGTACTTCCTGGGATGTATTATGTAATAGCTTTACAGCCTCCACCTACATCTCTTTTCTGCTTGTCACAGGCCAATGTCAATGATTCTTTTGTAAATCCTCCTTCCTCCTCCCATCAGACATTGTTTTGGAAGCTAATCAGTGTAGAGCTCATTATCATAACCTCCCTTGGCTGCCTGCCTGCTGAGATCTGAGTATTTCCAAAGAGGAGGGGAAAAGAGCTGCATCTGATGCTTTAAAGAGATGCAATTTACCATTTTTTTGTTCACCCTAAATTAAATTTATACTTAAAAACACTAAGGCATGACATAAATGATCAAACACACTAGGATATTGGACCTTTAAAGTCTTATGACTCAGCTTGGACTCAAGGTTTAAGATTTGAGCCCTTACTTGAGCCCGACGTTACAGGTTACGGTAAAGGACATAACAGCATTTCAGAAAACTGAGGGTCTCTAAATGTTTAATAACAGGAAGTTTTGGAACTTGTGCATCCTGTTTAAGATGGGCAGGCACACAGACAGACAGCGGAGCATGGTGAAGACACACAGATGAAGTAGAGACAGGGACTGGAAAGGACAACAAACTGCAGTCCACCTTTGCCTGAATTGTACAGAATGTGTATAGAACATGTAACTAGATTTTTTACTAGATTAGAAGCAAGTTTATGCACCGACATGAAGTCTGCACATGCTCAGTTGTGCACATATTTGTGACTCTATTATTACATATGATAGCGTGGCAGGATAATATGAGAGAATATATTATATGGTTAATTTCATGAACAGAAAATATTTAATAGCACTTTGATACCTTGACAGCTTTAAGTAACAGGTATATTATTGACCGTGGAATGTGGTTTTACTGACCTAATTTGTTATTACTGGTTGTTTTCGCTTACCATCCATATCTATTTGTTTTTTTTTTATTATTTTTCTCGTCTATTTTTTAGTACAGTTTATTTAAAATGTGATAGACTCTATCTACTTGCAGCTACTACTAATATCCCATTCACACTTGTAAAAAGAATTGTCCTTAATTTGCCTTTGTGTGTCATATGTGTGAACACAAACAGTAATTTTTTTTAACCCTGACAGTACCCGGGCAACTACTTAGCTCGAAGTATTTTTTCCATGTAAAGTCTGGGTCAGCTAATGTGCGAACATAGCAAATAATCTGGGAAAGTCAGTGCTGTGAGTTGGGTGATGATGTTTATCCTGTGAAACCGGATTTAAACAACAATGGAGATCTGACATGACAGATAAAATCAACCATTGTTGCTGGAGAACTTTGCTTGATTGTGAGGAGAATAACACATACTCAAATGTGTGTATGGACAGTTTAAAGTGTAGTTTGTACTGCGCATCATCAAAGCTATCATCAACTCAAAAACTTTCACCATCAGGTCTCTTGTGCATCTAAAGAGCCTTCTTGCACAGCTTCTGGCTATAGGACTAAAACACTGCAGCTTCCTTTGTCCTCTGTAATTGGCATGAACCTAGTTACACTGCCTCATAATCATTTTAGTTGATGCTGTTGATTCACCTTTAACATATATCAATAAATTCATCCAACTGTTTTCTGTTCTGGTTATCCCTATCAGGATCACAGTTGGAACCAAATCCCATCTGACACTGGGGGCAGGGTAAACCCTAAAATGGTCACATGGAGAGAAAGACAACAATTAACGCTCACACTCATACCTGTGGAAGAAGTGCCTGCAGAGAACCCATGCATGCACAGGGAGAACATACTGTCCTCCTTGAAAAGCTTTGATTGACACAGGGATTGAACCAGCAACCCTCGTGCTGTTAGGCACAATCACTACCTGCTCTGCCACAATGCCACCCTGTATAAATAAAGTTGGCATATAAATTGTGATCATAGCTCTGCTGCTTCATCTGCTGTGTTATCATGAACACTGACTTCTGCTGCATGATTTAGATGCCGTGTCCTACCTACCAGCACCCCCCCTGCCCCCCTCCAATACTTATATCCTGAGAGGAGCAAATGTGAACAACCATGTCATGTCTCCCGGGCAGGCTAACCAGACATTATCCTGATTACTTCAGAGTTGCATGTGTGATGAAGGGTTTCCGAGACTTAACTCGGACTTACCCTAAAAGATCTGAGATTTGACTTCCACTCAAATACTTGAAACTTGACGGGGACTGGCCTCGGAGACTTGACTTCACTTGGCCTCAGAGACTTGGAACTTGACTTTTACTTGGCCTCAGCGACTTGTGCCCACCTCTCCTGTGGACCCTTAGCCTCTTCCCTCTCTCCGTGTCACCCTCTGAGGACATTAGTGTCGTCAAAGAGGATGCGTGACGGCTAACAGGGTCTGAGCTGCGCGCACACATCCGTCCACGTGCCCCTCTGATCCCAATCATTCATAAAAACAGCCAGAGAGATCTGTATCCTCTGTCCGCCCGGCATTGTCAGCTATCTGTGCCCTCTTACTCCCTGCAGCAATTAGGGAGGAATGGGAGGTTACACACTCATCTGATTGTGTTGACAGCCAACTATTTATTCTTCCTTTTCTGGCATCACTATTCTGATTTACACTTATTTATTTATAACCCTTATTTTAGTGGTGTAAGAAAATATCAACACACCAAAAAATTGCAATATCTGATTCATGTATGTGCTGTACTTACATTTTGTTGATTTTGATTAATAATTTATACATACCAAAAGTAATAAGCTGTGTAGATGATGGATGTATAGATAATTTATGTATTTGTAAGTGTTTTTTTTCTTTTTGTGTGGCAGTAGACCTGTAAGTCCAAGTCCAGATATTCCTGGACTGTCTGAAGCCAGCAGTGAAGGGAGGGGTACTGTCACATCTTAAGTATATGTTCCCTTTCATTTTTTTTTCTCATGTGTCAGGTCTTTTCATGCCTGTTTTATTTTGAAATCACTCATCCTAGTTCCTTGTTTAAGGTTGTGTTTCCTTTCCTCCCCTCTCTGTGTGTTTCCCTATGCTCCTTGATTGTTATTCCCTTCACCTGCGATCCCTCCTGTGCCACCTGATTGTCATTACCCTTTGTGTCTGTATATACAATATACCCCTCCTCTTCACTTGTTCTCCATCTTTGTCCACCGTGTCATCAATTTCAGCATTCCTCATCGTGTGTCCCTCTGTGTTTTGATCTCAATATATATTTTCTTGTCTAATCTTTTGTCTGACAATTTTGTTTTTCTTTTTGTGTTCTGAACCTGCTTTTTGATTAAAACTCTAGGGATTTTTTTTTGCAGTGGTCTGTGAGTTGTGCTTTTGTGTCCTTCTCTGGTTCAGTTGTGACAGTGGCATCATCTCTGATGTGATAAAATATCACAGTCCTAGATATTTTGCTGTCGCAACAGCACATTATAGACATTGCCTGTTTGTACTAATTTTTAAATGAAGCAATTTTTTGCCTTGGTAATAGTGTACCATTGAAGGGACTGTGAGGAGTTTCTAAGTAATTAAAAAAAAGTCTCACTTTTAGATATATGCCTGATCAAAATACACACTTTAAGATGAGTTTTATAGCATCAAAATAGGTTATCTATAAATGCTATTCCTTAGCCTTCCGGTCGGGTCGGACAGGGCTGGACTGGCCTGGATACTCAACTTCAGGAACAAGACAATTAAAACTGGAGCAAATTTGTATTATTCAGACACGTCTTAGAGCACTGGGCTATAAGTAGCGATATATAGCCAGCTACAAAACTACGATACTAAGTTTTCCAAAAATTGCTTGTTGTCACACATCAAAAACTACCCCTACGTAACGAGAAAGAGATACATAACCCCGTCACTTTGTATCCTGTAAGTTGTTGAAAAAAGAAGTTATAAAGCAATGCAGCGTTCTGAGGAAAGTCCGAGCTGCATTTATTAGCATCACAACAAACACACGCTTTGGCTTCAGTAACGTCTTTTGGTGCGTTCCAGTTGTAGTCAAGTAGGAACTTCCGAGTTCCCGTAGGGAAATGCAACTGGAATGTCCCCCGAAGTCAGAATTTTCTACTGGGAACGCAGTGAAACCTCGCCAACCCCGAGTTGACATTCGAAGATGGATAACCCCAGTGTGAACAGTTATTTAGCTCCTGTTATGATCAATTTATTTGCACTTCTGACTGGGGTGTGTCGCTCTTGATCAGCTGTATACATAGTATTGTTAGACTTATATTTACAAAAATGCTGCCATAGTGATAATTGCATTCTTCATGTGATATTTGTAAACAACAACGCAGGGCGTGCTAACAACAGCTAACAATAGCCTGGTAGATCGGCATGTTTTTTTCCAACTTCAACTGGAACGCTGACAAGTCGGAGATGATGTCACTCCCAGTTCAGAGGTTACTGAAACTCAGCATTACGACAGTAGGCATGCGTGCTCATGGGTAGCAGAGTCTTTGTGTCGCCGGTAATAGATTTTCCTCACAGTCCCTTTAATGTGTTGTCTTGTTGCTCGATGTATGACTGGAATTGCTCAATAGTATAGGTTCTTCATTGACATTTTTTGTGCTTTGTAATGCACCACACATTTTCAATGGGAGACAGGTGTGGACTGTAGGCTTGGTATTGTCCTGCTGAGCTAAGCATGTCCCTGAAAAACTTGTTTAAATGGCAGCACATGTTGCTCCAAAACCTGTGTGTACCTTTCTGCATTAATGGCACCTTTGCAGATGTGCAGGTTACCCATGCCATTGGCACTAACACCAAGATCAAATACCAAGATCCATGCTGCCATTTGAACTTTGCACTGAGAAAAATCTAGATGGTCCTTTCCCCTTTAGCCTGGCGGACATGTCATTCATGATTTCCAAAAACTCTGTTTGAAATGTGGGCTTATCGGACCACAGGCACACTTTTCCACTTTGCTTGAGTCCACCTCAGATGAGGATTTAGCAGAATTTCAGGATTTTGTTGATATATGGCTTTTGCTTTGCAAGGTCGTGCTTTAGCTTGCACTTAACTGATAATTGACAGTGGTGTTCTGAAGTGTCCCTGAGTTCCTGAGTGGTTATTGGCACTGATACGGTTGATCGATGTCAGACTTTAAAGCAATGCCGCCTGAGGGACTGAAGGTCACATTGCGTTCAATATCGGTTTGTGGCCTTGCTGCTGATGTGTAGAGATTCATCCAGATTCTCACAATCTTTTGATGAGTCCGTGGATGATGAAGCCCTCAAATCACTCGCACTTGTATGTCGGGAAGCATTGTTCTTGAACTGTCAGCCTATTTGCTCACAAGGTTATTTGACAGTTTGCGGTGAACCTCGCCCCATCCTTGCTTGTGAATGACAACTTTAGGGGATTCTTATCAACCTGTTCACCAGAGCATTCCTAGACTCTCTGTCTTTTGTTGATCTGTCACAGCTTTTTGTAATGTGTTGCAGAAATCATATTAAAAATGAGTAAATATTAGCAAAAAAACAAAAAGTTTATCAGTTTGAACATTAAATATCTTGTCTCCATACTGTATTGAACTGTACAGGTCAAAACAGATATACAAAACACAAGACAGTCTGGCTGCAGACCTGCACTGACAGGACCCAGCTTTGCAGACCTGCACTGAGACGACCCCCTGCACTGAGAGGACCCGACGTCACGTTTTTTTTCTCAATGCTCTGGCTGCAGACCTGCACTGACAGGACCGGAAGCTGATTTGAAGTCTTTCAAAATAAAAGCGAATATACCGGAAGCATGTATTTTCGTCAAAAGTTTATTCAAAACCTTTCAGAAATAAAAGCCATTACACTGGGAAGAACGTTTAAATGCCAACGATAGTGAAAGCCCTCTCATGTCAAACTTATTTCATACATATATCTAAATAATACATCCATGTCTAATCCTAAAGTTAACCTAGTTAGCCCTAGCCACTGCTACCCTAACTACGATAACAGCGCTTAATTTGCTTTTAATACTTAAGCAGTCTGCTTACAGTGATCACTTTGGGTGTTTTCATACATGTTTAAATGCCACAGGCAGTGACAGCCTGTCATGTCAAGCTTATCTCATAGATATATCTAAATAAAACATCCATGTCCAATCCAAAAGTTAGCCTAGTTAGCGCTAGCCTCCGTTAGGCTAGCACTAACTAGGCTAACTTTTGGATTGGATTGCAGCGCGAAAAACACCCCAAAGTGCAAAAGTCATTTCTTTCCAATAAATATTATGACACAGAGCAGTATATAATGGAAAAGACAACGTTTGTAATGGAATAAAGACTGTTCCTGTTTCTTCGAAAAAGACGAAAAGTAGTCACTCGACTATAACTCAGCTTCTCTCTTCACGGGAAAAAAAACATACAGGAGCATGTGATGTGAGAAAAAAACGTGACGTCGGGTCCTCTCAGTGCAGGGGGTCCTCTCAGTGCAGGTCTGCAGCCAGACCCCTCTCAAACATTTTACGCAGCATCCAAACTTCATTGGAATTAAGGGTTCTATCTCACTGCACTCAATGCTCTCATCTGTTTTCTCACTGTCACCTCACTATTTCTTCATCCTCTGTCTCACCACTCTTCACCACACCATTGTTTCTGTCCCTTAGTGAGACAGAGCAGCAGTGAAATTCCCCCTCAGTCATTTAGCCCAGATTCAACACAGCCTACAGGCCGGCCGGCAGCGTCGAGGCAGTAACTTACCAGAATGTAAATAGAGCAGTGTTTTTCACATTACTTCACCGCTTATTTTTAGTAGCTGAACAAGAGCAGGCAAGGGTGTGCCTTTTCAAGCCCTGACTGTAAGTCTTATCAGCTGAATACACAGGGAGAAAAAAAGAGAGATTTTAAATCAAACAAAACAATAATGACACAATACAGGAAGTGATGTGTTGATTTATGGTTCAACTTTAACTGTAACTGGCAGACAGCTCTTTAAACACTGGGAAAGAATGCTGTCTCTACGTCTCTGCTTTTCTCGCTCTCCATGATACACTGCTCAAGCATTTAAGGTATAACAGTTTCTCTTTTAGCAGCAAAGTCAAAAAATAGATATCTTATTGTTGCTGTCTTCAGGCTGTCTTCGGTGACCTGAAGCAGACACCATGTTCTCATCAACTTATCAGCTCAACTGTGTGCTTATGTTTTATCGGTCAGATTGAAGATTTTTTATTATTCAGATAACTAAATATATTGTATTTTTCAAAACTTTACATTATGAAAATTTCACTGCTTGGGGTTTCTTATCAACAGAATAATGAAGCTTTCTAGCAGCAGTCATGTCTCAGTACATCCGCCCTGAAGCTATGTTCACACCAAACGCAAATGTCTGTTTGTTGCACAATGAAGTTTCCTTGGAAGTGAATGAGATGATAGATCTATCACATGACAATTCACACAAACACAGACTGCCATGCAAACAATTTGGAAACACCTCTTTTGCCCCTCTGCCAAGTTGAAACTATCCATCCTCTGCAATACAGTTTGAGGGTGTGGCCCAACTGCCTATCAGCATCAGGAGTGAACGGTAACAAGGCTCAGACTACAGACAGATCTGTCTCGTGACATGTCACCAGAGCTGTTTAAAACTGCTCTGTGTGCACTGTAGTTCTTAAAAACATCAAAATATCACCTGCAATCATGACCACAGGCACAGGAAATCATGCCCCGCCGCCCCTGTCGGAGTTGAAGACTATAAAATATTTTTCTTGTGCATACAAGGCATATATAGTCACAAATAGTTCAGTCCTACCCACAACCTGGTTATTTAAAGTGATCAACTCTACCTCTGCAGCTATTCTCTTTATGTAAAAGTTACAAACCTCATAGCTCAAATTAGTTAAACTAGCTAAGAATGACAATCATTGGTACAAAAATTGAGCTGAGGCTACCAAAGAGTTCATTCATAAAGTCTGACTCCCAAAAGGTTTGCAGCTCTTTATGTCTTCAACTATAGGTACACATAAACAAGACAGCATGCCAAGGTAGCTCTGATGAAGTAACTGTCATGTTATGATTACTTGACCCTTAAAACCTACCTCAGCACTTGGAATCATGTTCATATCATTATTACTTTGGCAGTTATTGAGCAAAAACGATTGATCGTTTATTGGTTATCTGGATAAACACCAATCTGGAGACTTTATTACAGCCGACTCAAACAAAAGGCAAACAAGGCGTTAATATTCAACCTCACTTATATTAGTTCAGACATACACACAGGTTCTGTAATGGGCAGTAAAGTCCTTTAATGGATAGCATTATGTTTAGAACCTCAATGTGTGTGTGTATGTGTGTGTGTGTTTGTGTGCATGGTGATTGTTAGCTTCTGTAGCTCTATTCCTGGCCCAGATCCAGACTTAAATTTCTACGCTGATGGATAATATATTTAATCATACTAAATCTTGAAAGACAGATAGAAGACTTAATATCCATACAATCAATCAACATCTCCTGAAATTTTCAGCAAAATCTATCTGCTATCAAACAAACAAAGACAAAAAAACAGATAAATACTGGAAAAACATAACCTCCATGATGGAGGTAACAAGCATCTCAGGTAGATTTCAGTTACAGTTTACCTGTAATTTCATGGAGTCTATTATTAGAACATCTCCATGCTTGACCTCCAGGGATCAAACCAGTAACACCACTTTGTATAGCTGACACATAGCCTGCAGAGTTGGAAAGCCTCATGGTGGACAGTGGTCGTTTCTCCCAGTTTCTGAGCCTGGCAGTTGTCCTCTGAGCCGCCTCTGCATTTACACCAGGAAATGTCTTTTTTTTCCAACTCTTTCTCCAAGGCTCTTAATTCCTCCCTGCTCTCCTGCAACAAAGCCAGAAGCAAGAGAAATCCATCGCTGGCTTGCTAGAACACCCCCGCAACTTTAACACTTTGACTCTCCATATGCAGACGTGACTTATGTTGCAAATACATGTGGCTTTGAAATGCCATGACTCAGCAAAATCTACGAGGGGACATTCTCTGCAGCACTCGCATCACGTAGGTGAGCTACTGGTAACTCAAGGGAACACAAGTCATGCTGAAGTTCTCACCCAAAAATGGAGGCGAGTGTTTGTGTTTTTATTATGCAGAGAGGTGCTAAATCCTCTAAGCTAAGGGCAGTCAGCGAACACGATGACTCAGTCGAATTTCCACTGAGGTAAGCTGTCACTCTCTGATGAGCAGACACACTGAGTCACACATGCACTTCCACCGTCCCCAACTCGCTCTTACATCTGCTCAGGTTATTCTCAGGCTTTTAAGGACTTTCTCCAAAGTTTGGACAAATGTCAGCACTGAGCAGTGAATGCAGTTTCAGATTCTGGAAGTTAAAGGTCAAGGTTATGGGGCCTTCAGTGCATTATGATTTCTAAAAGGCTACCACAAACTTCACACAAATGCCAACACTGACATGAGTACAGACTGATATTGCTTATAAATCAAAGTTGATAGGCCATGACGAACAATCAGTGATGACCTGCTGCATGGACCCGCACAATTCCATGTGCTTTATCCTTCATCGACCATCAAAAGAAATGACAGAATTTAACACAAATTCATACCTTTAGACCAGTCAACCCATTTTAATGAAAGTTCAGCTACATGCTGCTTTATAATCACTCACTTCTCTCCAGATTTTAGTCGTTATAGATGTGGAAAGAAATGTATATATCTATTACCATTATGATTATGCACATTTCATGACCCTTTTATATGCCTGTGTGAAATGCCGTCATGCTTAAACTAGAAACCAGAAAAGAGAAATCAAGACAAAATGTCTTTTCTCTGACAAGAGAAGACCGCAACTCTTTGAGGAATTTCTCAAACTTTAAACAAATGTCAACTCTGATTCAGGGACAAAATTGATGGATTTTATAGGTAAGGATCAAGGTCAGGGTGCTTATAGTGTTGAATCCATCCTTATGTCAGAGATTCTTTGTACACTGTACACTTCGCATCAGTATTTATTCTGACTCAAGGATGAAATGATTTTGGATCAGGTATTTTTAAGGTTAAGGTCATGGGTGTCAAGTGCATTATTTTCTGTAAACATAGTTCCATTTAAAGGGACTTTTGTCAAACATTACACAAATGTCACAAGTGAATTTTTGTGGTGGACCAATATTACCTTTTAGGTCAAATATCAAAGTGTCAAAATTTAGGGTCCTGAAGCTTTATTTCATCTTGTGCTTAAAGATTGTTATTTTATTATTCTTTGAGGAGTAACTTTCAAACTTTGCATAAATACAAGGGCCAAGTTCACTTGGCTTCTGGTTTTGGACTTACTCTGTCAGATATGTTAACTCAGGGGATTTTATTACCTCCACCAAGGAGGTTGTTGTTGGAGTCTGTTAGTTGTTTGTTTGTTTGTTTGTCTGCTGACAAGATTACACAAAAACTGCTGGATGGATTTACATGAAAATTTACCAGCGGTGTGGTTTGGTCCAAAGAAGAAGCCATTAAACACCCCAGTCCACCACAGCTCACAGCTATCGGTAACATTACTGTGCAGCCCAAACATGTGGTGCAGGGCTGCTTGCTAGCAGTCCCTCCAATTGCGCCATTTACTCACTCAAAAGAAGGCTGCTGATATGTCAGTATGTAAATAGTCTGTCATAGCTAAAGTCTGTATGTATGGGTGCAAATCAACCCCCAAACTTCTAACTCCACATAGAGCGAACATGACACGCACTGTAGCGCCATGGCTTTGTGCTGACCGATAGCCTGGCGGCATCACCCACTGGAAGTGTTGCAGCATGCACACCACCAACATCTGTACAAGCAGCAGCACATTGGTTCAATCAACAAGTTGCAAGACCTACTACTAACTAGGTCACTAAATTGGATGATGTTCATATCAACATGATCACACTTCTTGCAAATTGATATTTTTCGCTCCGCAATGTGCATATAAAATAAATATAGGACTATAATGTTGGGTGGAAATCACGATTTATGGGTGGAAGTGATCTGCTTGGCAAGGGTCTGCGCTCTCAGAGTGCTTTTCCAGTTTCTACTGTGAATAAGTATTCAATCTGACAAGAGGGAAATTATTACATTTGGAAGTCAACCTCAAATACTTACTTTTGTAAACATGATTTCTTGAAAACGCTGGGGATTTTTTTTTTCAAACTGTACAAATCACTAATGGCTCATAGGTAGGCTGATATCACTTCTTATGTCATTCTTAAGTGTTGAATGGCACGTAATGGTTTCTTGATATTTTGTGGAAATGTCATTTCTGTCTCAGGGATATAAGCGTTTTTGAAATCTCTTACTACACACTTCAATCAAATGCAGCATGCATTCTATACAAGTTGACTATCTGCATTAACTAACACATCCTTGTGCATTTATACACATTTACAAACCAGTGGCACAGCTGTGCCAGCAACTTGGGTTAGGTGTTTTGCCCAAGGACACATCTTTTACACTTTACACAATGGAAGGAAGATTGCTGTCCCAAAAGGACACCTCAAGTCATACTCAGGGTCCAGTCCTGAGAAGCCCACATCCCAATAGTGCTGATGTACTCTGAAATATCGGTATCTCACCAGCAGAGGTGTATTCATCTGTATGTGAGGGAATCTAAGGTAAGGGGAGGGCACACTTACTGGTGTTTAGAAGAGTGGTGGAACAATTGTCTGCAATGTCTAGCATGTTTAAAATGTTTTGTTGTACCTGACAACCATTAACGTCGCCCAGCAGACGCTGACTTAGCTCTGCACAGCTTGACCCAAACGTCAGTGTGTGAATGGGGCTTTTAATGGGATATCTAAAAAAAACACTATGTGGGCTTTTAGTCAATCTTGGATGCATATAGCTGCCAGGGAGTATTTCTAGTTAAAGAAACAATCAGTTATTACAACAGATCACAACACTCTCTCCCTCTCTGATGATCTTGGTGCACAGCCATTGAAACACACACACGTTAAGGCACACACATTTGTGCTTGGCCTTGTCCCTGTCCAAACAGCCCTTCTATAGTGAGAGGCTTCAGTGGAGTGGATCAGGTCCAGCTAAGGCACCCTTTCACACTTCCTCCCCTGCTTTCTCCACACCCTCTCTCCTGTGTGACCGCAGGGCCTTCCTTCCTTCCTTCCTTCCTTCCTTCCTCCTGACATAGAGGCCTGGGGGAGTCACAGAGGAGTCAGGATGGCCGGATGTGCCCTGATCAGACAGACAGACGGACACACTGACAAGGAACAGACATGTAGACAGGAGGATGCTGCTGCCTGCTGGACTCTGGACTTGAGTTGTCTTCTCATCCGGAGCAGCAAGGAGAATGACATCATTCCTGTTTTGATAGGACAACAGGAGGGTTGAGGGGGGTAGAGAGCGGAGGGGAGCAAGGATGAGAGCAGGAAGGAGTGGGAGGGAAAAAAGGAAAAGTACATGTTGATACAAGGAGAGGTGGAGCCATGATTGTACGAGTGGAGGTGAATCTGACCTCAGGTCTGCAGAGGCTTTGATGTGTCTTCAGTCCTCAAACATCGTTTGCCAGTGCTCACTGTTAATTTGTGGTTGGTATTTAGTACAGTGTATTTATTCAACCATTTTTAAATATATTTGGATTGTATTTTCAAAACATTTCTTGACAGTTTTTCCTTTAACTTGTCTCCATTTGTTTTTTCTCCATTTTTACTATTTTATGAAAACAGTGTTAATAGTGTCCTTCTATGTTATGTTTTATGATTTTTTTTAGATATAGGAGGGTTGTACCCAAGAACAATAATATGAAGATCCAAGCATGACCAGCATGCATCTTTTAGGCCTTTGTATTGTTTTTCCATTGTCTATCTATTGTTATTTCTGAAACCCATTTAAATCCTAACCTTACGCACAGATAATAGACTTAGTTAGTGTGTGTGTTTTACATTTTAAATATATATTAAAAGCCACCTTGGCACTCGATGAAAGCCTGACAGGTTCAGGAAAACATTAGTTTGAATGAAAAAGGGCAAGAGAAAAAAGTGGAAAGTGATAGATGATGTTGTGTTTGTAATCAAAAGCCACCAAAAACAGATTAATTATCAGAAGTCAAGATCAGGGCAGGGAAACTTAAACTTCAGGGCAAAGCTTCATACTGAAAACAAAGAATTCTGCTATCCATATTATGGGTCAGTACTTTCTATTTTGAAGTTTTTTTTTTTTTTAAAGACATCGTCTTAGTTATTACCTCCGCCAAGGAGGTTATGTTTTCGAGAGAGTTTGTTTGTTCGTCCGTCCGTCTGTGAACAAAATACATGTAACTCAAAAAGCACTGGATGGATTTGGATGAACTTTTCAGGAAATGTTCAGCATGGGAAAAGGAAGAACTGATTCGATTTTGGTGTTGATCCAGATCAGCATCTGGCCGCCATGATGAAAAATGTGATTTTTGTGAATAACTACTGAACTAAAATAGATATCATTATGAATCCAATTGCTAATGGTATATTTTCATGGTCAAGAAATCTAAATATTTCGATGAAGTAAAGGTAGGACTAATATTTATGGTGAAAATCACAATATGAGTGAGGACTGTGGCGCTGGCGGAGGTCTGCGCTCTCCGAGTGCTTTTCTAGTTTGTCTTGTGACAGGTTTGGTTATCTTCTCATAGAAACAGGACATAAGGAAAAGAATACTTAAGGTTCCCTACCATAAAGCAGAAAAAATGAAATGCTATTTAAGGTTTCAACTCAGGAACACTTTGTAATAAATACATTTATTGTATTTTATTTTCTGAACAGATAAAGGAAACAATTTGATGTTGTGAGGCAGATTTTGTCATTCAGTTCATTGAAATTTGCTTTGTAGGAGAACATGTTATCTAAGTACATCTATCTATTTACCAATGAAGATGGCGATGCAATGGGGTCCTGTTTTGAAGCTTGTTAATATTACCTCAGACTTTGTCAAGGGAAAGTTAACCCTTTAACTACCAGCTGTTTGGCAGAGGTTATTTTTTCTATTAATCTTTTAAAAAATAGAAAAAAATCAAATGGAAATCAAAAACGTTGTAAATAAAGTAGCAATAAAAAAAACTTAAAATAGATGATACTGTATTTTACACAAATATGTTTTTGATGAATAACCCATTTTTTATTAATAAATTATCATATCAGTTGGTGGTTTAGTATTTAAAATAATAACTAAGGTAATTCTAATGAAAACTACACTTTTTGAACCTTTAAAATCCTCACAAAGAGAATATCGATTATTTTGGTTCGTTTGCAGTTTATTCTGTATTAAAAAAAACAATGATTTTTTTTTTTATCATATTAGATATTCCTGAATTTATTGACCTCTGCCGAACAGTCGAGCTGGGAGTTAAATGGTTATACATTTTTAAGAATACTGTATTGTATTGTCAAGCCAGTGTCAATTTGTGAGGAGTTTTAACCTTTAAGTGGATTAATAACAAGACTTTCAGTGGCACCAAGTACGGGTATGTACCAACTACCATCCACCCTTGATATCTGCCCCCAGATTGACACTCATCTTAAAGGGCAACTCTGGTTTTTTGACACCTGGACCTTGTTTATAGGTGCGTGCATGCTGATATACTCACTCAGACAAACATCGTGCAGCTCGGAGTCCTTCAGAAGTTATTTAGATCCAGCCGATTTAGCCGCACTTAGCGGGGGCCATGGCAAGGGAGCTTCAGCGCGGGACATAATCTCTGCAAAATCGCTCGTCTCTACCACAGCCCGGTTTGTCATTGCAGAGAAATCCTCCAGAGTAGTCAGACATATATTCCTGGATAGATCCATACGCGTGTCAGCCGGTCTCAAGTCCCACTCTGAGCAGCTAACACACTCCTCTTCTGTTGCTACAGACGAACACTGTCCACAAGCGCACCACCAGTTCGCACTGAGTCGTGGACGTGCTCCTGTTTGTTGTTCTCGAGCCAGCTGTTCGTCTCTCTCCCTCCGCATTCTTCTTTCATGGAGTTCCTCGTCCGTGTACTCAGGCTCAAACCGGTAAGGACAACCATCAAAGTCGAAGTCGTAGTCTGACTCTTCGACATCAGATATATTCTGCCATGTTGCTCAGCAATGCCGGCAAAAAGTAAATCAGCTGTACCTTTGTGTCGCGCGGCTATGAGGTCATCAAAAGTTTGTTTACCAGGTCAGCTGACCCACCTGAAGACGGTAGACAAGCTGACTTTATGATAACACTGGCGATGGATGAAAAAATATAGTCGAAATGAGCGATTTTGCAGAGATTATGTCCCGCGCTGAAGCTCCCTTGCCATGGCCCCCGCTAAGTGCGGCTAAATCGGTTGGATCTAAATAACCTCTGAAGGACTCCGAACTGCACGATGTTTGTCTGAGTGAGTATATGAGCATGCACAAACCTAAAAATAAGGTCCAGGTGTCAAAAAACCAGAGTTGCCTTTTAACTCGTGCCATGAACCTCTAGCAACCCGAGCACAAACTGCAGTTTAACTCCAGTATGACTCATATATCACTATTACCACATTCATCAAAGTTGTATTGTCAAGTGTCAGTACAAGATGAAGCGGACATTTTTACCAGCTTAACTATATCTAAGTCACAAACATAATGCCCAGTGTCTGATAAAGCTTTTGTCTGCTGCTTTAAAAATCAATTGATTATTGAACCAGAACATTTTTTTGCAACAGTTTCAAGGGTATTAGTTTTAAAAAATAAGGAAACTGTTTTCTTAAAATAAAGAAAACGCAAAACTTAATTTATTTCTCTCTCTCTTGTGAATGAATAATCAGATTCTGAATGTGCTCAGTTTTAAACACAACCCTCTTTACATGAAACAAGAGGAGAATATTTGTTACTTTTAAAAATGTTGTAAAATTAGCCTCAAATAAGGCCTTCTTAATTGCCCACAATTTCCCAAAGATTTTGCTTATCTGAAGTTGTATTATAATGATTCTTTAAACTTAAGACAAAAAAACTTCTCAGTTAGACTTGATTAAAAACTTAAATAAAATGTAATACAAAATATCTGCCTCCAACAGAAAGTCTTCTTCATATAAAGGTACCCTCTCCAGTTTAAAAAAAATATAAGACCCCTGCCTTTGTTTTGGGATTTATGTTATTATGCAAATGAAACATTTTAATGGTGTCTATTCAAATATTTATCTACACCTTCTGTTCATGGCCCGCCTTTAAACCTGCTTCCTTTCCCTCTGTTGCTTGCTCCACCCTTAAGAAGATGTATGTTCAAACAATCCATCCTAAGTGGTCATAGGGGGATATGCTACTTTCAGATGAGAGACACAGCTTGAAGAGAGTCGTGGTTCTAACCACAGCATGCAGCAGTGGAAGGAAGATGGCATGTCTGTGTGGCCACCCTACCTGTTAGAGCACAGCACTGAAATGCAGCCACAGCAACATATAGTCATGAGGACTAAGACTAAAACAGTCTGTTCTATACAACCAGGAACAGAAAGCAAAATATCAGACCAGCAAAAGGTAAGAAAGAATAAGATAATATCATGTTAAAATAAGGGACTAAAACTCACAAGAGTTCCAAAAATGAAAGATTTCTCAGAGTAATGAAAGAAAAACATTGGCTCAATTATATGAGTTATATGAAATTTAAAATGTAAATACAAATACAAAAGATAGACAAAAAAGATAGCTTTTCAGTTTGCCTTTGAAATTATTGATGCCTACAGATTGCTGTTGCATAGATGTCTGCCTCAATAATGAAAAGCTGCTTCACTGTGGATATTTGCTTTGACTTTTTTTGCACTACAAAACGACCTTTACCCAGGAACCTGCTTTGATTTAAACATTTCTAGCCCCAGACACAACAAGCATCTGATCTTCAACTGATCCAAATCACACATGTTAGGCACTGATCCATTTCAGATTTGTGAGTCATACTTCCTGCACGAAAAAAGGAAAGCACATAAACACACATGACCTGTATGGCCCTTCCTTCACTACCTCCCTCCCACTTTAAAGTTTTAGAATAAGATATATAATACACTGTACGACGACAGTTTCTCTACCTCCCACTCTGTGGCCTTCCTCCCTCTCTCCAAAAGTAAAAATCTTCCCATCCTCGACCACACATGACCCTGTCTGAACACTAAAGGGAGGAGCAGTAAATGTCTGAGAAGAGATGGTGTACAGATGGAGACGTTCACCCATCATGGCCTCTACACTGTAAAAAAGAATTAACTTTAACTACAAGAGGGCAGTTTTATTTCTTTGCGAGATATACAAGCTCCAGGAATTGGAGGTAGTTTGTAGCTGCCTTATTCCTACATTTTTTGCTTTTTGTAAGATTTGTTTTAAGCTCTTATTCAGTGATGTAATAGAAAAAGGACAGTGAATAGCATTGAAGTCAGGGTAAAGAGAGCGAGAGGAAACGAGAGGGAAAGAGGCCTCAAACAGAATTTGAACCCAGCCCTCCTGCACCGAAGACAGCATCACTATAAGGTTCAAAGACCTTTGTCCTGTACTTACAAAATCCAATAAGTCTATTCTTGAGTCAGAACGGAAAACAGTATGTCAAGAAAGCTTTAAATGTCCCAGTGTTTGACCGCTTACATCAGTGTAACTTAAATGGTGTTGCAGGGCACACTGATGTGTTTCAGCACAGCTTAGGTGAACCCTGGGTGTTTGTACAAGCATTAGTTAACACCACAGCCTTTCAGCTACTAATTGTTGAATAAATCTGTCAGTACTTTATGTGAAAAATGTCAATATATACTTCATGACAGTCTTTGACTTAAAAAAGGCCTCATAAACTTTAAAAAAAAACGCAAAACTTCTGAATTTAACGGAATTTGTGGATTATAGGAATCAACACTCGCTCGTGGAACCATATGGATCTGAGTGGGTTGGTTTTGGAGAAACAGTGTCAGAACGCTATGGGTCTTATAATCATCCCTCACTCTTCAGCTTCATAAAAAAGTCGTACAGATCACAGTGGGGCAATTGGTAGGGCTGGTGTCTAACAGCAAAAAGGTTGCAGGTCTGTCTCCAAAGTAGGGCGGGGCTTCTCTGTATGAAATTTGCATGTTCTCTCTGTGCATGCACGTGTTCTCCGTGGGCACTCCCACCGACCAAAACAGTATGCTTGCTACACAATTTTTGCAAAATTATGGTCTGAGAGTTGTGGAGCTTCAGGATTCAATTGCCATGAAAAACAGACATTTCATCTCTTGTTCGGTGTTATACAACAGCAGAAGACCTGTCCAGGGAGCATCAAGACCCCTTGAAAGAAAGTCTGTCATGTCTTTTTCCCATTCCCAACAGTTTGTTCAGTAATGCAACAGTGAAGGGCAAAGTTGTCCATCCCTGATGAAATCATCCTAGTGTCAGAGTGGTTGTAATGCAGTATTTAAATAAAATCTCTCAAAGAGCTCTTGGGATGTCCCATTGATTAGATCAGGACAGATGGATGGAAAGATGTGCAGACAAACAACGTAAAAAACAGAATGCCTTGACAGTCACCAGTTTAGGGGGCATAAAAACAAAGACAGTGGAAGGGATAAAGAAAGAAATGGAAGAAGTGGTTCCAAAACAGAAGTTAAAAACATGAGCTCTGGGAATTTCCTCTCTCGTGGAATATTTCCTCCATGTCTGCAGCTGAAAAGTCTGTTATTTGTCCCTCTGACTCTCTCTACCGTCATTCCAACCGCCCTCCACCCCACGATCACCCCTCTCCAGACTGGGCTTTCACTTTGGGGGGCCCTCAGCCTCCCTCTCGGCTGACCAGGGAGCTTTCAAGGTACCCTGATGGATGCTAATGCCGGACTCTTTCAGATCGTTTTACAGCCGCAGCCTTTGATCTGCCAGCAGGCCTCTCTCCACGGGCTGCCTGTCCTGAGAAAATGTAAATCCCCGCCTTGCAGACACCTGTAAAAAAAAAAAAATACAACAGAAAGGGACAGAAAAAGAAGTAATTCTAAGAAAAAAAAGAGTGAAGAAAAGATACAGTATTGTGACATTTGGTTAAAAGGGGCATAGTTTAAATTGCGGCAGAGCAACAAAGAATGAGATGGAAATTGTGCGGAAATAAGAGAGAGTCTCAAAAAGGGAGACCTAACGGGCAGAGAAAGGAGCGGAGAAACTGAGACATGGCAACCAACAAAGACGGAAAAGAGGAATGGGTACCACAAAACAGAGGGACAGAAGGGACATGGATGGAGGCGACAGAAAAGAAAGGCGCCAACGGCAGAAAAGAAGAAAAGTTCATCTAAAGACCCAGCATGGAAGACAGGAGGAGAATAGGTGGGCGAGGAAAAGCAAGATGGAAATAGTGGAGTAAAAAGTTAGTAAAGGCAGAGACAGATGGACAATTTGACTCGGGAAGAAAGAGAAAGGAAGACGGAAAGCCGGCCCAGGCAGACATATGAAGCCTGCTGTGCAGCTTAAGGGCGGATGTGTCTGCAGGGTCGAAAATTTAGGAAGGAAGAAGTGTAAAAGAAAGTATGGTGAAGGGGGACTGGAGGGTGACAGCAGTGAATGAGGCCTCCCACACCAGCGGCAGCAGCAGCAGCGTTCTGAATAGCGAGGCTGCTGCTGGACAGCTGGGTGCAGCTGATCGGAGGACAGACTCTGTGCGAGGGCGCTTGTCTTCCTGCGGCCAGCTGCTGCGTCCAAAGGCCAGCAGTGACAGCACAAGGCTCAGAATTGATTACTCGAGCTGGCAGTTCAATGGGTTGGATGGAGTGCAGCGAGGGTGACTTCTCTGAAGTGGTGTGCAGTGTACAGCAGCAGAGACGCACAGCTGGCACTTACTGTATCCTCCACTGAAAAAATATAGAGGAGGGGAGAGAGGACAGATTGTTCATGTTGTGATCATTCTTTTGCCCCCTCTTTGCCTGAACCACTTGCTGCCATTTCTCTTCTTCTCTCCCCCAAGAGATTACGGAAGGAAATGGTTCTCTTGCTAAAGATAAGAGAGAAAGTAGAACACAAAGCAGGGAGGTTTTTTTTTTTTTTTTTTTGGTTTATGGGTATGTTATGGATATATTTTGAGATAACATGTAGGTAGGGTAAGACAATGTCTGTAGTGCTAAAATAGTTGATTCTGATTTGGCTGAAAGAAAGTCAGGGTCAGTGCTCAATGAAACACTCCTTTTGGTGTTCCCCAAAGAATATTTCCCTGCTGCAGTTTCCCAGAAATTCAGCTGCAAGGATGCTGAGAATGACACAAAAGAGAATCTCTGCATTGACTGAAAACATCATGAAGAAGTGATTACAAGATTATTTTATTGTTTTGTAAATCTCTCAATGGTCTTACTCCAGTGTGTTCATCTGATTTACTTTTTTTTACAAGAGTGTCGGGGGCCTCATTCTTTGGACTCACAAGGATCAATCCACTAAATGGATGTCATTTCCATATTGCAAGTCCACCAAATTATTTTCTATGTATTTTTTCAAAACTAAATCTAGGAATAAACATATTTAACTATTTAAAATAAACATTGGTCAGTCTTAAATGGCTTTATTTTTTATACAGGTTTTAGGACAAAGATTTTTTCAGCCCTGTTGCCAATGCTCATGTTATATTTTAAAAGAATGTTTAGAAGCATGTCAACTAATTTCTTCATTTTCCCCTCAAGAAAGTGTCTCTTTAAATGGAATGGTTGATTATACTGTATATTTTAATAATTCTTGTGGCTTACAAAAAAAAAAAAGCTTAATTTTCTAAAACATTGAAAGCCATATTTATCATTTCAAGGAGACCAAAAGCTCATAATAAATACATTTATTGTCATGTAAGCTTTAAACAGTTGGATAAATGATGGTCCGAACATAATGGAAAAAGATGTTTATCTTTTCATATTTTTTAAGAAGTGTTTCAGTTACACAGGAAAGAACAAGACATAACAGGAATGAACAGTGAACAACAAAAGCTTTGCCATGTGTCCATTCGAGTGTGGATGTGAATGTGCATATGTGAACCTGATATTTGAGTTAAAGAAACTTGTCTCGTGAATGTTGCAAACCGTGATGTCACTCTCAGGCTCAAAACGGTTGGTGATCTCTGCTCTCCAGAGAGGCACCTCTTCATCTTGCTTGTTGCTCACCAGGGAATGAAATGATGCGTCTGACATATATTTGGCTTATATTAATAACTTTACTTCTGACAGGACTTCAGCCCAGTCCGTTGTATTGCATTTTATCAAACTGGCATTTAAAGAGTTAGAAATAAATAATTAAATACTTGACATTTTTGAGTAGGGCTGAAGATGATTGAATAATTTGATCAAAAAAAGTACAAAAATTTTCATCTCTTTTGTTTCTACAGCGGTTTTTGGGGAGAGGGAGAGGTCATTTTTGTCCTTTAATACCTAAATAGGGTCATTAATGAAAGTAACCCACACAGGTGAAATAATTTCTGAAGAAAAACATAAAAATCAGCTGAATGGTGTTAACTAATATTCAACTGAATAAATCAATTAAACAGTGGACTCCACTCAGTCATAGTCTTAATATGAGTAACAGGACTGAAATGAAAGTAACAGGACTGAAAGAAACAGGATTGAGTTTTTGGCATCAAGTTAGCAAATACATGAAACATAGCCACATGGCATTGTTGATAATCACACGAAGACACTGAGCACAATCTAGTAAGTCACCAAAAAAGTGTTAAAAAAACA
The DNA here is from genome assembly GCA_036419115.1 of Scarus forsteni. Taxonomy (NCBI): domain Eukaryota; kingdom Metazoa; phylum Chordata; class Actinopteri; order Labriformes; family Labridae; genus Scarus; species Scarus forsteni. The sequence goes on from JAZDUH010000327.1 coordinate 43,291,452, forward strand.
GATGATTACTAAGATATCATTTAAGTAATAAGAAATTATGTTGAGATTGTCCTCCTCTCACAGTGAAAATATAATTAAATATACAGAAAAATGAATGAAGGAACTTAATTTTGGTCTTCCTATGGCCTTTGGAAGATCCAACTGATGCCAGTGTCACAGTCTCAGTCTCTGCCTCAGACTGACACATGCCTGCAACAGTCTAATCAGCTAAGCTCTACTCAGCTGTGCTCTCAGCCTCAGCCTCTCTCACAGCCTGTCACTCCCAGCTGCACCCTAATTAGCCCAGACTCACCTCACCTGTGTTCCTGCTCACATCTGCACCTCGTCTACTGCAATCAAGCCAGCTACAAAAGCCCCAGCTCCACTCTCAGTCCTTGTCAGACTGTCTTTGGGCGCATGCGGAGAACGCCAGAGTTGTTGCCCGGAGTGATCAGCCGTTGCCGACAAGTTTTGTTCCAGACTCTGCCTCATCGCCTGACCCTCGGCTTGATTCCAAGGTATCGACTAGCTTCTGTCTTGACTCACCCATCTGCCCGAGTCCCGGCTATTGATCCTGCTTCTGTCTCTGGCCTTGAGTCCTGCCTGTCTCACTCCATGCTGGTCTGCTTGGTAACTGATCCCTACCTGTCCTCGGCCTGAGTTCCTGCCTGTCTCACTCCGTGCTGGTCTGCTTGGTAACTGATCCCTACCTGTCCTCGGCGCTGAGTTCCTGCCTGTCTCCTCCGTGCTGGTCTGCTTGGTAACTGATCCCCACCTGTCCTCGGCCTGAGTTCCTGCCTGTCTCCTCCGTGCTGGTCTGCTTGGTAACTGATCCCCACCTGTCCTCGCGCTGAGTTCCTGCCTGTCGCACTCATGCTGAAAGGTCCAGACTTGTTTCCCGGATTGATCACCCGTTGCCGACCAGTTTCGTCCCAGACTCTGCCTCATACGCCTGTCCCTCGGCTCGACTCCAAGGTATCGACTAGGTTCTGTCCTGTATTCATCCGCCTGTCTGAATCGGCTTTCGATCCTGCTGAAGTCTCCTGTTGCGAATCCAGCCCGCTCTACGTTGTGACCCACGTCTGGTATCCGACCCTGCTTCCGTCTCCTGTTGCCGAATCCAGCCCGCTCTACGTTGTGACCCGAGTCTGGTATCTGACCCTGCTTCCGTCTCCAGTTGCCGAACCCAGTCTGCTCTACGTTGTGCCAATCGCCTGGTGTCTGACTTCCTGCCTGTCTTCGACAACGCGAGCTCGCCTGAATCCCTCCTCCAAGTGTTCCTGAGCGCCTCAGCTCGTCTGTGCGTGAGTCAAGCCTGCTTCACCTCTTTCTATAAAGACTGTGTGAGCTTCTGTCACTGCATCGCCTGGGTGGCTCAGTCGGTAAGGCGTCCGACTGTGGACCGAGCTGTCGCGGGTTCGACCCCCGCTCAAGCCACAGCCTGTTCTCTGTTTCAACGGTGTGGGTGTCAGTTTTGGACTCCTCTGAGGTGCTGCCATCAGAGGAGTGTTCACCTCTTAAGTTCGCTGGTGCGGGTTGAAGCCCGCTCAGAATCAGCTACTCCCCTGTAAAGACTGTTTGAGCTCCTCTCCGTCCTCAGCCTCTTCCCTGAAAAGGCTGTGGGAACCGACAGCTGTTCAGCTCTGGGTTAGCTCAGTCAGGAGAGCGCCTGTCCACAGATCTCCTGGTCGCGGGTTCGCAACCCACACTGAACTGTTTCTGAACTTGGTTAATAAAGACTGTTCAAATCAAACTGCTTGCTTCTGGGTCCTACCTGCAAACGTGTCAGTACAGTCTGACCAGAAGATGGACCCAGCAAGTAGCATTCCCTTTCCAATGGACAGATTAGAGAGGGTTGAAGGGGTGCTAGCCAATCAGGAAGGACTGATTGTTGCATCTGCCAGCCACCTTCAAAGAGTTTTGGATAGTTTAACTCGGACAGTCACTGAATTAGCCTCCCAGCTACAAGCTCGTTCAGCCTCTCAGCCCCGTAATGGTCCGACTCCAGCCTCTCAGCCCAAGGTTAGTCAAGCCCGCCGTCCGAAGCCCTGCGGACCCAAAGCCCTTCGTCCGAGGCCCTGCGGACCCTCTGCACCTCGTCCGAGGCCCTGCGGACCCCAAGCCCTTCGTCCGAGGCCCTGCGGACCCCAAGCCCTTCGTCCGAGGCCCTTCGGATCCCAAGCCCCCGTCCGAGGCCCTTCGGACCCAAAGCCGCCGTCCGAAGCCCTGCGGACCCAAAGCCCTTCGTCCGAGGCCCTGCGGACCCTCTGCACCTCGTCCGAGGCCCTGCGGACCCCAAGCCCTTCGTCCGAGGCCCTGCGGACCCCAAGCCCTTCGTCCGAGGCCCTGCGGACCTCAAGCCCTTCGTCCGAGGCCCTTCGGACCCAAAACCCTTCGTCCGAGGCCCTGCGGACCAAAAGCCCTTTGTCCGAGGCCCTGCGGACCCAAAGCCCTTTGTCCGAGGCCCTGCGGACTCCCTGTTCCATGTCCGAGGCTCTGCGGACCCCAAGCCCTTTGTCCGAGACCCTGCGGACCCCCAGCATCCAGTGCTCCAGGTCCGAGGCCCTGCAGACCCCCTGTTCCTCGTCCGAGGCCCTGCGGACCCCCTGTTCCTCGTCTGAGGCCCTGCGGACCCCCTGTTCCTCGTCTGAGGCCCTGCGGATCCCCTGTTCCTCGTCCGAGGCCCTCTGCGGACCCCTGTTCCTCGTCCGAGGCCCTGCGGACCCCTGTTCCTCGTCCGAGCCCCTCCGTACCCCCTGTTCCTCGTCCGAGGCCCTGCGGACTCCCTGTTCCTCGTCCGAGGCCCTGCGGACTCCTTGTTCCTCGTCCGAGGCCCTGCGGACCCCCTGTTCCATGTCCGAGGCTCTGCGGACCCCAAACCCTTTGTCCGAGATCCTGCGGACCCCAAGCATCCAGTGCTCCAGGTCCGAGGCCCTGCAGACCCCCTGTTCCTCGTCCAAGGCCCTGCGGAACCCCTGTTCCATGTCCGAGGCTCTCACGGACCCCAAACCCTTTGTCCGAGATCCTGCGGACCCCCAGCATCAATGCTCCAGGTCTGAGGCCCTGCGGACCCCTGTTCCATGTCCGAGGCTCTGCGGACCCCAAACCCTTTGTCCGAGATCCTGCGGACCCCCAGCATCCAGTGCTCCAGGTCTGAGGCCCTGTGGACCCCCTGTTCCTCGTCTGTGGCCCTGCAGACCGCCTGCTCTTCGTCTGTGGCCCTGCAGACCGCCTGCTCTTCGTCTGTGGCCCTGCAGACCGCCTGCTCTTCGTCTGTGGCCCTGCAGACCGCCTGCTCTTCGTCTGAGAACCAGCAGACGCCCTGCTCCTCGTCTGAGACCCAGCAGACGCCCTGCTCCTCGTCTGTGGCCCTGCAGACTCCCTGCTCCTCGTCTGTGGCCCTGCAGACCGCCTGCTCTTCGTCTGTGGCCCTGCAGACCGCCTGCTCTTCGTCTGAGGCCCTGCAGACCGCCTGCTCTTCGTCTGTGGCCCTGCAGACTGCCTGCTCTTCGTCTGAGAACCAGCAGACGCCCTGCTCCTCGTCTGTCGCCCTGCAGACCGCCTGCTCTTCGTCTGTGGCCCTGCAGACCGCCTGCTCTTCGTCTGAGACCCAGCAGGCTCCCTGCTCCTCGTCTGAGACCCAGCAGGCTCCCTGCTCCTCGTCTGAGACCCAGCAGACTCCCTGTCCTTCGTCTGAGTCCCTGCAGACTCCCAGCTCTTCGTCTGAGTCCCTGCAGACTCCCAGTCCTTCGTCTGAGGCCCTGCAGACTCCCAGTCCTTCGTCTGAGGCCCTGCAGACTCCCAGTCCTTCGTCTGAGGCCCTGCAGACTCCCAGCTCTTCGTCTGAGGCCCTGCAGACTCCCAGCTCTTCGTCTGAGGCCCTGCAGACTCCCAGCTCTTCGTCTGAGGCCCTGCAGACTCCCAGCCCTTCGTCTGAGGCCCTGCAGACTCCCAGTCCTTCGTCTGAGGCCCTGCAGACTCCCTGCTCTTCGTCTGAGGCCCTGCAGACTCCCTGCTCTTCGTCTGAGGCCCTGCAGACTCCCTGCTCTTCGTCTGAGGCCCTGCAGACTCCCTGCTCTTCGTCTGAGGCCCTGCAGACTCCCTGTCCTTCGTCTGAGGCCCTGCAGACTCCCTGTCCTTCGTCTGAGGCCCTGCAGACTCCCTGTCCTTCGTCTGAGGCCCTGCAGACTCCCTGTTCTTCGTCTGAGGCCCAGCAGACCACTAGCCTCCAGTGCACCTCTCCTGACGCCTCGCAGACCACCAGCCTCCAGTGCACCTCTCCTGACGCCTCGCAGACCACCAGCCTCCAGTACTCCTTGCCCGAGGACCTGCAGACCCCCTGTTCTTTGCCGAGGACCTGCAGACCCCCTGTTCTTTGCCCGAGGACCTGCAGACCCCCTGTTCTTTGCCCGAGGACCTGCAGACCCCCTGTTCTTCGCCCGAGGACCTGCAGACCCCCTGTTCTTCGCCCGAGGCCCCGCAGACTCCGTGTTCTTCGCCCGAGGCCCCGCAGACTCCGTGTTCTTCGCCCGAGGCCCCGCAGACTCCGTGTTCTTCGCCCTGAGGCCCGCAGACTCCGTGTTCTTCGCCTGAGGCCCGCAGACTCCGTGTTCTTCGCCTGAGGCCCCGCACACTCCGTGTTCTTCGCCTGAGGCCCCGCACACTCCGTGTTGCTCGCCTGAAGCCCAGCAGACGACCAGCCTTCAGTGCTCCTCGTCCATGGACCTGTGCCTTCCTGAACTCTGCGCTGCCCCTGGAGGGCCTCTGGGTCGCCTCTCTGAACTCTCGCTGCCCCAGGAGGGCCTCTGGGTCGCCCCCTGAACTCTCGCTGTCCCAGGAGGGCCTCTGGGTCGCCCCCTGAACTCTCGCTGTCCCAGGAGGGCCTCTGGGTCGCCCCCCTGAACTCTGTGCTCCTCTGTCTCACCCACCTGAACTTGACTCCTCCCTTGACCTCCTCCCTAAGAGGTCGCCTTCTCACCTGAACTCAGTGATAACTCCGGCTCTGAAAAGTACTGAGGTACCCTTCCCACCCGCCCTGCCCCTGTTGATGTTGTTGGGACGTCAGGAGCCGTCCCTTGAGGGGGGGGTTCTGTCACAGTCTCAGTCTCTGCCTCAGACTGACACATGCCTGCAACAGTCTAATCAGCTAAGCTCTACTCAGCTGTGCTCTCAGCCTCAGCCTCTCTCACAGCCTGTCACTCCCAGCTGCACCCTAATTAGCCCAGACTCACCTCACCTGTGTTCCTGCTCACATCTGCACCTCGTCTACTGCAATCAAGCCAGCTACAAAAGCCCCAGCTCCACTCTCAGTCCTTGTCAGACTGTCTTTGCCGCATGCTGAGAACCCCAGACTTGTTTCCCGGATTGATCACCCGTTGCCGACAAGTTTTGTTCCAGACTCTGCCTCATACGCCTGACCCTCGGCTTGATTCCAAGGTATCGACTAGCTTCTGTCTTCGACTCACCCATCTGCCCGAGTCCCGGCTATTGATCCTGCTTCTGTCTCTGGCCTTGAGTCCTGCCTGTCTCACTCCATGCTGGTCTGCTTGGTAACTGATCCCTACCTGTCCTCGGCCTGAGTTCCTGCCTGTCTCACTCCGTGCTGGTCTGCTTGGTAACTGATCCCTACCTGTCCTCGACGCTGAGTTCCTGCCTGTCTCACTCCGTGCTGGTCTGCTTGGTAACTGATCCCCACCTGTCCTCGACGCTGAGTTCCTGCCTGTCTCACTCCGTGCTGGTCTGCTTGGTAACTGATCCCCACCTGTCCTCGACGCTGAGTTCCTGCCTGTCGCACTCATGCTGAAAGGTCCAGACTTGTTTCCCGGATTGATCACCCGTTGCCGACCAGTTTCGTCCCAGACTCTGCCTCACTCGTCTGACCCTCGGCTCGACTCCAAGGTATCGACTAGCTTCTGTCCTGTATTCATCCGCCTGTCTGAATCCCCGGCTTTCGATCCTGCTGAAGTCTCCTGTTGCCGAATCCAGCCCGCTCTACGTTGTGACCCACGTCTGGTATCCGACCCTGCTTCCGTCTCCTGTTGCCGAATCCAGCCCGCTCTACGTTGTGACCCGAGTCTGGTATCTGACCCTGCTTCCGTCTCCAGTTGCCGAACCCAGTCTGCTCTACGTTGTGCCAATCGCCTGGTGTCTGACTTCCTGCCTGTCTTCGACAACGCGAGCTCGCCTGAATCCCTCCTCCAAGTGTTCCTGAGCGCCTCAGCTGCGTCTGTCGCGTGAGTCAAGCCTGCTTCACCTCTTTCTATAAAGACTGTGTGAGCTTCTGTCACTGCATCGCCTGGGTGGCTCAGTCGGTAAGGCGTCCGACTGTGGACCGAGCTGTCGCGGGTTCGACCCCCGCTCAAGCCACAGCCTGTTCTCTGTTTCAACGGTGTGGGTGTCAGTTTTGGACTCCTCTGAGGTGCTGCCATCAGAGGAGTGTTCACCTCTTAAGTTCGCTGGTGCGGGTTGAAGCCCCGCTCAAGAATCAGCTACTCCCCTGTAAAGACTGTTTGAGCTCCTCTCCGTCCTCAGCCTCTTCCCTGAAAAGGCTGTGGGAACCGACAGCTGTTCAGCTCTGGGTTAGCTCAGTCAGGAGAGCGCCTGTCCACAGATCTCCTGGTCGCGGGTTCGCAACCCACACTGAACTGTTTCTGAACTTGGTTAATAAAGACTGTTCAAATCAAACTGCTTGCTTCTGGGTCCTACCTGCAAACGTGTCAGCCAGGTCCTTTTGTTCTTGTGACTTGTGCAATGTTCCAAATTAATCCGTTCAGATAATGTGTTAGGGTGATCAGACTGAGTGAGTGCAGGGACATGACTAAAATGTATATATTCACAACAAGTATGAATCTGTTCTGAAAAAAATATTTGTAAATCACAGATGGGATGAAGATGTTAACAAAAATTTAAAAAAAAAAACTGATAAATATTTTGGATTCTATCAATTATATTTTATTCTAAAGTGTGATGGAAGTTTTCTCAGTGTTCAAGGTCATTTTTAGTAATCCTTCCAATCATATGTATTAAATTTGCAACTTGATTATTGTGCAGGACACTGTCCTGTATGAGAAAATGTACTTTACAATTAATTTTCATGCATATTTATACATATAAGATACCGGGGATGGAAAAGGCACCCATTTGGTGGAATAGCCCACAAACACTAAACCATGTACCAGAGGTAGGAATGGGACTAAATAAAACTCGATTGATACTGGTTACAGTATTGGATTTTCTTAGTGATTTGATTCTTTACCAATTCCTGGAACAATACAGATGTAGGCGTCGACAACATAAATCACCTGGTAGGCTATCCCTGATATTTGATGCAGTGCTGCATGGACAAATGCTTCTGTGAGTTGATGGTGTTTTTAACTTTGCTTGAAATCAAAGATACAGACATGTTTTGCAGTCAGCTTCATTGAGAGTAAAATCAAGTCACACTTTTGACTAGCTCTGTCTCCATTATTACATATTTGACTTCTTGGTTGTTTATGTTGACTGTCTCTGATGAGAGTATCGTTCTCAAGGCAAGCAGAACAAACTGATAGGGGCTAAGCAGAAAGACAAAGGAAACTTATTCCTTAAAAAGTTCCCAGCTGGAATCTTACCTTTCATTCAAACCAGAGTTGTCCAAACTTTTTTTTCATCAAAGGCTGCATCTAGAGAAATACACAGAGGTGTATCAGAATTAAGGACTTGTGATGGTCAATTACAGTTTAATGGACCAAAGTCTGTTCTTGCAAACACAGGTCAGGAAGAGAAGGATGATTCATGCAACAATGAGAGTAGATCGCTCATTAATGCATGAGACACAATACAATAAACTGCACAAAGGTCCCTAACTTCTTAAAAACCATTAGCACTGTATGCTTTCAAACCTCAATATCATTGCTATCAGAAACACAATATTTCTTTTTTAACATAAAAACAGTGCTCTTGGTCCAGGTAAATGATTTAATAAACTTTATCCAAATATATGTACAATAAAGAATTTGTAATCAGGATAATACATTATTCATTTATTGAGTAGAGATTGTTTTAGCTTCTGAGAAGCAGCAATTTTGGATTTTGATTAGTGCCCAGCAGCAAAATCATGATAGGAAATTGCACAACAAAGTGTGATTCATACTATTTGCTGGCATAATCCATTTGTTGTTTTTGATTTGTACACCAAAAGCTTTGTGTAATATTGGTGGCAACAATTAGTTGATTCTGTCAGAGTTTTTTGAAAGTCATTTTAAAATAAGCCCAGGCGATGTTTGGCCACTGAGCTACAGCTTGGACAGCCCTGCACCCCTTACACAAAGCAAAAGCACAATTCTAACTCTCCACTGTCATTATGATTATGTGAACTCATGAATGCTGTAATAGAATAAGCAGCAGTATTAGTTAATTTAATAGCTGCTTCACGACAGGTAGGCTGAAATCAAAGGACCACCAATAACATCACTTCACTTCACTGAAAAAGTTTCCCTGCAGAAACGTCTGTAGGTGGTTTGGTGTAGTACGTCACTGTGCTCTCTGGTGTCCTCTATGGTCTGTTGTAGACACCGGGGAACATCTGCTTCATGCAGCATTCAACATTTATGTCTTATGGAGTGCCGTTCACATTGATAAATATAATCATTTATTTAATCATTCAGAAACATGACCTCCTCTACTAACAAAAACTAGCTTTGCGGGCAGCTTAGCCCACTAACTTATACTTACCAGAACGCATAGTGTGACTGGTAGGCATAGTCGAACTAGCTGTTAGCATGAAACAATCCAAAGGAAATATGCAAATTTGTGAAGACCACCTGAGTTGCCCCATGAGGCTGCTGACAGTATATGTGGTAGGAATTGATCTCACTTTTAAAACCTAAGAATTAATTTAGAAAGAAAACAGCAGTTTTTAAAAAATAAGGTATAACTTTTATATATAAATATATGTTATATAAACATTTTAGATATTAGAAATTATTTTTATATCTGCCCCCGAACAAAAAGTTGCCCCTGGGCAAATGTAGTCTACGATCCCTGCTTTAGGCTGAATTCTCTGCAGAAGTTAGATTTATAGACACTGAGACCTCTGAATACTGAGCGTCTTTTTCCTGGAAAGTCTTTTGGCTGTGTTATGGAGTGACATTTTCAAATGCCTGCACTTTTCAAATTCCCAAATCTCCTGTAGAATCAGAACCACTGCTGACTAGGAAACTTTTAACTCTCACTCCCTCTCTGCACTCTTTCTGTAGCTCACTGTCAGGTTGGTGAGTTTTTATGCAGGAATGATTGCTCTTCAAAAATGTCCACATTTTCAGAAGGTCGGGGTGAAGTCAGTGTTTCCCACAGTGCTGCAGACCACCACCGTCATTCAAATGGTCTGGTCCTGTGTGAGTAATAGCGGAGTAGGTCTCCTAGAGGACAGTGTGTGAGGATTTGGCATGATAAGTTTCTTTGGTAAAGATAAAAGTTACAGGTGGTACAGCTGTTTGGGGACTCAGGCTGTCTGCTGCGTGAGTGTTGCTGTATTTTTACAAATGTGCCAGTGGAACATCCTCAGAAATCATTTTCATTTCATCTGTTCTTGGCACAAGATGAATTTAGTTCAAAAAGGATTATCTTTGCGCTGCCGTAGCCAACATACACTTGACTCACATTGGACAGGACCCACATTAAGACAACATGATTAATGGACGAGGGGGATATCACGAGGACTCAATGGTGATCACTGAAGCAGGTCTGCAATTGTATTAAAATGCAGTATCCCATAGAGATCTTATAGAGATGATAAAGCTTTGCTATATGTTGCTTTTAGTCACAAGATTGGGGCACATTAAAGTTGGATTGGGAACAGGAGGTTAAACAAAGCAACTGGAAATCATCAGGAGTTGAGAAACATGATTGATGAAAACTTTACCTCACACATGAAGTGTAATCAGTAAACTGAAACACTAAATCAAGATTCAAGATGCTTTTATTTGTGCCTCAGCAAATTTGCCTTAAACAAGAGGCAATCACCTGATATATACTCCATTGCTCCCCTCTTCAAACGCCCTGCTTTGAGGTTATGATAGGAGATTCACTACTATAAGGATGAATTCTTGAATCTCTTGAGGCATCTTCTCTTCTATCTGATCAGGACCCTGCAGCCGTCCTGATTGGAAGCAACTCATATTGAGATCTTAGGCAGTTTGAGGGGTCAGCACTGATCTTGCCTGTCCTACTGTCTCCGCAAAAAGCTGTTGAAGGGCGTGACACTCCCTCACCCCCATCAGTTCCAGTGCTGTTCAGACTGGTCAGCTGGTATCCACTGTCTCTGTCCTACAAATAAAGGCACAAAATGCCCAAAAACATACATTTAAAAAAAAAAGAAGGAACCAAATGATCAAATAGTTTGGTTCCTTTGGTTCCAGGATTACTTCCTGGAAAGGGAGGTGCTTGACAAAGGGTCAGTTTCAAACAAAATATTTCCAAACCAAGCTGCAGATCCACATCTAACAATGCTCTCTATCACAATCAAAAAGGCATTTATGTCTTTTATGCCCCAAAACTATATTTTAAAAGTCTTTGTTGAAATACAACTACTGTTGAACATGATTCAGGTCAACGGAAAGTTTCCTCCCACCGGTTGGCAATCAATGTCGAAATAACTCAGTCCGACAAATCGACTACATTTTAGGATGAATGAAAAGTAAAGAACCTTCAGGATGAACAGCAGCACTGAATTGGACTTTTTCTCTAATTTATAGAAGTACTCCATTACACTGAGGAGACATTATAAACACTATCACATATAAACATGCAAATAAAATTCAAAAAGCATAATCGGAGCTCTTTGAGCAAAATGTTGATTTTCATTTTTCAGCTCAAACTGTCTTAAAAAAATTAGCATTGATTAACTTTTTTAATTCATTTCTATAAATCTTACATAGATAACCATAAACAAATTAATAGCATATATTATCCATTTTTAATGACAGAAACAAACGATGCTGGTGTTATAAAACTAGATCTATATTTCTGAATACTCGGATGGAACCTAAGATTATTTGGTAATAATGCCTTTTTTTTGTTTGAAAATTAACATAGCGACTGGTCCCCTCCTAATTCAGAGTTAAGACATCTGTTTGGTGGAGGAGGTCATAGTCACTTGTCGTGTTTGTTGACATCACAACTGTTTGTGCTAAGTCCTGATTCAATTTTACGTGCATAGGTAATTTTCTGGCAACTCATTATTTCAAGTCTAACAATTCAAGTATTAAGTTATATTGGAAGAAAGAGCAATACATCTGAAGTCCTTGCATCTAAAAAGTGTTGCTAACGTCCAGTGAAAAGAGTGCAGAAGATATGTCCTTGCTAATTCAATATTTTTTGTGATCATGTCCACACAACCCTCATCATTCCTTCCAACACAACTGAACACATACTGAAGACTTTACTCAGCCTTTCCCTAAAATCAAACACATTGTGCCACAGATCACATTAACACACTTTCTGCATGTGTGTCCCTAACTGTGTATCTTGCTGACATGTGTGGAGCCTCCTGAGTGTGCAGTCAGGGCTGCATGCCTCTGTCTCAGCTCACTAATGGATGTCCTGTTTGTCCTGATGCAGACAGACAGACAGACAGTGGCAGGGTTCTGCTTGTCTGTCCCGTTCACCCAAGGATGAGTTCCTCCTCTGTTTAGAAAAGAGGATGTGATCTCACTCGTTAAAAATCCAACCTATGTCGCTTGCCACTCATGACTTAATCCAGGCTTCTCCTTTGTGCACAGCGCCCTCCCCTTCCCCTCGTCTCCGCTTACTTTCTCTTCTCACTCTACTACCTCCCATCTCCTCCTCCTCCTCTTTGTGTGTGTGTTTGTGTTTCAAGTGGTGTCTCTCTTACAGAACACGTCAAAAGCCCTTAACGAACAACTCCTGTGCAGTTTGACATTGTCTTACATCTCACGTATAACATATTCGGCATCAAAGCATAAAACAAGGACAAGGACCTTGAATGGGGCATCAAAAAATAACCAACGTAAAAATAAGCCCTTCTGTTAGAAAAAGACAAATAGAAAGAAAAATAGTTTTCCATTTTATATGCCAATTTATTAATAAATAAATGTATTAGTAAATAAAATATATAAATATGTGCATGGCAAGTTATGGTGTCGATTTACAAAATTCTATACGTATATTAAAATAAACAAAAATTGACAATGAAGAAAACAAGTACAAACAAATAAAATAGGGGTAGAGAAAGAGGAGAGAGAGCAAAAAAAAAAGGGGGTTAGGGCTGAGAGACAAAGAAAAGTGAGAACAAGGCAAAAGTGACACTACCAGATGATCTAAAATGAAACAGAGTTATATATTTGGCAGGAGTTTCATGATAGCTTAGTTATCATCATTTTGCTTTGTGGAATATATTTATATATTTACTTTATTGCGATTTGTTCATTTCACCATGATTAATATTTGATTTGATATATATATATATATATGTATATATATATATATATATATATATATACATATATATATATATATATGGAGATAGATAGATAGATAGATAGATAGATAGATAGATAGATAGATAGATAGATAGATAGATAGATAGATAGATAGATAGATAGATAGATAGATAGATAGATAGATAGATAGATAGATTATTCAATCTTTTTCAAAATGCATGTCCTGTAACAAAACATTTTCAGTGTTGGTAAGGTTACTGAAATATTTGTGTAACACTGTACATATAAAATGCTCAACAATAACATGAAATATGCCTGTATTACGCTATAGTCCACAAAAACAGCACCTGCACCTTAAAACATTTTTAAAATTTATTTTTTGATAACTTTATTAAATTAGTGCATAAGCTTTTCTTCTTTTAGTAAATGGGTTTTTTTATTCAGGAAGATTGAAGTCAAATTTTCTTTCAGTGTGCAGGACAACAAATGCATTGTATTCTAGTCGATCCTTTACTAGTTTCACTTGTGCAAAATCACCTCTTAAGCATAAGGGGAGAGAAGTCACATCCTGCAAGGTGCAGCAGCTTTCATTACTTTTAGTTTTCAGAGCACACATGTACCTACTCCATATATAGTCATGGTATACAGTTTTGTAAGAATATGTTTTTCATTTTTTTCCCTTTGATCCTGTAATGTATTTGATTTTATATACATGTGTAGAAGTTACTGCATGCTTGAATGAATTGTGCACAACAACTTCAAGTTTAACAAGTTCTAAACAGAGGATTGTGCATCTGTAACTGTTTTTGAGCTCCTTTAAGTGGGACTGTTGTTTCCTGTGCAACAAGTTGGTCCAGTCTTCCTGTTCATAAACATTGGTTTACAGTCCACAGATGTAAATGTACTGAAATGCTTCTTTCTGCTGCCATGATTGTTCTCATCAGGCATTGTTAAAGGGGTTTCTTACATGAAAGTATATGTGTCTTTTCTGACCAAGAAAATGCAATAGGCTTTTCACAGATGTCTTTGATGGTCAGTGTGTCAAGAAGAGAGGTAACCCACAGCTTTTTTTTAATCGCTTTACTGCACATCCAGCTCCATCAAAACCCATCTGGCTGTTAGTCAAAATATTTGTATATGCCTCTTCAGTGCAGAATTTTTCTAATATTGTTGTTTGTGTATGCTGCATTCATATGGTTTGCCCATATGTCCTGTACTTCTCTCTTAATCCACTGCCCGTTGCTGAAGCTTGCCCCACAGCAGCTGTCAGAGTGTAACAAGGGATTGTGCCCACTTTAACTTCAGCCACAGGGCAAGAGTGAGCCCAATACTTCGGGAGGTTGTAACAGGTAGAGACTAATCCCAGCATGCAACAGGCACAAAGACCTCAGACAGCAATGTGATGAGTCCTCAGTAAACTCAGATGTTTCTTGATTCTTCTTTCAGTCTCCCAACATCTGAAATCAACCTAAAGTTTTGTAAAGTACCAAAACAAAGTGGCTCTCTATGGGAAAATAAGTAGAAGTAAAGTTATTGAATACAGCATGTAATCAACCTACACGCTTTCTATGGGTTTTTTTCACCTTTTACTCTTAAAATACCACTGAGTTGTTGGTCCATCTGCTGCTTGATGACGATAACAAACATTCACATATGTTGTGTACAGTATAACTCACCATAAACAAGGATCAGAGGAAGCCATGGGCTTGGTTTTAAAGCTGGGGTATGTAATTTCAGTAAGAGTAGAATGGAAGCAATTCTACTTTTCTGTTTCCTGCCCTGTTTGTACCTCAAGCGATACCCTTCCCCTACTGTCTCCACAACAGAAGTCTTATTTTACAGAGGAATACAGTGACGATTTTACTACACAGAGTTATAAATGACAAAATAAAGACACACGTATGTCTGTGATTCATAAGAATGGCCTAAAATTTTACATTCAGTATGGCCACAATTCACCTGCTTTTATAATACAACAAATTCACAGACTAATCAAACAATCACACAACCTAGCCAAATGGAAGGATAAAGTGTGTGGCTTCAAGGACCTAAGACAACATACAATGATACCATAACAACTTTCCTTGACAAGCAGAGGCAGAATGCCAATAGTTGCTGTTAGCATTTTGCTCAAGTGTTTGCAGCCTCCCATAAACACCCTTCCATAATCAACAACTGAATCGGGTCGATCGTGGCTCAATCCTGAAAGCTTTATGAGGACGACTGACAAGGATGTATCTGTTTGTGCCCCGACTGTGTCCCGTTAAAGACAGTACAAGCCACAGGGCTCAGTTGGGGCTTACGTGAAGTGAACTGGGACTAATGTTGTGTCAGCAGGATGGAAATTCATGGAATCCTCATCATATCGTTGTATTAACCTAACTTGAGCGAGACGAACGCCCCGAAGCGATCACATCAGCCTTGTCAATCATGTACAGTCGTGCACAATAGCTATGAGAATAGACATGTGTGACTTGGGCATAATAACGAGAAATTTGTGAGGACACTGTTTTTATCAGCTGCTTGACAATGACGATCAGCTGAAAGTCACCATTTGACATGGAAACCTATTTATTCATTTTAACACCTGAGCATGGGGGAAAATGTAGCAAAATGATATTTCTACTGTGTTCTATCCATTAGTAATAAATTCAAGCTGAACTGAGGACTCTAATGGTTACTTATGGATATTTTTTTTCTAAATTCCTTTAACATCAGAAAGTTGAGTGCTCATGTGCCTCAACTGTCTCTCCACATCGCACAGAGTCAAATATTTTGACAGCTAATTCCACAGCACAGGTGGAGGAGAGCATAAGGTAAAGCAGTGAATTTATCTCGGGCTGTATTTTCTGGTTCGACACATCAGTAACAAAGATAGAGAACCTGTGTGTAAAGTCTGTGCAGCTATATGCAAGGATCCAGTTGTTCTTTAAAATTAAAATCCCTTCGATCTCAGTTATTTGAAAAAGGTTACTTAATAAATCACTTTGGTTTCTCTAAAGCCCACTACCAAATTATCTGTGGTGAGTGTTCAGCGCAGAGATTGGGGACATGAAATAGACATTCCTAATAACTCAATATTGAATAGAAACAGAAATAGTAAAATCCACTTAAGGATGTTAGTTGACATGAAGGTGTACAGAAAGACAAGAGATTGGAGATACAAGATAAGACTAATCACAGACAGGACGCATTATGGACCATCACAGACTCTGGAAGAATCAAGCCGTCCGTCTTCTCCTGCTGAGGCCATCACACCTAACATGTTTATTACTCTGAATTTGCATGAAGACCTGAGGACAAACTGGCATTTCCAACTTGCATGCAAAGAGACTAACTGTCAGGAACTTCTCTGAGAGATAAGGATTGCAGAGTTAGTGTCAATCACACCAAAATGACTTGAGGAACTGGACTGACCAGATGTCTAGCAGAGACTGACACAGCAGAAGGATGTCTGTAATTGTCTTGTTCCAAAACCCCTCTAGGTGATGATATATTTACACTGACTTTTGTAAGGTCAGTTCAAGTTAAAGGCTCTCACAAGAGGAAAGTTCTGATGTTTCAAGCATGAGACAAACATGAGAAATACCAGATGTTCCAATTCAATCTAATTTTGATTTCACAGATGGAATATCATGAGTTATATAGTCTATGTAAATTTAAAAGGTTTTTCATCAACTTCTGTTTTTTTTAACCCATATAATGATTCAAAAAGCCCTTTAACATGTTTAGCATGTCTCCTCCATGTGATAGAGATCCTTCACGAGCAAGACAAAAAGTCTGTGGCATTGGGACCTCTTCCTCTCCCCATAATTATGGCACCAGCAGTATCCTAAAACATACCCCAAATAGACCCTCTGCCATATGACCATATGATGCAGAGCAACACTGAACTGACCGATAACCAGAGAGATAACCTACAATCCAATTTGAGCACAGCTGGCCCACTTGGAAGGGGGCCTTAAAGAGAGGCATGAGCTCTGAAGGAGAATCTAAAAAAGAGAGAGAATACAGCGCTTTCAGGGAAACCCTGTACAAGACCTGTTCCTCATTCTTGCTTTACTGAGTCACCGTATGATTTCTTTCAGGGAATGGGGGGAATATGGCATATGTTTTGGGAGAGCCACCCACACGTTTAGCTGTGTTGCTCATTCCATAAATGCATGATCCTTCCAAGATGTACATGTTTGCAAAGGTTAGTAATCAGGCTTCCCAACAATGTGAAATACAATACTAACTGGTATTGCGGAAGAATTGGAAGAATAAACCAAAATAATGTTTCCTAACTTATTTTTTGAGTTTACATATAATTACAAATAAATCAGCATTGGACTTCTACAGATTGGACCACCAGCAGCTTTTGCACTCAAGACTGACTGTTGGACTGGTGTCCTGTGTACCAGCAAGATTGGCCAATAACTATGGACTATACATAAAAAAGATAATTCAAAGCCTTGACAGCAAACCTGACAGTTATTTGTAGGATCAATAAATAAATTACTTCTTTTATAATGCACTTTGAACATCTTGTGTTTGTGAGCAACAGTATTGCATTAGAATTCTATACTATTAATGAAACAAGTAAAAGTTGTTATTTTTGGAAAGACCTTAGTTGTATCCTTCCATTTGACATTTTGCAGCACTCCTCCCATTCTCTTGAATTTCTGTTATCAGTGGTGTGAACAGTGTTGACCACACAACGTGCCCTCATGTCGGCACACATTCAGCTGAGGAATGCGTTTCACATTTACCTTATCACCTGTTTTGTCTGTTTTGTCTTAGGGGCATCCAGAGAGGGCTTGGCATAACGACTGATAGGCTTTTGGGAATACACACCTCTCTCTGCTCATCCACCTCTCTCTGCTCATCCTGTATCAGATGTCTCGTTTCTTCAGACTTCAATCATCCAGTCCAATAAACATCAACTAACAAGTGTCAATAGCAGGATTAGCTGTTCGGCATTGATTGTTTCCTCTTATGTCTGTTCAGCACAAATTTGGCACCATTTTAAAGGAAAATAAACTGGTGTTCCAACAGTATGAGATTTATCTCCAAAAGTCATTTGATAACAAAGAAATAATCTAACAAATAGTAATTTCCTTACTTTTTGTGCTTAGCTTACATTAAACACTAATGAGTGAATCACACAATTTAAGAAAGTTCCAGTTCCAAAAGTGCTTCTAAGGAAGTTCCACAGAGACTATTTTAGCCAATACAGGATCCTTTTTTTTCAAGAAATATTGCTATTTTTGATGCAATCATAGCAAATTTGGTTGAGTTTCTTTATCAACGTATGAACATGTTTTTTTTAATCATTATTATTTAGTAACTGGGGTGCCAGTTACCCACCTCGTCATGCAAGCTCATATCAAACACTGAACTATCCTTTTAATGCTACAAATGTCTTACCCGGCCATGCATCACTGAAGCATTTATTTCTTATACATTAAATGATACATAGACGGTGAGTTATGTTATTAATGCTTTATTAATGTGTAATATTCTGTACTTAATTAAAGCTCTTTACATTGTTCTGTAATGTTTAAATACCTGCCCACCTCTCTCTGCGAGTTAATTGGGGGAATAAAAAGCTGCAGCACCCTTCATGAGTGCAGGTAAATCATTAAAACACTGTGATGGTTCTTTGATTGGAGCCGGGCCTTTTTTCTTTCAGAAACACTCCATAACCGAGCCGTCCTCCAACCAGGAAGTGAGCTGTTACCTTGTTCCCAGGCCTGCCTCCTGCAGCACCCGTACCCCTGACCCGTTACTTGAAATTGATTTATCTCTAAATGTTAGGAGGCCTCTGGAGCAGCTCCTCGATTGGCTCCATATGAGAGCAGCACGGAGAGGTCATCTATAACAATCATTTTCAGTGGCTCATTATTCTCAGGCCAAACAACCCAAAGACCCAATTTCCTACCGCACTGTTCATAAAAGTGACAGATGGCCAAAATCTGGAAAAGCTTTCCCATAATTGTTAGCCCGCTTGAGTGCCATATACAATGCTCTTCAGTATGGTGGAGGCTGGACTCTGTTCCCTCGCTCTTTTTCTCTCACCCACTCCTTCCACCTTCTCTATCCTGTTCATTTTTTCCGAGGTGAAGAATGTGAAGGAGGAGAGCGCGG
Organism: Scarus forsteni; assembly: GCA_036419115.1. Lineage (NCBI taxonomy): Eukaryota > Metazoa > Chordata > Actinopteri > Labriformes > Labridae > Scarus > Scarus forsteni. Next base: position 43,310,000 of record JAZDUH010000327.1, read on the forward strand.
TGTGTTTAATAGCTTTAGGCCATATTCCACCCCGTTCAGCTTTCTTCCTCTTCATATGGCCCACAATGAAGATCCAGCACTCAAATATTTGCCAGGTAGTTTGTCTCTCTCTAAAGGCTCAGTCTACCTTAACGTGGGACAGCACTTAAAGTTGCATCGACAGACAGGGGCCAAGACAAGGTCTCCTTTCATCCTGCAGACCTGCCACTCTCTGGTATTCAGGGTCATCTAGTCACTTGAGCAAGTCTGCACCCCTCCATGGCTGCCTGTGGGCCTTTTTTTTCTTTCTGGGGAAGTGCCTGTGTGATAAATGTGAGGCTTGGAACAACAGCTGAGACTAAGACTTGGCTCAGTTTTCCCATTGCCTGTTTCAGACACAAGTGTGGTTTCCTCATATCTTGGCTCACTGTCATGAATGACCTCTTTCATTTTTCCCTTCCTCCAATAATAACCAAACTCCTCTACTCAGCATTTAAGAAAAAATCCTTTCATTTTTCTCCCAGGACTTTTTTTTTTTTTTTTGCCTTTTTGCATTTGTTTCCACTCCTGTTGATTCTTGGCGGAGTGAAATGCTCGGTCATTGCAGTACACAATCCACCGCATGTTTTTTTTAAGCATTGTGTGGAGATGTGGGTGGGCAAATGGGTCCTTTAAAGATGTTTAAAACATACATCCTGAGGTTATTTCACTAAGAAACAAAATACTTCCTCCCACTGTCTTTTTCTTGGACTGGGCATGTGGGTTTGTTTCCTCTTATGTCTATAGCTTTTTTCATATAATGCACTGCAAAAAGATTTATGGCAATTACAGGCAGGCTGTCCTTAAAATCCTCCAGACTTTGTTCACATATGCACCTTAAAGCAAGAACCCATCACTTTTAGTTGACAGTGGGCCAGGAGGATTAGGCAACAAAGTGGACCACAGGGGCGTGGTTAGGGGGTGGCTACATGGGCTCAAGTCCTGGATGTTGTCTAAAAAGCCCTGAATCTGAATTTTACTTTTGAGGAGGGAGGGGGGGGACGACTCTCGGAAGTAACATGCAGTACTGGAATCCGACGGAGAGGCAGCAGCTGTTTGACGTAGCCTGCAAACAGCCTGCCAGAGCCTCCCCTGAAGAAGAAATGCTTCAGCAGCTTGCAGACTGCAACTGCCTGAGTCACTCACATGGGAAAGGGATAACTGGTGTAAATAATGGATAACAGGAAGTTTTTTTTTTTTTGAAGTACCAAGACAGAATGACAACCCATGCTGTGGTGAAAAATGATGATTCAGGTTATTGAATCTTTTTTAAAAAATGTTCAACATTAGTCTGCTGGTTTGTTAAATATTACCTTGCTGTTAGTGAAGTTATAGTGCAAAGAAAGTGAATGATAGCAATATAATGTTAAATGGTTACATGGGGATAATCCAAAACAAGCTTGGATAGTAATCAGGAAAATAGAGTGAATAATAGAGGCTGAAGCTCTCTGGCTAAACAACTAAAAATATGAGTATAAAAATATTCATACCCCCCCCTTAACAAAGGAAAAAACACAGTTTTCACTAAAAAAAAGTTATATAAATATGTATAATGCAAACAACCATGATGGGACCCTTATAATATTAAACAACCCATTGAGGCAATCACTGCAGTCAAGTATTTTCTGTAACTCTCAATTATACTTCTGCACCTGTTAACAGGTCACTGGCCATTAACAAAGTGCTCTAATATGTCCAGAACATTTTTATGTGTTAGTTTTTTAATTGTTCTTTTCAACCACATTTCAAAAGGAATGTCTTATTTCCCTTAAATATAATTTAGCCAATTTTTATTTATTATTACTTTTTCAGTTTCTAGTCATTTGAGTGACTATTGTGAATTTTGCCTTTTCTTTAATGGAAGGTTAAGAATGTATTTGCTAAAAAATCCATCACTGCTCAGGGCTGAACCCCAGATCTTCTTCAATCCTAAATCCGACCCTGGTGGACCACACAATTGTTTACTGACAACATTGACCTTTCTAGCAATGCATAATGTAGCTGATCCAGCCACCTATCCATCTACACTCTCTGTGCCGCTTCCCCCTTGTTAGAATGGGGGGGCCTCAGCCTCTAGTCCTTTTTCATAAGGGATAGACGCCAGCCCTTCGACCACCACCAGTTCCCAACCCAAAGGGAAGCATGGCTAGGTCACCTTCAATCAGGTCAGTTTCCCAAACAAATGGCCTTTTTACATGGTTTTTTAAAAATTTAAGATAAGGTTCTTTTCTTTCATTTTCTGCCTTCCCAGTCACAACATGCAAAAGTCTGTAACTCAGGTTCAGCAGCATCTGTGTGCCACTTCTATAAAGGTGAACAAGAAAGTCGATCAATATAGAATGGCAACAGGTGAGGCCTTACAGCACTTGTATTGCATAAGTGAAAATTTCTCCGATTTATTTGTGAAGTGATTATTGCAGACAGGTTTTATATTTACAGATGGTTGATTGAAGGGTGTTGATGTAGCAAAGACACTTCAGGGTTTTTAGTTTTTAGGAGCCCCTGTCAGCACAGTGTGTGGCCCTCTTCTCTTGCCCTCCTCATCATTACAGTTGCTGTACTTGCAGCTAGAAATTGAGTGGCAGTGTTTCAATTAAGAAGGTGGAGTGCTTGAAAATCAGCTCTTCTGCTGTTGTAATTCTGGCAGTATTGGATCTAATGTTATAAAATTAATTTAGCACCACTTGCAATAAAAAACAATGGGCATCCATATACAAATATTTTCAGAAACAGCATACCAAGACTCTTGTTTACAACTTGATTTTCAGTCGTTTCTGCTTCAGGAGTAAGAGGTGTGGGTGACAGTGGTCTAAGCTTCCTGGTGTCTCCTGGACGTTGGCCCCATTTGCGCTCTTATTTTCTAACCTGTGATGAGACAGCATTTGGTTACAATGTCATCACGAGAACAACTAAAAAGAAGTCTCCTGTCTGCACAGTAACCTGACTTCCCAGTACAACTCGAACACACCTGTATAGAGGGAGGGGAGAGGAGGGACTTATTAGGGAGGAGGTAGGGATGTAACGGTTAGCGGTATAATGGTAAACCGCGGTAAAATTTCCCACGGTAATCATTACCGTGTCCTTTTAAAATTACCGTTATACCGTGTTTGATCACCACACTGTGTCAATAACTCACGGTGATGTTGCTCTTTGCCTGAAAAAGGCGAAACTATGTGCGTCTGCCCCTCGATGAAGCAGCCGTGTGTCGCAAACAGAGGTGCGCATTCGTAGCTTGTTTTACAAATGAAGTACAAATTCGTTTTTTTCTATTCTTGTAATTACACACAGTTTAAGTATTTATCACAAAATAATGACAAATGCTTGCAAGAATTGTTTACTTTTATTTGTAATGATTTTTTTTTAACAAATTTACTTATAGGACATTTCCTGACACAATTGTTGACAAAAAAAGACAAAAGGACTGTTAAAATTATAATATTAAGGGGTAAAATGATTTCAAGACTGTGTAAAAGTACTTTTTTCAACATTTTGAGCACACTGCAACAATACTGCGATAATAATAATAACCGTGATATGAATTTTTCATACCGTTACATCCCTAGGATAGAGTTATTACCATTTCATGTACTTTCTGTTTCTGATGTCTATAGCAATTTCTACATGTGTATCTAAGTGTACTGATGGACATGGCCACACAAATGTACACATTTACATTTATAACCTTAATCAGAAAAAGAAGTACTCTACATCTTAGAGATACAACTAAACAATGACTGAGCTTAAGTTACAACAGAAATAGTTTTATTGTTTTGTAGGGTTTTACGTGGACTTGTTAGATTTAACCCAATATAAAGATATTCTACATAGGCTTCAGAAGTATTATGTGTTTTATGTTATATGTGAAAGCTGCTTATTTCTGCTGCAGAGAATGTTTTGCCACTGAGCCCAAAAATATCATAAAATGTTTTTCAATACATGCTTAAAAAAATCCTCCCACGTAAACTTGGTCTGCCACTGTCTGTGCTGTCATCCAAATCTTTTAAGCAATCATGCCTAGTCCAAACTGCTCCTTAAGCCACTTGCAGAGTTACACTCAATCACTATGGTCTCACTTCATCAACAGATTCGTCTTAAAAAAATAAGGGGCCTAACCCCCATCTTCCTCAGCCATCTTTCATCCTGGTGCTGCAACCCTCCCATATGTGCATCTAATCTCTCCCCTGTGCCTCTGAAATGTCAGCGCAGAGGAGCGAGCATGTACTTGCTCGCTATGGATTTCCCATGGAATGCGCCATTTTCATTTCTCCCTGCGTACGATGCCTGTTTTGATAGGCAGTTATTATGGAGTATTTATTTTCCTAATGGGTGTGGGAACCCAACCTGTTGGTACACTACCATTGTGAGGCTGGTTGCTGTTTCTACCGTGACTCACACAAGTTGACTCAAACACAAACACAGAGTCAATTAGCGTGCATAAGATTAGAAAAGATCTGTAATTAGAGCTCAAGCTAGCAGCAAAAATTCACCTTGAGGTGCCGGGTTATCATTTAATCTGATGCTGAAGACAACACTATTAAGTTATGGTGCATTGTTAGAGAGAAATTCCAGTAAAAGTATGATGCAAAGTGGGTGTAGTGCACTTGTGGTTATCTTGAATTTGTGTCAATCACAGATCAACTTTTAATATGAATAATTAGGCGCTCAGAAAACAGCACTTCTTCTGAATACTTTCAACAGCAATCAAACACACAGAAGCTTGCAGCACACCTCTGCATGAGCATAAGCAGGAAAATGTCCTGATGCAGCAACAGGATAGCAGGTTAGATTTACAGCTACTGCTTTTGCTTAACATAGGATAAAAGAAGGTTATACTCACGTGCTTACTCATTTTCCCTGCTGTAATCTTGTACTGCTTTCCTTAATTTGCAGGAAATAACACACTCAGGGTTCTAGTTTGTGACTGGTGCAAAGTGTTTTGGTGTAAAGTGCAGGTGTCATTTTTAATTTACTCCTGACACAGGTTTATGCGGTCAGGTGCAAAGCTGGTGTGTTCCAGACTTGAGATCACAGATATTGACTATGATTAAATCTTCCTCATTCCCAGTCTAAAATCTAAAGATTGTGGCGCAGAGCATTTCTGCCATTCTGAGGATGCATTTTTGATAGGCAGTAGTCTGTGAAATCAAAACAAACACTTTGCTGAGCTTGTTTCACTCACACAGGATGAGTCAAACAAATCGCTTAAAACCAGCAGGTTTTTATGTAAGTTAAACAGGTCTGTCACCAACATGTAAAAGTTTGATCCTGTCTGTTTTAACTAGAAATTGTAATAATTAATGAGGTTTCTTGATCCCGAAGTTTTTGACTAGTCTTTCTGATTGATTCTTATGCTCTAGGTGCTTTTAGTGAAAAACAACAACCTCTCTTGAACATGAGCACTATCATGCATCATACTATGTTTTGCTTGTGTTCTTTGAGTGAAACACCACTGTTAAAGGAGAGGAATTAAATCCATTTGAAATTCTGACCAAACAACTTAATTTGCTGTATAAATAGTAAAATACTTTGCACACACTATAAAGTGGATGAGAGATGACACTGACTGGTTTGATCTATCTATCACCCAAAAACACATCCATGCATAATCAAGGCTTGTAATCCATCCTCTTTGCACCCTAAACCGGCCAAATTCTAGAAATACAGACAGGCATGCCGTAAACCCCCAATGCGCTAAATGCTATCAAAAGGGTCTTCAGCCTTTATTGACATCTGTAAGTAGAATCGACTTGTGTTGGTCCTAAAAATCAGATGAAACATTCAGTATAAATGCATTTAACTGTTGCATGAAAGCATCTGAAAGTGTGTGTTTGTTTGTCTTCTTGGATCTGTTAACGTGTACAAGAGAGTATACATATAAAAGTTTGCAAACATAAGATTCCTGTGTCTAAACCAAGAAATAGATATGTTTAACAATGAAGAGGGTGCTGTTTCTCTTTGTGTCTGCAAAACAAGCAAAGTCGTGAGATAGCATTGTGATCTTGCAGATTTGTGTCTCTTTCTAATCCATCTTCTAATCAAAAGAGTCATACTGCTCCAGAGGCCTCTGACTTTTGAACAGGTCTGGGAAGGCTAAGGCCTGGCATGCCCAAAGCTGTATTGGATCCAATAGTAAAGGACAAATAATGGCATATTTAAATGTTTGTTCATGTAATGTGGGGTGTGCCACAGGGAGATAGGCATTGCACACCATGTACAAGCAGCCAGGGCTTCTACTTTAGCTCGTAGCATTGCATGGTCAAGTGTAAATAATCATGGCTGACAACATCCGGAGGAATTGAGGCTAAATACAGCTAGCTTCCCACAACACAACATGGTTTATTTAATTTCCTTACAGCACATCTCTGTCAGTTAATTTGCAAGTTTTGCTATATGTTCACCACAAATCAACAAGTTCATTATCACTTGTGTTGAACTACATGCTTTGCTTTAGCTGCTTTGTTATAAAAAAAGTTTACTTCCTGCTTCAATGAGCTCGTCCCTTAATAAGTTTTGTTCAATTCTGTGTGACAAAACACAGAGGACGTGCTCGGCTGTCCTTAGTGCATCTCACACGCATCCAAATTTCTAATTGAAAATACTTGACATGGTTAATATTTGTAATTTTCAAATCAGGTCGTCTTCAATCCTCTTCTGGGATAGTTGTGGAAGATGAATGTCTCTTAACACACATCACACACAAGAGGATTATTAGGTAAGATAATCTGTAAGACCAGCAGATAACCGGCTTTTTTAGAGTTTTAACGGAAGCAGGAATCTAAGATGAAATTTGGGTCAATTATCTCAAAGCATGTGCCGTGCTTAAGGCAGGAGTTTTCAATTGGTCATGCCTCATGGCCCAAATTTCTGAAAAATATCATCTTCCTAAATATTTTAATGAAAAATGCTGCAGCTTGGACCGAAGATTAAGCAAAATACACTGTTTAACAATGACACAAGACAAAAACAAACATGGCTACAAAGCACCTTGGCTACATGAGCCTCAGGAGAACCTACTTTCAAACAGTTTATTCACTTCCCTCTCTGTTATAAAAAGATCACTGCATAGCATTAGCTAACTATAGTTGGATACAGATTTTGGTGTTGATCCGGATCAGCGTCTGGCCACCATGGCAAAAAATGTGATTTCTGTGAATAACTACTGAACTAAAATAGATATCATTATGAATCCAATTGCTAATGGTATGTTTTCATGGTCAAGGAATCTAAATATTTTAATGAAATAAAGGTAGGACTAATATTTATGGTCAAAATCCCAATATCGCTGAGGACTGTGGCACTGGCGGAGGTCTGCGCTCTCCGAGGGCTTTTCTAGTATTTATATGGCATAGATGTCCAAATAGTGATGTTCTGGCATTCCTTTTGTTGTTGAATGGAAGGTGGCTGTGGCATCACAAGTAAAAGGTCTATAAGGCCCCTGATAACCTTCAATCATATTTCAAGCCAAAAGCAAGAGAACTATACAAGATAGAGTGTTCAATGTACTGTATTTCATTGTCCATCTGGGCAACAATGGGAAGAACTGCTACAGAAGCATATGCGACAGGTGATTAGATGAACGTCCTGCCAATCACATTCATGACAGGTTAATCAGATCTTGTAGTAGGTGGGTGCTACTGCTAGACTTCAAAGTAGAAAGTGTTAGCCAAACTCTTGCTAAAAGATGTTGGAAATTTTGAAAAAAATCCCTTTATCAAGACATGTTTTCAGTGTTGGTATTTTTTTTATTATTTAATAAAGAAATGAGGTCCAGATCTGATAAATCTGCTTCTGAAGATGTTAGCATCTATGCTAATCTCTGTACATGCAAGCAACTCCTGCAGTTGTCATCCCACCTCTACATGCTTTAATGGAAGCTGATTGGAGCAAGCTCCTTCGGGCTGGACTTAGTGGTTGGAGCTTGAAAAGATGGATCTGCCAGATTACAAACATTGAATCAGCACTGCAAGGTTAGGAGAGCACTTCCTGAATACACATAGATAGTGGCAATATTTGAAAACAAGGGGATTATTTTAATATAGCCAAATATAAATACTGATGTCCTATTTGAAAATCAATCTAGCTTACAATTTTTGCAGGTACAACTTTTTGAGATACACGTGCAAAAATGTTCAGGCATGTGTAAGGGAGTAAGGGTGTGCATGCCTTTTCCTGTTTGTTTGTGTTTAAGAGAAGAGAGCCCAGACAAGTCACAGAGGTTAAGCCCCAACTATCTAACTCATTTATGAATGGTGGAGGTCTGGGATTGGGGCTCAGTGGAGGAGGGGAGGCTGTTCCAAACCCAGCGAGAGAATGATAGAGGGAGGGAGGCCCATGCAAGACAACTCCCTTGACGTTGGGTCATTCACAGACACAGGAAATGCTTGACCTCACACCCTGAGAAATGTCCACAGCGGCCCACTTGTGTTAAAGTTGTAATTGAGCATAATTAGGAGATGGCAGGGAAAGAAATCCGGACAAACCTGCGTGCCCAACATGCTTTCCTTCCCCCCCATGCCTGCTTCAGTCTGGCAGCCTGCGACACACCGGAGCCAAGCTCTCAGTGTACAAATTTACAGCAAATACCATCTCTAAACAAGCAAGGGAAACTTCACAACAACAAGATCCTTTCAGCTTGGATGCTTATTTTCTGGCTGCTGCTCCACAGACCTTTTTTTTTCCTCAAGTCTGCATAATCGAAAGGGGTGAACTGTACATGCCGTAATTTGTTCACCACCCTCTAACTAAGAAATGAAATTGTCAATGAGGAGGCCTCACAGGCATGTGAAACAAGTTTAAAATAGAGAGGTGTAAACCATCACATCAGATATTAGCTCTGCATTCTGACCTTTCACCTCTACATCAATCCCTCTTTTGTCCCAGAGTATAACAACATCAGATGGTGTGAAGCCTTTCAGAATTTTTCCCCTCTTACATTGAGGCCTGTTTTCGTGTTTTCATCCTTGAGTGTCTTGTCTTTTGTTTTTTAAATGTATTTTTGGGGCATTTTGTGCCTTTATTGATAGGAGAGAGACAGTGGATAGGCTTGTGAAAGGGGGTGAGAGAGTAGGGAAGACACTCTGCAAACTGGTCACAGGCGGGATTCGAACATGGACCGACAGAAGCAAGTACATGGGGTGCCTGGTTGCTAACCACTCCGCCAAACCAGCACCATCTTGTCTTTTGTTTTCATCATAAGCTTAATCTTATTTTTCCTGATAGAACATTGATGTAAAACACAGACACCCAGCATGAACTCACCTAACCGCCAGCTGCTTCCTCTCAGAGCTGAGACAGGAATGCACTTTCGTTTGAGCGCTTCATTCATAAGAAATAAACCATCGACCCGCATGCTGGGGTTTTACAGAGAGTAAGGGCTGTCAGCCATTGATGTGAGAGGGGGGTTGGTTGCAGAGTGTTGGTTGGTGGGATAAGGCTTGGGAAACAGAACATAATGTATAGGACATGCTGCACAACTCTCTGCAGAAGCTAATAGGACAAACTCAAAGTTGATCTGCATTTTTAAAGGCGTTATGAGGAGAATATATTACCGGCGACATTAAGACTCTGCTACCCATGAGCACGCACGGTGACTGTTGTAATGCTGCGTTCCAGTAACCTCGGAACTGGGAGTGATATCATCTCTGACTTATCAGCGTTCCAGTTGAAGTCTGAAAAAAACATGCCGATCTACCAGGCTATTGTTAGCTGTTGTTAGCACACCCTGCGTAGTTGTCCACAAATATCATATGAAGAATGTGATTATCACTATGGCAGCATTTTTTAAATATAAGTCTAACAATACTTTGTATACAGCTGATCTAGAGTGACACACCCCAGTCAGAAGTGCAAATAAATGGATTATTAGAGGAGCTAAATAACTGTTCACAATGGGGGCATCCATCTTGGATTGTTAACTTGGGGGTGGCGAGGTTTCACCGAGTTCGCAGTAGGAAATTCCGGCTTCAGGGAACGTTCCAGTTGCAGTTTCCTGCTCGGAACCCAGAAATTCCTACTTCTGACTACAACTGGAATGCACCAAAAGACCCAAGCAAAAGCGTGTGTTTGTTGTGATGCTAATGAATGCAGCTCGGACCTTCCTCAGAACTCTGCATTGCTTTACAACTTCTCTTTTCAACAACTTACAGGATGCAAAGCGACGAAGGTAATGTATCTCTTTCTAGTAACGTAGTGGTAGTTTTTGATGCGTGACAACAAGCAATTTTTGGAAAACTTAGTATCGTAGTTTTGTATCCGGCTATATGTCGCTACTTACAGCCCGTTGCTGTAAGACGTGTCCGAATAATATAAATGTGCTCTAGTTTTAATTGTCTTCTTCCCAAAATTGAGTATCCAGGCCAGTCCAGCCCTGTCCGGCTCGACCGGAATAGCATTTATAGATAATCTATTTTGATGCGATAAAACTCGTCTTAAAGTGTGTATTTCGATCAGGCATATTTCTAAAAGTGAGACTTTTTTGTAATTACTTAGAAACTCCTCACAGTCACTTTAATGAATTTTGAGATATAAAAAAACAAAGATGAAATGACTAGTTTCAAGGGAATAACAGAAATGCAGGAGAGCTGGCGGCAAGAATGGATAAAGGGTGTGGGAGAACAGGGAGGGGGTCTCGAAGAGAAGTCAGTGATCACTCAGGAGGTCTTGAACCCTAACCTCTGACTCCACGGCAGAGCGGATGCCACCATGGTGAAAATGTTAGAGTTGAGGTATGTGAGTCTCCGGAGCTCTGGCGGAAACCATTCCCCCCATGATGAATGGGATGTTAGCATTGACACAAATTGGTCCATAATAATGACACACAGCCACTAAGCACACAGACACAGAGTGACAGAGTGGGAACCACGGAGTTAAAGAGCAGACGGACGGGATGAGAAGAAGAAAAAGAAGTGAGAGAAGAATGAACGAGTGATGAGAAAAGTCTTGAAGTAGAGAGTTACCATACCCAGTGGGACAGACAGAGACCGAGTAGGAGACGCAGATTTATGGCTCAGGGTATCTCTGTTGTTTTCTCTGCACTCTCCTGGACACTGACCGCAGAAAGGCCTGCAGTTCAGAGGAACCTCAACACACACACACATACTCAGAAAGCCTGATCCCCACACGCTCATTCCAGAGGAGTTAGTTTTGCATTCCTGTATACTGTTGTGATGTTCGGCATGGTGTTCCTCAAGGGTCTGTACTGGGTCCATTGTTGATTTCACTGTAGCTGCAAGATTTTAGAGGAAGCTATTATGACACTTCTTTTGATTGATTTTGAGATTACTCTTATTGCCTCAGTCAACTATGTTGCGTTTTTAAGGTGTTTGCCCATTTGCTTGTCTGTCCATCTGTCTGTGAGCTAAATAACTCAAAAAGTTTTCAACAGAGTTCGATGAAACTTTGAAGTAACATCAATTCAAAACAGAATTGAAAAGAGTTTAGGGGTGATTTTTGAGCACTGCTTAATAGGGCAGTTTTTCAGCATTTTTTATTACAACTTGGCTAACAATGTCAGAAATGCCTTGATGAAGGCTTGGGCTCTCGGTGCACTTCTACTACGCTTGATATTGAGATTAGAAAGATTCAGCAAGACTACTCAATGATTTTACAACATCTTTGAAAGAATTTTAAATTAATAAATAAATAAGATTGCATTTACATGCAGCCACACCTGCAACAAACTCTTCAAATTATATATCAAAAACGTTTTGAAATTATTTATCAAATAATAAAATAGGGCTAAGAGTTGGAGAGCAATGTGATCACATTTATCATGATAAATATATGACATAGATGCATTTAATAATTTTCATTTTATGCTGAAATTTAAATGACAGTGTTTTACATATCAGTACAGATTTGTTTAGCTTGTTCTGAAGATTTTCAGGAGCTGCTACAGAATAATGTAGCTCAGTCTCATTGATATTAAAAACATGGTCTTTCTATGTAACTTATGAAAAGGTTAAAAACAGCCTGTTTGAAAAGAAAGGCAGGCAGGATGTTAGAGAGGGAGATGTCTTATTAAATGCAATCACTGGAAAGTTTTTTTTTACATTGTTTATACCTGTGATTCATAACGGTGTTTTGTTGTGAAAAGAGTTTAGACAGAATAAAGGGGAAGTGCTTGACAGCTTTGTGAGTCACAAAAGTCATATCAATTACCGAATAACAGGCTCAGACATCCATTCAGAACAAAAACATGAATTGAAAACGCAGTTGGCCTGATCATGGTTTATACCTGTTCTTTTATTTTGAAACACTTAACATAATTCTTACCACCTGATGTCAAAGCCCTAAATTGAGGGCTGGGGGAGGTTCTGCCCTGAAGTACACACACTCATTTTTATATTTTATAAAACATGCATGAGAAACATAGAACAAACAGCAGCTTATACTTACAGTTACAGATTCCTTAAAGAGGGCATTTTTGCCTCTAATCAATTTATTCATTTTTGATGACTGCTTGGGTATGTTCACAATCATTTGAGTTTAAAGTCTACACTCTGCAATGGACTTGCTACAGTGCACTAATTGACTTTGACTGAAAATGAACCAATAGTGTGACATGAAACTGGTAGGTCTAACTTAAAAAGCATAATATAAAAGACAACTTTTTATAGTTCAGTTTTAATTTTCATGTCATAATTTACCTGACATATTCAACATAAAGCTTTGTTCTCACATGATTCGGCTCCTTTGACGTCAGATCATGGGTAAACATGGGTAAAAACTGAACAAACATATAATGCTGTTAAGAGAAGAAAACCAAAAGGTGAATTAAATAAAGTGCTGACAAGAGTTGGGCAAATAATTATTTGAGTATAGCTTAATTAATCGCACTGCTCACAAACTCAAAGGGGGTTATAATTTATAATCTGTATGGCTAATGATGCAACATGTCGGAGGTGCCACAGGCAGCAGGGAGGAGGCATTTGTCTCCCAAGAAATCTTGACCAATGAGGGGACGTTTCTCTTCCAAGTCACTTAGTTTGGTTTGTTTGTAGAAGATCCAGTGTGAGCATGGACAAAACCTGAGCTAATTATACAAAAATGTAGCACCTTGCTCTTTAGTGCAGACCAAAGAAGCAGATTTTAGTGAAAGCATCCTTAGAGTAAGAGCTGTAGGACTTCACCATGAGGTAAGAAAGAAAACAGTTGTTTTGTTAAATTCTCTGATTTGGTTATTTTTACATTTTAGTGTTTGATTTTTAGTCTATGAATAGTACTGTAATGAAAAGAGCTACAGTAAACATGTGTGTCCTTTTTATGCCCTATCTTACTTCATGCATCTTCTTTTTCCTCCTTTCACACGACAACTTCCCGCCTGACCTCTCCAGCCAACCTGAAAATGTTTTACATCTTTTCATGCATAGCATATGTCCCGCTAAAAATAGCCACAGACTTCCCCTGGTGAAAGCATAGAAAAGTGTTGCATCTCTTTTTATAGCTTCTGCATGACACAGCAAGCTGATGCATGCTCTTTTTTTTTCCTCCTTGTTCATCCAAAAACAAGGCATCCCTCTGTCTTTTCGGAAACACATGTATTAGATTAGGCATGTTGGGAGGCAAGGGTCACACTCCTGTCAGTAACTGAAATGCGATTATGTATGAGCTAACATGATTACAGGGGTGAGGGGCTAGAGGAGGGGCGGGGAGGTTTATAGGAAGGTGAATACCGGCCTGTGATGTGCGGCTGCTCCCTTATTCCACAGTAGACATTCCTGAGGTAATGGAACATGAATGAGTCCGCCGCCTTCACGCTGATGGGCAATTACTGAAAGTTTAGTTTATGTGTAAGCCTTGTTCCAAAGGTAGAAAACCCCTGGCATCAATCAATTACTGAAGAATCACATTACTTTGCCTGATTACTGGAAATAGAGTTCTTCACTCTTCCCAATGACCAATGACCGAACCCCGACCTGAGACCTGAGTTTTAAACAATACAGTCCAGAGCTAATGGGCTTCATGGGGCACTGTTTGATGACGATCAACTTATTTATCTAATACCTGTGAATGCCTGTTGTCAGCTATGATTTTATAGAATCCTTGCAACAAGCAGTCATTTATTTTCGGGTATTTGCAAATGATAAAGCTCTTCTTCTTCCTTTAATCGTCCTCGGGCAACATTTTGAACAGACTTGTCCAGACTTGTATATTTGACATCAATAATGTTTCATCTCTATCTGTGTTCATTCAGAACAATGAAAAGACAAGTGTTTGTCTTGTATGATTCAATATCCCACTATTGCAGTTGTTTCTTTTTTGTATCTACTGATATTTTTTACTTTTTAAAATGTGAAAGAGAGCCCTATTAGGGTTTGGAATGTGTCTGATTCAGTTAGCTGAAAAAAACAAACTATTGTTTGTTATCCAAACAAGTCAATCTTGTTTTATTTTTGAGAATGATTGATGACAGTAAACCAGCATACAAACTAACCTAACCAAGGAAACTTGAACTCACCTAACAAGCTTGTGTAGCATCAATAAGTGATCAGCAGTGATAGATGTACTCTGTATGCAATAATACTGCTGGGATTGTTTTAAAGTGTAAAAAAAAAACTTTTAAAATGTTTTTTTTTTTCTCAAAGATAGAAGAGTGGACAACATCTTTTAGATTAAGACAAAACAAGCACAAGCACCTGCATGAATGTGAGCAAGAGTTTACTCACAGTTTTTAATAGATGACAGCTGAACAACCTCATTTTTGACAACAGGACTCCTCATTTTGTTGCTGTTGTTTTTGTGTAAAAGGTTGTTACAGCAACTTAATGAGAAAAATGTAAACAGTTGTATTACCCCAACAATACACCATAAGTGTATTATATGTTTATAATATCAGAACATGTGACCATGTGCTAATAATGCTGCATAGTCATGGTTTTAAACAACTTTTATTCAATTCCTGTAAGTTTCAGTATCCCAGCATTGAAGTTTCCGACCATTTGGTTGAGATCAACTGATTTGTTTGACAGATTCAATGTTTTTTAGGTTTAAAATTAAAGGAAAAGTTCGGTTCCTGCAGCTTTTACATTGTTTCTAGAATGAAGAACAACAATATACTCACCCAGAAGGCTTTCCTGATGCAAGTTTATATTTAGATCTCGAGCAGCGGACACCGATATAATGGTAGCCTGTGATAGATCTGCAGCTCCTAAAAACTGCATTAATCGTCCAAAAACTCATGTTTCACCAATATTCCATCATGATTCGCGAATGGGAGAGAGCCTGTGTCTCTCCACACAGCGCTGTGTGGCTGAACGAGCGAGTTTGTTTACATGCTCTTAAATCTCATTGTTTCAGGGCAGCTACAAATTCAACTTTCTTCTTAGTTTTGTGCAAAATGGGAGAATATCTATGGGATGAAGATGTTGTGGAGGAGGACTTTGAATATGATGGGTGTCCTTACAGTTTGGAGCCACAGTATACAGATAAACTCTTAGAAATGAAGAAGTGATGCTCTGGAAGTACTGCGCATGCGCAGAGGTACCCGGTCTTCTTCGTCAGTTCAGAGGTTAGTTCAGCCACACAGCGCTGTGTGGAGAGACACAGGCAATTTGAATCATGATGGAATATTGGTGAAAAACATGATTTTACGATTAATCAGTTTTTAAAAGCGTTTTGTGCTGGTTTGTTTAAAATGTAAAAAGTTTATACACATTTTATTTTGTTGATGGGGTCATGTATTGTATAGAGCGCTTTACTTTTTATATTAATTCCACCTTAAGTCACCTTTTGTTCACAGTGATAAATCTGCAGCTTGTTGCTCCAGTGTTTCTTTGAGCAGTGGAGAGAGGAAAGAAGTTGGTGACATCCACTGACTCATAAATCTTTTTTTTTTCATAAATTATTATTTATAGATCAAAGCGAGGAGTGGATTTATAAAGAATGATTCAGAGCTTCAGTGGAAGAGCTTGGGTGTGTCTGACTCACTTTGTTGGAAAAAAAACAAAAATATTGTATTCCAAACATGCCAGTCTCGCTCTGTTTTTAAAGATGGTTGATAACAGATCACATATTTGACAAATACACTTTCCAAGGAAACTTGACTTGAACTGACAGGTTTGTTTGATTTTCAAAGCACTGTGTGCTGGGTTTGTTTGTATTAAAATGTAAAAAAATAAAATAAAATAAAAAACTTTAGAAATGTTTCTGTTTTAAAAGATAGGTGTGTGGACAGTGTCTTTCAAATTGTGGCAAACTCATGCACAAACACCTGCACGTTATTATCATAGATATAAGCACCTCTGATCATTAATAATATGTTGTAATAGCATTCATTGTAAAGCTTGTGTTTATTATAACCTATAAACATACAGTATTTATAGTGTTTTATTGCACATATAGCTATATGATGTTGTTTTTATTTTTAATTCTTATGACAAAATATTTTTTTAAAAAAACTGTAAACCATATATTGATTAATGCTTTTTTTATTCAGAAAAAATAATCAAAGTTTAACAAGATTTAATTCTTCAATTAGATTATATCAATTAATTAAACATTATAGATAGTATTATGATGCATTATCATGTGAATATAAGTCATTGTCGCTGCCTCAGGCTTAAAATATTGTGTATCAAAAAGTTTGAAATTAATGTTTAGAAAACAATATTGACACCATGTTTTCTTCCTTTCTTGTATTCAGTGAAAAAGATAAATATTAATGACAAGATCAATTTGTCACTGAGCTTGCATCTACCTGTTGCTTCCACTGCCTTCCTCAGCCAAGATAATGCATGCAGAACTGCTCTGGCATGATGATGATGCCAACTCCAAACTGGTTTGTAGACACACATAACCTACAGTATAGCACAAAAGCTGAACCTGATAACCCTGACAGCACATTCATCTTCACCTCTCATAGTAGTTTTGTTTTGGATGCATCACGATTTGCACCTTTGCTCACATCCGGCACCATCAGAATCAGTACCTGCAGCCTCTGTGTGGTCTTTAAATGTGTACAAACGGCTGTTGTACCTCTAAACCCCCGAGAAAGCACGTGTGCAGACACTGCAGATATTCAGATAAGAAAAAAGTTATTACGAGCCGGCACACACAACAAGCAGGTGCAAACAACAAACACAGGAACTGTTTTGTGTCTGAGTTAGCCTGAACTGGGCTCTTTGGCTCCTCCATTTGTGAGCAGGGTCTTCAGTTGATGCCATTGTGCTGAGTTATTGCTGAATGTTGGGCGCACAAGATCATGACACCTTTTATTAAGGTCTTAGTGAGAAATGCTCTGTACCTCTTTAAAGAAAATGTCCCTTAAAACTCCCTTTTTTCATTTCCTGAGGTTTGTTATGAAAATACCTACATGTGTGGTTTGGACTGTTTGGAAAGTCCACTTTATGGCCTGTAACCCCTGCTCTCATTAGGCAGCACGTGGGTCTCGCCAATCTGCAGACATCATCATAGACTCCAGCATGTGCCTAGATGGCACTAGGGATGGGGAAGACATGCCCCCTTCAGATTCACAGTGACACTGATCCATTCCCCCCACTTTCCCAGCACAAGGGGTCAAATATCTCCGGTGAAGCAGAGGATTAATGACTGATTTACCTGGTCATTGCAGCGTAGGCTTTACCGTGCTCTCACTGTGCATTGAGATGACTTTGTTTTTTGCAAGCTCAGACAGTTTTCCACGTAGGCTATTCATTAATAACTAAATTATTTCTCCACAGACTTTAATTTAACATTTTAGGAAGTGTTGGTTGTGGCATAAGAGATAAGTGATTTGATTTTGATGGTGAAGTGAATCGAGACGTGGATCCAGGAATTTTTAAAAGGATTTACTATAATTGTGGGAAAGAGCAGTTGGCCATATTTTTGTCGACAACAATAGTTAGAGATGGCAAAATCTGATTTTATCTGAGCCCCACTCTTCATCCTTGTAATGTACTCAGTTTGAAGTTTGCATTTATAAGATCTACATTTTGTGGTACTGAGTCTGAGACAATAATGCATTTGCTAAGTAATTTCTCCTTCACAGTAGCCAGGTTTACATGGAGCCTAATACTCCGATTAGAGTCGGGTAAGAAGCCCAAACTGAATAAAAATGCTCCATATAAACACCTCAATTGGAATAAACAGGCAAAATCCGAATGGAATTTCATTCAGTTGCACAGGGGTTGTATATTCATTTTCCCAAACCGATTAAAAGTAAAATCATGTCATGTAAATGGTGAATAGGAAAGTTGTCAGGCTGGGTTCTGTCTGCACATGCTCTGTCTTGACGTAAACTAACAGTGACGTTTACTCACTTGGAAATATGGTGGCTTCCAAACAGAGCACATAGCACTGGTCTGCATCGAAGAGTTTGGTTTTTAATACAAACGCTCAAAGAACTAAACACTATTGCATGTTTAGACGATGGGAAAACAAGAAATACTGAACTATTTAAAAAAGTCCACAAAAAACTCAGTGAAGCCGGGATAGACCAAAACATCGAACAAATAAAGAGCTGCTGGAAAACTCTGAAGGCTGGCTACTATAAGGCTAAACAGCACAACCCTCAAATAATTCAATAAAACACCTGCTTGCCACCATCTTTGATAAATTATGTGATGTTTAAATAGATCTGAGCGTATCACGTGTCTGTAAAACAGCTGTTCTGATTATATGTTGTGGCACATTCAAACACCAGATCAGAATAGATCCCGTCACATGTAAACAGTTCACCAGAGATCTCCAATCAGAATGATTTTAATCAGAATGAAAAAAAGTACGCATGTAAGCCTGGCTGGTAAAGTACTGAGAGATGTGTTTATGACAAGAATCAGAGAAAAGCCCAATATAAATATATAATCCTATTAGATTGTCATCATAATGACTCCACAGGTACATATTTAGGTTCTGTAAGTACAATGGAAAGGTCTTCATTTTCACAGTTAAGGTCAATGTTTGCTGAAACTTTAAAACATATGATTGAAACAAAACGTGAACGTACGGTGCCTTTCTCATGATAATGAGAAAAATATTTAGTTTTTTTTTTTTTATTTGTTTAAAACTGAAATGTAGTTGTTATTGGAATACATTTTGAACAAAAATGAGTAAAATTAAGCTGAATTTACCTTTTTATATTGAGCCACTTACCAGGATTTTCAGAGGTATTAGGAATTAATCAAGCATAACATTTAACCATTTAAAATATTGTTTCTGTTCATAAATTAAAGTAAATAACTATCATTTGTTCCTTCAATCACTTTAAATTATGTTCTGTACTGTTTTTTTTTTCTATTTTATGTAGAGCACTAATTTTAAAAGTCTCTGGATATCAAAATATTAATATTGTAATATTTAAAGAAATAGTTAAAGGCTGTCATCATGCTGATGTATTAGATTTATGAAGTATAAAAAGTATATTAATACTGTTAGTTTATGCCCATCATGGTCCATAAAAAGACAACAAATTAAAGAGGGAATGAAAAGACTAAGAGGAAGTTGTCAAGTGCAGTGATCAAAAAGCGTGTTGCCATTAAAATATCATAAGTGAATACATTTTAAACATCTGCATGTTTTAATGTACTTTAATAAAAATATAAGAACTTTGTTAAATACTGAAGAGTTGCATCTTGGGTACTGAAAAGTCTCCAGGATTGACCCACATAATCACGATGGGGAAGCTTTGCTTGATTGCACCAAACCATTTTAATTTGCTGTAAAAAATAAATATGAAACAATGAAATAAAGACTCACTAAACCTGTGAGTTATTGTACAACCCTGGTACACATGGAGACATGCCATTCAGCTGTGTGTCTGATTTCTCTCCTGAGGGGCCCCAGGGTGCAAAATCTGATTTAAGTCAAAAGCGGTACCCCACCTCGTTGTCCAGCTATGAGAGGATGTACATTAGATATAGATACCCTGACCCCAACCGCTGACCGTAGACTGAAGATTAGTGGCGGAGGGCCTCTTTCCTGCTCCCATTTATCTTTCTTTCTTTCTTTCACCTCTCTGTCCCCCTCCCCTCCAAACACCCCCTCCCTCTGTAATGTCTCAGCTGTTCCCTGCAGGCAGGGCTCTCTGACTGAGTGCCTGCTCTGTTATGGGTTCATTGGGCTGGTATGTGGCAGGAATCTTTGGATCAAGGTAATTTCACACTGTTCAACTTTTTCCCAGGCTGTTAAGCTTCCTTTTACCTTTGTGCCACTCACAGAGCGAGATAGGGAGCGACACATGTAGCCGTTAAACACACACAGTGGCTCAGGGCCTGACGCCACCAGCAGAGCCCGTGGAGAGACTTGAAAGATATGGCCTATAAATTATAGCCCAACACCTCAGTTTCCCAAAAGGATCAGATTATTGTGGGCTGGTCCATGGTGGTGGAGGGGAGGATGGTGCACATTCATGTGTGGTGCTGTAATGAAGCTACACGACTGCCAGGGGAGCCACTGCGGTGGGCCCCTCTCATTTGTCTCTATCACTAATCACACTACAGATCAGGCTTGTTATCAAACCCAGGTCGTGTTTTGAGGTGAAAGCGTCACACATGCTTTGCTGAAAATTTCTCCTGAAATCCTTCTGGGATGGTCATTCATACACGCACCTCACATCAGGGGATTGAACAATGATGAAGAGGAGAAAATGTGGGCGGCTCAGGAGGCAAGAAATGACCTAAAAGACTGAAGTGGCAGAGTCAACTTTACACACTTTAAAGGAAATTTGGGACTTTCGATTAATAATCCTGTATGTTGACATGTTCACAATATTAGCAAAGAGCATAAAGATATTTTTGTGGCATGAAGTGTTTGTGTACTTAATTTTTTAGGTTCTGTTCATAGGTTCATTAGATTAGATTAGATATACAGTAGCGTTATTTATCCCATTAGATGTACAGTAACTTTATAAATCCCTTTAGGTGTACAGTAACGTTGTAAATCCCTTGTGCAGACTCCTTCAGGTAATTTAAGATTCCAGCAGCTTTTTGTAGAACACAGGGCAAATAAAGAGCATGAGATATCAAAAGTAAAAAGTAAAAACAATTTGCAGATATAAATAAAAACTCTAAATAAAAACAAATATATATTTTAACTGCAAAATATTTGACTTGACCTAATTAAAACTTTTACTAAACTGTGATCAAAAGTTAAAAGTTGCATGAAATATTATGCTCAGAAAACATTCAACATTGAAGTTTGTCTATTTGAACATTTTTAGAGCTTTAAAGGGACTGTGAGGAGTTTCTAAGTAATTACAAAAAAGTCTCACTTTTAGATATATGCCTGATCGAAACACACGCTTTAAGATGAGTTTTATAGCATCAAAATAGGTTATTTATAAATGCTATTCCTTAGCTTCGCGGTCAGGTCGGACAGGGCTGGACTGGACTGGATACTCAACTTTGGGCACAAGACAATTAAAACTGGAGCAAATTTATATTATTTGGACACGTCTTAGAGTACCGGGCTGTAAGTAGCAATATAGCTGGCTACAAAACTACGATAATAAGTTTTCCAAAAATTGCTTGTTGTCACACATCAGAAACTACCGCTATGTAACTAGAAAGAGATACATTACCTCGTCGCTTTGCATCCTGTAAGTTGTTGAAACAAGAAGTTGTAAAGCAATGCAGAGTTCTGAGGAAGGTCCAACCTGCATTCATTATAGCATCACAACAAACACACGCTTTAGTATGAGTCACTTCTTTTGGTGCGTTCCAGTTGTAGTCAGAAGTAGGAATTTCCAAGTTCCGAGTAGGAAACTGCAACTGGAACATCCCCAAAGTCTGAATTTCTTACTGGGAACTTGGTGAAACCTTGCCACCCCAGAGTTGACAATCGAAGATGGATGCCCCCAGTGTGAACAGTTATTTAGCTCCTGTAATAATCAATTTATTTGCACTTCTGACTGGGGTGAGTCGCTCTAGATCAGCTGTATACATAGTATTGTTAGACTTCTATTTACAAAAATGCTGCTTTAGTGATAATCACATTCTTCATGTGATATTTGTGAACAACAACGCAGGGCGTGCTAACAACAGCTAACAATAGCCTGGTAGATTGGCATGTTTTTTTTCCGACTTCAACTGGAACGCCCATAAGTCGGAGATTATTCCAAGTTTACTGGAATGCAGCATTACAACAGTTGCCGCGTGTGCTCATGGGTAGCAGAGTCTTAATGTCGCAGGTAATAGATTCTCCTCATAGCACCTTTAAAGATGCATATTAGTTAAGGGTCAGGGGGTATTAACTGGACACAACAGACCAATTGTTCAATATTTACACAGATATTTCACTGTCAAATCAAGAAAACAGCCCAATGTTTTCCTAAGCTCAGTCATTACAGACCAATAGATGTTGTAGTTGGCTGAAACTTCTACTGCTGAAGTACAACACCTGAACAACTTTGTAGAACAAACTCTACCAAAACATGAAAGTATAGAAAAATCTGATTTTTATGCTGTCAGTTTTGCTGTTTGTTTTCATTTTAAAAAGAAATGTGATAAAACTGCTACTGAAGCTGCTAGTATCTATGCTAATCTCTTTATTGGCAGTCACTTCCTGCAGTTCTCACACTTGTAGCTCCCAACTCTTCCTTAAAAGAAGCTGGCAGGGCCATGCTGCTTCAGGCCAAGCACAATTGTTGTTAGTTTGTGCCTGACAAGATGGATCTGCTGATTTCATACATTAGAAAAGGCAGATCCAGCTGCGCTGCAAGGTTAGGGGGTACTGCTCTGATGAGGAGCTACAAATGAAAAACATGGATGAAAAAGCATGAAATCACATGTGCATTCAGCAGTGGGACAAAACAGGATCAATAATTGAAAAAATAAAATTTTATACTCTAAAAATGTCATTGTCTCTCAAACAAATTTACAAACATAAGACTTTATGAAAACGATTTCATTATCAATGCTAAAAAAGCCAATAAGACCAGTTTCTTTAGTATTCCTAGTTTATATCATAAAAGTTTCTGTCTGTGTTGTTCTCTTTTTTAGCCTTTCAATAAAATTGTAACGTTTGATTTATAATTCATTTTCACTTAAAAGAGCTGTGTTTGCATTTATGTTGTAGGGTATAATTGCTTGAGTATTTCATTTAAAAACAATAAAAATATCAATCACATTTAAAATAAAGGAAACAGTAAATCACAACATTGAGTAGGCAGTATAATGAAAGAAAATGTTGAAGAAATAAAGATTTGAAAAAGGTAATGATTTAACATATAAACAGATCATATAAACATCTGTGGTTATTTATACATGTTTATTTGTTACAAATACAAATAACTATGTGTGTGTGTTGGGTTGTGTGAGATATTTTATTAGTGTCTGTCATGAGATTTTTTGAACAGACAGACAGACAGACTCATGCCATCACACAACCCCACTTCAAAAAACCCTGACCATCCCTTTTAAAGTCAGCAACAAATTTTGAGGAAAATGTTATCATTAACATGAACTATAGTAAACAAAGCATGACACTGTTTTTGCAAACTGCCTAGTAAATCATTTACCTTGCAGTGCAGATGGACCTGCCTGATTCATTGTAAGAATTAAGGCAGATCCATCTTGCCGAGCTCCAATCTCCTCTGACTTCATGGCCAAGAGACGGCCCGCTCAGGAAAGAGAGGTGGAAACTGAAGAGGTGATGACAGCGGGAAATGAAAAGCGATGGCAGCTTCTGAAACATTCTCCATGGATGCAGCAATATCTGCAGGATATGGACTCAATTTCTTCTCTAAAAGAGGAGCAAAGACTCACTTAAGCTTTCTTATGGGAAATCTTGTTTATGATCTTCTCCCGGTCAGTGCTCACTGCTGGGAAACTGTTAGAGAACGCAAAGTTACGTAGCACCTGGTGACATATGTTGTCCACAGAATTACCTGGAGAACTTGGTGAGGATTGTCGATGATGATATTTGTGTCACATTTTGGTGGCAAATGATACATGTGTGGTATACTGCCATGTAAGACGACAGCCTAAGGACTGAAACATAGTTTCAGCCATTGGCTAACGACAGGGTCTAGCTGCCACGTTATCCTGTGGCTTTATACGATTGGTCTGTGATGAGTATGACTGGCAGACCAATCATCCAATCACCAGCTGCAGATGTTTTTTAGGGTTTCGCCTCTGAAAACATTTTCTATGGGCTTTTCTCCAGATCGGCTAGTGAAACATTTCTGTGACAGAAATATGGAACTGTCTGTCTGGCATGTGAGGCTAGTAAATGATGGATGAAGCTCCACTCAAGAACTGGATTTTCTAACCAAGAAGCACAGTTAAGTAATGAGTATGAGGACTTTAAAGAGACTTTGCCTAAACCTGCATCTGTACAGGAGGATAACCTAGACAAAAGTGGAAGACAAGAGTAAAGTAAGAAAGATATACACAGATTCCCTGATTTATGGTCAATAACTCATCAATGAAATTACACATTTACAAGACTGACAACATCAGTTGGTCTCTATGCTCTTCTGGTGCAGTGGCTGGTGGTGCAGGAGCTGTATGCAAACTAAAATACTGAATTACAACACTTGAAATAAAATTCAATAATTAACCTGTCATTTTGACATTTTCTCGACATGTATAGCACAAAAAAAACGTCATGCCTGGATCTTATCCTCTTCCATAATATACACTATCAGACAAACCCCAGTGTACTATTATTAAAGGCAAAAGTTTAAAAGAAACCATCAAATCCTTGAAATATATATGCAGCTGCATGCCAAGTAACAATGTTCATGACATAGTTTCTAAATTTCTCAATTCATTCAGTCAATTGCATTTCAACTTTTTGTGGTACGATAACACATGGTTACGAATGCAGCATTCATACATTCTTGATCAGGTGCTCCTTTCCTTTGTCACTGCATCTGCATCTCTTCTGCTCTCAGACACATGAATGATTCTTAATTTAGCTTTTCATCCCTAAAGTAGAGCATCAGCTGGTTATTTTTGGTGACAGCAGAAATGTCAACACCTGAAGAGGAGGGAAATCCATGATATTTTCAGTAATCGTGTTCCCATCTCCTCACATAAGCTTCAACCATCTGTTACAATCCACCAGAGAGATATGAAAATAAGAGCAACAGAAGCACGTGTGCACGTGTGTGCTGGTTTATGCCCAGGTGTTTGTAAAAGTATGTGTCTGCGTCTTTTTTAGGTCTTTAGCATGAAGATGCGCATTAACTGGCTACTTATCATACAACATGTTTGGGATCCATTATATTATTAGTACAGAATTGATATTGGCAGAAATACAGTAAAATGGCCAATATCGAGACCTATATATCCTATATATTGGCTGTAACATCAGCAAAATACACAGAGCATAATCATTTATCTTATTATCACTGCATTTAAAAAGCAAGAACTTTGACTATAATGCAGTTACGAATTTGCACTACAACATCAATATCACTTTTCTCTCAATAACTCTCAACATAAAGTTATACTGATAAAGACTAAGAAAGACAATGTATGGACTTTGAGATTTTCAGACAGCTTTAAATCAGATGTTTGTTATTGAAACAACTATAATAATAATAATAATAACAATAATAATGATAATAATAATAATAATAATAATAATAATAATAATAATAATAATAATAATAATAATAATAATAATAATGATCTCTTTCATTTCACATTTTTGGAAGTCAAGTTGCAAAGTGCTTCACAGAGACAGTAATAATTGGAGCATAATAATACTAACAACTCAACTAGGAAAGACCAATCACTTTAAAACATAAAGATCATTTAAAAGAAATTTAAAAGGCATTGACTTATTTTGAAGAAATTCTAAAAGCTAAAACTCATTTAAAAATACAATTAATTAAATAGAAAACACAATTAAATCAAAATCAGAATTGGCTCACTTATTAAGTATACCTGTTACCCTACAGTCAGCAATAATCAGGTAAAGGCTATTAACATATAAAATCCATTGTGTTTTTATAATTTATTATCATTTTTGTATGATACAGCTAAGTAGGCCTCGCCCTCTACAGTCACAATGCTGTTTTTCTTTATCAGAGATCCTGAGTAAGGCTGGAATTATTTATCAATGTTGTCTTTGAAATTTCTGATGTGTTTTAGTTGATAGAATTTTGTTTCATTATACTTATGTTTTGGGATGAACTTCTTTACTCACAGGCTGCTGTGGCTTGTAGACGTCCATAGTTATCAGCCTTTCAGCATTTGCATGGGCAGCAGGAAGTGATGATTAGAAAGAAGTTCAAGATGTATTATAAAACTTAGAATGGAAAAAATATATATTCTTGTGTAATACATCTACAATGTCTTTAAGATTTCAAATAAATCAAAGCACATTTTTGTCATCTTCATACATTTATATAGCTGATTTGTCTTGCAGAGAACAGTTTTTCCCTTTTCCTTCATAGCGTCTTTGTGTCTTCATATTCTTCATATTATAGCTTAAAGAACCTCGTAATGTGTTTTCTCATGTAATATGTTAGTGGGTCACTTTTGTGAGACACAGTTCTATGAAACTAAAACTTCAAAAAGTCAGATTGAATTTGGTTTGATGACCAGCTTTAATCATTTTAACATCATCGCCAAGATCAGGATGTTGTGCTCCCCACTAGTGTGTCATATCGTCCATACGGCATGAGATAACAGTATTATATATATTAATGTAATATGGCAATTTCATAATTATATGCATTATTTTCATATTTTATACATCAAAAACCAAAGTTTAATCAATTCTTGATTGTATGATTTCAAATAAGACAGATTAGGGCTGTCATCAGTTTAAATTTTCCCCTCATGACCATCCTGGCCAATGTATATTTGTTTTGTTTTGTGCCATTTTTTATTCCATTAAATGCTGTTTAGTTCATACACTGTGTCCCTGAAGGCTTAGCTTGAGTTGTAAATCAGTTATAGCTACAAACACTCAGTCCAAAGTAAAAGCTTAGAGAGATAGTGCAGGGTTTTTCAAGTGTGGTTGCATTAATACCTAACTCAAATCTGATAATTAGCCACACTGACAAAGATCAGCTCTGCCTCTGTCACAGTTGGAACTGAAGCTAGAGCTATATTTAGCTGGGCATAGGGCATTCTCAAGTGACTTAAAGTTTTTCAGGAGAATAGACACCTGTAAACCTCATACAACCTGCGAAATGCATGAAAAATCCCTTTAAAAGGGTTAGTCCATGCTTTTGAGGTGAGATTACTGGTATTAGTAAATTTGGTCACCATTAAAGGAACTTGTGATCTTTGTCCCTGGTGGAAGGTATCTGGGGGTGGACAGTACCCAGTACAGGGCAGTGCATGATGCTGACTAATGCCTATTTTCCCTATCACTACCCTATTTAATAGAGAGTGATGCCGGGGTTTATAATCAGTCCATTGCTAATTTTCTGCATGCAATTGCAAACCCTCTCTTCACAGTCTTTACCCCTATCTACTTGGGGTGCAACAATACACATAATTCACAGTTCGGTTCAGTTTGATACGTTTCTGTCACGGTTCGATACTTTTTTGAAACAAAATATGAGAAATTTCAATGCCTTTTTTACTTGTGGTTTATTAAAATAACATTTGCTTTAACTCAAAGCACATTTTCATTATATTGAATTAAATGTAACTCTTGCAGCTAAACCAGGCACATTCTTCAGAGCATACTTAGAATCATTAAAAACAAAACATAACCATGTAAAAATAAGAATAAGTAAAAAAAAATAAATGTATCTAATAGAGAACTCAGCAGCAGAGTAAATATTACAAAGAAATAGCTGTAAGTGTATCAAGTGTCCGTACCATGTCCTGAAACCCGGCGCTATCCACAACAGAAACGGGTCTCATGTCGACCGCAATAAAAGTAACTATCGCCCTGTTGATTTCCTTGGCCCTCTTTGAATCATGTGCTAATGGCTGTCTAAATGACCCAGGTAAAATCTGTGTGCTGCTTGTTGTTTCAGTCTGGTTCCACTTGTTTTAACACCGGGATGATGTTGGCGTTTGTTGTATTTCCCCCGACGTAGTTTAGCATCGTGTTGCACTTCCGACATACTGTTGTGTTTTTGTCCACGACACGCTTACCATCAGGGTCATACTTAAAGCTGGGGTAGGCGATTTTGGAAAACTAGCATGAATTTGAAAGTAGCATCTCCTCAGGGCTCCGCCTAGCCCCACCCCCCGCTCACATGCACGCGCGCGGCCGCTATATCCAGAAGCAGTCTTCTAGACTCCGAACCCTCAGCACAACGTGTTTGTTTCACACTACACCAAGTCATGTCTCAGTCAGCACGAAGAAAACACCAAGCCAACATGTAAAGTCAGTTAGTACTCACAGCCGATGTTGATCGGGGTTTAGGTAGTTCCTCTGACATTCTCCACATAGCTGTCAAATCTCCCGTTTTGACCATAAAACTACCGTATTTTCCGTATTTTCTCCTCTTTTCTCCCGTCCTCATGTATCAGTATTCTCCTGTAAATCTCCCGTGTGACAATATAATAATAAAATCACTCCTCTGCCTCTCCAAACTGAGCTCCGTCTCTAGCCTGAATGGGGCGGTAATGCTCCAAAATGATGGATGCGGACCACCGAAGAAGAAGTATCGCGAGAACTGCCACCTGCAGTAGCATGGATGGCAGTTCTCGCGAGATTAGAGCCAACAGCGGAACAAACTTAGAAAAATAAAGAGTTTATTTTAGATTTCTTGTACATCTGTCTTAAATGTGAGGGATACTGGAGCTTGGTTGGTGTTGTGGGACAGCTCACAGCGGACTTCCCTTATTTTCAAAGACAAA
Source organism: Scarus forsteni (assembly GCA_036419115.1). Lineage (NCBI taxonomy): Eukaryota > Metazoa > Chordata > Actinopteri > Labriformes > Labridae > Scarus > Scarus forsteni. Next base: position 43,338,739 of record JAZDUH010000327.1, read on the forward strand.
ACTTGAAAGGTAAGCATTCTCCAGCGGAGGCTGTTCCCTACACGCTACATGCTACATGCTACATGCTACATGCACTGTCTGTGCACGCCGGTAAAATGCACGCGCAGCAGGCACGCAGAATGGCGACGGGATTTGATTGGTGTAAAAAAAGGTGTCCCGGCATGATTATTGGTTGGTGTTTTCCCTGTTTTACTCCTGCTGTAGATAGCGAATATTTTTCGCTCTGTTTTAAGAACACATTATGAGTTGATTACCATCGGGTCATGAAGACCATTTTAACCAGTATTTCAAAAAGTGTATCTAAATCAGATCACCAACCCCAGCTTTAAAACAGAAGCCAAAGTAGTCCCAAACGCCAGATCTGAATGATAGTGGAGGGTCTTCAATTTCAGCTGAAGGTAAAGCACTCGCCATGTTGCAGCGCCCTAGCATATGTAGCCTCTTCTGTGTCAGCGGCTTGGCCGAATGAAAGGGGAGGTGCTGCGCATGCAGCTCAGCGGATCTGTGCTCGACAATGCAGCACGGAGTTGTCGAGTAGTAGTTTAGTGAACACAGATTCACTGAACTTTCAGCGCATAGTACCTCGTCAGAAGTTGATGAAATAAATAAATACAAAATTGCGTAATTGTTCGGTTCATAGGGTGTACCAAACCGAGGCCACTGTAACGAACGGTTCGATACAGACACATGTATTGTTGCACCCCTACTATCTACTGTCTTATCTATCAAAACAAAGACACAAAACATACCCAAATTCATTTTAAAACATACATCTAAATATAAAAAAGTTGAACATAAATCATCAAAAATGATGTTTTAAATAGATCAATGAAGGTTATGCTGCCTTTTAATCCACAGTGCGGCTATGATTTTACGTCCTCTATTCCTTTATATTTCTGTCTTGGTGTGTTTGATTTATTGGGGGTCTGTAATGGTTCTATTTTTTCAGCTGGCAGTAGTCTTCAGACCGGCCGTGAGATCTTTCAGCCCAAAGCTGTTGTGTTTTGGTCTGAGCATATCAGGTGGAAGTTTTCAGGATGTTGATCCTCCTGCAGCACCAACAGACACAATTTTCAAACAACCGAGAGTTTTTCTCTTCAAAAATGTAGTTATTCCTGAAACAAACACAAACTCTCCCCTGGAAGTCCTTGCATTCCCCACCAAGGACTCAGCTGGGTTAACAATGCTTTGTTGTTGGCATGCATTTAGAAGGGAGAGCAGTGAGGCTGGGACTGTGGCATGGTATCAGCAAGCAGCTGTTGCATGAGTGACAAAGTCAAGGGCTAGTGATATGAACATGGGAAAATCCTGGAGGAGCTGGAGGGGAAGAGACGGCAGCAGCAGCAGCTGAACCGCTCATGCTGTAGCCTTCAGTGCTGGTCTGAGAAAGTAGGAAGCAGAAAAGAAAGCAGTTCATCCTCTGTTAGGGTGAGGAAATATTGACATTATTTAGCAGCAAACTGGCCTCTCTATCTCAATCATTTGCCTGCAGATTTGATGTGCATGAAAGGTTGGTGGAGTTCAAAAGATGGGGTCAGGCATGTGAAGGAGGGGAGGGATGGAGTCAGGCTAGAAGAAGGACTGGGTGGAGGGGTATTAAAGGTAAATGAATACCAGACGCTGGGGTTTCTTCTGTTAACTTAAGGTTTGGCCGGAGCTACCAGACCTTATTGTTCCAGTGACTCACCTTTCCACAACAAGCACTCTGTGGAGACGGTCATCTGTCTCTCAACAAGCTGCCACTCACCTGTGTGATGGATGGAGACGTATACCAGGCTGCTTTAGGCAGTATCGCAGCGTTTACTGACATCTTTTGTCTCACAATGTGTGTGGTGTGTGAAAAGATGGACACCATCTAATTATGAGAACTCAAAGAGAAAAGTGGCTTTAGTTTGAGTTTGGAAACCTTTGGTGTGACAACTTCATGAAAAGTGAAACAAATGATTCTCATCTGCATTCCCAGAGGTCTTTGCACCTGCAGACTGTGAAAACCAGAGAGGGGTGGGGGTAACAGAGTGGCAACACAGACAGTTGTGACAAAGAGTTCATAAAGAATCTATATATTAACATTTTTAAAAAGGTAATTTGTTTAATTTTGCAGGAATTTGCCTCAGTTTAACTCAGTCTTTTATATTTTACTGGAAAGCTGCAGAGAAGAAAAATAAAAGATGCCTATGAAAGGAATGTTACCTGAAGTGTTTTTGTTCCTTTCCTGTTAACAACTTTTTAAAAAGTTGTTCTATCTTTACTATAATATTCCTCTAATTTTTATCAACAAGAAGTACAAGATACAGAATGACTCTTTTTTAAGGTGATATAATTAATTTCCCAGGAGTTCAATGCATTTTTGCATGTTTTTGTACTCTAAATTTCCTCTCTGGTGTAAAGTTTAACAATTATTAAAGGACAAAGTATTGTGTATGTGTGTGTGTGTATATATATATATATATATATATATATATATATATATATATATATATATATATATATATATATATATATATATATATATGTTTTTTTTTTTCCTCAATCAGCCGATAAATCTAAAAATCTGAAAGTGAGTTTGTTTTAAGTCTTAGTCCAAAGAAAAAACATTTTGAAAATATTCATCATTCAAGATTTGTAGAAGGTTACATGTTTTTTGGATGATTTAATAGTCATGTGGATGGCATGGTGGCACAGCACTACCTGCTGCACCATCAGTCACGACCTCTCTGTTTGGAGTTTACATGTTCTTCCTGTGCATGTGTGGGTCCTCTCTTGGCACTCTGGTTTCCCTCCATGGACCAAAAAGTTCTTGCAATTGGCTGACGACCAGTTAAGGTTGTACCCCGCCTCTCAGCTAGAATAGGCTCTAGCCCCACATTTTTTTAAATGTAAATCTTGATTTAATTTTTTATTTAAATCATGATTTATTTTACTTTTTAGTGATTTGTAAAATGCTTCATTTTAGTTTCATTTCTTGTTAATTCATTGTTGTAGTTTTGTTCATTTTTAAAAACCCTTGAAATGTATAGCTTCTCATTTTCCAGAGGTTCCAAATGTATACAGACAGTGTAAATTTTGTGTCTATTAATAACAAATGATTCGGATAAAGACCTTATAGATGATCTCTGAAAATGACTAATTTTATCTGGAAAAACAAAAGAAAAGCAGTTTGTGAGATTATCCCAGTTGTCACGTTCCATACCAGGAAACACAACAAATTAAGATAAATCAAAGACATTTTTATTTAACAAAGGGTCAAAGCAAAGTTAAATTATCATAAACAAAATTCTTCCTCTACTCTCCCAAACCAGTCAAACCCAAATTACAAATCATCCACAAAAAACAGAGGTCTTCACAGGATGAAGGACAGAGAGAGTGTGGCTGCACTGAGCTGAGCATTTCTGCTCAGGCTCAGCGACCACACCCACACCCATCCAGGTGTCAGCCATCCAGCCTGATGATCACACAGCAGGCAGCACCCGAGCCTGGAGGAATCTCCTTCCTCCATCACAATCTCCTTCCTCCATCACATAATTTAAAACTGATGTCTCTGGACATCTAAGATGGACTGCGTAAAGCCTTAAACTCAGGACATTTAGTTAATATTTGATTTTATTTTAATTAGATTGAAAAGTTAACTATAACATTCAGGTGATTATTGTGTTGACTAATGCCTCATTTTAGTATCATGCTGGTTTTTCTATATACATTTTTTAAATAGAATGTCATTTTTTGATGTATATACCTCTGGTTTACCTACAATAATGAAAACATAAAAAATGTAAGAAATTATGTTTAGAAAATGTTTTTGGAATTATTACAGAAGACATAAATGGTGGTGGATGCTCTTTTGTTTGTTTGTTTGTTTTTGTTCACAAGAAATTTCTACACATAAAATGTGTTTTTTTGTGTGCAAATCTTAATAAACCAGTATGACCGCACACCAAACTTGAGATAATTTTACAACAGTGTCACAAATTTACAAGAAACATGTTAACACCTAAAGTCCGAAAATCCTTAAGAAAAGGCATCAGGGACAAAGGTTTGAAAACTCCACACAAAAATGTAATCAGGAGAAAAGTCCTCAAGAGAAAAGGCTTAAGAGGTAATGGCATCAGAGAAAAGGAAGAAAATAGTTAGCCATTAGGAAAAAGGGGGGGAAGAGTCCCCAGCTAAGAATAAACACTTTATTATAGGAAAAATCCACTGAAAAGAGGCTTCAACAGACACTCATAAACAAACATTAGAGGTATATCCCAAGAAAAAAGGAATCTCCATTATAGCATTAAAAAAGTAAAGTTCTTTAAAAAAGGATGAGAGGAAAAGTCAATAAAAACAGGCATCAGAGGATAAATTCCTCAGACAGTAGAAATGCTTCGAGGGCACAAACTTCTGTTTTGACAAATCTGACAAACCTGACAGTCTTTGGCGAGTATTAGTAAAAATACAGAAAACTCAAGCAATGTTAAGAAATCATTACAAAGTCCTGGATTACAGATTCATATTGCTACGAAAATTCCTCTCTCTGTGCCATGATCAATATTCCCTTCATCAAAATCCATGGAGAACTTTTTTAGTTTTTGTCAAAATGCAGCAAACTTTCCTTTATAACATTGTTAACAAGGGGTGTAACAAAATGGTCAACTCATGAAACAATACGAAACAGGGCTCGCGATACGAAATACTCACAATACAAAATAAAGATTATAGAAAATCCCCAACAGTGGGAAGTTCTGTAATAGTCTCATTTTCTTTGTTTTTTTTCCTAATGCAGACATACAAAAAATATTGCTGCATCAGTATAAAATAAATGCTTTTAGAAAAAAACAAAATTGTATTTTTTTCCCCTTAATTGGACTACAGTGCAAATACAAACATAAAATCTCAATAAAAAGTGCTTTGTTGTAACAATCAGGATAAGCACATTCTTGAATGAAAAGGAAAACAAATAGCAGTCCTCAGAGCTGCAGTTTAGACCTATAAATGTCTGAACTGTGAACTATAATATTTAGCCTATAACAGTGCATATACTTCTGATCTTCAAGTTTTTAATTTATCTTGCTAATGGGCAGACGGATAAATGAATGGCAGATGGCATCAAAACCTAGCCCTCTTGGTGGAGGTAACGAATTCATTTAAAAAAAGAGACAAAAGAGTCTGTACAAAGAAAGACAAAATGTTCCAAGGAAAAATAATCTATTAAAGGAAAGTTCTCTGAAAAAAAAAAAAAACGAAGAACGATTGCATCAGAGCAATTGGCATTCTTTAGAAAACAGCAACCAAAGGATAAGTTCTGAGGGAAGGGGCAACAAAAATGGAGTCTTCTGATCAAAAATAGCTAAAAATGTATTTAAAATAGCCCCCATAGAAAGATCTGAATGTCCTTTGGAAGAAGATCTTCAGAAAAAAACTGAATCATTGGTCAAAAAGTCCTCAGAAACAAAATCCTCTTTTACTAAAGAAATAAGCATCTATGGATATTAATGCTTCTTGGAATAACAGAGAGCAAAGAAACAGTAGGTGTTAAAATGCGTAAGATTGTCTTCAACATGATGAACGTCCTGCTGCAATTATTTTACACCGATGTCCAAAAGATGCCTTCCACGTGTGGTTCAGTGTGGATGTTTTCAGAGGTCATCTCATCTCTGCTTGTAGAAAAACCAGCATTTAAAAATCAAGCTAGTGCATATTCTGATCTCAATAAGTAAACAGGTTATAACAGTTTCCTTGTTAACACACTGTGTAAATTAATAACAAATTGACAAACATGTTGTGATTGTTTGATACAAGTGGATAGGGAATTGTACATTAAAAAAGATACCATTGTTCCGCACATATACGTATATGTTGAACTGCAGTGCGGAATCTGTGGGTACTTGTCCAATAATGTGACATGGCTGACTCTGGAATCATCACTAGAGTTCAGAGTGAAAAGTGAAAGATCCTACAGCAACCCTTATGGATTTGATTTAGTGAAACATCATTTTTACTCTTGTTTTGACCCCAACTCTTCTTCAACTGAGAGTATATTTCAGCGAATTGAACTGTCTAATCCAGAGTATAATTTTCCTCCCTTCAATTGTAAATATCCCAGTATGCTGTAAATATTCCTGATGCACATTTTATTTTATCCCAGCCTCTCTTTTTACACTTACATTTATTTTATTTTATTGTGTCTTGTTTGTGTCTACCTCCTTGTACCAGAGAAAACAACTGCTGGAGTCAAATTCCTTGTATGTGTTGCATACTTGGCAATAAAACCCGATTCTGATTCTGATCGTTAATTCTTCACTTGCTGATATTCTTCGAACACTGGAATAAACTTTTCTTCATTTGCTATGTAAGTTCAGCTTTTTTCTTTACAACATTTTTTAGTGCAAGTTTTGTTCTGGTTGTTAATTTTTGAATATAAAAGCCAGCCATAGAAGAATTGTGATTGGGTTTTTTTCTTGTCATCCACCTCTATGTTGTGGTAATGTTTGAACAAGAGGATCCATGCTTTTACTCAAGATGTTTGTCCACCACTGCTGGTTAGTTAGACAAGTGATTTCCACAAAGAATTTGGGAGGGAAAGTTTGACTTTTTGAGGGAGTCTGAAAGAATCCTGTGGGGCAAGTGCTCACTGCCAAAGCTGCATTGTTGTCTCGTGGAGGGGAATCAGGAGAAATGCCACAAATAGTTAGTAAAGATGCACGGACAGGATTCAAAACACCACCTGATCACTCGTCTAGTGATGATGGGAGACCTTCCTGAGCAGGGCTGTATTTTACTGAGGGGACTTGGAAGTGGTGGCAAGATGTTTGTTAGCTCATAAGTAAATGAAGTTCATGTAAACAAAATGCTATGACCGTAAAGGTTTAAAGACATGGCATGTTTTTTTTTTGTTTGTTTGTTTTTTAATTAAATTAAAGTAACATAACAGAGCGACCAAATGTATAAAGTCACAGCTGAATTTTACATCCATAATTATCCATTATGTACATTTAAAGTCAGTAAACCCTGCATTTATAACATACTGACCTTATTTGATTAACATCTAGCTTATAATGACAGTAACTGTCTTTTATCCATTGGTTGCTCTAAAGGAGCACTTCAGATTTTTATTTTCATTTTCAGAGCTTTAAGAACTGGGTAGTTTCATCAAAAATACTCTTCAAATAAGTTTGGAAGCATTCATTTGATCAATAACTTTCTTTAGAATACTAATTGGTATTAAATTTTGTAATTTTGGAAAGCCTGATACGTCACCGTTACAGTGAGGTATCATCTTTAAGGATTTTGATTTTAGGAGTGAACAACACAACTAAACATGTGGGTAATACCCAAGAAAAATGTAAAAAAAAAAAAAAAAACTTTCTTAAAAGATTGCATAAAATATTCAATATGAAGTTAATTTTGTTGATCAGTCTGAAGTTTCAGAGTAAGTTAGACACTCTCTGTATCATCCAGATCTGTGCCCTTTTTATCTGGATTGATTTTGTTTGACCTCCTGTTCCGAAGTGAAGGGACATTTAGTTTTTCAGAGACATTTTTCAGCCTGGATTCAATGACAGTACATCCGTTTTTCGTTTGTTTGATTTTCTGGCCTTAAGAGCATCTCAGGCAGATCTCCAGCAAAATACAAAGTTAGATTTTTTTTTTTTAGTTTGTTCTCTTCTAGTTTTAGTTTAAATGAATCCATCTTGTGCTGTCGTTTTTAATGCTGACATTAGTAGAATTTTAGTTTAAAACCAGTCAAATGTACAACAAAGGCAATAGCAACTATCTTATTTTTTCAGATTTTGTGTTTAGTAACTCAACACTCTTTTCTTCACAGCTCAGTGAGAAGCAGCAGCAAAAGGCAGTGAAGCATCAAAACACAGCAGGCAAAATTGTTTCTACATGACTACAAAAAAAACAGATTCTGTTAAGAAAAATAGCTTTTTTAAAGTTTTGCATGAAGTTTGTTGTGTACTTAATCATGGATGTATCCTCTTTGTGGTTGTTGTTTGGCACACACATCTGTACTTATTCAGGCACAGACAAGAAAACATCAAAATTAGGAAATTTGGTCGTGATAAAGAAACGATGTACATATGTGAGGGATGATTTTCTGTTAATTAAACTATGAGTCAACAGTGGGCATCACAGTTTCTCGTCGTCACCTAACAGCCTTCTGAGCTGCTTTGACTGTATTTATTTTCCATTTTGGATTTTTAGCTAATATCACAGCTCTTGGCCACAGATGTAATAGGAGCAGATTGATTTCGAGAGGCTTTACCCTGACGTCGCATATCTATAGCTATATCGCCCTTACAAAACTACACAGCTAAACCCTTTTATATAATGGGAGGGTAGTTTTGTGGTATCAAATACAAAAACACTTCTTGTTTTCACATACAGAGTATCCCTGATGGTGTATTCTCTGTCTGAGAGGCTCTGTTCGAGCTCCTGCCTCTGTAAGACTCCCTTCCCCATGTAGGCTCAGTGTGATTGGTTGACAGTTGTATTCAGTGGTAATTGGTCTGTTCAGCTCCACTCTACACTATTTTCAACAACTCTGCATTCATTCTAACTTCCATTTGCTGCAATGAGCTTGCTAACTGGGAGCCAATATACTTAATTTGACAACAAAACAATGGTATGATGTCACACTGGTAGATCTCTTTGGGGAGCCAGGGGAACAAGCATTTTAGGCAGCTGCTGGTGCACACATACATGTATGAGGAAGTCCTGATGCCAGTTCTTTGTCAATCAGTCATCAATCAATCATTATTTGAATAGCGCCAATACATAGCAAGTGTTATCTCAAGACACTTTATAACAGAGCATACATCCAACACCCAACATGAATCTTTATAGCCAATCATGAATCCCACCATCATGGCAGCAAGAAAAACCTGTTAGGCAGCAGGAAATCTTGAATGTGGATTCCAGTCTCATGATAAACAGCCATCCACACTATGCTGTGTTGGGTGGTCCTAATGTCTGTATGATTGTAGTGATAGTTTCTATAGAAGTGTAATCAAAAATAATCACGGAAAGAATCATATTCTAATACTTACATTAATCATTGTCTTGTTCATAGCTATGCTCTATCACGTGCAGGAGACATATTGGTCCATCATAGCTGAAGTCTGTGTGTGAGTAAAATCCTAACCCCCAAACTCTGGCAAATGCGTCACGCACTGAAGCGGTTACATCGCTATATCACCCACTGCAGCGCGCAAACCATCAACATCTGCACAAGCAGCAGAAAATTGGTTCAGTCGACAAGTTACAAGACCCACAGCTAACTTGGTTACTCAATTGGATGATATTTATATCAGCAATAATTACACTTCTTGCAGATTGATGTTTTTCATTCCACAGTGTACATATCAAAATATAGGACTATAATGCTGAGTGGAAATCACAATTTATGGGTGGTAGTGAGCTGCTTGGCGAGCTTGGCAGAGGTCTGCACTCTCAGAGTGCTTTCCTAGTACAGTCTGGAATGATCATACTGCCTCTTTATTTAATGTTTACTTCATTGTTTCCAATTTTTCTGTCATTTTCTCCAGTAATCTTTAAACTGCTTCAAACTGCTATGTCTCAGATCCACAGTTATCACAACAGATCCACTGATCTTCTGCACTGTCAATTTTACAGCACAGCCAAGGACAGTTTTCGGTCAGGCATAGAGGTCTGGTTTGATTTGAAATTACTTGTCCTCTTCTGGATGCAAGCACTCCTCTATTTTGAGAAAAAAGATCTCAAAGAGTGATTTTAACAGCTTACAGCAGTATTTGAATACAGTATTATGAGTCAGCAAAAATGTGAATTTCTCTGTCTTTTTGACTTTAGAACTAAATGAATTTATATTTTAATCATTTTAATAAGACTGATGTTTGTATATCGAATGTTAAGAAGGTCTTTTTAAAAGCCTTTGGGGGTTTCTGTTGTTCCCACATGTGCCTAACACATGTCCTTGTATCTTTTTGTTTTCATCTCCTGCCTTTTGAACAAATAAAAACTAAATTATTGAAAGAAATTGAGGTGAACCCTTTAAGGCCCAAGACCATAGATTATAGCCAGACAATTGTAATTTTTGGAGCTGAAATGTTTGTTTCACTTTCTGCTCAAATCCATAAAAATCAAAATGTCCATAAAATTCAACATAGATTTTTCATATCTCATTTGATACATTAGGTGTTTTTGGCAACTGATAATCCATTTGAGGACATTTTTATTATTTATCTGATTGTATTCAGATTTTTTTTTGTAACGTGTTGATAATATTGAGTAGAAAGAGGTATTATAAAAGTATGTATCAAATATAATACAATTGGCTTTATAGGGTTAATATTCTTTGCCCTCAAACAAATATCAATTCTCATAAGAAGATTTTTAAAAAGTCAGGAATTTTTGCAGGCAACTTAAAACAGGGTGAGGAATAGCCAGACTATGCTACTGGGGTGAGATTGTAGAAGACTATGATGTCATAGGTCATAAATCATGACAAGACTGAACACAAGGTGGTTATTCTACATCAGCAAGGTTTATCAGCAAGATGTACTTTTCAAGCTCTCCTGAAAAAAAATTAAAGTAGGGCTAAGGATTGTAAACCCAGTGATTAGCAGTGTTGTGTGTAACGCGTTACAAAGTACAAAGTACAGTACAGTTATAAAGTAACGCGTTACGGTAACGTAACTACTTTTTTGGGTAAAAGTAAAGTAACGTGCTACTACTGAAAATTCGGCAACAAAACGTAGTTCCTTTTTTAATGCAGCTGTGTGAATCCCCCTGATTATCTTCCAGCTCCTAACATAAAGCAAAACACGACTGTGGTAGGCAGTTTGTCCACCTCCTCGTTTCCTGGTTATCGCGCACGCCCCCAAACACACTCACGCACATGGCGCATGCTCCAGAGCCAAAGTTGCCAGGTCTGCTTATTACAAGGGACGGTCTTTTCTTGAATAGATACTTGGCACTGTGATATTGAAATGTAATGTAGACGAAAATTAACACAATTTATGTAGATTTGCTTATTTGGGGCCTGTTTTTATTGACCTGGTTGCTTATTTCAGGAGCAAAATGTGGAAATACTGGGCAGGAGCTCTCATTTCACAGGGTATATGACATTTTGTAAAATAAAGAGCACAAAAGACATAACTATTTTGTTCTCTGTAGAAAACGTTTTTGTAGGCCTTCACATTTAGGAACAGATACTGGGTTCTGTCCAAAGTCGAGCAATGTAAAAGTAACGTAAAAGTAACGAGTAACGTGAAAAGTTACTTTTCATAGAGGATAAATAAGTAGAGTAGTAATGAGTTACTTTTTTCAGAAGTAACGAGTAACGAGCAAACACTACTTTTTAAAAGTAACTTCCCCAGCACCGGTGATTAGCCATGGAAACTTAGAGCAGCAGATAAAAGAAACATTGTGCTTACTTGCCTTCAAAATTTAGATGTCTTGTGCCATCATCTCAGAGTTAGCAGAAACCAGAGGGATTCAGGCCCACATATCTACTGCCCTGAAGGGTCTGGTCAGAGGTGGTCTTCAAGGCAAAGTATGCATGTATTTCAGTATGTATCAAAACGAAGGAACTGGGGTTCAGATGAATGGCAGCAGGTTCTCTGGACTGATATGTCAGAAATTTGAGATATTTTGCTGCGACTGTAGCAAAGGGCAGTGTGCTGAAACATCAGAAAGCTGTACAATAATGATGGGTAACAATGTTTTGAAATATAAACACACTTGATCTATTATGTTGTACTGTCAGTGAGGCATCTGATTGGTCTCAAGTTATTCTGCAGCCAAAAAATGACCCAAAAATGCAGCCAGTTACATTAGGAACAATCTCCAGCCTAAAAATGAACAAGAGCCCTAGAATGGAGGCCCTGCAGAGTCCTGATCTGAAAGTCATTAAGAGCATCTGGGTTTACAGGAAGAAACAGAAGGATCTGAGCCAGTCTGCATCCACACAAGATCTGTGGTTGGACCTCAAAGTCCTTCAGACTTTGGGACAACTTTGGAAAATTTGTGACAACAAACAAAAAGTCTGCGTGCAAGTGCACCAGGAGGAACTGATGCTGTTTTGGAGGTTAAGGATAGTTCCATCAAATATTGATTGATTTAGAGCATGTTCATTTTTGTTCATTCACTTTGTGAAGTGATGAAGATAAACTATCACCTCTCTTCATGAAAGCATTCTTACTTTACACGGGGCGTTGGGGATGTCATGAGGCATCATGGGGTGTCATGAGCACTGGTGGCTCAGTCTGGTAGTGTCCTCTCTTCTGGTAATGGAAAGGTTTGGGTTCCAGAGCTTCTCTACCTGTCATATGTTTATGGGTCCTTGGGCACTTAACCCCAAATTGGTTCCACTGCTGATTCAGTGGCATTGAAATGGGTTTGGAAGAGTGACAACAGTTGAGCTAAGAAGAAGAAGACTTTATTAATCCCTTGTGGGGAAATTTCATGCTGCTCAAAGACAGGCTGAAATACCCATGCACATGCACAAATGGGTCCTATGACCAAACAGAGACGTCAGCGTGATGGCTTGCTTTTCCTGATGAAGCGCTATCAAGCAGTTTGGTGCACAGTACCCTAAAACATCAGCAATGCCGAGGAGCTAAACCAAACTTCCAAACATGATTTGGTCATAAATTTAACCAGCCACCCTCAGGCCCAAACACATGTCTTCAAAGCACATCAGAAAGTGATGGGTGGATACAACCTGCTGTGTAAAAGTTCTTTGATTTGTTAGGAAGACAAGACAAGCACAAATTAGTTCAAGTCCATTTACAGCATTTTACACCTGTCCAAAACTTTTGAACAGAACTGATACATCTCCAAACTTCATGTTTTAGCTGAAATGCTTAGACTTTGATCATTAAAATAATCTGTGGCTTCAGAGGGTTTCATTAGGAAAACATAGTGATACAGCAGCTTTACAATATGAGTGACAAACTTACAGATTACCTCATTATACTGTCTTTAGTGTTCACTGCTATATAAAAGCTATTTAATGACATAAAATCTTTTTAATGACAAGCATGAAGCTGGAGACAGTAATAGATTTTTTATGCTCCTTTTATTGACTTCTTTAAAGTGTTAATCACTGTGACAAGCTGCAGGGTTCTCGCATGCTGTTGGATGGATAGCAAACTATCTTCCATAGAGTACCTGGACTACTCTGGTAGATGTCAGCTCTTATGTTCTGCAAATTGCCAGGGGAGTACCTCAGAGATAAAACTTGGGACCACTTCTATTTACCATCCATTGTTTGCCTTGGACAGAATATTCCATATTATTATTTTCTTCTCTACGCTGACAATGCTGTTCTTTACCGCTGTGAACCCGCACTGTCGCAAGCTTCTGCAAACCTTGGGCATGCGTTTGACTAAGTAATGGATCAGCTTTATTGGCTGCAACTTGTTAATGCATAAAAACACAAAACTTGACAAATCCATGACAAAAACAGGCATAGTAGTATATTGTCTGTAAACACTGTCGAGTAAATGAGCTGGTGTCTTACTTTAAATGTGGAGGGTTCTTACATGATGATAACTTATCTTTTTGGTTTGGATTTCTGGACCTTTATTGCAAGATGAACTGAACGATATATCATTTTTGCATGTGCAATTGTCAGCCTGCAGAATTAGATTTCAAGTTGCATGACCCAAAGCACCTTATGCTATTGTTTGTATATTGTTTTATGTAAACCAGAATAACTCATCATCTAATTTTGCTGAATACGTTCACAGGAAGATTCTGCTTGATATCAGCATCAGGTACTTGCAGAGTCTTTGTGTTTCCTGCCTGTTAGAGATAACGCTTGTTAGTAATACTGCAGCTTTACAGTATAATAAGTGGAAAACTTACAGACAACTATTTCTTTACTCATCTTTTTATCATAATTCTTAAATTACCTCATACTGTCTTTAGTGATCATTTAAAAGAGGCTTTTATTAAAACACTATTACGATTAAAACAACTGTATTTATCCACATATATGTATGTTAAAATAGAAAAAAATATTCCAGTACCATTTTTATGCCATATTGATTAGCCCCAATCACAGAAACTAATCTTGTTTCTCCAGTCAAGTCAAAAGGGGCTGGTGGCATCCACCATCTTATCTGCTGATTATTTCATGTGTTTTTTTATGGACACAACTGCTTAAAGTCCTCACAAGCTGGACGGTGAATCGTGGTTTGAGATTTATGTCAAATTGTGGATTTCTTACTCACTGTTGCACCTTCTGCTCTGAATTGAACAAGACTGCTTGAGGTGCATGTTGGCTTGTGCATTTGAATATCCTTAAATAAAGACATTGTGGGGAGGATTCTGGACTACCTTTTCTCTCTTTTCAGCCTGAAATATGCAATGCACAAACTTCGGTTGTTAAACATTATGCATTTTGTTGTTCCTAAAGTCAGAACCAAATTGGAAAGGTAGCAGTCAGCTTTTCTTTTTCTTTTGCTTGGCATTATCTCCTGACTGATTTTGTTGTTTGGCACAGGGGAGTGTTTTCCCTGAGTGATTTTAAATCCTGTGTGGAAAGTCTTGAATCCATGATGCTGCTGTCATGTAATTTACTGAATGAGTTTGTGTGCTGCTGCTGTTGTTATAAAGATGTGGAGCTGCCAGTCTTGGACATACGTCCTCTGAAAAAAGATCTCAGTGGGACTAACCCGGCTATTTAAAGGTTGTTTGTTAGTTTTAATTGTTTGACGCTGCAGAAGAAATGCTCTTGATCACAAACAGATAAAAAGTCAAATTCTTAAAATGTTCTTACTTTGGATGACTTGTGTTAAAGCTGCTTGATAATGTTTTTTTTTTTTCAAGTCTTTCACCTTTTCCAAAACTGTTTCACTCCTTCTTTGAGGGTAGTTGTGTAAGACTTGCTATTTTTATATTCTTGCCCAAAAAATGAAAGATGCATTTAAAAAAAATCTGTGTATCACAGCTGTTTTGTAGAAAATGTCACTTTAAAAGACCTACTGATGCCATGAGAATGAATTAATTTAGGTATGCTCATGTTGCCATCTTACAGCCCCTGAACTCAATTTCCAGAGCTGCATCTGATATAATTGCTCTTATTGAAGGTGTAAATGTGTGTTTTGTTTCTTGTTTGGTTACAGGACAGATTCAAGATTTAGTAGACAAATCCCAAATGATGAAGCTGTTAGAGAGGAGGCTGCTGCAGCTCTCTAACAGTGTTTGATTGTTTAGTGTCTGGTATTGCTCTCGTGTGTATCTTTTGTTTGGATTATATAGATCATACAACCTACATTTAAACTAAGTATTTTAGCATCAACTATGATACATCCAGCCAAAACAAATGTTTAGTCTCCCTCTATTTTCCCCGTCTACTGGCATCTTTTACCACGTTTATCTTATTAAAGCATTTTGTAATTTTAGCTGTTGAGAAAATGTAAACTAAATGGATTTTATGGATTTTTATTAACCAGTAATTTAAGTCTTCATTAAATTTGGATTTTAGAACGAAAATATTTCATTTCATTTGTTTTCTTCTTATGAAGATAATTAAATCTGTCTGTTACATTCAGCCATTAAGGTTGTCACAAAACCATAAAACAAGAATCCATTTTAAATAGATATTTAAAATGTGTTTAAATATTATATATATATTATTCTTGCACTGAATCCTAATTAAAACAAATAGGATGACAAGCTCATTCTTTTTAAATATTAATATTTGAACAGATAATGTGTAATTCAAACTGGTGAAAGCAGGTGGAAATTCACATAAATTCACCAAAACTTCTTTATTTTGTCAGAACCATTCAAAACTTTTCTTTCTTTGAAAGCTGGAAAGAAACTTCATGATTTTCTGCATCAAAATAATCCATAAAAGTAAACATTTTTCTTTCTGTTTATTTTAATTTAATTAAAAATGAATTGGTATTTTTGTGGTTAGCAGCTGCAGACCTGCTCCTGCAGGTGTTTTGTTTTCAAATTTTGTCTGAATTATTTTTATCTCACAAACCTAAGAAGATTACCACCATTTGAACTGATTTGTGGGAGATTTGAGATTATAAAAACAGGTTATTAAATTATATTTATAAGGCATTCTTGCAAACTGATATACATTTAAGTTCAGTTTGAGCTCATGGCCATCTTAAAAATCAGTCCAACCTGATGATCTTTTATTTGGCCTGCATTCATTTTTTTTTGCCAAAACTTATTTCCTCCCTCTTTTTAATGTTACTATGCATATTACAATGTTTAATTAATGGTTAGAACTTTATTTTAATGCTTACAATGTTAAAAATAACCTTTTTAAATTCTACAAAGCACTTTGAAGTGATTCATGTATGAATGCTACTCTATGAATTGTTGGATCATCTGTAAGAATTGGATTTTGATAAATCATGTTTTGGTAAAAAATAAACCAAAATATTAATATTTTTTTAAACATTTTTGTGTTGAAAATTAAGCAGAATTATTTCTCCCTCTGGTGTAGATTTGTAAAGAGGGCTAACCTGTAAGCTGTTTGACTTATTGGAAATAATTCAGGGCTGGCATTAACTGTAATTAGCCACTTTCTTTTTGTTTGTTTGTTTGTTTTCATCGCCCAAACGGACAGTGTGCTGCTGCTGCTGCTTTCATCAGACATCTCATTGCTCTGAAACTCTCACAAATCCCCCTCCTACACTTCTGACGGCATGTGGGGCTTTTCTCTCAACCTCAGGATTTAAAATTGATATTGGTAATTATCATAAATATTAATAAACAAGGAGCTGCCCTGACACTTCGGTGTGCTCCCTGATACGACACGGCGCCCTGTGGGTGTCACACACATCGATGATAATGGGATCGATCCTCAAAAAAAAAAAAAAAAAAAAAAAAAAGTGATCAAAAAAGTGATGATATCGCCCCATTGTCGGCTTGAATCTCGTGTTTGTGGGATAATTTTGAACATAATAAATCAGGAAACCCAATAATTATTTTTCTTAGATTATTTTGAGTCTTTGAAGTTTGTCACTTCGGGATTTTTTCGGGGATTTTTTTTAGAGGCATGTGATAAAGTCAAGAGTGATATGAGCGTTACTCTTAACTTGCTGACAGAAAATAAATGCTGGTGCTTCTAGACAGGCTGAATCCATCACACGCTTCCAGAATTATTTTTTAAAAGTTTGAAAGTCAAGACAAATTGGAAACGGAACTTTTTTTCACAGTAATTCAGCCCATCGGATATTTCATGCAGAGTGCACTCAGGAATTTCTCCAAAGTCTAAACTCCGGTATTTACTGCATGCTTCCCCTCCCAATACACGTCTGAGTGCATGCTGTCGGAACTTTTTAATTTTTCCAGCTCTCTAACTTTGTGGGGTGTGCTCTGATTTGATTCTGATATGTTAATTGAATACTTCCGGGACAAAACGCTCTGCGAGTGCCGAGAGGAGCCGCAGCGTCACTGCTCCCCGACAGGAAAAACAAATCATAGCAGGTGTTTAAAGCGGCTTGACAAGTTTTCAGTCGGTTATTTCAGAAAGGGAATAAGCATTTTATTTGTTTAAGTGGAAAATCTTATTATAATTTTTATTTTTTTGTAATTTGAAAGACGAAAAAGAGCCTCAAAACATCGAATTAGGTCTCTTAAAAGCCGCATTTCATGATTTCTCCCCTTTCTTTAGGACTTAATGTTTGATCAGGTAGACGTGGACATTTGCTGTAGGTGTTACATAACCCGCTGGAGGCTAAGTCATCAGTATTGTTAAGCTTGGACTAGTCACGCTTCTCAAACAAAGCAGAGGTGACCGTTGTTGACTGCAGCCCGCGGGCAAATAGCTGCGGATGGTGGGGACCGCGGTGCGTAATTACGCATCGTGGTGTGATGGAGCGGCTGATGGCGCTGGATGATGAGGAGGCACCTGTCGCTCTAATGCAGCTTTAAGTTTAAACGGATTTCATTAAGCATGGATTTATTTTGTCTTGTGAAGAGACAGGTTAAAAGAGGCACGTCTTGCATTTCATTCGTTTAAAGGTTTTATCAATTGTTTTTTTTCTTCTTTTTTTCTCATATAGTACCTTAAATTTGAGTTTCAGTGATGGTTAAAAAGGGATTTTATTTCCCCTAACGGAAAATATTTGTTCAAAAATGGCATCATTTCAAATTTTTACTTCTTACATGATCGAATAATTTATTTTAGTGAAGATTTAATGTCAATAAAATGCCAGCCGTCTTTCGACTCCATTCAAAATGGAGACTTATAGTGCTGAAAATTTCGAGCATTATTTTATTTTTTTTGATTTTTTCCCGTTTTTCTAAATAAATGAATTAAAACAAAGTCGGATCCCCTTTTCTTTGACTTTGTCCAAACTTAGGTCCACTTTGGTGTCACATAAGACACCGCGGTGAGCAGCAGTGGCTTTTAAAGGGGGTAAGACTGATAGATGACCACAGCACTGAAGAGAGAAAGAGAGAGAGAGGAAGGTATAGTCTGCCCAGTAACAATCGTGCAGCCTCGCTCGGGCTCAGAGGAACTATTGGCTATGCAAATAGACACACAGAGGAGGAGGAAACAACTTAGACTGAGAGGAAAAAAACTTTAAAGAGACATTTCCCCCACTTTTCTCACAAGCATTTCTATACAGCCTGCGAGCCTGGGATGGAAATTAACAGCTCTAAAAAGCTCGGAGGACTTTACAGTCCCCCCAGTCTTCCCCTGACGCGCTCGAGTCTCGTTCCTTTCAGAGCTCCACTCTTTGAAGTTGACTAAGAATATGGAGGGGGATTAACATATTTACACATGCAGATTCTCTTTGTGACTGTACGTGAGGCTAAATCTTTTGGCAGTCATTTTTTAATTATCTGCTCAATGACTCATAGGCAGCATCGTCCCCACCTGCTTGCTTTTTTATTTATTAAACAAACATGAAGCAGAAAGGCTTATTTCTAACAGCAAATTTGCTTCCTCATGGTGTTTTATTTTAGTTTCGGAGAGCCACTTACTGTCATTTTGTGTTATCTTTGTCATAAGATTGTGTCAAGAAAAAAATGTCATCGCTGCTTTGGATTTCCTAGAAAGCTATCTCTCAAACCACAAGCTGTTTGTGGCGGTAATAAAAAAAAAGTGCACTAAATGTGTTCATGTGTGTGTCTGAGAGGATGGGTGGTTCTGTCCTCTGCGCATGCCTGTGCGCGCTCTCGTATGTCTGCATGTGCTCTTGGTCGCATGTAGACCGAATGTGCATCCTGCTGCGCGCCGAGCTCTCCATTGAGGCTGCTTGTATGGAGCAAATTGTCCTTCTGATGCAAAATAATATTCAGAAATGCTCTCAAAGACTTAATGAACAGAACAAAAAACGAACAAAGTTGGTTTGTGGTAGCATTGTGATGTAAAAGATGTGCGTAATGGCAATTAAACAATACGTAATGTACTAATTGGTTTATTTAGAAGTTCTATAGTCATTTTATGGGTTGTGTTTGTTTTTTCATGTCTTTAAGGTGTGTTTGTAGGTCTCTTTGGCAACCTAAGTTCTTATACTGGTTAGATTGAATATTTTGGTCGGATTTTTGTTTGAGTTCTTTATTGTTGAGGTTTTCTTGATGTTTGGGTGCTATTTGCTTCTTTTTGTTTCGTGCCACTTGTTTCATTGTTATGTCTGCTTCTGTGCGTGGTTAAGGCTCCTAGACCCTTGTTTTTCGAAGTACCAACACAAATTAATGTTATTTATTTTTCTATACTTTCTATGATTATTTTGCCCCCTCGTTCGTATGTTATTGACTTGAACACAAGTGCCAAGCACAGCAAACGCATCAAATGAGACTTAAAACACCTCCACTGACCTTAAAGTACAAGTACTAGTACCAGCTCTAACAACTGTTTCAAAATGTTGAACATATTTTCCATATTTCCATTTAAAAAAGTCAGCAAACGCCCAAACAAACTTAATTAAATTGATTTCATAGTGCTGTATGTACATTGTTTCTATTGTCGTGCGTCCGCTTTGGAACGTACGCATATATTTAACTTTTTGAAAAGAATCATGTTTTTGATAGTCCACATGCATGCCAGGCCAAATAAAGAGGGACAGCAGTGCAGAGCAGCATGTTGCGTCTGCTCCAACACAGAGGTAACGAAGTGAACTGCGTCAGTGCGCATGCAGGGCAGGCTTGAATTCGCCTGATCTAACGAGGCGGATGAAAGTAGAGGCTCGCTTGGGGAGAGAGGAAAAAGTTCTCAACAAGGAGAGGCAGGACTACTCTGTCGGAGCCCCTGCAGTCTCACTTTTATGCCTCTAAAACACTTTCTCTACCGTTTCTTTTCGCTCTTTAACGCCGCTTTTTGACGCTCCCGGGAGAGATTTCCTACTTTTTTCTGACTTAAAGGCACCCTCACCATGGAGCTGCTCTGCCTCGAAATGGACACCATCATACGAGCTCGTCCCGATCCAAACCTCCTGTGCGATGACAGAGTCCTGCAGAGCTTGTTGACCATCGAGGAGAGGTTTTTACCCCAGTATTCTTATTTCAAAGGCGTCCAGAAAGACATTCAGCCCTTTATGAGGAGGATGGTGGCGACTTGGATGTTGGAGGTATACCGAAACACCGAGTGCTGACAAGTATTTCCGTGCTAGACTTTAAAGCCTGTTATTTCTTTCCTACAAGGTTGCTGTGCTCGTTTTGAAACCTTAAGTCTCAAGATCACACTGCATGCTGACATTTCCGACTCTTTGTTCCTCATATTCTTTATTATTTGTCATTTTGTGTCATTTTCCCCGATTTTAAAGTCCGCTCGCGAAGCTCGTCTATTTGAAACTTGTTGCTGTGATACCTATGGCACTGGTTGAATCTTTTATATGTGTCACATGTTGTCTGATCGAGCTGCCCCCTGCTTATATACTGTTATTATTTTAGATAGTCTGAATATTTCCATGCACACGTATGCACTCCCCAATGCAATGCTGCCCTGCGCCTTTCTATCGCCATGTTGGTTTTCACAGGAGCGCTCGGGCTTTTAGGAGGGCTTAACAGTGTCATAAACGCAATAACAGCGGCTAATACACGTCGGGAATGACAGAGGAGGTTCCCATGTGTCCGCTGAATGTGAAAATGATAATAAAAAGTGCTGCAAACATTTGAGGTTTCTGTTTAAAATGTCGGAAGGGACGAGGGCCTTATCTGTGCTTCGGCTCTGTTCATTGACGGAAAGAATCACTCTGGAATTATGATCAATTTTTCACTCTGTGTTAAATATTTCCTATCAATACCCACTCGAGAAGAATTTTGGGACTTAAAGCTTTATTTTCATGTGCATATTGCTAAGGTTGCTCGCTCTGTGTATTTTTTATTAATTTTTCAAATAATTATATCAAGTCGGCGGTGACGCACATCGGACGAAGCTCTTGCTACTCCTCTTTAATTTTGACATTTTATTAGTATTTAATGTGCATGGATTTCGATCAGAATCGTCGGGTCTGGTGTGGGAAAGACTCTAGTTGATTATCACGTGAAGAAAGTCCATCCAGATAATTTATTTATATTTTTAAATATTTTATGAAAATATGACGAATGACAAAAAACGTGCGTTTCCGTGTGCTGCGCTGTCGGGGTGTTTTTTTGGCTCGCCTGATTGTGACTTGAATTCATTTCTTTCTGAATGGACAGCAGGAATGTGACTCTATTGATGGTTTTGGTCCACTATTTATTCCATTCTTTGTTTAATAATCTATTTCTAATTTATGTAGCTTATGATGTCGCAACAGATTAGGGCTGGGCGCAGATTCTTGGCCGGGCCCCAACTCTTGTGTGTCATTGAATTTATATGCGCATTTTTATGTCATTTCCACTTTTGTTTCATATTCTTATTAGAGTTTTTATATACATTTCATGTTCTGGAAAAATACGTCAGGTCACTGCAGGGTGGGTGACTGAATCCAACTCACTGAACATTGCTGCATTGTCTGCCCCTCTCTCTCCCTCTCTCTCTCTCTCTCTCCCTCTCTCTCCCTCTCTCTCTCTGCAGGTTTGTGAGGAACAGAAGTGCGAGGAAGAAGTTTTTCCCCTGGCCATGAACTACTTAGACAGATTTTTAGCAGTGGTGCCCACCAAAAAGTGTAACCTGCAGCTGCTTGGAGCAGTCTGTATGTTCCTCGCATCCAAATTGAAAGAGACTCGTCCATTAACAGCAGAAAAGCTTTGCATCTACACAGATAACTCCATCAGACCGCAGGAGCTGCTGGTGAGCAACAGTTTGTTCTAAAGTTTTTTTTACATAATTTGCTGTGAGGAGATGTGTTGGTGTCAAATGCTTTAATGGTTGTTTGGTGCTTATTTTTTGGAGATAGTGGTTTTATTTTGTTTTTTCTTCCATGCAGAATACAAAAGCGTTAAAAGTGACATATCATACCTCAAATCCTCTTGTGACACTCTGCCTGTGGTATAAATGTAACATCTGTGCCATACTTTGGGCAAAGTATCTCAGGGATCAATCAGCTGTGGTGGGGTTTGACTCTGTATAAACCAGCTCTAAACAGCCTTTGACAGAATGGACAGTTTACTGTGTGTGTCTGAAAGTGCACAAGAGTGCACGTTAATCCTGCCCCTTTCCTCCTGGGGATGTGCCGACAAGAGCACAGCTGTGAGCCCCTGTTTGCAGACTGGTGAACCACAGACAAAGACTGTGTTGGCTTATTTCCCATTTTGTGCAGTGTCATCCATGAAAAAAAACAGTGCCAGTTAAGGTAGTGGGTTTATGGGCTTAGACGGTACATGCTGTTTTCACTCCAATCAAATTAGTTCTCCATCACGTCTTCACAAATGAATTACCACACTGCAGATAATTGTATTACTCTTAGACATTTCTGCAACATCTTAACATATCAAGAGAATTGTTAAATCAATAACATAATAATCAATCAAAAGAATGATGGATTAATCCGTCTCTAATATGTTAAGTAATTATTTGTTTGAAAACAAAGCACAGCTGCTTTTAGCCAAATATGGCCCCTAAATGTGAGTTTTAGAATAACTCAAAATGTCATTTCAATTATAGGTTTCTAAATAACATAAAACATTTTTATGCTGTTTTTTTGTTTGTTTGTTTGCTTGGTGTTTTGTGCAATTTTGTAAGGTGGAGAGTTTATCTTGTTAGGTAGTTGCTTTTAAATGTAATGCATGGCAGGAGTACTTCCATGGGTTTGCAGACACTCTGGACCTAAATGCATTTGCAAAAATATCAAATAGCGTGGTTTTCATCATAGATAGATAGATAGATAGATAGATAGATAGATAGATAGATAGATAGATAGATAGATAGTCAACAATCTTACAGGTAAAAAGATTGACTGATTGATAATTTAATGGATTTTAGCAGTTAAAATATATATCTGCCTGCACTAAATCTCAATGAAACAAGTCCAAATACTAAGAAAAAAAACAGAACTAAGAAACAAAGTAACAATTATAAATTGCAAGAAAAGAAAAAAACAGGGCTATGATGAATTGAGGTAGTTTAGTTTCACTGATATCTATCTATCTATCTATCTATCTATCTATCTATCTATAAATAAACTTAGCCCTTCTGTATTTGAAAAACATATAAGGTAAAATGTTCAAAATTACTTTGAGCACTGTTATGGTACTAATAAGTACCCCCCCTAAGTACTCAGTATCTGTAAGTCCCCAAATGTTCCAACTTTTATGTAATCTGATGATATTGTCATCACCTAATTCATTTGATCTGTTTTTATGAAAACATGTAGCATACTTCTTTTTCTCTCACTTCACTGATCTGGGCTTCTGACTCCACATTTGCTCTTGTCTTCGGCGTCACCAAAGATGCACAAACAAACCAAAGTCTTACAGCAAACTGCTCCTCAAGGGTTTTCTTACTGTACCAGAGACCCTGTGGGGTCTTCACAGTATCAGGCCCACTCTGTGCAGTGGTCTCGATTGCCATCTGGTGGCAGATATTTGCACAGAGCAACGAGGTCAGCTTGAACTCCAGCCAAAGCTCTGACTCTGTTCCTGTCAGCGCGAGAAAGAGAGAGAGACACATACACACACAGAAATTCAAGTTTGCCTTTTACAGTTCATCCAAAAATAACCATGGATGCACACATTTCTGATATTATGTCATGCTGCGCTATTTCTGTCTGCTGCATTTTTTACAGCTTTGGAATTACTGTCATTCACAAGATATTTATAAACATGCGTTGCAGAGTAGATTTAGTGTCATTTTAAGTGGAAAAACCATAACTCCTCTGTGTGTTTGATAAGGCGTCTTTGGCACCATAACACCAGCTTGCCCTCACCATGCAGTGCAAACCAATTAATTAAGTCGCTCTCCCATCAGATAAGTGTTTCCCCACTGCTCTGTGGTGCTACATAAACATTCCTCAGTAAACAACAGCCAATCCCACCCATGTTGTGAAAGAGGCCACATATTCTGAATCAGACGTGGCTCATGGTTGCAGGCCTGCCTTGCAGCTCAAATGTCTGCTGGAGATTCAAGTTCCTGATGAGTTAGTGCTGCTTTTCTCGCTTTATGATCATTTTTGTACTTTTGTGTTTTAATCCCCTTACCTGTTTCAGAGGTTTCAGTGTTTTTACTCTATACATTTAATAAGCTTAGGCAGATTGTTTTTTTGGAATATCTCTTGTAAACTGAGCGTGTCTACCTTAATGTCGAGTCTGAGACAAAGCCCTCAGTCCTTGAACTGGTTTGCCGGGGCCTCAGCTCTTAGTTTCTGTATAAGGCAGTATTTTGGCTGACATGCAGATACAGGAAACAGAGATCAGCTGCTCAGAGCATGTGATCATTTTTTTTGTCCTCGTCTTTGGTAACAATTTCTTGTAAAGACAACCGCAATGTTACACAGAAGGTGTGACCAGAGGAAGGCAGTAGCAGAAGGAAGTGGGTGCCTGCCTGCCACTCTGTCAGCACCCAGAATGTGTTGCAAGGCTTGTATAGATCTTAATGTGCTTGAATTTTGTTCTCTAGAACCAGTAGGAACAACGATCAGCGATGGCTGCTGCTGATCAGTTGAGATGATTTGCGCCTCTGACAATTTTAGGCTATGCTGTAGATTTTAACCGAGTGAGTTCACCTGCAGATTTTACATCGGGCAATGATTTTGGCTTCATAAGGCTAGCCAACTGAGATGCTGCTTTGTCGAAGAATACAAATACAAAGGGGGAATCCATTGATTGACCGAAGCTTGTCTGCTTCAGTGATCAACAAACAACTGATTTTGAGCTACTGAATTAAATATGTAGCACATTATTATTGCTCAAGTCCAGAGCAATATTCAAAGGCAGGAAAGCGGAGCAATTTCTGCTTTGCTTGCATAAATGCTGTTCGGCATCCAGAACAAAGCCCTGCAGAGAGATTCTGAAGTGTGTTCATAACTCCAAGTCCACTTTTGGTCCAAGTGAGATGTGTACGTGCAACATTTACCCAGTCTCTAACTGCATTGTAGGTGCCAGATGTCTTCAGCACATATATTTGGAGATTTTGCCCAAAAAATCCAAACAGATGTTAGATTTTTGAACAACTGTGTGTCATCACTGCTCAGAACTCCAGTTTTGATGTAAATGCTCATAATTGTCTTTGATACTCTTCTCAAAAGTGGATGTCGCTTTGGCTTTCCAGTGCTCGTCTATAATGTTTACTGTGACTGCACAAGTATGCCAAGACGTGATCTTCCCTTCAGAGTCAGAGTTGCCTGTAGATTTAACTGCTGCCTGGCTCAGGGAATGTTAACCATCTCATGGGGTTTGGGGGGTTGGCTTTATATCCCATAATTAATAACATAATTTGGGGAAATTTTCAAATGATCAGTTCAACACCAGTGTGACATCCCACCATTGTTTTGTCACCATTCAATCAGCACATAATTGACCTGTCAACCAATCAGAGTTGTTTGGGTCCATGTGAGAAATGGTCTTAAAGGGGGCTCAGACAGACTGATTATGCAGTACATACAAACTAGAGAGTTTCTTGAATCTTAGTGATTGTAAACATCACCCAGCAATTACCAAGACTGAACCCATTCAAAGCCAAATATGACCTGTTTAAGACTTTATAAGGGAACACATCTAAACTTGTTCATGTGACAGCTTACCTGACAAAAATCCTCTGGATTAGTGGACTAATTAAGTTGCCAGATTTGTTGTTTGTTTCCCTGCCAGCTCTGCCTGTATCAGCATTGCACTCATTCTTCAACCTTTCTCCACCCCAGCATCCAACTGATGGTTTAAGTCAACATCCAGTCACCCCTCCAGTTCTGCATGTAAAACAAAACTGCAAGGAGTCTTTAGGACTGCAATCTCAAACTGTGTTCTGCTGTGGTAATAATTCTATAAACAAAAATATGAGGTGTCTGACTTGAGCTTCATTTTTAGTCTGACTAACGCTTTTAAATGTGTCTTTTGAACACACTGACTGTTAAATGGCTGTGAAGTCTCGGGATGATAAGAATGTAAATGAAATGGCAGGGTATGACACTGTAATGTTGAAACTGAACTAATGTCTATCAAACACACTGATACAAAGGCCAAATGATAACCAATTACTGGTAAAGAGCAATATTATATGCAAAAGATAGTTTGAAGCAGCTTCATTACATGCACGTGTAGCTCTTGCTGTCATTGCAATCTTAACTATGTTAAGATTGTGATCTTGTTCACTTTGAATTTTGCTGAAAGGGGTCATATTTTGCCTCAAATCAGGTTCATGGACTCACTTTTTATAACTGCTAGAGTGTGCTCACAGTCAAAAACCCTCTAGTGTTCACATGCAGACTGCCCCTGGTAGTGCCGCATTCTCAGTCTATCAGAGACACTCTGTTTGAGCTCCTGCCCCTTTAATACTCCCTTCCCTATGTAGGCCCAGTCCACTCTGTTTGGTTCACAGGTTAAGCCTGTGGTAATTGGTCAGGTCTGTGCAGGTAGACGCCATATTGTCAGTAACTCTGCATTCATTCAAACATCTACACTCTGTGAGGAGCTTTCTGTGAGTCAGTATGCTCAAACTGATGACCAAACAGCATATAGGACATCACATTGGTAGGTCTGTTTGGAGGTCCACGAATATGAAATTTTATGCAGTGGCTGGTGCCATAAATATGGGAAAAGGAGGAGTCCTGATGCCACAGTCATTTGTCTTGTTGTCTTTATAATGGACAGAACACATGCTGAACAGACTAAATAATACTTGAACATAGGGCTTCTAAAAACGAAAAGGCATGTTATTGTATTTCCTGCTGTATCCGAAAGCTTTTTCATGTTCACACACAGGCCTGTCAATCGCAAAGTCTTGTCCTGTCGAGGTCCAATGGGTCCTCCTCACAGGTCCATTGATTATATAAACACATTCATATTGGACCAGCAGCATAACTGCCAGCCTTACATCAGGACGGGCCATGTATTTGTACCCTAAAAATGTATATTCTCATGGGCCTGTGCATGTGTGGATAAAGCCTGCATGTGCTTGAGGATACGATCTCATGAAAGTATACTTAAAGCTTTATTCAGATGGATTTTATTGCTCATTTTCTACTTATTGTTATGGCATATAATGTATTTTTGTTGTTTTGGTTTGATTTGGTTCACCCTTCAATCCCTTCTGTCAATCCGCTTTGTGTCCAAAAGATCAGAAAGCAAAACAACCCAGATCAAAGCTGGCTGTGATTAAATATTACAAGCCGGAAACAGCAGCAGCCATTTTGGATTGTCCCATGACCATGTGAGCTCATGTGCTCCCTCTTACTCTTGCTCTGTGAAAGGAAAAAAGAAGAGCAGCCGTAGTCCCAGTCACAAGGCTTCAGTCCGGAACCAAACCACGACATTTTTTCCCAAATTAGTCACCAACTCTGCCGTTAATCACCTCCCCCTCTAGGAAGTGAAAGTAACAGAATAGTCAAAGAGAAAAGAAGAAAAAAAACACCACACCTTTGGCTAAGCTCCTGACTAACATTCATACCAGTCATCTCGAAGGTCATGTGCCATCCAGTAGACAGATAAGTCTTTTCTAAAAGATGCATGAAATTTAGACCAGGAGGAATAATTTCCATCCAAATTTAGCATAAAATCAAAATGATGTTCCCTGTAATTCAGCAAAAGAATATGGGGTTTCATGCGTAGTTCTTTTTGCTTCTGATGTGTAAGTACCAGAAATTAAAAAGTTAATCAGAAGGTAGATCTACTCATTTAAAGAAAGACAAAACACTTGTGTTATAGTCCTGTTATCATGGTGGCAAGTGAAAAGGTAAAACAATCAAGGATTTTAACCATAGAATCTGGGATATTTTGGATGGCTTCACATCAAAGACTAGGGCACAGACTAGTGTACGTTTTGTAACAAAATACAAATGTACAAAACTCTGGCACCTTGCTTGTCAATGCAGTTCCACAGTTGAAGTGCACTGAAGTATGGCACACAGGAAATGGGACTGCAATCAGGCTCAAGTACAGGGCATTTGTCAGCGAGAACAGTTGAAAAGGCATTTCAAATTGACTTCTGTATTCACTTCACCATTTGTTCATTTTGGATCAGCTGAGGCTCCATGTTGGACCACTTCTGTCCCTGGCCGGACAAGATTGCATTCATGATGTCATTGTGATGATTATCATTTCTGCTGACTACTTCTTTTGGGAGCATGACAGTTTTGATTTGCAAGGCATACAGAACTAACCTTGCAGTGCAGCTGGGTCCACCTGTTTTATTGTGTTTAATTAGTCAGTTAGTCAGTTAGTCATCCAACTTGCAAAGCTCAAGTCAAAATGATTAAGTTGGTCTGAAGAGTCATTTCAAGACGGAAGAGGTGGGAGCAACAAGAGGTGACTTTTCGTCCAGGGATAAGCATAGATGCTTACAGCTTCAGTAGCAGTTTGGTCATTTATGGACCACATTTCTTTATTAAATGACAAACAAATGACAACACTGAAACCATTTATCAATTGCAAAGATATTTTCACTCCAATTCCCCAATATTTTGGCGAGAGTTTGTGCTACAAAGTGGCTCATGTTTTGTTGTTTACACCACAGCCCACCTATAAAACTTTCTCTATAGTATATTGAACAGCCTGATGTGTCAGGCCAGTGGAGAACAAGGGGATTTGTTAAGAAAGTAGACAAGTGATAACCACCATAATCACATTCCTGCTTATTGGAATTAGTGCATGTTTACAAGAAAACTAAAAGACTTGCCGCCATTTCTTCTTCTTTCTCTTACTTCTTGTGTACATAGTGCACAAAAAATGAGCTCACTGTGTGAAAACATTCTAAAGGGACAGTTCAGTGTTTTTTATTTTGGGTTGTATGAAGTTCGTGCCAATAGTATCAGAAACAGTGATATTGATCAGCTCTGTTCATCATGCTACATCTGAGCCTGTCACCTGTTACCTAGAAACCTGTGTACAGTTGTACCATAGATATAAACAGTGGGTTACTGCAGCCCCTCAAGGTTTTCCTAAACTGTAAGACAGAGCAGTCAAAGCAACTATAGCCCTTAATGTTTCAATCATTGTATTGTTTTCAAATAGGCCTTGTGTGGATGTACATCAGGAGAGCTGATCATTTTTGAAGGTGATTCTTTCTTCATTGTCGGGACTTCTTTTCCAAAACCTATTTGCATCGAGGTAGTTCTAGTTATAGCACTGTATATGATCGTTTATTAAATTTCCACCTCAATACACCACTTTTTTTTTTTTACATTATTGCTCTATTAACTACTGTCTTGCACAGAAAACAAGATAAGTCAGAAAGTCTTTAATGAATTTTGATGAAATTATTAAGGAATGTCAGTCAAAGCACAAGTAAGAACTGATTGGATTGTTGTTGGGATCTAAATCTAAACTCAGATTCAGTTTCTTTTTTATAAGATTTGTTATCATCATAAGTCAGGACAGTTTTCAACATTTTTTCATTTAAACCGTGGTCAGGAATGTAAGTCATATTTTGATACATGCAAAACCACAGTGAAGTTTTGATCTGATTCAAGATCCAGATCCATTTTTTTAATTCTGGACCTCAGTGTGGGTCAGCAGCACATGCATATTCAGCTGGCGGTCTTGGTGGAGGCTTGCGCTCTTTAAGTACTTTTAGTTGATACATTTACTCTACCTTCTCTCATAAGAATGAAAACATTTCCATAGTAGTACAATTTTTTTTTTTTTTTCAGAATTTCATCCCCCTTTTTTAGCACAAATTTCGAAATATGTACAAAACTGGGGGTCGGACACTTTAAAAGCAATAGATACATGTGTTCCCAAGTGTCAAAATATGATGCATTTGAAAGTATGTCTTTATCTCTACTGGCAAATACGGCTTTTATGTGTTTGGAATTTAAAATTCCAGGGACAAAAAATCATATTTTGCAGGACAAGAAATGAGTCTCAATATGCCTTTTGGAGTGCATATGCCTATAGCGTGGCTATTAATCCATGTACCTCATGTACAGAGGCTGCTTTCCTCAATGTGGGCAGTTTGGGTTCACCTACAACTCCTTTCCTGCATGTCATTCCACACTCTCTCCACCTTTTTAAGCCTCATCTACTGTACAACAAGCCCCAAAAATAAATCTTAAGGAGTTAACATTTAAAGTAAAGAAATGAGATTAAGTAATGACATCTGTTTAAGTTTTAATGTGAAACAGGTTTGTGGCTGATTGCGTCCAACAAGCACGGCCCTCCGATCCATTTTCACTCTACGCTCTCACACACACACACACACACACTCACACACACACAAAGCTGAACCTCTAATGGGCCTCTTTAGGAAAGTCCCCAGATGCCAGACCGGCAGACGGGGAGGGAGACAGTGCTGTGAGGTCACCTGGTGGTGCTGTTGGTGTTTCGCTGTCCCAGCCTCAGCTGAGCAGGGAATAATGTATTTGCAATAATGTTTAACTTCCGCGCATACTGATGTGCTAGAGGAGATCACTTTGACGTGCACTGTCACTGGAAGAGCAATGTTTAAAATGTAAAGAGTAAATCGCATTAACAAACTAAAAAGCATCATTGAAATAAAGAATCTCATGTTCAAAATTAACCTTGGGTAGACCCTCAATAGAGCATTTAACAGCAACTTAAGTTGAAGAAGTTGTTCAGCCTACTTGACAATTGCTCCAATTGGAAAAACACAATTAAATTAAGTTTATATAAGTGCAACTTAAATTAGCTTCAAGCAACCTGTTAACTTAATAAAAAAATGTGAAGCAATTACAGTTAATTTACTAAGGCCCAATTTAGGTACTTGTTCATACAGGTCCAGCAACTTTGTATAGGGAGTAAATAGACATAGAACACATACAAATCAACGAAGTGAATTAACAAGACCAGGGTCACAGATCTTAACATTATAAGTGAAAGCATCTATTACTACAAGTGCTCCAAGGGCAAAAACCCATGTGAAGGCATTTCTGACACTGTTTGCCTTATCTTGAAATGTTATGAAATCCTTGATAAACATCCTGGATTTGCATCACCAACAAAATGTTATCTCTTCTTCCTTGTGCCATGACTAACATTCACCGAATTCAAATTTAATCAAGATCTGTTCTTAACTTTTTGTTCTTAACAGTCTAACTAACAAACCAACCAAAAAACGCCAACAAAAACTTAACCTTCTGCATCTACATAACTTTGCATCTTCATACAACACTTACAGTCCATTTTAAAGATTTAAAGAGACTGGCTCCTCCAGACTAATATACTTCTGTGTGACCAGTGTTCCTTAAGCTGTTTAAGCCATCTTATTACATATAAGCAGCCGAAAGGGAGAGAGTAGACCACCTCAACCATTGACTGGATAATACGCTATATGGAATGTTTGCTTGTCCTCTGCTTGAACATTTTGAATCTATCCAACATGAAAATGTCATGCAGGCATATGTAAGAAAAGCAATGATGTCAGTTAAGACTCTCTTTTGTCAGCCTGTCTTGTATTTTAATCTTTCTCTCCTGCTCTGTCTGTCCAGGAATGGGAACTGGTGGTGTTGGGGAAGTTGAAGTGGAACTTGGCAGCAGTAACACCAAACGATTTCATCGAGCACATTGTGAGGAGGCTGCCTCTGCCCAAGGATAAGCTGGCACTTATACGCAAACATGTCCAAACCTTCATCGCTTTGTGTGCTACAGGTAGGACACAGCTAGAATGACATATTTATTTATAACCTGTTTTAGTAATGGATGTTTTCTCCAAAAGATGACCATACCGAGTGCAATGTCCCTTTGAGATACTGTACCCGTCCTCTTTCGGTGTTGCAAGTGACACTGATCATGAAGAAGCTGCTTAGCAATGACAGCTTGCACCAACATACTGTCACTTATTGCAAAATATCCATGTGGGCACGTTCCTCTTTCAGCACAGAATCAAAGCTGTCTCTTTCAATAACATGTGGCAACTCTGTTCAGAGGTGTGCTGCGGGCCAGTCACAGCCTGTCCTAACTGAACTGAGATCCATCCCCTCCAATGGGAAAGTATTTGGCTTAACAAAAGCATGCATCATTACAGATATTTCTGCAATAGATTCTTAAGTCCAGTTCCCAAAATTTGACATCTTCAGGGTCATTCAATTGCAGAACCAATCAAAATGCATATATAGCCAATCAGGATTTCCCATAAAAAGAGATTGGAGCGGGGCAGACATGTAATAGTACGTCCATGTACAAATAATATTTCAGCTTGCAGCATTGTAAAAACACCAAACTCTAAAAATGTCAAATTTACTCTAAATGGTTCTAAAATGTAATGACACTGATACAATACATCCAATAAATTATATACAATGAATACAATAAATGATGTGAAAATAATGTCAGTTTAAACATTTAAGTATCTTTGTCAAATGCATTCTTAAGCCAAGAGGGGGTTTAAATATTGATCAGACAACCGGCAGCCCTACAGTTCTGGTTTGTAGTGCTTTAAACAGTGAGTCAGTTTAAAATACAGTAATGTGTAAAATCAACTCCATCCAGAGTTACTAGACTCCTTAGTGTAAATCAGTTGTCTTATTGATCATGAGAATTTTACTGAAATATCGAACAAATATTTCAACATGAGTATTTATTGTTAATAGCAGAGTATTTATTTAATTTATTTTAATTTAATTAAATTTAACACTAGACAAAGTGTTATTTTACACCAAGTGGAACAGAATACACGCAGATTCAGTGTTTAGAGTTAACTCTCTTAGTGAGACCTGCAGAGGTCCACAGAGCTGGAGGGAGGATGTACATGGTCAGTATTGTAATGTTAAAGATACACTAAGAGTAGAGATGTACATACTGTTTGTACTTGCATCCACATTTGAATCTGTCTGAGTCATGAGCATTTTTTCTTATGTACCTGCCAGTATGGGACCTGAGTAACCTCTAGAGGGAGCATAAAAGACCTTTGGCTGGAACTTACTTCCTTTTATGTTAGAAGTAAACTGCAGACATGTGATAATTCTGAGAATAAATGTACAAAATAAATGCCACAAATCAGTATCATCATCCAATATTTGTTGACAACTAAAGACTAGCGTTCATACCTTGCCATCAGCATCATCTTCACTGATTCTTCTAGTCATATATAGACTGCAGCTCAAGTCTGCCATGATCCTGTACAACATGCCCAACTGACACACTGAATTGATGCAGGTGACCATGAACCTGCACGTACACACATCACAGCAAGTGCATCTTTACCTAAAGCCTAAGAAGCACGTAGTTGGTTGGAACAATCTTGATGCATATCTGTGGGCACTGTCGTACTGAACAGCATCTAAACTGATCTTTAAATCAACCTTCTAACAGACGTAGAGGCCATGATGAGGCAGAACTGACAGTCATCTGATCAACAGGGACAATGCGTAGACTTGTAGCCATGGTTATCTTGTCCCTTTTTTCCAAAACCAGAAACCCTCAGTAAATTAAGGGCAGCAGATAAATTCACCCCACTTAGAGTGAGATCACCAAGATGTTACATATATTTAGACTGGAGCTGGTTTTGAAGCAGGCTGTAAAATGTTGATTTAGGTTATTATAAAACCATTTATTCCCTATACACAATCATATAACCTCCAAGGACTTTGCAGCCAGCCTCATGTTAACATAAGAAACTACAGTCTTTGTCATCTCCCACATGGGCATCATTTCTTCAGCCCTTAGGGTTGCTGCTTGAAAGAAACACATTTGTAGTTTGGGCTGATGGCGCATTTTGACAATGAAGAATTTATGCATGCCAAAGACATTGTTCCATGTTAATGACAGCACATAAAAGTGCATTTATGCCATTTTCTTGAACAAAGGTGTTTTGACACGTGATGCTACTTTCATGCCCTGTGCATGTGGATTAGTTTGGGGAAAATCTGGGTTGCTTTGTTGGATAGTGAGTTTGATTGAGGATAGAGTGAATTATTTGAAATAACTCTAGTATTGACTAAGAAATAAACTGAGGATTTCAGGGGAAATTATCATTTGGTCCATTTTCAAATGCACAAAAGTTTTGTTCATTTTATTTGTCAAACCTTACAAGGACCAAACAATGGAAGTGACCATAAAGACAATGCATTGTGGGTTGGATTTGGCTGGATAACTGCATATACAATAGTAAGCAAACTAACAGTTTTTTTTTTTTTTTTTTTTAAAACAATATGGCATAGGTAAGCAAAGTGGGGCTAACATTAGCATTGCCAGCACTGCCAGACTCCAGTAGTCCTTACTTTTTGACTACTGTATGTCAATGCTGAATATGAAAGCATACTGCTCAGGGTGATGCCAATTTCACCAGACACACTGTACCTCTACCTTTATAGCTCAAAATACTGCAGAGCTGCTTTGCTCTACTAGATGCCTGTGTCAAAGTGCAAAAATGGGCAGGATGGCAGGAGCAGCTGACCATAACTACAGCTCCAACCATCTGTGATTGGCTGTGTTACACAGCATTTGACCTGCTCCAGTGCACCTGGCAAAGTGCAGAGTGAAAGCAAACGCAACCAAATCAAGACTGCAACAAGTTTAAAGTTCACCACAAGTCAAACGGAGGCCATCAAACTTAGTTTGTTAACCTTTCTTTGGTTTTTCCTACCCTTTAAGAGTCATCTTGTGTTTTGTGGGTGTGCAGTGAGTAAGCTGGGATATGATCACTGGATCTGTCATTGACTCTCCATGGACCATCATAAGTATGTGGTCATGTTTTTAAAAGCCTGTCAGTAACTTCCAGAGCATCTAGTGACACTTCAAAGCAGACTGAGGCTGGTTGAGGGGCATTCCCATGTCACACAGAGTTGAGAAGAAGAACGGACAGGGGTGGAGGCAGGTGGGCTATTGTCTCTCCTCTCTTGAGGTGAATTGTTCCCTTGAGATCAAACATCCAATGAGTGGTGGGAGGGACAGGGAGCCTTCAACATGATCTGAAGTCGAGACAGGAGAAGATGCAGGAGGGAGCAGGGGAGTAAGGGAAAGCCAGAGGAGTGTATTGTTTTTGCACTTCCAATTCTAAGGCATGTCATGTTTTCATATCTCTTTCCCCGCCGCCTTCCTTCCCTCTTTCTCTCCCCTCGTCACTTCTCACGCCTCCCACCCTACAGCTGGAGGACATGATAGCTTTCCCATGTTGAGATTCTCTTCAGGGCAGGTTTGCATCACCTCCAACTCCACGGTCAAAGCTACTAACACAACAGAGATACTTCTCCTAAACATCCTGAAGAATAGATCTAAACATAAACTAGGAAATTACAGCATTCACCCACAGAGAGGCTGTTTGACACTCCTTTCTTTCTCACTTTCTGGGTAACCCCCACAGGCAGTGGCTTCCTTTTCTGCAGGCCTCAGACAGGAATGCTAACTACACCCCCTCATGGGAAACAGCTCCTTGTGCTGACATCATTCAGAGGAGTGTTCGACGCTTTGATGAATAGATTCAGGGGGAGGTGACAGGTATTTCCAACAAAAAGTGATGGAATTCCTCAAAGTGTTTGTGCAATATATATGATAGGGTGAGAACATTTTTAAAGACAAGTTAACAGAGTTTAGAAAGAAAGAATATGTGTTCTTTCATGCTGTTTAATGCAGGGTAACAATACTTTTTTTATATATTATTTTTTGGGCATTTTGTACCTTTATTGATAAGATAGAGACAGTGGATAGGCTTGTCAAGGGGGAACGAGAGAGAGTATGGAGCGACACTGCAAACTGGTTGAAGTATTGGAATGGATTGTACGTGGTTGCTTACCACGCCTCCAAACCAGCCCCCTAGGTAACAATACCTCTGAGAGACAGTTGCAAGCCTTTTGAAATGACAGTGATTACAGAGTTACTTCAATTACAGAATGACATCTGAGAAACGTAGTGCTTTTCTCTAACCAAGAATTAAAACCTTTTTGCGGCTCATCACACTTACGTAGATTACATTGTGTAGACAGTGTCACATGGCTGCACAACTACCTCTTAAGTTTTTTTTCATAATGATTTTTTCAGCTCTGCATTCCAATAACAGGAGTTTTAGACAAGGTTTAAGAATATCCACAAAAGTTTATGAGTGTTTTATCCACACGAAACCGTTTTTTGGGAGCGGAAAACTAACATTTTTGAAACCACGTCCCAGAGTGAATAAATCTCCAAACTCTGCCCCTGCTTTTCCGTGTTTACAGATACACATATTTTCAGAAACAATGGTCTCACAGCCCCACCTCCCCCTTAACTGCATACACAGTTTTGCCATCAACCCTGTGGGGAAAATCCTTGTCTTTTGGGTGCCCTGGACACTATGCCTGAAATGTTTCCCTTTTTACTGCTGTAAAAGAGTATTTGATTTTTGACTGCAATATGGGACAGATTTCGTTTTATTTTTACAATTAGCTCTATAAGAGTATTTGATTTTTGACTGGAAAG
This sequence comes from Scarus forsteni, assembly GCA_036419115.1. Taxonomy (NCBI): domain Eukaryota; kingdom Metazoa; phylum Chordata; class Actinopteri; order Labriformes; family Labridae; genus Scarus; species Scarus forsteni. Next base: position 43,375,549 of record JAZDUH010000327.1, read on the forward strand.
ACACATAGTGAACTGAAGTATGTTTGCACGTCAGTAGTCTTCTACTTCTCGTGTTTGTTTACATTGTAATTTCTTTTATGGGTGCACCATGTCTTCTTCTCTGGTTTGAGTGAATGTCTGGGGCAGTGTTACAGCGTCGCTTACAGACATGGCACATACACAGTACTACAGTGTTTTATGTGGACAAGCATGAACATAAATGCTCAGAGTATTCAAGTAATTTCAAAAACCAGCACTTGTAGTTTTTATTTTGTAAACAGCAAATCAACATTGATGGATGTGTTGCTTACATACGGATCTCCTTTTAAACATGGCGGACGGGCAGTTGCCTATAAGTTGTTGTGCTCTCTTGACCTTGTGATCTTGTGGTTCTAACTCCTCATGGCTGTGCTCAGCTGGCCAGTGTTTGAGCTGTGCTTTCATTGGGCAAAGACAAGCACAGTTGAAAGGAGGAATGCTGCAATGCAGGCAGGAGAATACACAATTATTGATTAGAACTGACACACTCCATTTTTAAGTTGATCTGTTAGTCAAAAAGCTCTCAGCAACCAAAATATTTTTGTTTGTAAAATCTCATGTTACTTACATAGGACACAAGGTCATAATCCATACTTTAACCTGATGTGGAAAACAATGTTAATGAATAAAACAAGTAAGATGTATTTTACATATATACCTCTGTCTTGTGTCTTTTGTAGTTTATTCGACAAAAAGTCAAAACGGCAGTCACAGGTCTTTTTTACTGTCAGTTTTGTTTGTTCACCGCAGTCGCTCTCGTTTTGTACTTTACACATTGGCAGTGGGGCCTGTCTACTACATTATCTGATTGGCCTGTACTGAATGTAATTGATGAAACAGCCGTCCATCAGCCGCTATGACTTCAGTAGACAAAGTTTTTCTTTGTGTACCACAGCCTAAATATTCCAAAAAAGCAAATGTTGCCCTCTATCTTGGTAGTTGCAAAGCTCACTTTGCATGCATTCTGGCACAGCTGCAGGTTTACCTGCTATCTGTGAACAGCCACATGCCAACAAGTTAAAGGAACAGAAATGTTGCAAGTGCTTCAAGGATTTTCTTTCCTGTAGCCTCAATCATTAATTTTATTTCATTTTAGTCATGAGGTAACAGGTTACTCTGATTGCAAAACTAATACCTCTCAACACTCATTCGTAATGAAGCATTTGAGTACTCTAACAGATCACTCTTGCTGTTTGTTATTTCCAGGGTTTGTGAAATATATTAGCCTTTCCTGCAATCTCTCCCACTCAGACCCAGTATCTCTCAGCCCTTATTTAGTGCCAAAGGATTAATGTGTGGAATGACAGTGTATCAGAGATCAGACATATTCCCAAAGCAGCATTGTGAAAGACTCAGCATGCACTTTGTCCTTAATTGCTTCAATGAGCTAGTGGAATTAAATTTACGAGCCTCCTGGAGTTGTCCCCCTCATGTTGTGTTTTAGGGAAAAGACTTTCTGCAGAAAGCTCTGGATTAGCAACAGGACATTTATGTGACTATGTTCTCCTCAGACTTGTATCCAAGCAAACAGAGAGCAAGGGCAACACAGCAAAAGAGAGAATGAGAGTGAGTCAACAATTTGGTGCATCTGAAGATCTCTGGGAATTGGAAACCCCATTTGTGGAACGTTCCCAGCCGTAAATCTTCTGGTTATCTGTTGAGAATCCTCCTTGAGACATCCTCCGAGCTGAGAAGGTAAAGATGCAGCAGAAGGAGGAGGAGGTCTCTCAGGAGGATTTACATTTGCAAGACAGTTGACAGCGGGTCACCTGTGGCCTTCCTATTTCATACAGTCTCATTCAACCCACCACCCACCACTACTCCCACCACCACCGCCCCTATTCTGTAAAAGAAAACACACATAAAACCGCGGCTTTCTGTTTTCAAGGGAACAAGAGGGAGAAGAGGAGAAGTGGAGAATAAGGCCTCTCATTCCTAATGGCTCCTCTCTTTTGATGAAACAGTTCCGTTCGGGCCACTCTGTGGGATTTTGTCAGGTGGCGCAGGCTGGCTCTGTATTAATTAATAACATTGGCTGGTCCTTTCAGGAGTATGCAAATGGCTCTGGAGCTCAACTAGAGACTGGAAGAAAGGAGACAAAAGGTTTGGCCCTTACATTTCATATGCAGAGCCATGCAAGGGTCAGCGCTGCAGGGCCACTTGATAGGAAACACCAGCGTTTCCCTCAGGCAGCCCGCCGGATAATAGCCCAGAAACAAGCTCATTAAGGGAGATTATGAACCTCCATTCCTGCACACAGACACCAAGCACTTCGAGCTTCCTCTTCTATTCTTATTCAATTGAGGTAAAGTGGGAGAATGGACGGGGTGCATGGGGCAGACAGATGCATCCCCAACCTGTCTGCTGCAGTTATTGAGCTCCGTCTTCTCGCCATATTGGCAGGGATTATGGTCTATTTTTCCATTGAGGCTCCAATAGCCATCTCTGTAATGGTATGGATGAAATGGCTGACAATAGTCATCGTGCTGATCAAAAGAAATTCTGGACTAGGGCCAATAGTGCTGTCTAAGAAAGAGTTAATTGTTCAGTGGACACAATGACCACTTTGCTACAAGTCTGGATGGAAAGAACAAGAGCCTTAAGTGATGGATAACTTCATCTTTTATCTTTGGAAAGCATTTGGTTACTTTACTTGTTTATGTTAAAGTGATGGTGTAGATATGAAGTAATTTAATGATCAACTTGTTGACAAGGTTTGAGACAAACTAATGTTTTCTTAGCTATTAAACGAGAGATATAAAGTTAATTTTGATATATTTGTTGTACATTACTTATTTTCTGAATTAATAACTTTTACTGTTAATAACTGTTTAAAAGCTCCTCTCTCTGAGCAATTAGTAGCATTGATGTAGAATGGTCATGGAACCCACTAAAACAGTGGTCCCTGACCTTTTTTGTACCACAGCCTGGTTTTGTGTAGCATCATGTTGTCGCTGACCAGCCTTTGAAGAGGTGTACTCTTCTGTGCCACAACTGTCCTCCAGTAACACACAACATGCAGGCTTATATTTAACGACTGCTGTATGTCCAGAGCACAAATGAAAGAGTGCATGAGCAGAAGGTGTAAGCAGTGAATTTTATCTCTTGTTGCAATTTTTAGTTTATCGCAGCAGTGACAGAGATGAGGATCCCCAGTTTAAAGTCTTACAGTCAAGAAACACAAAATTGTTTAAGGATCCTTTCATCATTGAGGTTGTGTTTTTGTTTGTTTGTTAGAAAGATTACGCAAAAACTACTGGAAAGATTTTGCTGAATTTGTAGGAGATGCTTGGAATGGACCAGCTTAAAAATGATTCGATTTTGGTGGTTATCCAGATAACCACTATCAGCAAACTATCATTTTTGCTCAAGAACTTTCTAACCAAGAATGATAGCAACATGATTCCAAGTGCTCGGTGTGGATTTGCAGGGTCAAGGAATCATATTATGATGGTAACTTTATCATGGGACTACTGCTTATAGAAGTTACAACAATATGTGAGCTACCTTGGCAGGTGTATCCTCTCTAAGTGCTTTCTAGTTTTAAAAGACACTGTTCAGTCTCACTTATCAAAAATGAGTAGTGAAATTAATAACATTTGCTTAACCTTTGACCCAATACCAAATGGCCTGATATTGGCCCAGGACAAGGTAGTTGAGGACCTCTGGAAAACACTTGGACTGATGTGTAAGAAAAATATAGATGAAAGTTTTGGAGTCAGTTCTCAAATTGGAATTCAAAAACATCTATTTCTCTTGAAACATGCTGCAAATTCGGAGGAAAAAAATAGGACTAACAGACTCTATGTAGCACAGCCTGAAGTATATTTTTGCTGATATGATAGCTGTTGATCAAACTCTGGTGGCAACCAAACAACCGTACACAGAGCACTTGATGAAATTGGTCTCGGTCAACTTCAAAGAAGACTTAGAGGTCTGTCTGGTGTAAGAACATGACCTGACCTAAATCCAAACAAGGCTCACAAAGTGTTAACTATGTTTTCATCTGGTTTTGTATCCTAAGGGTTAATATTTCTACAACTACATCATACATCTGTCTTTTTTTTACCAACATTTTGTGGTGTTACATTAATAGTACTCCTTGTTACTTTTCTTCAGGCGTGTCCAAACTTTTTTCACGTAAGGCCAAATATAAGAAAAAATACATGATGGCTATTGATACATCCCAAATTTAATGTGGTTTAATTAAGTTTCGATCTAACATATTAAAACAGAATGACAAAGCTTACTGTGGCTTGATGAGTCAAGCAGCCAAGCATTTAAGATTTTGAGGCAGGACTATCAGGGTTTGGCTACCACTGGATCCATTCTTGATAAAAGGGGCATTTTGCTCTCAGCAGCATAGTGACGAGACAATGGATCACGTCCCCAATCGACCACAAAAGAAGAACTACACAAAGCTGGCAAACTCTGTGGTAGTGTTGGTGCTTCAAGAAAAACTGGGAAATATGTTTGGTTTATTGAATTTTGAGGTGGTGCAGATAGCAAATAAGTGTAATTCATGCTGCTCTGCTGATTTGCTTCATCAGGACTTTGAGATTTTGTTGTTGTCCCTCAAGTTTATTCTAGTGTGAAAAAAACATACATTAAAAAACATCATATCACAATATGGGACATTCAGTATATCATTTTATTTTTTACAATTAACCAAGGGCCTTTAAAAAAAGACTGTGAACCACTGTTGTCCCAAACAGCTTGACAACAGACATCCCTGCTTTAATTGCTATCTGTTAAAGTCTCACAAGTAGTGAAAATGTTCTCTTTTTTTGTAGAAATGAAGCATTTAAAGGAAGAGTTATTTTCTTTTTGTGAGTAGAGTACTCTCAAAATCTTATCCTGAAGTTGCTTCTTGTTAAAGCCAAGCAATGTAATATCAGCGCTCAAGTGACTTTGGTTTATTCTTTGATTCTTGTGTTTTGTCCACCAGTATTTGAGCTCCGTACCACACATTCTTGAGGCTTTTAGTGTACACAGGAAAAGACAGAGTATATGCAAACCTGCCCATTTTCATTCAACAGTCAGATACACTAAAATGACTCACAAGTCCTTTTTTTAATCTGAGCTGCTCAGTGCAGTGGTCCAGAGGCAGGAATGCTCCTTGCAGCTTCCTCTCCTCTCCTCCTTCTGCGTGGAGTAGTCCCTCCAGGCTCAACTCCTCGTTCTGCAGATGAATGATTAATCTCAGATGTGGTCAATGAAATGCTCTTTACTGGTGTTTGTTTACATATAAAAGACCTTCATGTTTGGTGAGTCAGGACCCCGACAAATTGCCCACCTCCTTCGTCAAATTATCCTCTCTCCACACGCTCCACTGATGTAAGGAATCGTGTCCGGTGAGGCTGGATTGCTAACATCTGAAGTAAGAGGAAGCTTTCCTAAAAGTACTCTCCCAAAAATGTGACACACAGTGTGAATCATCACATGGCATGTCCTTTTCCCCCTTTTTCATCTCACATGTGTAATCAGCACCACATTGTAGATACTGTGGCCAGCTGAGTCACAACAGACACATAAAGACAAAGGTTCGGATCTGCTGTCAAAATATTTTTTAGCTTAAATGTTTACCTTAGAGGTCACATCAACCACAAAGACTAATATTTGTGATGTTAGCTAAAGTAAATGTGGCAGTTGGTTTGCCCTGAAACTTTTTGTCATGGCCCCAGAGTGTCTGCCTACGATTTTCCCTGATCAGAGGGTTTAATTGCTTCTGCCAAGCTTCTTATTTTGTCTTTATTTCATCAGACTTAGACACAGTGAGCCTTATTTGCAGATATCTGCTAGAAGATTTCAGCCTTATTCGTTCTTGACCAGAAATCTGAGGCTGCGTTCCTTAAAACCACTTGAAACTTTTGCCCATTAAAATAGAACTGTCAGATTATCAAACTTTTAATTTCAAACTGTAGCCATCATGATAACCCATATAAAAAGACATGGTACATATGCAACATTTCATAAACAACGGCCCGTCGACCTTCACAACATTTATGTAAATAATCAGGTAATTTTACATACACAGTGTATAAAGTTTTTAAGCATCTCACAATGTATGCCTTTAAGGTGGATAAATGTGTGTAAACCCACAATTACATGCTTCACATTACTAACACCACCATCACCAAGAAGTTGCATCTGTTACGTTGGATATTGCAAGACTAAGAGAGATGTCACAGGATGCTCTAGTTCCTGATTAATTTAGTTTTTTGGCAGAAGAGATCAAATACCTTTGAGTCTGAAGAGAGTGCATGACTCAGCCTCTCCCACACTTTTTTTCTGTTTGTCTCCAGAGTGATAGTCTGGGACAAGAGCTAATGGAAAATGACAGATAGTTGTATCAAATGATCCTAATCTGTAATTTCCCCCTTGTTTTATGTGGAAACCTCCTCTTGTCCAGTTGTTGTGTGACAATCTCTACCAAAGGTGTGCAGTCTGAGAGGTGTCCACAAACCTTGTTATGACTACCACTCTGTGTTGCATTAGTGGTGAAATATACTTTCATGCCAATCCCAAAATAATGTTTGTTTATGGCCTTAATCAGTCAGCAGGACCAGAGTCCTCCTAATGCTGCTCCCTTAATAAACAAGGTCAATAAGCTGTGCATGTATAGAAAACAAGAGCCTGATTTATGGTGCTGGAAAGAGCAGAGAGGGTGAGAAGGAACATTTTTTGGAGTTTTTTTCTCTCTTGTGTTGGCTGTTGTTCAACTTTCCAACTTTAATTAATTTACAAGTTTAATGTGCATACTGTGCATTTCAGCCACCCAGAAGGAGTGGGCCATGTAGGGCAGCAGACTGTGTGACCAGAAGCCTGAGGATGAAGTTTCAGGGGGTCGAAGCACGGAGGAATGGAGATGAGGGGGCACAGGGCAGGAGAAAAAGGGCCATTGAAGGGGGTGAGAGGCGTGCGGGCCAGGCCAGCCAGCCGCTGCTCACAGGGAGCTTTCCATCGCAGGCGTCCCCACTCAGCTACATACACAGTTTATCCTCAGCATGAATATCAATGAGGGGCTCCTAAAATACGGCCATTCTTCCCCCCACATGCAGCAGCCACCAGGCCGGAGTGTCAGCCCGCATCGGCTGCACGCGCGCGTCCTTGTTCTGCTACAGACCTGTCTTGTCTTGAGTGCAAAAAATCAGCTTGCTACCCCCTGCCCACCACTCAGCTCGCCCACAAACCAACATCTGTGCTGTTTGTGAGTTTCTGTGTGTGCGTTTGTGTCCGTCTGTGCTCGAATCTCAAACCAGGCAGGCATGAGGGTATTGTCTCTGGTCCCTGTCTCCTAGGTGTCTGCCTCTTTGCCTGTCAGTCTGCACTCACACCGCACGTACAGTAAATCCATGTATGCCTTTGTCCTTTTACCCCCCTTGGAAAGTTGTGCTCTTACAGCAGTGATGTAATGCTGAGGGGCTTTGTGTGCTCTTCCTCTTGGCTCGAGGTAGCCTTTAATAAATCGCCCCTTGGCAGAGGCCCAGCAGCTAACACAGGGGTGTATAATAAGTTCATTTATTTGTCAACACTGAGCCCACAAGATGAGAAAGCGCCTGGCTGTGCATGTTAAAAAGGCAGTGAGGGGCTGCCTTTACAGCTATCAAAGGGCCTACCTCTTTGATTCCACAGAAAAAAAAGAGAAGGAAGAAAAATCTCCTTCAGAGCCATCGTTTGCTTTGCAATTGAATATGGCAATATGTTAATGTGCAGGCTGTTTCTTTGCCCCCGCTGCCCACTCCTCCAGCCCATAGGTGGCCCAGGAACAGAGGCATACTTGTGGGGGGGTGGAGACAGGAGGTGAGGGTCGCCGGAGGGCGACTCTTTTCTTTTTCCAAAAACCTCACAAGAGTCTGGACACAGACTTGAGAGTGATGTGCAGCAGAGTTGTCCACCCCCTCTTCTCTCCCAGCAAGCCCACCACCTTCCCCTTCCTTTCTCCTTGTTGCCTTGTCGCCATACCGTCCATCCTTCCTTCTTCATCTTCCTCCCCCCGCCGACCCTCTGTCCCCCCTCTCCTTGTCCAGCCACATTCTTTGTGCGGCCTGTCTGGTTGAATTGGTATCAGCAGAGAGGGGATGGATGCTGTGTCTCTCAATTGGGTGAAATGAGGTGATGACTCTGGACAATGGAGTCACACTCTTCTGCCTTCCTTCTCGCAGACCCGCCACTCTATTAATATGCTAAAAGATAGGAGGGCCGCCAATGCAAACCGCTGCCTGTTGTAGCAACAAAGAGTGGGGCATGTGTGCCATTCACTGGCCCCATCTAAGCGGGCCATGTGTTGTCCAAAAAGAAAGGTAGAAGTTGAGCAAGACATAAAGAGAGAATAGAGAAAAGAGCGAGTGTGTGTATGTGTATGTGTTTGTGTGGGTCTCTGCAAAGAGAAAACTCTCTCTCTGTCTATCTGTCTCCCTCGCTCTCTCTCTGTCCCTGTATGCCAGTTGCCTTGCCTTTTCGGGCTTCTGGCCCGTTCACAAGCTGTCTCATTTGCATTATGAATGACAGTGAGGGGAGCTAACAAGGTTATTGGTCTTTGAGACGCACGCCTGTGACCACACGTGGAAAAAGGACCTACAGCAGTGAGCATTGGCAGAGGCACTGAGCCTCTTTATTCCTCCCTTTCCAAGCGCTATGGGGCTTTTTTCAGTGAGCACACGATTTACTCAGGAGATGGAAGAAAAGGGGCCGGGCTGGGGGGAGGAGGAGGACTGGGTTGGGGTGCGGGTGAGGGTGGTTGCTTTTCAGCTCCTTTACAAGCCAAGTGAACCCTCATTATCCAGGCCCCTGGTCATTAGTGAGGACTGCGTTCAAGCTCGCAGCAATAGAGGGATTATGTATTAGCTGACTACTAGATTACAAAATCATATTATCTCTGTCAGGGACGGGTCTTATTTTTTACACAGATATTATGTAATGTGAAGTTTAAAACCTTTACCTTTTGATTAAAATGAAAAGTGTGTTATCCAAGTTTTTTTCTACTCTTTAAGTCACCAGTGGAATTAAAATGCTTTACCCTCTGAGCAGGGAAGAGGATGCTGTTATTAAAAAAGCACATTCATAAATTTTGTGTTTCATCCATTGACCATCAGTCCAAGCTGGTCCGATGTTTCTATTGACTGCTCGAGTATTTTATTAGTCCTTACCTCTGGATTGAATCCTTCCTCGTTAGAAAACATGAGCGCTCACATTTGCCCTTAAGTTACACACATTGCACAATGTCAAATATTTTTACAGCTACATCCGAAACACAGGTGGAAGACTCATGTGCATAAGGCATGGCAGTCAGTTTTTCTCAGACTTTGCGATTTCATTTGTCTCATCAGTGACTGAAACAAAGAATTTAAACGTAAAGGCTGGCACAGTCAAGCTTAAAGGACAGACATGCATGATCCTTTAAATATAAAACACCCTCTGGTCTCAGTTGTGCAAAAAATGGAAATTAAATTCTTTAATTTTATTTCTTTAAAGCCCAGTATCAAATTACCCATCAGATGAAGAAGACTGTCTTTACAATGACACACTCCACCACATGAAATGATGACATTTTCACTATATTGATATGACGGCAGGGCACAAAACAAACCCTTGATATTGTGTATACAATTGTCTTGAACAAGTAGAAATTTCAGGTTAATTCCTGCACACTGTCAAAAATGCAAAAAATGTTGTCATATACACGTGAGACCCAATGCTGCTGAAGTTTTTGCGCAGTTTTAACATTTCTCTCGCTTTCTCTCTTATTAAGGATTAGTAAGTATTCTTTGTGATTCCACTCATCATCATTAAATGAAGGCGATATTAAATTTAAAATATACATGTCTGTTTCCAATGTTGTACATTTTTGGCAGTATGAATGAATTTGTCCTTGTTTTTGTTGTTTAAAAACCAAATACTGATCATGTTTGAGTTTCTTGTGCTGTTTTTGCTGTGGTATCAAACAGGGAACACTTTAATGTGATATTGACCATTAATATATAAGAGAATCATTCTTGTTTTGTAACAACCATCACTTAAGGTATAATTTTTGGTCCATATTTTCTAGGTCCTCTCTGAACATCAGTCCAAGTTGCAACACTGAAGACATATCACTCAACTTGTTTCATTTTTCCTCTGACAGATTTCAGATTTGCCATGTACCCTCCCTCCATGATCGCCACAGGAAGTGTGGGGGCAGCGATCTGTGGCCTGCAGCTGGACTTGGCCGACCAGTCACAGTGGGGCGACAGCCTGACAGACCTGCTGGCCAAAATCACAAACACAGAAGTGGTGAGTTTGTTTTAAATTCCTCTGTCACACCCTGAACACTCACATTTGACTTATTTTTGTCAACTGGTGAAAACACTGAAGCCCAGTGTGGTCTTTGTCTGAACTTCCCTCAGAGCTGCACATGTGCCTGGAAAGTTTCTGGGGTTGTTTCTGAGTAATTTTGGATGAGTAGGAGTAAATGTTAGTAACTTTGTCAACAACAGAAAGGGCTTCAATGGTACTTATCTGTGAGCAATTTCCAATGCAATTCTATGATTCAAGGCTAAAGCATCTGCGGCTGAGGTCAGAACCTTTTTGTGTCTTCAGTAAGTTTAGATTTCCAGTTAAATGTCACAGCTAACTAATTTCATTACCAGCCTTACTACCTGCTGCATCAAACAAGCTTTTAGGTGAACATTCTCAAGAAGTTGCTCCTGCAAGATAAATGTCCCTAAAGTGCTTTTGTCTAACTGGTTTGTTCATTTAGAACAGATAGAAATGAATAAAAATAGAAATGGACAGGTAGAAATACTGAATTATACTGAATTATCACTTGTATTTTATTTGTCTTCCCATGAGGTACTCTGCTTTCCACAAACCCATGTTCAATTTTTCAACCAATCAATATTTTAAAGGGATAGTTCATTTTTATTGAGGTGGGGTTGTATAAGCTCCATATGGCCACTTAGTGCATTAGTTGCAGTAGAGAGTTTTCTCCTCTTCCTCAGTAAGCCACAGTCTGTAAGAGTCTGTTACGCAGAACAAGCTGCAAACAGGGAAGGATTGTACCAAATTCAAGGGGTATTTTCTCCACCTACAACAACTCCCATCAATAAATAATTTCACAGTTTAAGAGAATGCTGTCTACAGGTTTTTAAAGTTTATCTGGAACTAACTCGTCATGTGTTCCTTTGCGCACACAACCCCTCTCAATACACAACAATAATGGTTGTATGTGTGTGTAAGACACACACACACACAAACACAAGTGGTCTGCAATGCTGTGGTAAACAGCCTCCTCTACTCTGCTTATTTGTCTCTAACAGATCATTACTACCTACTTTGAGAATAAACTGTCATTAGGTCCTTCAGGTTTGGGACTTTTTTCCGGCTTATCTCAGGGGAATTTGAAGAATGTCCACAAAACTCCAGGATTCAGAAGAGCAGGAAAGTCTGTTTGATAAGTGATGCAGATTGTGTGAGTGTCACCAGTATCCTCTGACTCAGACAGATCCTGAAATTGGTCTGTAACCAAGTTCCACTCGTGGCAGTAATAGCACTTGGGGTTAGGCCGGTTTGGTCTCCATCTGCAGCAGCTCTTCTTCTGTGAACTTCAGTTCATACAGATATACTCTTGGCTCCAAAGTGAATGGAACTTCATTATCGCTGTCATAATCACTTTTTTATTTCTTATGTTGTCTCCTCTTTGCACCGCTAATAGTCAGATCAAAATAATTGCAACACTTGATAAAACTACAACCAGCATCTTGAAGTTGCTGGCTTGTTATGTTTACAACAGCTGAGAGGGAGGCGGAGTGATTCAGTGGCCTCGCAGCAGCGCTGCGCGGAGGAAAGCATGACGTGACTTGGTTAGTACCAGATTGTCTTTATATTTCCAAAAAGTAAATGCACTTAAAAAATGTACAGGTAGCGTACTCTTAAACTGTGGTATCGTTTGTGATGGGAGTTCTTGTAGGTGGAGAAAATACCCTGTTTGCTGCTAGTTCTGCGTAACAGACTCTTAAAGACTGTGGCTTACTGAGGGAGAGAAGAGAACATTACTGAACTTACTGCATCTAATTTACTTTGTGGCTATGTGGAGCTCATACTCCTAAAAAACTGAACTACCCCTCTAAAAAGACATACAAGGCATTTCCAACACTGTCCAGTGAGAGATTGTCAGAAAATGTTTTTTAAAAAAACAGCCCTGATTTGCAATGTCAAGAAATACTTGAATAGTTTCTGGATCCACATCTGGCGTCTGATCACCACCAAAATGGTAACACTTCTTTCCTGTGCCAATGTTTTCTAAAAATGTCATATAAATCCATTGAGAACTTACTGAGTTCTTAGGGAAAATGTGGAGAACAGCCCTCTATCACATTGTTAACAAATTGTTAAAAAAAATTCTTGAATCTACATCCGTGGTAAGATCAGTGCTAAAATCGTAACCCTTCTTCCTTGTGCCTCAACCAACACTTCCTTAAAATTGTGTCCAAATCAGGTAATCTGTTCTTAGTTGTTCTGTTCATAGACATGAAAAACGAACTAAAAAATGACCCCAAAAACACCATTTCCACAGTGTGCCTCCGCAACCTCTGCTACCTCATCAAAGAAAATTAAAACACCCACAAGCTAAGAGCAAAGTAGTTCCACCAAAAATATGTTAAAGAGTCAAATGAAGATAAGTTTGTTTTCAAGTTTAAGCAGACTGTATAAAAAAGTTGAAGAAAATCCCTCAAAGTCTTATTGAGCCCACTGCAACCCTTAAGCAGAACAGACAATGAGTGAATAAAATGTTCTTATCAAATGAACCCAGAGGAAAGCATGCAGTCAGTGTGCTACCGTCACTACCAATGATGAAAACTTGATTATTTATAACCTTAGACCAAACACAGAAACACGCTTCTTTTGGATACCTGGATACACCATCCGCACTAAGGGGGCCAGGAGTCCAGGCTGGGAACCAAGGAACTAGACTATGCTTGAACTTTCGCATAATGCAGAACATTGTAGACCCAGTGCAGCTCCCGTTCAGAGGCTGCTTCGTTAACAGAACTTCAGAACAAACATGTTTAAAAAGGCTTTAGTTGACTTCATTTAAACATGAACACAGAGAGTTCATGTGTGTTTGCTGCTCAGTGAGCACATCAAACAAGGCACGGAGCTTCCTGAGCCTCAAAAGTGTCTTGTTGAATTCCGTCCCAAAAGGAGGCGACTTTGGAACGGGAGGTGGAAGAAAGCAGCAAGCGTGAAAGGGACACTGGGGGCGGCGTCATGCCTTCTTCCTGACAATCAGCCCTCTCTCGTCTCCTCCTATGGCCCATAATGCTTCACTGCTGGAAAGCACGGCTCCCTCTGGTGCGAGCAGTGTGAAGTCTCGCTCGGCAGCTGAGGAAAAACAAATAGCTGACCTCAGCAGCACAGGGCCTCAGTGTGTTTAGGCTGCAAGGTCTCAGACTTGAGGGAATTAAGTCTCTCTGTGTCTCAATGATCAACTCCTCACATTCCTGGATTCAGACAAGCCATAGCTTGCAGCAAACACACAAGGCAGAGAGCAGGGCAACTTTCCTGCTTCAACATATAGGCTAAGGTAAAAAGTTATAGACTTTGACACTGCAGGCAAAACTTTCATATAGTGAGAGATAACCTGCAGCAGTTGTCAGCATAAACTTGGTGGCTTCAGTGCTATCTTGTCACTGTTTGAACATGCAGTCTTTTTACACAATAAAAGAGGAAATGGTGATCATTGGCCATGCCATCTGACATATTTACCTTCCTTTCCCAAAAACTGAACCGCTTCATACGTCAATCCAAAACCCAAGGGTCACCTCAACCTCTGTTTGGACTGCAGTCATCAGGTTGGTGGTATGAACCTGAGTCTGCATGTGTACACACTGTGTTTGGTTTTGGCCTGCAGTCTCGAGGCTGCACAGTATGGTGAAGCAGCATCTCTTGACCAGCCTGCACAAAGGGCCAGGCAAAACATGAAGGCAAAACAAGTCTCACCAGCCTCTACTGACGCTGCTGCCAACAGCACCATGGCCAACGCCACCCCCTGGCACCCTGCTGGCATCCCTGGTATTCAAAAGCCGTGGTTTTCCAGTGGAAATGTGATAGGGCCAAGTCACCATGTTGGGCTGCAGGAAGAATGTGTGCAGACTCACGTGCACCTGGTGTGGTCAAGAGGGGCCTAGGGTTTGAGACAGAGGACATGATGGCTGTGTGTGGAGACACAATATGCAGCAAGAAAATGTAAAATGATTGAGAAATTGTTGGGTTTGGCATAAATATTATCATATGCTGTTGCTTACAAGTACAGAGGTGTCTTTCACAACTACTGTTTGTATTAGGGTTGTCCAGAATTGCGAGCATGGTGTTTGTATCCAGTGTGGATCAGTAACTACTTAATTGCTATATGTTATTGTAATAACTAGTAGTGTGAGGCATTACAGTTTTTAAAACAGCTGTGATAGTAACTAAATATAAGTTATGGCCAGTCACTGTGTTCCTTTTGTTCCTCTATGGGCTGCAAACATGAAAACGTGGAAGAGCAGTGAATGACCATGTGGCCTTGTAATCGTCTGGTGACTGGTTCAGGGTGTACCCCACCTCTTGTCCGATGTACTGTGAAGTAGGCCCCAGCTAATTTTGCTCATTAGCCGGTTCTGCCTGTTTCAATGTCTGTATTCAGGCAGATCAATCCAGTCTAAACAAATGTGAGTGACTTAATCAGTGGCTCAGTCAGCATTCTTTGAAGATAGAAGAGGTTAGAGCTATGAGCGAGATAACAGCAGGAAGTGACTGTTTGTACAGAGCTAAGATGCTAACAGCTTCACTGAAACACTGAAAGCACTTCTTGATAGAAAGAAAATTTTGCACGGTCAACATGTTTTGGGGATTGTTTGTTCTACAAATAAATTTGATTGACAGAATGATTGTCCAATCATTTTCTGGATTTGCTTTTGAAAGGTTCTGCCCATTCCCCAACACTTTCTACAGACAAGAGAAAGGTGCTAGACGATCTATCTGGTGTGTCAGGTAAAGCTCCAGGCCCTGAGAATCAAAGGGAATAAACAGTATAGATGGTGGATGGATGAATATTTGTTACATCTGAAACTACAGATGAACAAAATCCAATTTGATCATAATATAGTGGAAATCTGTTTCTAAAAGTACTTGATTGTCACAAATAAGGGTAATGGGTAAATTTATGCACAGAAGAGAGCTTAGGATCCTTGCAATTCAATAAATTGGTGCATACATCAGTTTTAGTATTAGTATTAGCTAAATTAGTCAGTTTATAAAGCACTTCAGAATTTAAACCTAATATAAACACAGTCGGTGAGTTTTAGCTGTTTTCTTTACTTTCTTTTTCTTGTCTTTTTCTTATAATTCATTTCTGCTTTATTCCCGACATTAGTTTGATTTAATTGGCTGGTTTTGATAACTAATCACTGTTCCCTGCTGTTGTATTGCTTTTCACAGCTTCTTTGATGTTTTGCATCAGTACTTAGAATATTTTGTTGAAATGTAATATGTATTAAAATGATCTTATATTGCCTTGCTGTTTGTGTAAGAGAGCAGCAAAATATGCACAAATGAAGGTTAATAGTCAGTAGATAAAGGCTACGTGGGCTGAACTTCCCCTTTAATTTAAAATGATTAAAACAGGAAGCAGAGGTTAGAGAAGTGCAGAGCTTAAAGACCACCACTTCCTAGATTTTATCGTTTGGCCACTCTCTCAGTGTCTCATTCATCCTTTTTTAACTGCGGGTCAAACCCTGAGACAACGGAAACACATTTTCCTTTTTCTTCCTCTCTTTCTTGCCCTCGTTCCTCTTTTTTAACCTCTTTGGTTTCCATTCAGAAGTTCTCACATGAGCTGTAGCATGAATGGATGCAAACATTTTAAAGTAATATTTGGTTTTCATAGTATTTAAAAAAAGTTGCAACAAAAAGGCATCTGTCGACAGCAATCTCTTTTTTATCAGAGCCTGTGGCATCAAAACTTCACCAAGACTGAATGCACTAATTTTTATTACATCGTGTTAACATTTGAGTCATGTGGTGACTTTATTTCCGGTGTCAGCCTCCGGATATTTTGTCTTAAGATTCCTTGAGATCATAAATGTGAGTTGTTCGTGTGTGTGTTTCTGCCTGTGTTTGTTTCAGCTGTCTGACCACCAAGTCCTCCCAGAGTAGCTAACACAGTCTTGTGTGGTGTAGTCAGCAGTTAAAACACATTCCACGGTTTCACACATTTCTTCCTTTTGGGTCTGTCTGTCTGCATGACTTCCCCCCCTGCTGCCAGTGTCACAAAGGCCGTCCTGATGATGTGCATGCAATGATTCCTCCATGGAGTCAGATCATTTCAGCTGGGTCTTTGTTTAAGGTAGAAAAGATGATAATACCATGTTTTTGGAGAGCTGGGTAATATGTTGAGTTATTGAGGTAAATCAGTGGGATATATCAGAAGGTTTAATTTATTTTTGCATAGTTTGTGTTTCTTAGCAGTTTTGACGTGTAAGGTAGTATGCATACCTAGTTTGTTTGGGAGATTTGTTCCAATAAAAGTGGGTGCTCTGTGATTAGAATGGTTGCTATGTGTATATATGAAGTGAATATGCAACTGTTTCTGTAAAAACCACGCTGAGCTCTCAACTCATTTTAACTTGACCCTAGTGGTTTATTTGAAGCAAGGGCATTATCAACCCAGCAACTGCCAAAAACAGAGGAAAGCTGTATAATCAGCAGCAGTCACAGTAATAATAATTGTATCAAAGCTACCAGGCAACCAGGTTGATGACAAAGCACTACATAATAATAATGTTTTGAATCCAATAGAGTCACTGTCTGTGCTCAGGCACAACATACCATGAAAATAGCAACAGGTGAACATTGCTCACACTCTCTAAAGCAGGTCATCAACCGGCCTCCATAACATCCCCTGTTTCAAGATATTGTTTAACTACCAGAATTAAGTCAAGTTTATTCAAGGAGAGGGATATATCTATTTTAAAGCTGCTCTCTTCTCTACCGTTTGTCTGCAGATGCTTGTACTCGTTGTAATATGTTACCATGCTATCAGGTGTCCTCTGTGATCCGCTGTAGACACTGGCAAGTGTTAAAAGCCCTTCTTCTTTGTGCAATGAGTTTGTTTAAACCTACATATCCTAAGACATGTCACTCATTGATAAATGTGCTAATCTGTATAATCTTACAAAGGACATTTAACATCCACTATTAATCAGTGAGTCATTTAGTAGGTAGTTTAGCCTGCGAGTGTCCTTCCCACGATGGAGAGCGTGACTCATGTTCATAGCAACACCAGGTGTGACACAATGACTAAAGGCTAGGCTTGCCTTGTTGTGTGACTCTGTTAGCTCTGTAATTATAGTACATCTTCATTTTTAACAAAAATCCTAACTCATAATGGTTAAAACCATTTTAGTTACTGTATTTAATTATTGTATAAAGTTAGGCTGAATACTTGTGTTGAACTGATACTTCATAATGTCAACTCTCTTGCAATGAGGCTCTAATGTGTTCAAAATATGCCTTTTGGCCCATATCACCGTGCCTCACTTTGACTTCAGCTCTACCTCCCATGGTCAGTTTTTTTGGGAGTGTCGCCCCCACACAATCTCAGTACCTCTCTGAAGACAGTGTTGGTGTTTCCAGTGGTCACACATTGAAGTCATTAAAGTTTGTCGAATGAAGCCCATGGGTCTTGGCATGAGCTCCAATTCAGTGCTCTTTAGAGTGCAGAGACGGGTGGGGGGAGCGTGCCTTTTAAGAAGTGAAGGCGTGCATTCTTGTGGTAAGACACAGGCAGTTCCTTTACATGTTCTTTGCTCTGTTTAATTTTCTCACAGGAATTGAGTTTTTATGACCAATGGAGCACATGTTGGTGGGATGATTTTGTGTTTGTGAGCATGCACATGTCCATGTCCATGTTCCCGGCATACCTCTGGAGGAGATTAAGGGACAGACAGTGGTCAGGTTTCCTCCACTCCGAAGCAATGTTCTCCCTGAGGAACCCATATGGATCAGTCCGAACTCCTAAACATCAACTCAATCTTTATGGATTGTGACCTGACAAATTCTCTGAGCTAATTATTTGTAGATCCTCCCATGTCTGAATAAAGTAGACTTTAAGGCAGAGATTACATCATGCAGTTATTTTGTCAGTGCTCCTTTATTACAGGAATTTCTTTGACATCTTTAAGATTCCACCTGTAAAAAAAATCCTCCATAAAAGTGTCCATGAGCAACGACTTTCTACAAATTATCCGTCTGGGAAGTTGGGTTAGATGTCAGAAATGTGTATTTTCCCTGGGACAACACGTACATGTCTTACCCTGTAATATGTCATGCTGTTTGGCCTTTGACCCTATGACCTTTTAGCGTTCACCCGCGCGCGGCTCCCGAAGAGCAATTCTGATGTGAGCAAGGTTTTCAGCTCTCTTTTCATCGAGGCCCAGCGGCACCAGCAGCTATAACACAGGCTCAAACTGTGGCCCATCAGGTTTAAATTAGCTGTAAATTTCTGAAGAATGTTTCCCCTGCTACACTTTCACCCATCCCTCCGGCCATGGGGCTCTCTCAGTCATGTTTCCCACAGACGCCCGGTGCTTAGAGGCAGGAGGTTATGCATGTGTGTGCGCGTGCGGAGCTGAAAGTGAGCAGTTGTGCTGCAGCTGTGTTGTCATATTTCACCAGCAGAGAGCGGTGTGACGTCTCTATCAGTTCCCCAAGACAGGAACTTTCAAATTACTTTGTTTGGTTGCAGCAGTCTGTTTTGACTTCTAAGAATCTTAAATGATTGTCACTGCAAGTCCTCTACCTAAAAACAGTTTGACCTCACTCTGATGCTCACGCTAACACCTCATTTAGCGCTCCACCCCCCTCCTCCTCCCCCTCTGTCCCCTCTGTCAACCCTCCATCAGGGGAGGATATGAGGGCTCAGTGCTGCTGAGAGGCTCCTCTCCCAGGTGGATTCTCAGGTTGCTGCGGCGGCCTTTGATGGTGAAAGGCGAGCCGGCCCGGTCTCAGATGGATCCCCCGCAGGCAGGCAGGCACACAGACTGGCTCTCGTTAAAAAAGCACCACCTTTGTGTTCCCACAGGAGGTGGATGTAATTAACATAGCTTTAGTACTACCTGTGTTTTCAGCCGCTGTTGTCAAGGCTACTTCTGTTTGGGTTTTGTGTGTGTGTGTTTGGGAATGGCTGGTGGAGTTGGAGGGGTAGGTGGGTGGTTAGATGGGGGAGGTGGGGGTGATTGTTCATGCACATGTGTGTATGTGCACATGATCACACATAGGGGTGGTGTTCGGTGCACAACCCTGGTGGGCTGATGTAATGCAAGGGTCTGGTCTGTGTCCACACTGGGGCTGATAGAGAACCAGCGGTCATTTAAAACCCCTGGACCAGGCAGCTCAAGGGCCCCTGCTGCAACACCAAGCACCTCTTTTTCTGCATTCAGTGAGTTTACACGCACGGTTGATTCAAGTTATGGCCATCACTTAGAAATACAAGTAACCTAGAGTAGTCCCCGTGTACCAGTGTACAAATGCTTGACGAGAATCTGTTTCCTGACTGAAGTGTGGCCTCTTCTGGTACACATGGTAGTGATATGCCCCTTTTTGGACAATTGTAATGCTTTTCTATTTGTTGCATCTGATCATTTAGCTCCACCTTTCACATGCTTTACATACTACCCGCTTTGTTTTCCATTACCATGTAGACCAGGGATCACTAACCTTTCTGAGCCTGAGAGCTAATTGAATGATGAGGGATACTACAAAAGCTTTGAATTTGTATAGATTACGCTTAAATAATTGTTATAATGGATTTAATAGGCTACATATGACAATGTATGTTTACTTTAATTTTAATAACCATAATTATTACCTATGATTGATGAATAAGATGAAATCATTAGACTTACATGCATCTTTGATAATTTATTTATCTGTTAAATTCAACAGATATGTACAACAGGAAAGATTGGAAGATTGTAACCAAACCGAATTAGCACAGCTCGGGGTCATTCTGCCTGAAACATTCTTGAAATTTCATGGGGTCCATTAATAACTCAGCTCTACTTGTTGAAAATAACCCATTAGAATAAGGGGCCCATTTTCAGATTAAAATACTTAAGATTTTTAAAATTGCAAATCCTATATGATTTATTTTTAAATTTACCACATAAGGTTTGAACAGAGGATGAGACAAAACAAACAAAAAATGCACACTTACAGCAGCCCTGAGAGAACATGCATACATTTTATTTGACTCACATTTTACTTTAATAATGTGTCAATTTATAGGTTCTTTTCCACTGATATAAAGCCACTTGTAATCATGATAATGTCAGCATAAGAACTACATTTTGAGATAAGAGACAAATGAACACAGATCTTGGAGAGGAAATATATTTGCTTGCTTACAGTGCAAGAGAAGCTTTAAAAAAGACGTCAAACTAAACCTGCCAAGGCATTTCTGACATTGTTGTCCTAGATATTCACAAAAATGTGGAAAACTGCCTCAAGCAGTGACAAAAAAATCCTCTAAAAAATGTTGGATCCAGATCCAGGTTCAGATCCCAGCCAAAGTCCAGTAGTCACTTCTTTCCTGTGCCATGACCAACATTCCCTGAAAATACAAGACAACAAAATAAACAGAAGCTGACAAAAACATATCCTCCTTGTTGAAGATAATGAAATGTATTATTGTATGTTAAGGTTGTAGCTCAATTTTTGCCTGATTGCTTGCTGTCATACATTCATGACTAACTAAAAACAGCTCAGCAACCTTTTTTTTAGCCCAAACCCACTAGTTGAGAACCAGCAGCACTGATGCACCATAAGCTACGTGTTCCAAGCAGGTTCAAGTCTGACCAGTGCCTGCTTTCTGGCAAATATCATTTCCTATACCTCTGATTTCTGCCCTTTCCACTGTGCTGATTTATATACTTCCAAAATGAGTTAAACCTTGCTAAACACGATGTTGTGCCTCTTTTTTCTCATTTCAGGATGTTCTCAAAGAGTGCCAGGAGCAGATTGAGCGTGTGTTGGTGAGCAGCCTGCGCGAGGGCCGGCAGCAGCAGCAACAGCAGCAGACACAGAGAGGCCCCAGCGGCAAAGGCTTGGATGAGCTGGATCAGTCCTCCACCCCAACAGACGTCCGCGATGTCAACTTGTGAACCACTAGAGGGCATCATTGCACAGGATTTTCAAAAAGACAAAAATCAACATAAAAGCATCATGAAAAAAAACTCAATTTTCTTAAAAGCAGAAAAAAAAGAACAAAAGAACAAAATATGTTAAAAACACAAGCCCTTTACGAGAAAAAGAAAAATGCTTGCTAGTGTTTTTGTTGATTTTCTGTTGAGTTAAAGAAAAAAAAACACTTGGCCATGAAATAGATTTTCAATGATGTTTTAGTTTGAGAAAGCAAAACATTTTAATACACAAAGACGCTCTGTGGTGCCTTGGATAAACAGAAGGGAAGCCAATCATATTTGCATTCTGCCTTTGATTGTATAGAATGATCTTTAAGTTATATTTTAACCATAGCTTGATTATGAGGCTGTTATGGTAGAATATGAGGAATCCATTCAGAAAACTGCATATATGGATCACAGTTTTGTTTTCTCTGTGTTGTTTTATTTCAGTAGTATTGCTTTTAAATTCATGGCCGAGGCATTCGAGCTTCTTGACGGCAAAAAAAAAGTCCACATTTGTGTCAAAAGCGAGACAGATTAAGGAAGCCGTGAGAATGTTATGCTAATGTTTGATGGGACCCAATTCCATTGAAGAGACAGAATGATAATAATTATGAGTAGTGTTAGTAATAACTATTAATTTTAATTTTATTATTGGACAGATTTTTGGAAATGAGTAGAAAAAGATCAATAAGCTCCTTATGTCAGGCTGCTTGTGTGTCAGTTTGTATGCGAGTATAAGTGTGTGTATGTGCGTGTGAATGCTATATGTGATCTCGTATCTATATAAGCAGTGTGCATCCTACGGCGTTGAGCACTTGAGCAAAGTTGAGTCGTAGACTTTATGGTTCTATGTTAAAAGGCTAAGGGCAAGCCGAGGCTACACACACTTTGTCCATCAGTATAACACAGCATCTTTGCTAGATCACTGCCTTCCTGCATAGCAATGTATCATAGGTCATCGTGAGGCAACAGTAAACTCATTTGCAAAAAACTGAGGAGAGGAGGATACAGGTGACAAGGCTTTAGTGTAAAGCCCCAGCCTGCAGTGTGATGCCTCAGACCTTAAACCGGGATAAGAGGTGTTTGTTTATTACTGCTATTCTGTTGATGAAATATGACAGATACTTCATTCTTTCACAATTTTTAACATAGTGTTTCCAGAGTTGTGAAAGGCTGCTTTGAGTAAGGATGAAGTAGTAGTGACCTCCCACATGTGCAGCCGGTGTGGCACATGTGAAAAGACAGTAAGGGTGAAAGACTTATTTGTGTTCATTTAAAAGGAGAGGACAGGGTGGAAAGGATATAAAATAGGTTGATGGTTTTAACTAAAGGCTCATTTATGCTCTAAAATGTGATGCATATGTACAGAATCTGCTGTACTCTGCGTTCAATTTGCTAGAATGTGCATTTTGTGGAAGTTCACAGATATGGACCAAATCCCAGAATCTTGCGATACCACCAATGGAGGAATATTAAAGCTGAGTAGCCAAAGTTAAAGCCAGTCTAGCAAGACACAACAAAGGTGAATACTTTAGGAAATGGCACAGAATATGATGGAATATTGTTTGAGTTATCAGACACTCAAACACATTTTTAATATTAGCTCGCCCAGATCAACATATCAGAAAAACCCTGGGTAGAGATCAGATGAGAGCCGAGAGTTATTTGGTCTCGTAGAAGCGTGCATGTATGCAAGAGTGCCCCCTGCAGTGGATTTATTTATGAACTTCCAACTCAATATAATAGGCAGGCATGTGTATTGATAGCTTTTAACAGCCTCTGTTCACAACTTGGTGTGTTTTCACCTAGTTATACTAGGGAAAGACGACTACTTTCCTAGTTTGTTGCTCTTACTTAAAAAGTGACAAGCCCAAATTATTTCTTAAAGGGCCCCATCTCACAGATAAAGCCAAAAAAGGAGAAAATAGCAGATTAATGCTATTATATCCATAAGTTATGAAGACAGTAGTGACAAGTAGATTGTATATTGATCATAAAATTACTATCTTGAATAAAATGACTGCCCCAAAAGAGTGACTTAAAGTGTCAGCTGATGAGGACCCTGACACTATTTTTAAATAATGTTTGATAAGCTAATGCTAGCTTAATACACACCACTGTTTCAGTGGTGAAGAAGTTTTTCTCTTCCCAACCAGAAGAATTATTGATGCAAACATATTGAATGTAGAAAAACAACCCATTTATCTGTAGATTTTTACCCTGGCAGTGTTGTCAGGAGAGGGAGTCTCTTGTCCTATTGTATCTTAACAAACCTAAGTGACATTCTGGCTGTTTTAAAGTGATGCTAATAATGTCCTAAGTGCTATGTAAGAGTCCACAGTGCCTAAAATGTATAGTTTCCCCCTTTTGTGGAATGTAAATGTGTGGTTATGTAAAAATTCAAAAACCCCTTAAAAACCCTGTGCTGCAGCTCCACAGTGGTCAATACCAGCCAACACATTATCAGCTCTCCAACCCTTAGCATTGTGTATGTGACTGTACGCTATCAATGGCCCTTTTAACAACTTTTATCACAAGTGACGTCACAGTATATGGTAAAACAAAGCAAACCTCAAGGCAAACACAAATCACCTCCACAGGCGGTCAGGCACCACATGACTCTGAGAAATGTTGAATGATGTGTTGTTTTGTGCCAGAAAAGGAGTTGAAGTAATGGTTCATGTTTAGAAGGACCCGTATTGTATTTCAACATAGGCTAAAGCCAAAAACAGCTTACTAGCTAGCCTTGTTTGCCTTGTTTTGCATATTCCCTGCCCACTAAAAATAACACACTGTTTACAAAGATGAAAAAGGTCTATAGGGGTAGTGATGGTTGTAAAGTTTAAACATACAGATCTATTTTTGTATATAAAGGGAGCATAAGTGAGCCTTTAGACTTCACTGATGGACAAAGACTGAAGTGGTGCAGGAGCATGCTGCTGTGTAGGAGACATGGAGGATTTACAGCCAGTGGCTGTTAGAGGATTACAAACAATAGACACCCAAAGGTATCAGAATAAGACCTTGATATCTGCATGTTTAGGTGAAATGAACATTAATTTCTATAACAAGTGTCTACAGTGACACAGCTTGGTGAACAAAGTTGTTCATGGTTTCCATGTATGTAGAAATTAAAAGCGGAACCAAGACTGTACGCTGCCACAACATGTAGGGATGAACTTTGTTTTTGTTTTTTTAGGGGGGTGGGTGGGGTGGGGGGGTACCGGATGAGGATATACTGTCAATGCATCTGGAGTCCCAAATAGGGAAGTGTTTTTAGCTCCCCTATATGATTTCAATGGCAAAGCACTTTGAGAACATGCTCCCCAGGAGAAAAGTCAAATGAATGAGTCGGGGGTTGATTGGAGCTGAGTATATGTTTTCTTTTGTTTTTCCTCGTTAGCCTTTTCTTTGGTTTACTTTATAGGGCTGGTTTCCCAATCATCAAACATACCCTTGTCGAGCAAGAGTCAAATTAAAAAGGCTTTCCACAACTTACAGAAAGAGGACATTCCAATTTTGAGAAACAAAAAACATTCCTGATCAAACAAAGTGCAAGTTAATGACAGAATTTAAACAAAGATGAATTGGAACAGGTCAAATCACACAAATATTAATCACCCATGGGTTCTGTTTTTATTTTCTAATGTTAGTAAATGAAATATTTGTTTTTACTTGAATTGCCTTCATATTTATCTGCAACCCAGCCACAGACAGTCACACAGAGCAGCCATGAGCTACAAGAAAAGGGTGGTCGTAACATCCAATATTTGCACACGCCCTTCAGAGGGCAGCGAGGTTCGCATTTTAAAGACAGAGCAGAGCTTTTGTTCGGAGCCACCTCAACTTGTGTGCGTCACAGTGGTTGGTCAGTCTTCTATGGTGCTGGCTTGTGCAGTTCGGGCTGATTGAACATCTGTCCCTCTGTGAGCTTTGCTGCTTTGGTTCATTGGCAAAGGGGGCAGACGTCAGCACAGAAACAAGAGACACATTTTATTTTTGTTTAATTTAAGGGGACACTTTGCTTTGCCACAGCAAGGTGTCTTTGACTTTATGCTTGAGTTTTTTTCATGATGGTATGTGACTTTGCTGAGTTTATGTTTGTCAGACTGAAGAAAAAAGCGGGGATTTTGAGTTTTAGCAATGTAAACTTGGCAATTGAATGACACTTTGCCTGAGGATCCCCCTTTGAACATTTGATCTGACCCCTTCATTCTGCCTCTGTTTGCCTGATGTAAGCTCTCTCCCAAACTTCATGGTTGTGATTTTCTTTCCTGCAATGTATTGTTGCATGTGTTATATATAGAGACCACCTTTTTCAATTTGTGTTTGATATATTTTATGGGGCAACCAGACCCTTGAAAGGGTTTTTCTAAGATTTAGAGATACTGTATTCCAAAGTGAAGAGAGGACAGAGGAGGAGGTGTGAAGACATCAAGAAAAAAGTGTCAATATTTTTATTGAATTATTGTTGTCTTTTTGCGCTGCTAAAAGCTATGAATTTGTTTCATTTATACAAAAAAATTACATTACCTAGTTGTGATGTGTCACTTGAGTGTGCTGCTATTTTATAAACATTTGTATTATAATATAATTATTTTACTGTCTAAGAGATACATTCAGAAAAACGAAGTAGATGGTGATAGAAGAACATGAAATGAGTACTCGACTGGAAATGTTCTTTGTACAGTTTGACAGTTTGCTTAGATAGATTATCTCCTTTCCCCCTTTTTTATCTGTTTTGCTCTCCTTCTTCAGTCACATTCTGCATCAGTGGTATTCCCTATACCTCAGGTTACTGGACAGAACACAACACATACAAATCCATCAGCTATACCTCTGCAGTTAGGGAGCCTGGACACGAGGAGGAAAAAAATCAGTGGGGGTGCAGAAGAAGCAACAACTAGCATTTTTGATTCCCACTTTTTAGTGAGGGGATAACTCACTCACTGAGTTGGGAAACAGGATATCAGTGAGGCTCCCACTTGGACTTTAATTGCAATGGAGGTGGGGTGCACAACAACCTCTGGGGGGCTGTTTTCCGTAGATAGTTTAAGCATGTTCATTTCTGCTCATGTTGGTGCTACACCTGACCTGTCCTGTTTATGAGAAAGAGAGGGAAACTGCATTTCTATGATGGCCAAAGTTCTTGCTTTATACAAACGTTACAACTCTGAATGTCAGTAAATATGGTTTCTGTATGTGAGAGAGATACTTTGGTTTGAATAATGTGTCTGCATAGCATTGGGCCTGCTGCAAAATGGAGTTTGACCTGCCATGTTGGGCCATAAATATTCTGATATCTGAAAGTTTCAGTGGTGCAGATTTCCCTTTAAGTTGCCCCCCCATAGCCCCCCACCCCTCCACTATAACTCATATCATGTACCTCAAATGTCTGTTGCACAACCTCTGTTCAATAAACTTCTGCTTTAAAGGGTGTGACAACACATCAGCTCACTATCTTTCATGCTTGTCTTCATTTAAAACTTGTTCACCTGTTTCAATAACTGTATTTTTGTTGTTTATTGTTAGATAATGATACTGAAAAAAAGAGTGATGTTAATCTCAACCTTGCATCGTCTTCAAGACAAATTTCTTATTGAACCATTTGTCAAGTCTTGCCCTTTATAGGAAGTGATTCTCTGTTATACGCACCACCCTTCTTGGTGGCATTTTCTAGGTTATACAAAGTCTGCTGTTGCTGACCACTTTTCCATCTAAAACATTTGGAACTAGAAAAGCACTCGGAGAGCGCAGACCTCCGCCAGCACCACAGTCCTCTCCCATATTGTGATATTTACCATAGATATTAGTCCTACCTTTATTTCATATCAATATTTAGATTCCTCGACCATGAAAACATTCCATTAGCAATTGGTTTCATAATGAAATCTATTGTAGTTGAGTAGTTTATTCACAAAAATCACATTTTTTGTCATGGCGGATCCAGACGGTGATCCGGATCAACAGCAAAATTGAATCACTTCCTCCTTTTCCCATGCTGAACATTTCCTGAAATTTTCATCAAAATACATCCATTACTCTTTGAGTTATTTTGCGTGCAGACAGACAGACAGACTCCTGAAAACATAACCTCCTTGGCAGAGGTAATTATCTTACTATTTGACAAGCTTTTGTTAATATTTAATTAATTTCCTTCTTTTAAAATGTTTGCTTAGGTGTAAGTAGGTAGGTAAATAGGATTTTATTCGGTCAACGTATAGGCCTATTGTACAATATTTTTCACAAGACAGACATTTTAAACAAAACAGAATTCTTATATTAAGTAGTAGACTGAAAAGGCATAGGCAGAAGCAAAATGCCTATCTGAGCCTAACCCACATATTTAACATAATTAAGCTACCAAAATCCAAAGATAAAGAAATCAACATTAACTACATCGTAACATGATCAACACTTATAATTTTCAAAGATAACTTTGGAGACCGTTTTTCTGCAGATATAACATGAATTACAGGTTCTTAAATTTAAATTTGCATCATTCCACAGTTTAACCCCAACAACAGAAACACATCTCCTTTTTATACCTTTTCTAGCTTTCTGAACAGAAAACTTGTGAACACCTCTTAAATCACATTGAGTCTCCTGAATTGAGAAGAACTTTTGCACAGCACTAGGAAGGGAGTTTAATTTTGCAGTAAACATTAGTAACATTTTTTTATAATAAAACAAGTCAGAACATTTCACAATGTGTGAATTTAAAAACAAGGAATCAGTTTGAGCATAATGATCTGTATTGTTGATGATAAGTATGTCTCTTTTTGTAAGACAGCTATTGAATTCATCTATGTTTCATTTGTAGATCCCCACAGTTCTATACAATAAAACATGTAAGCAACAATAAGCAAATAATAGATTATTCTCAATGCTTTATAATTAAAGAAATATCTAGATTTTGACAGAATTGCAACTGGCTTTGAAATTTTACCTTTTATGTAATCAATATGTTGTTTCCATGTTAACCTGCCGTCAATCACAACCCCAAGAAAGTTTGTGTGAGTTAAGACAAGGAAATAAGGGGTATGACAATATCTCAAAATCATTATGAATCTGTCAAAATATTACCGATTCATGATTTTGGCCTCAGTGATGGAGTCAACATAAACATCAGCTGTGTCTTACTTTTTCTTTTTTCTTTTTCTAATTATTTCCATAACAACAAACATCCTTACTTTTGTCTCTTGCCTTTGAATAATAGAAGGTTTTCTTTTTAGCTTTTTTTTTTTTTTTAGCATTGAAGTAATAAAGTAAAGATAATTTAAAACAATGCATTGAAATAGACTGTGCAGCAATGGCTGCTTTGAGGAGGGGTCCTCTGATTTAGATTGGTTTGTCATTGAACCAATCAGATGTTTATGGGGGTTTTTACATTGTTTGTTAAATTAATATTATCAATCAAATATTTCATTTATCACACAGCGGTTTGTATGTTATTGATTCAGTGGCACAGATCATAATATGAAATATTGAGCCCCATTTCTCAGCCCATGTTACCTCGGCTTGCTCATGAAGAAATAGAGGAAAGATCACTTTCTTTAATCCCAATTTTCAAGGGAAATTAGGAAAAAAAACAAGCATGGCTCAAATGGTAGTCAGTGTACCAATCTTTGGTCAAAGGTTGAGCATAAAATTAGAGGTTGTGATTAACAGTATACTAGAAACAACCCATCAATGTAAATGCCTAAAAATGACAACAGCCTAAGTAAATGCAGAAAATTGAACTCGAATGACAAAATTACATTAAAGGAGATACAAGGCTCTATGATTTTAAAGCTTGGAAAGAGTGATGACTCCTATCTTTATTATCATTAAATATGAAAACTAAAATGTGTAAAACAAAAAAAGAATGTTTTCCACAAAAAAATCCAGATTGACTGAAAAAAATATATAAAAGCAGGGTAGAAAGTGTAACTAACTTTTCCGTGCCAGCTTCTTTCTTTGTGTTTGATTCATTGAGTCATTCAGACTTTGAAAAATTAACTGAAAACGAAATATGAAAACAATTAGTCCACTGCCTTATTTCAATAACAAAAAAAGAGAAATAACTACCTTGGAAATAATTGATTATAAAAACTCTAGGAAAATGTCTGTCTTGTTTTTCGGCAACTTTACATAATGAAACTGAAATGGAGGTTGTGGGCTGTAAGAAAATTTAATATCACAGATATTTTTGAGATTTTGTGAAGAAAACCCTGATTTTCCATGATTGCAAAGGCTTGTTTTTAT
The DNA here is from genome assembly GCA_036419115.1 of Scarus forsteni. NCBI lineage: Eukaryota > Metazoa > Chordata > Actinopteri > Labriformes > Labridae > Scarus > Scarus forsteni. The sequence continues at coordinate 43,405,020 of JAZDUH010000327.1, forward strand.
TTCACAAAAATAGTAATGGCAAGAAACATCAGTGAAATGTGATAACTTAAGTTATCTCATTAGAATTTTTAAATGTTCAAACTTAAGTATTTGTACTGACTCATGTCATGTGCTGATTTTTGATCCACACCTGGATGAAAATCACTGAGTATTTGTCTAATAAAAGTATGTTTAAACACCAGAAGGATTAAATTTAGTCTTTAATTTTTATATCCAAATTAGGACTAAATCTAAAGTGGTTCCAAAAATTAAACCTCTGCTTTGATAGCAATTTAGCAAGAAAAAAATAAAATAAAATCATAAACTTAATTAGCCCTGGAGTGTTTTAAAAATAAATATAATTGTCTTTCTTTTTCTCCAAGTTAAAGCAAGTATGTGCTATTGTACTCCACCTGACTGATTTTATGACCTTTCATTGAGTGCTTTCAATCACTTCTTTATTTATTTATGTATTTTATTTATTTATTTTATTTTATCTTTTAGAATATAGGCTACTGTTTTCATTTGTACTTATCAAACTGTTTTTACCAGTACTGCAAGACTGGGTAATTGTTTATGACAATTTCAAAAACAGGGCTTTTTTTAAAAAAAAAAAATCATTTGCCACTGTTGTCAAATCTACATTATATAGTTAGTGCTACACTTAAATATATCAGCACAATTATTTGAACAATCAACTGAGGTAAAATATAAAAAGAAATGAAGAAAAAAAAAGGCTGTCAGTGTTTATAAGCAGGACAAAAAGCAAAACAGTGTAAAAACATATGACAAATAATAAGACAAATGTTTGCATGAGGAGATTAACTTTGATTGTTCTAATGAAATTACAAAAGTTAACAGATCGCAGGTTTGTTTCATTAGTTTGTTTAACTTGGACGACGTCATCAATACAGTCCGCTCATCTGATTGGCTGATAATATCTGCAACTTCAGTTTAGCCCGCATTCAGGTGTCCGTGTAAGGCTCGGATTTTCTAGAGTCTTTGCCGTTCCCTCAATGTTGTGTTTATCGCTTCAGTACATGGACGAGAAAGATGCATACCATATACAGTTAATACAGGGAGCTACAATAGGATGCAACTAAAAGTTTAAACCCTAGGATATCTCTTTTAAAAGTTGCGTATATCAGGAAAATAACATAAACCCATTTTAAATAATTACTCAAAGCACTTATTACGTTTACAATTTCAAAGATTTGCAAGATAAGCTTTTTAAAGTTGTAACGTCAAACCTTTGCTTATTTATTTTCATATTTTACTTTAAAGCAGTTGTTTCGTCTGAACTTTCCGATGAAAGTTTTTTTTCCGATTAATTTGACATCACGTGAACGCAAATTTAAAGGCGGTTCCTGTATTCGAATCTAAATGTATCTTAACTGTGACAGCCGGTTAAATAGTTTAGCAGTGAAGCATTTATGAATAATTTCTGCACAACCTGTAAAAAAAAAACAGCAGTTTATTTGTGAAAAGGACCGACGTATCATGTTTCACTCCATGTTCGCCGCTTCAGAGCACCATATATCTGCCCTTTAAATTCTGAAAACGCTTCTGCAGACGTCTTCACGGCAGTTGGGATTAAAGTCTCCAACAGTTAATGCGTCGTTTCTCCGTTTTAAGATACAAAGGCATGAAACAGCTGACGTTTGGGATAACCCTTGTCCGACAGTGAGTATTTCAATAAAATATGTTGTGACCATTTCAAATGCCGACACTGAGGTTCATGCTGCAGCGCCTCTCTATTTGGAGTTTGCCCTTTCACTATAATGAGCTCATATACTGAGAGCAGAGTCGACTGTGTGGCTTGGGTGGAGAGTTTGTAGCTGCCTGTTTGCTTTCTGATATAAAGCATATGAAGCACCTTGGTACCGTCAACTTGTTCTTCAAAACTTAAGTTTCAGGTCTTTCTGCTTTTATGTTCGGGAGCTAACACCACATGCTAACCTGTAGGTGTACTCTATATGGGATTCTTTAAGTGTCCCGACAGCGTGCTAGCTTTCTTTAAGCTCTTTTTACACATCCATGCCCAGTGTTAGCATTAAGGAGCGCATGGATATAAAGACTGCTTAATAAGAAACGAGCAAATAGTCACAAAAGTTGATCAGGTGTCAACTTTGTGCTTCTCCGCCTCTGCGAGCACTGCAGTACCTCTATCTGACCGCTTGTGGTCAGCATTTAACAACAAATGACCTCAGACAAGCTGACCAATCACTTCACTTGATCAAAATCAGCTTTATTGGCACAGGTATGGCAGACATAGAGGGCATTGACTCAGGTTAACTTAAGTCCCTAAGTATAGACTAGAGTGCATTTACAGAGAAGAATAGAGAAATAGGATGTTTGGTACTTAAACCTAACCTTTGTTGGTGCTGCAACAAAAATTATAAGCAGACTAGGGCTGAAGGATATTTGAAAAATATATTGCAATGTTTATCCACCTAAATTTATATTGGCAATTTTCAGAAGAAGCTCTCCAAATTGATGTTGTTTATTTACATACATACATAAATACATGAAATCCAGTTCTCCATGAGCAGCTTCATGTTTTTAATTTCTTAAATCTCATCACGTTCTGCTGCTGATCATCTGTAGCTGTAGCAAGTTAAGACCAAATGTCTTTTTGTTCAGATGTCAACAAGAGATGCATAAAATACATGTGTTTTATAATGATGATAATTAAGAGAATGCTGAAGAGGAACAAAAGTCTAACACAATCTTCATTTAACAAGGTCACTCTGAACTCCAGCCCTGAGGTAAACAATGAAAAAGTATGTAATTGTTACTAAATACTGATAAATATATCAGAAAATTTCCAAAACTCATTCATAAGCCTAAATGGAAGGTCCAGTGTCAAAACTGACACAAAAAACTTCATCCTTTTATGAGACCAATGTGATTATAGCAATGGAGTATAAAATATCAAAGTGTGACTCCTATGAGATTCTTGTTAGTTATTTGTGTAAGACTGGCTCTCCTGTGTTTCTACATTTACTAAAGATTTCTTTCTTGCAGTGGGGAAACTCGCTACAATAAGGAAGGCCTGTTACAAGGTACACTTTGAATAAAGATACATTGTAGAGCAAATAAATCTTTTTCTGAACTTATTTTGCTTCCTCTTTGTTTTCCCTTGGTGTCTCCTCCAAACAGGCCAGCTGATAGACTGTCCCTTGTCTGACATTGGACTGCAGCAGGCCGAGGCTGCAGGACAGTACTTAAGAGAAGTGAAGTTCAGCAACGTGTTTGTGAGTGACATGCTGCGAGCCCAGCAGGTACAGTGATTTGTTTTACACGCTGCATCAACTCTCATCCACGGGGGAGGTATGAGGGTCAGGAGTGAGAGAAAATAAGGAAGGGAGCAAGACTTGTTTTCAGGATGCACTGCAAGAAAATTCAAAAGCCAGATGTGTTGATGAACTCTGATTGGCAAGGTTAAATTTGGGATGTAAGGAACAAACTTAAAATACAATATCAAGACAAAAGCAAAATAATGACATTCAAATACAATGTTGAGAATGCAGTTATCTCTCGTGTCTTTGAACGGCTGGTTCTGCATTGTGTTTGCAGACTGCTGAAACAATCCTCAAGCACAACAGCACTTGTTCTGGCCTACACATGGCGTGTGAGCCTCTACTTAAAGAAAAAGTGAGTATCACTTCATGCATGTTAAACCATAACTTCACAGATCTTTTCACTTAAACATTAACATAAGGTGCACTTGCATATAACAAAAGAAAGACAAGTCCTCCAGTGACTGTTTTGTGATGTTTTTAGAGCTTTGGCATCGCAGAAGGAGGACGGGTGCAGGACTTAAAAGACATGGCGAAAGCTGCAGGTCAGCCCTTTCAGAGTTTCACTCCACCTAAAGGAGAGACTCAGGAGCAGGTGAGGCTGCCTCTGTAACTGTCAAGTTCTCTTTTCTGTGTGTCTGTTGGTTTATCAATTATTCTGTCCACCCCTTGTATTCTGCATTTTGTGTGGCTTCCCTTTGTGCTGTGCTGCTTTTTGAACTACACAATTTCAAATATTTCAGTGCTGGTTTTGCAGCAAATCAAGGGCACAACAAAAGTGGCTTTAACCCCAGTAAACAGAAAAATACCCTGCAATAACTCAAAGTCCTGGAAAGTAATCTTGATGGCTCAAGTTCAAGGAAAAATAATCAAATCAAGAATGGCACAAACGTTTTTTCTAAAACACACAGAGCTTTTACATTTATTGATCACTATTTCAGTGTTTTTAGATTGAAGATATGTATAACTTCCCTTTGAATGATATTTGATAAAATTTTATGGTATGGGGGTTATTTGCAAAAACCTCTGTTTTGATTATTAGCTGCATTTTCACTCCCCATAGTGAGTTTTAATTACTTTTGTTGTTTTAACTGAGCAAATAAAAACACTTTTTTTAAATTTCTAAAAATAGCAGAAATTATGAAATTGTGAAATTAATATTGTTATTGTTCTTTTTGTTATTGTTTTATTATTATTGTTATTATAATCATTATTCTTATTATTAGTATTTGCAGATAAGTCATATTTACATTAATTTAAAAATACCCAACAAATAAAAAAATAAAATTAGACTTTATTGTCTTTGCACATGTCATAATTACAGAGCAAAGAGACATACAAGGACAGTGACATGTTTGGGGGGACAGGAACAGGAAGACTGTCCGGTCGCCAGCAGAGCAGCGCCCCGTTTTGTGGATTAGATTTTAAAACAATCTATTTTCTCTTAAACTTGGACCTGTGTGGGGGCAAAATTAAAGATGTTTGTGCTGATGCCACACCTCTGCCCCAGTGATGCCAGCCAGTCCCCTTACAAAAACACCAGTGTGACTCTTGTACATATTGTCTCAGCTTAACAGATAAGTAAATTATTAAAGATGCATGAAAGTGTAATGTTTTTATTTTATTTTTCTATCATTAGAAATAATTATTGTGTGGAATCATTAAGAGTAAAAATTTAACTAAGATTGTCATAGCTGGGTAGCTCCCAGGTTAAAAGAAAGTTGGTTAGCCGTGATAAACAAAATAATAGTTGTACTGTTACAGGCAGTAGAAACAGTAAGTATTGAGTGATGTCTACTTGCCATGTAATGTTTCTTGAAAAGATAATTCCAAATGTCCCATTTCTTTATTATAAAATGCTTTTTTGCAGTAATTAATGGTAAAAATTCTGTGTGTAACTGTTAATTTACATTGGCATGCAGAATTAAGCTCAATGTATATTTTTTTCTTTTTAATGGGGAGAATAATAGAGCAGAAACAAAACATAATCAACATTTACATACTTCGATGACCAATAATCACTCTACCAATGTATATTAGAAACATCTGTGCCAGTGAAATTAATTCTGAGAGGTGTGATCTTGAAAGTGTATATAATCCCAAATTTACCCTAGCTTAATAAATCATGCGTAAACAAAAATAAGTAAGGTTTTTGTTATACTTTCTTTGTGCATTTTACATGCAGTATAAGCGTTAATGCATCATAATGTGTTATAATCTGCCAACAATGCTGTATAATTATAGTAATAGGCACTTGTGATGATTTGTAATGCTAAATTAGTGATCCGGTCATTATCATGCCATTGTTTTTGTAAACATACTTATAATGCATTTTAGAGGCGTAAAGCTAACAGAAATTTACATTTATGATACCTAATACCAGAAAATCTGATACTGTTTATAATTAAGATTGATTAATGAGGTAAGGTGTTAATACAATGTCTACGCTGGTCACCAACTCTCAAAGTTATAGTATTAAGATTTTTAGTCTTGAAATAGATTTTAGCCATTTAATAACAAATTATTAACAATTTTGGGAATGTTTTTGGATGTGACTGTATGCTTTCAGTGAAGTAAAACATTAAAAGGATTCACTTGATACAAGAAACACAAATCACAATGCAGTAAAACTTGTTTACTGTGTTTGCTTACCTCAAACGTCTTTATTTTCAGTGTCAGATATTTTTTGTTTTAAAGTAAGCAGTTTTCTGGTTATTGTTTGTCAGGGTTTCAAACAGAAAACACTTAACTGTCCTGAAGAGAAGACAACCAAAAACCAAAGTGCAAAACTCAGCAGGTATTGTCAAATTTAAAAGACTGACCAAAAAATGATTACAACTGGACTTTCCTGAAATTCTGTATGTGCCAGTGACTGGCATCTTGGCTTCCAGCATTTTGAATCATGTTGTGTACATGAGTTTGTTTTGGAGTGATAAAACAAAACTAGACTCTAACAATCAAACTGGCTCCACCCAGTGTGTAAGTCTGTATCAAATGAAAGTCGCAAACAGGATTTCATCTTTTGTATTAAATATGTCAGCACCCCTCATGCAGCATACACACTATTGTTTTTTGTTTTTTTTTCTAATTTGAAAGACTCAAAGCACATGTATCCTGATTTCCAGCAGCTTCAGCGTGTGTCCCAGCCCCTGATTAAAAAGTCACTGCTTACCTTTGTCTTATTTGTCTTAGAGGCTCTGTGGGAGGACTTTGTGTGTATGTGTGAGAAGAAGGGATGTTCCATTTCAAAGGAACATCGTCAGGCTTCATCTTTTAGGTTTTGGCTTGGACGTTAACTCAGACCTAGTACATGACACTCACATGATGCTGCAGATACACAGTGATAGATTTGACGTAAGCACTCAGCACCCCAATCAGCGGCCGCGTCAGACCTCCCTCCCCGCTCTCCTAAATATGTTACAGGTGCGTCAGAATGAGTCGGCACAGATTAGATGGGGATTTTGTTGTGTTTATATTAACAACCTTGCACATTGTGCTTTCTTCAGGTGAAGGAGCGGGTCAAAGAGTTTATGGAGAAAATGCTCCAGCAAATCGGGGCTGAACACTGGGATGACAAAGGGGAGGAAGAGTCTGCTTTATCAGGCCAACGACACACTCCAGCTGTCGAGGGGAACGCAGACGATGGGGTCAGGGGCATCCCGGCCCATGCCTTGGTTGTCACCCATGGGGCCCTCATGTGCGTAGCAGTGCGCTACTTTGTGGAAGAATTAAACTGCCCGTTGCCTCAGGGTTCGGACAGAGCACACATGTTCTCCTTAAGTCCAAACACAGGCCTGTGTCGGTTCTTACTAACCATTGGGAAACAGGATGGGCGGTTCACACTGACAAATATGTACTGTGTTTTTGTGCACAGAAGAGATCATGCTAAACTATAAAACTAAAAGAACAGGGATTTTGAGGACTATACGGAAGATTACTTACAGAAAGTTTATATAATGTGGGGTTGTACAAGGCCCATGTCAAAAACAAAATATTAATATTAAGGGTAATCGATTCTGTTCCTGTCAGAAGATGACCAGCACGGAGGTCAAGATGGGTCCAAGCAATTTAGTGAGTTTTAGGCAAAGCAAGCTCCAAAAAAGCAACAAATATTTATATTGAAGTATTTACTACTATTTGTAAGGAAAATGTCCAAACAGGCCAAACTGTGCAAATAGACCAGTAAATTAAAGGTGATTTCAGATTGCCACGAACCCCCCCAATTATAATTGTTCAAGGTCCAGTCAAAGTCAAAATACTCAACTCTGTAAATAACATGTAAATACGTTATTTTCTTAGCTTCATCAACAGACGCATTTTCACGGCTGCAGTGCATCACAATGTTACTGACTGGACCTCAAGCGCCTCACTTAATAAGTGCATTTGTTGTGTATCTGTTAGCTTAGTTTATTACCCTTTCACACACATTTCACAACTCTGGATTAATATTTTTGACTAATAGGGCCAAAAACAAACTAGGGAATTTTAATAAAAATCTGCTAATACTGATCATGTTCAGCTGATTGGTCAGAGCACCTTTGATTTGAACTGCAACACCATTCTTTTTGCTTTGTGTAAAAAGCACATTTATTAAAAAATAAAGGAAATCTAAAAAAAATATTTGCACACGCACACATTGTTATAATAATTTCTGAGCAAAATTTTGTGCAGCCCTGGTTAACTCGTAAAGAGCTTTTACTTTTTAGCAAGCATATCCGTTTGTTTTGATCAGTGTTGGGCAAGTTACTTCAAAAATGTAATGTATTATTTATTACTTGTTACTTTCATTTCAAAGTAATTGGTTACATTGTAAAATTACTGTATTTGAAACGTAAGGCATTACACTATTATAGCATTACTTTAAAGTTACTCTCGTCAAAATATCTGGAAATATTGATTTGTCATCCTAAATGTAGCTCATTACGCTCAAAAAGCTCATTAAACATCCAGTGGAAGGTGATGTGGTGGCTGTCTGACAGAGTTCGGCTTAAGGCTAAAGACAGTAGAATATAATAGACACATTGATGCTCATGGCACAATACAAGAAACGATCACAGCAAAAACAGACAAAAGGTCAAATTCTAGTAAATTATGTTACAGATACTGTAACTTTAGGCCTAGCGGAAGACTTTTCTACTCTGCTGATCTCACAGAGTATTTGGCAAAGTTTATTTAAACAAGCAAAAAAAAAACCACCTTATCATTTTGGGTTAAATTAAAAATGCATTGTAAATTGCATTACTGACATTTGCACAGACGAAAATATTACATTTTTTTTTTTCTGTGATGCCTTACATTACTACGTTCCAGTAAAAAGGAATGCATAACAGTAATCCCATTACTTTTGTAATGCATTACTCCCAACACTGGTGTTGATACTTGCAAAACACAGCCTATAAGTGAGTGGCACCAAAACAAAGAGAGTTGCCAGCAGAAAGAAAGCAAAGCACGGAAGATGTGTAGTACAGTGTACTATCACCAAGGACTTTTTTTGTTTGTTCACTTGAAGTTCACTGAATTCTTTTATTAAATTTATTGACTCCCACAACAGCAGAGACATTGCCCTGCTGGTTGGCTCCTTACAGATGGACTAGTCTCCATTTTTGTGGTAATTGAATTTGGTTTTGATAATTTATATACACAACCCCTCTTTAAAAGCCTCCTTTATTGTATAAACAATCTGAAATCATTAAAATGTATATCCTTTTGTTTACTGTTTCTGTATTTATGTCTCATTTATTTCATTTGTGTCTACATCAATGTCACCATGTATTTACAAAACACAAGGTCAGGTTTTGTTTGGTGCATTGTTTTTTTTTTCAATACAATTAGTTTATAATCATCCAACCACTATCAATAACTACTGGCTATGAAAAATCTTTTTTAAAACTTTAAATACCTGGCCAAGTTTAACCCCATGCAGCTAAAGCAGAAAGAAGAAACCCCAACTTTGCAAACATAATTTTCATGGAGGAGTGATTTTTGAAAGAGGATGTCTGTTGGGTCTTACAAAGTACTAAAAGTTCATAAATTAATGAAGAAAATATTTAGGCTTTAATTAAAATGGTATGGAGCATCAAAATGCATTCAATTTCATGGAAAATGTCTATTAAAAGAGGAGTTTCTCATCCCATTTTGCAAATAATTCCCTTTTAACCCTGTGATGCAGATCAGAAAGAAGTAAAAGTAATACAAAAACTAGTTACTAAACCAATTGCCTCTCCACTGTAAATCCTACTGTAACCACTTAGAAGTTGCTTCGAGATCTTCTAATAATTCTAGAGGGTCTTTGAAAAGTTCTCAAAATTATCAAATTCAACCTTAGATTTTGTGCATACACCTTTTCAAATAAAACAAGAAAATATCAAATACTGGAGGGCAAGAACTATTATTGTTTCTGCCAATGTATCGAAATTAACTTTGTACAGTTTCTGGGCTTATAATCTGGAAACCCTCCTGAATTTTAAGATGTAAACATCTTAATTGGCATAAAAAATAAGCTATTTTGAAAGTACTTAGTGAATCTTTTTATCCACTTAAGCAACAATACGTGTTTTTCCATTTTTTAAATGCAGGCTTTTAATGCAGAGTCATGAGTTGGGCCTCTTATTAAATTGACAGACAGACAGTGAGGTCGTGCTTTAGGGCAGTAGCGTCATCACTTTGTTACTGCCTGGCTGTTCATTAATATAAATGTGTTCTAAAATGAGTCAGTGTTTCTATTTTTGTGCTCTCAGAGTTCTATCTTGGTCAAAAACTTGAGCAAACCTGCCGCACTGTTTACTTTCTTGCAAATCAGTGACTAGTTATTGTTGTGAATTAACACTCACAAGAAGGACAGGAACCTGAGCAGTGGTAATGTGATTAAGAGACACATGGATGCAGATACTAATCCTGGTGTATTTATTTATGAAGTAAAACACCAACAATCACAATTCCATGAATTAATCCAAGAAATACACAAGAAATTGTTTCTTGTTTGAAATTGTTGTGTTGAATTGATGTCTGATCTGTTGAGCTGATTTAATATGCAGTCCTTTAATCTGGATCAAGGTGTTTCAACATAAAAATAATTTTAAAAAATCAGAACAGTTCTCAAAAAATAATTTAGGAAAAACTGATTTTGACTTGTACGGAAGAGTAATAGGGCCACCCGTGAGAAAAAAAAATGAGAGGGGGTAGAATTTTTTTTTCATCATGCACTTCGAGAAAAAAGTCGAAATGTTGAGAAAAAAGTCAAAATGTTGAGAAAAAAGTCAAAATGTCGAGAAAGTCAAAATATAATGTCGAGAATGAAGTTGAAATAGGATGTCGAGAATAAAGTCAAAATGTCAACAATAAAGTCGGAATATAATGTCGAGAATGAAGTTGAAATATGTCGAGAATAAAGTTGACCTTTTGAGACTAAAAACCAGCGCACTGCTTCAACAAAATGCCGTCCAGTCAGTTAGATGAATTAGTGAAATTGTACTTCGGACTCGGCTTTAATAACAAAGAAATACTTTCTCTTTTAGCCCACTATGGAACCGTATTATGGAGCCCCGGAGGAGTCAGGGTGCAGAGTATTTTATTAATGTGAGGGAATGCCTTCTATAGTGTTGGCATGCGTTATAAAGCGAGGGAACGGGATAAATAAAGCATTACCTCGCTATAATAAAGCGAGGGAACGGGATAAATAAAGCGTCACCTCGCTATAATAAAGCGAGGGAACGGGATAAATAAAGCGTCACCTCGCTATAATAAAGCGAGGGAACGGGATAAATAAAGCGTTACCTCTTTATATTATAGTCAGTGTTGGGAGTAACGGCGTTAGAAATAACAGCGTTATGTTTTCCCAGTAACAGGTAATCTAATTAATTAGGACTACTTTTTCTTGCGTTAAAACGCTGTTACCGTTACTGACAGTGAAATGTGGTTACATTGCACAGATGTCAAGCAGCTGTTAACCCACCTGCCTCACCCCCAAAATTCCACGGCACACGGAAGCGCCGTGCCGCTGTCTTGCTCTGTAAACCCCAATGAAGGCTGCGTGCGGAGGAATGCGCGGCGCTCAGCCCTGTGGAGGAGGGCTGATCCTCGGAGAGTCACAGGCACTCATGAGAATAGCGATGTCAAACGCTCATAAGGCATGTTATGGACTGAGAAAATAAATAAACAACACCTCACTTCGCTTCTCTAAGGTCCCTTTGCTGGTTCCAACCACACAGCTTCGTGATTTATTCAACTTCTATCTGCCTATCATTGTAGAAAAGATGTTTGGTATATACAGTGTTATATATTTCTGGACCTCTATGATTCACCATTCTTCGTCCATGGTGTCGTGCTGTCTCTGGAACCCTCTGACGGGCTGCTGACCTGATGCTCGTGCCACCGGTTTTGACATAGTGACAAAGAATTGAGCAAATTTAAGTTCAAGAGTCCCTGCATTGTATTTTACTTTGAAACTTCCGGATACTCCACACTTTGACTTCCGGTTCGGTGCTTTCTTAACAACAATGAATTTACGAGGCTTGGAAGCGGCCGCTCAGAAAATCTCCAGCGCCTTGGCGCGCGCCGGTGCTTCAACAACGCAGCACAAAACGTACTGCAGAGCACTGCGCTCCCATTCTAGTCTATCAAGCAAATTTCACTCTGGCTACCGCCTCGGCTCACTTTAATATGGTGTAGGTAACGCTTTATTTATCCCGTTCCCTCACTTTATTATAGCGAGTTAGCGCTTTATTTATCCCATTCCCTCGCTTTATTATAGTGAGGTAACGCTTTAATAACGCATGCCAACACTATAGAAGGCATTCCCTCTCATTAATAAAATATTCTGCCCCTGACACCTCCGGGGCTCCTTAGTGGGCTAAAAGAGAAAGTATTTCTTTGTTATTAAAGCCGAGTCCGAAGTATTATTTCAGTTATTCATCTAACTGACTGGACGGCATTTTGTAGAAGCAGTGCGCTGGTTGTTAGTCTCAAAAGGTCGACTTTATTCTCGACATATTTCAACTTTATTCTCGCCATTATATTCCAACTTTATTGTCGACATTTCGACTTTATTCTCGACATCCTATTTTACGGAAGCCCTAAAAGGCCATGTTTTTTTCACGTTTTTTTAGCAACGTTTTCTCGTGATAACGACTTAATTTCAAGTCGTTTTCCCGAGATCTCGACTTATTTATGTCGTTATCGGGATAACGAAGCTTGTTTTCTCGAGATCTCGACTTATTTATGTCGTTATCCCGTGATAAAGACTTATTTATGTCGAGATCTCGAGAAAACAAGCTTCGTTATCCCGATAACGACATAAATAACTCGAGATCTCGGGAAAACGACTGAAATTAAGTCGTTATCACGAGAAAACGTTGCTAAAAAAACGTGAAAAAACCATGGCCTTTTAGGGCTTCTGTACTATTTCAACTTCATTCTCAACATTATATTCCGACTTTATTGTCGACATTTCGACTTTATTCTAGACATTTCGACTTTATTCTCGACATTTCGACTTTTTTCTCGAAGTGCATGATGAAAAAAAATGCTACCCCCTCTCATTTTTTTGTTCTCACAGGTGGCCCTAATGCTCTTCCATAGACTTGAGATCATTTAATTTTACACACATAATTAGCCTTGATTACTTCTCTTCTGGATTTGACTGAAGTGCTTTGTTATCATCTCTTACTACAGAGAGATTATAGGGATACACATCTTTGGATTTTTGCTGATATCCAATATGATGATATTTCTGAACTCATTGCTGATGATATCAATGTAGATACTATTTTTTCAAGAGTCAAAGTCTCCAATTTTCTGAATTGATCTGTTCCTTTCATGATCACATAGTTCTATTCATGACAAAACAGACGTGAAGCAGGAAAAACACAATTATATGGATGGATGGATGGATGGATGGATGGATAGATGGACAGATAGATAGACAAATAGATAGATAGATAGACAGATAGATAGATAGATAGATAGATAGATAGATAGATAGATAGATAGATAGATAGATAGATAGATAGATAGATAGATAGATACTACAATCAGTGTTTTTGGAAATTATCTGCAGATACTGATTCTGTTACCCCTGGGAAGGAGGTTATGTTTTTCTGTCTGTTTGTTTGTTAGCAAGATTACACAAAAAACTACTGGACATGATTTGCTGAATTTTTCAGGAGATGTTGGTAATGACCCAACTTAAGAATGACTAGATCTTGGTGCTGATCCAGATAACCACCATTAGGGAACAATCATTTTAACTCAATAACTGTCTAAGTAATAATGACATCAACATGATTCTGGGTGCATGGTGAGGGTTTTCAGGGTCTGTGAATCATATTATGATGGTAACTTTATCACAGAACTGTTGCTTATAGATGTAACAGTAGTATGTGAGCTACTTTGGTGGAGGTTTGCATTCTTTGAGTGCTTTCTAGTTCTGACATTGTACCTTCCTAGATTCATCTGGATATTTGTCATCCAGGTCTAATATTTTCCAGTTCTAATATTTTACTGTTACATATCATGTAAAATCAATGTGACTATTGTCTGTCCTTTGAAAATGATTGTTATTGCTTAAGTGTTTGACAAATACCCAGCATCTATCACAACAACTTTGTGTGACTAAAACATTTTGAATTTACAGATGAGTGTGACTTTTAAACTTCCAAACCCCACTGAAAAGAGAAAAGGCCACTCATCCTCAGTTCTTTGTTATCCACTGAAAACATCAGTAAATTTTATTTAAATAACTTTTCCCTATAAGGACACAGTTAACATATGACTGATTATAGAAATAGGTTCTAACAGTCTCATTTGAAATAGCAGAGCTGTTGCTGAGTAGTTGAGTTAAAGCTGGTCTGTGTCCCGGGTCATTTGCCTATGGCGTAACTCAATGTCATCAAAATAGACCCTGATCATTCCTGTGAAGCTCTGGCAAAACAAAAAAAAACATCTCTTAAGTAGCATATTCCGTATTCTCACTCCTGTAATAACACACAAAGGCAGATTCCACAAAATATTTATTTTTAACAGAAATATGACAACATGAAATATATAAATAATAAAACTGACATGGTAGGATCCACACATTTTAATAAATAAATATCTTTTTAATTGTGTTTACTGTTGGTGTCCTGCACCTGTCATCATTTGATCGTGTTCATGTTTTGCTGCAAATTATAATATTTTTTTATCAGTAACAAAACAATAGACTGCTTGATTCTGGCCCTTAGAGTCCTGTTGTAAGACCTGACTGTATGAAGAAATGTATGCATAAATATTCAAAATTACTAACAGATTACACACTTTTACCTACGCAAAACAGACCTTGCCACATCTGGCCCATGGTTTAAAATTTAACCAACAAAGGAGGTTAAAGGACAGCAGGATCCTGGACCAAACTCGCTGCCTGATTATGTTCAATGTTGCCAAATATATTCTTCATGTGCTGTTCAAACAGAAGGCCTTTCATGAAGCCACCATGATGTAATATCAGGTTGTGTCGACTGTAATGGTTCCATCAAAACCAGCTCTGGAAATTTGTATCCCCATGTTAAAGAATCTTAAACATTTTCATGTCAGAAACATCAACTCTTTGCTCATTTTGACTCGACTGTAAGTCATTTTGTGGCCTTACTGATGCTGCAGCTCAAAATGTAGAACAAGATTTAAGAGTAAGATATAACCATAAATTTGCAGTTTGCAATACAAACAAAAACTTACAGTCTCTCTTGATTTTTCATTTATATTAATCAAAGTTCTGCTTGTTAATCATGGTCTGCCTGCTCTGCTGTATTCGTCTTGACGGGACTGACGGGTACATTGGGCTGTAAAACTCGCAGAGGGTCATCACAAGACGTGATGGTCTCTTTGGACACAGCTCCAGTTTGGTCCTGTTCAGGCTTCTTGTTATCTGCCTCCTGCCTGTGGTCCAGCGCTGAATGTGAAGGATGTGTCTCTGATCTTAATGGATCCAAGGGGTTCACCTCCTCACTCCTCCTCTGTCTCTTGGCTGAGGTACCCAGGAGCCTCTGCATCAGGGATGATGGAGGCTGAGGTGGTCTGTGATGGTACACTGGGACATCAGCTGCTTCTAATCTGAGCAGTTGACCCCCACTTGTTGAGTAGAATACTTCATGGGAGTTCTCAATGTCCAACAAAATACGCTGGAAGAGACACTCTTCTCTGTCCCCTTGTCTCTGCAAGAACCAAAAACAACATGAACATGTTTTAATATAGCAAACCCCATGCCTTTAGTCATGTTAGGCTCACTCCTTAAATGACTTACAGAGTTATACAATGCTCCCTCTCTGTCCATGCAGAGGAACCGCTTTCTTCTCAGATCAAATATTGACACAAAGTTGCTTGTTTCTGTTCTTACTGGCAGTATTACTGTAAGGAAAACAAGTTGAAGCATGTCAGTAAAGGTTAAACATAAAAACAGTGTGTATTTATCAGAAAACCTAAAGCCTAAAACAAAGTGAACTTCTACATAAATAGCTGCATAAATCATGTTTGTTTGAATGGATGGTTTGAAAATAATCTTTGAAAAAGCAGCTTAGACATGATTTGTCATGTTGCATGGATTACAAACTGTAGTTTTTATGTAAAAAGAACATTTTTCTAACTGTTATGTAACTTTTGGAACAACTCAAAAATGTATTTTATTACCATTCAGAAAATTACTTAGATTTAGCCTGGAGTTCTGAAATCAATTATCCAAAGGTTTTATTTTCTTTGCTCAAAATTAAATCCATCATGTATTTACAGATTGAGGTACTCACCAAGAAAAGGTCTTTGAGTGCCTTTTCTCTTTGACCCACTCTGCTCTATGTGGAAACGTCTGGTTTCAGCAGACATTTCTTTGTCTTCTCCTGAGCTCAAACTGCTTTGCTGATGTTGGAGAAGTCGCTCAGGGTCCCGGTGCCTCGGCGTACAATCCACCATGACAGACACAGCAAAGAGCATAAGTTGGAGTAAAGCCTGTTGCATGATCAATGGGGATACCATGCTTTAAGTCTCTGACTGCACAAGTGCTCAGGTCGCTGTGTGGGCTGCTACTGGAGGAGGAGAAAGTCCAACAGGTCTATTTAAACAGGGGGTCGATAAAGTAGCTAACTCATTTACCACAATGACTCAGTGCCGGCCTGTTTTCTGTGCTTGTTGAGGTGGAATACCAGTTTACGCTTACCGGCAAACATGATTAATCATAAATCACAGAGTTTCTTTGTAAAGTATCTACATGTGTGGGATATATCAGACCATTTTTATTCAGCTGTTTAAGATCCAAAAACCAAAAGCAAAACTAATATTCTTCTTGTAAATTTCAGAAGCACTGGCAGAGTAGAAAGGATGAGGAAACAGAAGAAGTGATGGAGGTAGCAGTTCAACTTTTCTCATTTGGTAGGTTTCTGAACTTTTCCTGTTATTTTCTGATGGTAAAGAATTAGCCACTTTTACTGCAGTGTAAGGTCAAGTAACTTGAAATGCAGCTGTATGTTTGATTTAAGAAGCATGGAAAGAGGAATTTAACTTCACCTGATGTATAAAAATTACTTGAACCCTGAGCACATTGATTATCTACTGGTTACAAACATTAACAAAACATTTCCATCTTAAATGCTACCAGTTAATAAATGTTTCTTGTGTTGCATCACTTCAGTCACCAAATGTGAGGAAAGAAGAAGGACTCATACTTTAAGTAGTTGTTCTCCTCTCTCACCTCCGCTCACATTATGTTGTTGTGAAAGACTGATTTCCTGATGTCACAATTCCACATCACAGCAGCTTTTAAATGGCATTATGTTCTCGGGGTATTTGTTATAGGAAAGTTGGCATTAAGGCATAATATAGTTTATGGGGATTTTTAATGAATAATAATAATTGGAGTTAATTCTGTGAAATTGAAGTAAATAGAATGGGGAGCATTTTCACTATCGAGCTAGTAAATGTATTGTCTTTGTGTTTATGTTCTTGTGGACCCTCATCAAGTCTCAACATGTCTTCAGATGTTCATCCAGAAATGTTTTACCTCATGAACATTTTATTATTTTTGGCTAAGAATGTCTTTTCAATCTGAGCCTGTGGAAACACAGTTCTTATGTACCTTTAGAACTAAGTGAAATTTAATATCCTAAAAACTCAATAATTCACTCAACAGCCACCAGCTTGCTCTACACAATGTTCCCTGCACAGGGGAGTTTATATTTTAAAAACATTTATTGTACATAGTGTGTAAAACAGAGGGTGTAGTGTCTCACTTTTTGCAATCTTTGTGTCAATTGTAAAATGATACACCTTTCGCTTTTGGAATTTCTGATTTTTATTCATCATTTGAAGTGCATCAGCATCATACCTGGTCACAAGTACTCTAGAAATCTACACATTTTACCCGCCTTTCACTTTTGATTGATTTAAATGTTCAATACTCCACCAACTTTGATCTCCATTTGCTCCAGTTTGGATCTTAAAAGTCTAATATTTGATTTTTTTTCAGATTCTTGCAGGTCAGGCACTATATAAACAGCTCAATTCTAAAGACTCAAAGAGCATTTGAGAATGATCTCCTCAAAGTTTTCAGAAGTGCCTCTAAGGGAGACTCAGGATTAAAAATATTTTCAAGAATATATGGAGGACTTAATATCAAATCAAAAAACACTTTACTCATAAAACAAAGGTGGGAAAAGGAAAATAACTCACTAATCTCAGAAGAAAGCTGGGAAAAATATTGTGAGAGTCAATGGAAAATTACAAATTCAACTTCTTGTAGAGT
This sequence comes from Scarus forsteni, assembly GCA_036419115.1. Taxonomy (NCBI): domain Eukaryota; kingdom Metazoa; phylum Chordata; class Actinopteri; order Labriformes; family Labridae; genus Scarus; species Scarus forsteni. Next base: position 43,423,059 of record JAZDUH010000327.1, read on the forward strand.
ATTTGGGTGGAAAGTATCATTAGATATTTTATTATGCCTGTATAGAAACTTCACTGTACAGGCTTTTCCACCTGCTGAAGGAACTGTTGATCCCAGGAAGCCAATCGTTTTCATCTGCTTTGGGCTTGTCCCACAATCAATAGGTTTTGGTGAGATATTCATAAAGAACTGGTAAATATATTTGGGACAGACTACTTTTAAATGGGAGCAACTCCTTGCTGGAATTTTGTTGTCATCAACAAATAAAACTAAGTATTTGTTTTCAGTATTGAGCATCGCTGCCTGGAAGGCTATTACTAAAAATGGCTCAAGTAACAAGCTCCAACAATATCATTAATGAAATATATACAAGGGAACAAATCAGCTTTTCATTGAGGCCTCAAAATAAAAATAATATTATGATCAAGTTTCAAGTTTGAAAAGTGTATTTTCTTCTTTGATTCCCTGTAGCTGTAAATGCAGCCCCTGAAAGTATTGGGTGTCTGTTTTGCTGAAATAATTTGAAAGGTCTTACAAGGCAACGAGGTTGTTAAATGACTAGCCCTTAAATGCTTCCAAATACGATTTTTGAATCATCGGCTCTTAAAAATCTGTTAATGTCTTTTTAAGATGTAATGTCTTTAGATTATTGAATCCTTTTTAAAGAGATTTCCAAATAACAGGAAATTCAAGTCGTTAAAACTCTTAAAAGATCCTTAATAATGTTGTTAAATTTAATGACCATGCTTTCAATAGCCTTAGATAATACCTTTGATAAACAGGTCCTTAAAAGTCCTTCATTGTCTAAACAATTGTAAATTACAAGGCCTTAAAAGGCAATTAATTGGATTTTTGAATTGAAAAGACTTAAATATTCTTACACAGTAAAACTTTTAAGGTCTCAAAAAATCTAACAATTCATTAACCCTCGTATGACCCTTGGACATTTTTGTCCATTTCCAAAATCCAAAACCCCCCCACAGGCAATCCCCTTCCTCACCAGAGTTGATTTTTGGTAAAGGTGTGTCATTGTGGGTAAAATTTCTAAAGCCAAACTCTCAGTGTTAAAATCTATTATTTGGCTACGTAATGCATTTTTAACCTATCCATGACCCTTCGTGGACAAAAATGTCCTATTCTAGAAAGTGGTGAAAATCCATCATTTGAAGGTGTAATGCACTTTTCTCCCATCCATGACCCTTCGTGGACACTATTTTTAGACACTCTCTACAAAATGGACATTTTTGTCCACCTGAAGGGTCATGGATGGGAGAAAAGTGCATTACACCTTCAAATGATGGATTTTCACACTGAAACTTGGTATCCTCAAATTTAACTCCAAGTTACCCCCGCTTGCCAACAAACGCACCCCTGTAGCCTTTTACTGAACACTTTCTAGAAAATGGACAAAAATGTCCACTTGAAGGGTCATGCGTGTAACTTTTTTGGAGGGTCACTCAAGGGTTAAACATCCACTGAGATCAGTTTTTAAAGTCTAATGTCCAAACCTTGGGGGCTTGCAATCACTGAGTGCTTTCTCGTTCTAAAATGAAATAACATTTGGTTTTCCATTTAATAGTGTTGAAAAGACAGAAGCTTTTAATCAGATTTTTAACCAGAGCTGCAAAGACTTTATTCAAGCAAAAGAAAATGAGTTGACAAATGTTTTTGGGGTTGTTTAATTTTTGGTTCTTTTCATGTTCTTGTCTCTTTTGCATTAATTTGAACTCAAAGTGTTTTTAACAGCTGCCCTCGGTTCACTGTTTAATAACATAAAGAGAATTATTAAACTCTCATTACTGAACATGTGCAATTAACGTGTTTGCTTACAGAGCAAGAAAATGTAAGGTGCTACGTAATCATTTTAAAATCTCTTTTTAGACCTGGTTTCACGTGATGTCCTCTTTGTCTTATGTCTGTTTTTCTGCCTCAAATCAATTTTATTCCTCTGCTCGCTTCAGCCTCAGGCACCTTCTTCAGTGTTGTTTTTTAATATATTGTTCTGGACTGGATTTCATGGTAAGAATCATTCTGTTAAGTGCTTAATTATTTCATCAACTGTCTATGTTTGTAGATCATAGACAGTCCATGTTCATAGACTGTCTCTGTTTGTAGATCGATCATTGCTTTTCTTTCTTTTATATTTTTTCTTGTCTCACTGTTTTTATCTTTTTTTTGTTTTAATCTCTTTTAATGTTGCTTCAATACATTTGAATCTGATTTTTCTCTCAAAATGCATCAGATTGATGCTATAACATTTGAAATATTCAACATTTTCTTCCAAGGAGAACATGCTGTCGGACCCCTCTAGAGGAGTTGTATCCCTCTCCCTCTTTTCATCCCCTGACCTGTTTTCATGCCTGTAATTTATACATACTTGTCACTTATTAAAAGCATCAACCGTCAGTTTATTCATTCTGTATTTATTTAGAATTACAAAGGTCAACATTCTCTCATTTAATTATTTTGGCACGTAAAAATAACTTTCAAGTAACCGAGTAAGAATATTATCAAGAATATCCTTCAGTAGATGATCAACAAAGCAAATGAAATTCTGACATATTTAATCTTAGTGGTGATGAAAACACTAAACGCTTGCGTTGATGAAAACAAATCAGCTAACTCTCCAAACAGCTCACTGCTTAAAAAGCTGAATTAGCCATGACCTTTTCAAACTTTTTCCTTTGTAAGATACTGCCGATTCTACAAGAGGAGGAAACAAAATAAAGCTTTGAAAAATATTTTTCTCTGTTGGAGAAAATCAGGTAGTGATCAAGTAAACTAAAGATTTCTGAAGCCATTTCATCACCTTCAGTTTTCACAATGGAGATATTTAAATTCAATTTACCTGAAGTTTGTCATCATTTGTAAACTATGATAACTACATTAATTTGGGTTGTTTGTACCATAATATGTATTTTGATATGATAAAAAGATGGAGTAATAGTTTTCAGAAATCTGACTGTTCATTTTAAAATAAAACCCACCACAGCAGTAAGTGGCTGGAAAGCTTGAAAACATACGAAGAGTTTTATAGTGATTTTTGCCTGAAAACGTGCAAACATGTTTATTACCAGTTATCAAAAGTCACCATTAGAGGGCGCCACATGCCCACATATTGGCATCTGTGATTTTAAATTGCTGTGGAGAATCCCTATCTACACTTGGTATCATGTTCTTAAAGGTGGAGAACCATGGCAGTGCAAACATGAACCTTAAAATAATTCAATCAAAAACAGTTTTTACAAAAGTTCTTTTATTTTCAAATCAGGAATACAGTTGACTGCTGTGCACAGCACAAACGTACAAAAATAAAAGGAAAACCATTTGTAATATAGTATTTTACTTACTCGTCATCATATTTTTCAGAAACAAATGATTGGAGAAGTCTGTTTCAAACTAATTTACAATCATTTCAATAATCGGAACTAAGGCAGAAGGTGAGGTATATGTTAAAAAAGAGGAGGGGGACTCAGAGGAAGCACTCTCCCCTCAGTGCAGGAATAGAAAACTGAGAGAGAAACACAAAGGCTGCCGGCACTCAGGGACGTACACATACACACAAACACATACACACATTAACATCTGATCCCAGATTCTCCCACAGACCTCTCATTTCCCTGTGAACCAACACGTTTTAGAACCACCTGGACAGAACTGGTAAATAATGCAGACACAATCTGTAATCAAAGGGGGTAAAACAGAAACACCCTCCACTTATAACACAGTATAAAGCAATTCAAGAGGTCAGGATTAATGTTTTGCAGTCTTTCTTTTATGTTTTCTGCCTTTAAACAAAGTAATGCAAAGTAGCACAAGAAACAAAGAAGAATTCAATCTGGGCAATCCAAATTTTAAATCTTAGCAAGTGTAATCTTCACAGTTTAAGTCAAAAATGTCTCATTACACAGCAGGTGCACCTGATGTACGGATGAACATGTTATTCCAGGTTATGAATTGCTAATCATAAGGCCAGAATTTCTGTTAATATGTTAATAATGTGTTTATCTGCTTAAAATTACAACTGTCCTCAAGTACAGAAAAAACAGAAGATAGCAAATCTCATTTAAAACTACATGAGTAAAACTGTCCTATCATTGGCAGACGGTTTTACATATATCAAGCATTTTCTGCTTTATTTTTTTCCTTTTTATTATATGAAGTAAGACATTTCAGGTGGAAACTGATAAACATTCTAATGAAACAGTTTTTGAGTGAAAGTTTGATGATTACATTTACCAAGATCTGGATTGTTGCCGTATACAGTCTTGAGCTTAAGTTTAAAAGCAACTTTGGGTGTAAACAGCATCATACCATTTATTTTCAACCATGGTTTAACCCATTTAGACCTGAGGATTCAAAACAACCTTTAACATCCTCTTAAAAACCTATTGTGTAAAAGCAACTCTCCAAGAGGTTTCTGAAAAACTCCACAGAATTTCAAAGTTTATGAAAAGTTTGATTCTTTAAGCCTTTGTAGCAGAAAGAAGCATAAACAAATAAAGGCTGAAGCCCTGGGCTTCAACTGGAAGTCACTGACTTTGCCCTAAAATGAATCAGTGTTTTTAATCATCAGGTACTTAAATAATCTACAACATCAACAACCCCCCCTACACTGCACCAGTGTCACATCAGGTCTTGAAAGTTGAAGCACGTGACAATTGCGTCAGCTCTCAAAGTTAAATACACACAAAGTTGCATCAGGTCCAAATGGGTATGCAGCCATTGCTACTTCATTCCATAAACAGTCCTCACTGTGATCAAATCAGCCCCTGATGGTACAGATAATTCAGAAAACACTGAACAGGTCAAGTTGTTCTTTGTCACAGTAGTCAGTCCAACAGACAACGTCAAAATCATGTATCACTTTTGATTCTTTTAAACAGCCTCTCATTAAACACCTTCTAGCTTAAACCCCCAAACTTCCTTTTTTCAGATGGAATAAAGTGGTGCACCAAAAAGGTAGAAGCGGGTTAGCATTTAGCACTTGCTGGTTCACAAGGCCAAAAGCAAATGAGATTTTAGAATAACTTGATGGATAAATACCTGAAATAAGGTATTATGTTTAGGTTGAACCACTGTATTGTGATAGCTTTATAATAGCTGTTTACTCTCATCAATTATATTTAAGCTTAAAAACTCATGGAACATCAAAATAGTGAGGAATATCATATTGAAAAAGCATGTACATTTTAGTGTTTTGTTTGCGACAGACTTCACTATCATCAGTGATCCAACACCACATTGAAAATTCTCATAGGTTTTAGCTGAGGGAACCAGTGTGATGCTAACTTGTGGCCTACAAAAATATGTCAGCCTTGCACCACTCTATACTCTGCCAAAAACACTCAAATATTAGTGTGCAGTGTATGTTTCACATTCACCTGAAAAGCTTACTTAGTGACCTACTTAGTGACCTATTTAAGCTGTCAGATTTCTGGTGTATGTATTGGCCTCTGCCAGCACTGCCAGCATCAGTATTGCACTCTTACTTTCAACCCCGATCATCCCAGCATCCACTTAGGGCTGTCTTGTCACTTATCAGATTCTGTATGCAAAGCAAACCAACAAAGAGTGATAAAGTCAAATCAAACATCTTAAACATCTGCCAAGTGTCTTGAAATGGGGTGAATTACTATTAGTACATCTTATTTCCACACTTGCAGAATGTATTGGCTGATGTTTTTACTTGTTGCAAGCAATTTGCTCCTTACCTTTAGCTTTTTTTTTATTCTAATATGATGTACATCGTATTATGGGGGCAAATGTGGCTTTAACTTGTGCTATATCATATTTTAGCAAGAAATAAGTCAAACAATCTTGTTTAGATTTGAGCATTTTTGCAGGAAATCCCTCTGCAGTCTCTCTTTTAACTTTCTCCATCCCTCTTTCACCATGCTTAACTGTAAGGAGCATACAGCGCCTCAGCTCACATCGACAATGACTCATAGTAAATATATCCGACACCATCTTCTCTGTTGCTTTGGCAGAAACAGGCCATGACAGGAGTGTGCTGAGTTTGACACATGCACACGCACATACTCACACTCTGAACAGATGCTACACATTTGTTTCTGCTACAAGACATAAGCTGGAGCTTAAAGGGCACGAGAGCCAGTGCTCACAGACATTTTGTCAGCATGTTACAGTAATGTTAGAGAGGGCATGAGGTAAAATATGATAAAATACATCTTTACGAGCCTTGCTACTTTCTTATTACTCACATTATACTACATTGGCCTGACAAGTGTTTCTGCTACTTACAAAAATGTGCATGTCAGATACCCATATTCAATTACTGCATCAATTAGTAACACAGAATAGCTCAAATTCAACCTTGACAATAAACAGACTTAGCTTAGGAGAAGGTGCCAATGATTCATTGCACATTCAGGACAGATATTGTTCTACCCAGCAGGAGCAGAATTCACTAAAACAACATGAAGTCTTTGAGATACAGAATGGGAAAACATGACCACGACAGATGATGAAGCCTACATCACTGACCTTGGCACAAAAATGGCTCAGATGAGTGGGTTAGGGTTAGGTTTGGAAAAGAATCTAGGGGCCCTGCACTGTCTGTCCAGTCTGGCATTTACTGGCAAGAGGGGCACTGATGCACCGGTATGTTACCCCACATCATCCACATCCTTGTGGAGTTAAACAAACAATCAGTGCCAAATTCAGAATCCCTACAGAGGTCCCCTAAACGTAATTTCTATCTTCCACTCTGCTAGCCCATCTCCTCATCATCTCCAGAGTGGGAAGCTTCAGTACTTGAGGAGTGTGAGCAGTTGTTTTATTCAAGTATTTTACGTTACATACAAAACCTATTCCAACATTTCTATGATAACCCTTTGGCTCAATGCTTTGGCAGCATTTTTCTCTGGAGGCCTTTCTGTTGCACAAGGACCAATCAAGGAAGTGTAGACTTGCTTCATTATCTGTGATCAATTCTTAATATAATGTAAATGTTAGACAGTCTAAGTCACTGGAAGTAATGTCCAGAAATCCCATCAAAAGACCCATTGACCTTATTGAAGAAATATTAGTGTCAAATACAGTATGTTGAACAAAAGTACTCTCAATTTCTACATTTTGAGGCCTTGTGGCCCATTGGAAATGTTGCATGCTACACAGTGGGTAGCCCAAAAGTGGACGCACCAGAAAACTGCAGTGGAATTATATTTTAGTAATATTTTCTGCTTTCTCTGCATCAGATAGTCATGCCAACTTCAGTGCTTTTTATGTAAAGGAAATAGTAAAAATAAACAGTTTATTGGAGGGGGGTGCTTAAGTGTAAGTAAGAAGAAACATCCTTAATATCAATTGCAAAAATGGCTCCATGCAGAGTTGTATGTTTTTGACCTATGGTAACAACATGAGAAAGTGGGTTGATCTGCTGGGAATCTACCATTTTAAAGCTTGGCTGTGTCAGACATTACATTTTTCCAACCTGCAGGGGCCCTGCTGATCAAAAATCAAAGTTATAAAAGTCTGTAATACATGGTCCATTTTTGCCTTAATGGAATAAGCGTGATTATTTTGATTACAGAAAGCACTACAGGACTATGAAGTTTAAATAAAAGATCATTAAAAATGAAAACAAAAACGCGTATGTCTGCTAAATTACGTACCATCTACATAATTGATGGAAAGGTAACCTGAAAGACAAAAACGTTGCTTCTCCCAAATGAACCAAAATATAATATCAAAGCTGTAACTGTTGTGCAGTGCAGTCTTGGTGATGTCAAATACTTCAATTGTTCTTATTTCCACATCAAACTTATTGCAAGTCCCTTAATCTACATTACAATAACTTCCTGTCATTGTCATCTTCACTAATACCACTCTCAAAATAAAATTCCAAAGGCTTCTAGATGAAAAGCCAAAGAGATGGTGGAAAAGAACAATGCAAACATTTGACATCGCTTTGCTTAACTTTAGCAACACGGGCAGTCTACAAGTTGTATCATTTTTAAATATTTTCCCAAAATGTAGAAATATTATTTTTTGCACTACATATAAAGGTAACTAATGTTCCAATGAAGTCAACAGGTCAAAATACAGGATTTCTTTCAGACACTGGAGTTTTTCTCAGTCAAAGTAGTGTCTTTACACTACAGCTGCTGTTTATCACCAGCCGCTCTTATTTCACTATTTTCTGCATGAACCCCTCAACCTAAGTGCCAAATATCAGCCAACTAACCAAAGTCAAACAGCTCCCTTCATCAGAGATAGCTTTACACAAACAGACAGATTTTAAGAATAAATTAGATAAATTAAAGTGTGTCATGAACCACAAAGAACAAACACTAATGCATCATAACAGGGGTACAACATATAACAGACAGCAGTGGAAGACATTTTGCTTCATAGTGTCAGGTCTATGATATTCTGAGAACAGGCTCAATAACTTAACAGGCTCTGAAATCAAGTAGATACACAATCATCCATAAAATAAATCTCTGACCACACATACAGTACACACTCGTGATCCGGCTACAAAATCAGTGAAAATAAAACCTGGGATTGTCAAAGCTCCCTTGGACATGACGAACATGGGGGGCAGGGGGATGAGTGCTGACTCTAAATCTAGCTTTCCATTTTAACAAGAGGCTCCACTGGGTCCTGTGCAGCATAGAGTCTCAATTACTTAATTTGTCTAATTATGGAAAGAAAATAAAGTAGAGAAACCTCTGGCCCTCTAGGAATTGGGCTAAAGCCCCCCGGGGTGGTGTCAGAGGGAGTGATGACTTGCGTTTCATTCCTATTTCTGACTCGAGCACCACGTTTCTCACATGCTAGGGGAAGAGGGCCGCAAGAAGGAATTCAAGGCACCGCCACCTCATGACAAAGCAAGAAAACCCAGCGCCATGTTAGCAAGTGCTCTAGTTGCCCTGACAAAGACAGAGACAGTCAAACAAACAGGATGTGAAGTGTCCAAGTTCTTCATGGATAACAACAGAAACATTTTCAGTAAACAGGCATTCCTCTCTGTAGAAATTTCATGCACACATTTTCTCTTTTTCTGCTTCCTCTTCTTCTCAGGATATGGTGCTTTGAGGTAATAACGTATCCATTTCATTTCACTGTCATCCACTGACAGGCCAAGGGCTCAACCAGTTTCAGCAAGCACCCATATAAACTCAGGGGATAACTGACATCTCTTTATCCCCTTCATATCACAAAATGATGAAAATCATAAAAGCAGCAAAGAATGGCATTTCCATCTTTTCTAATACAAATTAAGCTACCCAAATATACATATAAAGTTAGAATAAATACTATCAGATATAGTGGTATTTCTTTCTTTTGCAGTCCATTTTGTATTTTGTGTTTGTACGTATGTATACAGTATTTATGTTACCTGGGAAATAATCCACATGTGCAAATAAGTTTGTTATTGCCAGCATTCGCTCATCATATCCGGGGTAAGAAGTGCGTTACAGTCATGGCAGTGGTGACCTTGTTGCCCCTCTTCACGCGGCCATGCTTGCTGAGTGCTATGTAGGAGCCTCTGTAAACCAGAGACTCGTAGGCATTGTAGTTGTTTGGGAGCATGCTCTCCTTGAATTTGCACTCGTCATGGAAGACTGTCTGAAAAAAGACAAAGACACAGACAGAGTGTATTTTAATGAATAACTCGATAAATAGACAGTCTGATTTGAGGCTATTATGCCAGAACACACAAAAAAGTCTTTTAGATTATTCTGAGCAATGCATAAAAATATAAAGCTATATTTAGATTACAAGCAGCGCTGGAAACGATGAATTTCTATTTTGACTGTTTGATATCCTAGAAGCACCAACCCCTCTTAAAGGCAGTTTTTCTTAACAAAACACTGAGCTCAAATCAAATTCTCATTCAGCTTATTAAGAGAGGAAACAAGTGGGGTGCTGGTTTGACAGAGTGGTTAGCACCCCATGTACATGCTTCTGCCGGTCCAGGTTCAAATCCTGCCTGTGACCAGTTTGCAGAGTGTCTTCCCCTACTCTCTCACCCCCTTTCACAAGCCTATCCACTGTCTCTCTCCTGTCAATAAAGGCACAAAACGCCCCAAAAATACATTTAAAAAAAAAAAAGAGAGGAAACAAGTGATAGGACTGGATAAGTTTATTGTGTGGTGCAATACTGGCCTTTTTTTCCTTTTTACTTCAACCTCTGGTAAGTTGGCTGACGACATTTAAACCTTTTACTCTTCCTGACAACGTTACATTTAGGGCTATTATTTCTGTCCCCAGGTCACACAATAAAGTGTAAAATGTTGCAGAAACCATGCTGTAACTGATTATAAAATGTACTTCCATGCATACAATTTTGGATGAATCTCCCCCCAAAAAAATTTAGATAAAAAAAACACCCTGTTTTTGGTATCACAGTAACAGGACATATCATTTGATATCCATGCATCACATCAAGGGCTGTTGTGTAATTTAAATCGTTAATCCTGATGAATCTCCAAATTTTTGATAGTTAACTCATAATATTTTTTTTGTTTTTATGTTTTATGTTTTGTTTATGGTTGAGTCAGTGCAGATTAAAAAGTATAGCAGTTCTTACCAGTTTATTGATTCATAAATCAGTTGAATGCAAAAATATATATTTAATGTTTGTTTGTTTGTAGTTTTTAGATTTATACACTTCTCAGGAGTTAACCTTTAGCTGATTTCTCTTTGTGAGCAAACCAAGAAAGGTTGTCTATTAAGATAACATTTTTATTATGTAGCTGGTCGTTGGCATGGTTTTAATCTTTAATTTTTACTGTCTCAGGCAGCTATGCTTTTCGTCTTATAATCCTACTTTTATTATGTAGAGCAAATAAGCAAATTCTGTATTTAGCAACATTTGTTTGATCATGGATCAAAAATGAGTTAAACTGTTTTAGAACAGTAAATGAGAGAAGCAAAAGTTAAATGACTGATTTAACAGGAAGCAATTGTCTCAACCTTTGAACTTTTAGTGCCTCTTTTTATTTTAAGAAGAAGTAAAAATGCCCTCTACATCGGTGTGGGTGAGGTATGAGAGACATCCTTCAAGTCACGATGGAAGTAACAAGTGAGATGCTGCTTCATGTTTGTAATCCTTATCTAGTACCGCTTTCACACTAAAATTAGCAGGTCAACGCAGGTTAATCCACTAACAATGGGCAAGTGGCTCCTTTCCCACTGCCTGCAGACCTGGGTCTAATTGGCAGCAGACGAGCTGCATGGCTGTTTGTCTTCCTCTGTCGCATCAAACTGATGTCATCACATTGATGACATCATCAGCGCGACAAAACACAGACATGTAAACAATAGAAAAGGAGCATGGAAGACGTTGACACAGTTTTCTTTACTTTGTACTTTTGTTCCTCTTGAAAATGTGCAAATGCCGATGATACAAAGGTGGATGGAATTTGTTGCCGAGAGTCACGTACGTTACCGATGGAGCAGGCGGGTGTGATGTTATGCCATGGGGACATTACGGTGAAGTAATCTGAAAATTAGCGGGTTGACCCGGGTGTGATGTTCTCACTGAAACCGATCTGAGGTGAGTCTATAAACACCTGTGTCACTTTCGGGGTCAGTCGACCTGAGTCGAAATGCCGATTAACGCCTTTCGAACTGTCATCAGGAGCCTGTTGTTACCGAGTTTAAACAGTTTTTTGGCCAGTCTGAAAGGGGCATCTGCTCTCTAAGCTCTTTCTTTAAGACTAAATACACCCTGGTTGTAGCTTGAGTAACAGGAAGTAGTGAGAGTAAATACTCACAGAAACTTTGTTCTGTAGAGAGGGTCATAAAATCTATAAACTCTAAACATTCTGAAAATGCTTTAAAAAGTAGTCATCACAACAGAAGCAGTTTGCTTAACACAATCACAGCAGATATCTAGACAACATGAATTTGGTCTTTGTTATGTTATTTGCCTGTTAAAAGACAGATTGCCTCACTTCAATAACCACTAAATCTTGCCAAATGCTGTGCTCAAGCTGAATTGATGGCTGACCTTTGTATATAATGTGACAAAGAAGAAGGTCTAGGCCTGCTCTTTACATAAAATCTCTTGAGCTTATAGCCTTTTAATCATGCATTTCCACATAAAAACACCTTAACAAAGCTCAGCTGACATACTTTTCAAGGCAGTCAGACAAAACACATTTAGAGCAGCACCTGTGAGTTAGTTTAGGAGGACAATTAAGCCAAGATTTTATATCTGGCATACATTTATTTCAATCACCAGACAAACAGCCTCCTCAGTGGGTGATCTGTTTAAGCTGTAAAATGTCAGCCATCTCCTCTGCTCTAGTTCTGCCAGCTCTGCCCATTATCAGCACTGCACACTTGCTTTTATCTTTCTGACACTCCAGTATCATCCTGCACACCCTAACATGAAGTTTAAAATATTTAGACATATTTCATATTTCATATTTCAACTATTTCATCACTTAGTAGCTTCTGCATGTGAAGAAAACGTTATTAGGGGTAATAATTTCAGAGCCTTGACACCAAACTCAAAACAGGTTCTGCTGCTGCAAAAAATGTTAACATACAAAAGTTTTTTGACTTCACCATATCATATTTGTTTTGAATCATAGTCTGACAATATGGAAAGACGTGAGCTAGCAAGCTATAAATACACACAGCCAAAAGCTTCTTTGGTCTAAATAGTTAATGCATATGCGTGCTCTCACAGTTTGTTTGTTTTTTCATTTTAATCTTTCTCATTTTGATTTAATTAAGGTTTTTTGGCTATGCAAAGCTGACAAAGTATCACTGTTGGTCAGATGGTCTTAAGTCCCACCTCAACCTAACATTGTCTATTGGTAGGTTGATCCAAAGTTAGGTTGAGAGGACACTTACAGTATGGTGGCATCTGTGGATCAGCTTCTAAAGCATTGCAAAGCCCCTCTTGATAGTCCAGTAACAGTTGTCACACTGGTTCAATCCAGGTCTTTCTACAGTCAACAGGCAGGAAAGGCATGGCATAGTGGGTACCAAAACAGCCTTCAAGACCAGCAGAGCTCAGTTTTATGGTAAAAGATACAGCGGAGACCCAATTGAGTTGTCAGGCAACTGCGTAGACCCTTGTCTAATCGTCACCAATGCCTCTGGAGATGACCTCATTTGAATTTGCATACCAGTTGCAGATGTTCATTTGTTGTGTCTTACCAGTTTATGCTGCATGACATCTGGTACACCTAATTGTTGATTCAGAGCATATTTTCTCCTTTATTGGACCAAAGAAATTGACCTGTTGGACATACTCTGATCATTTTTTATTTAACAAGGGAAAATATTGTTTGTTTTCTTATTGAGGGGCTACAAAAAAAGGGAGTAAATATGAAAAGTACTGGCATCAATATTAGTGTAACTCTTATGTCAAATATCAGTTTGGGCATCAACCCAACTTTGACAATCAGTGTGTCACTAAGATATTTATTTAAGTTTGTCCAAATGCTAACCAGTATAACCAACTGATGGATCAGCGCAACAGCCTAGTGTTTGGAGTGGGTAGAACCTTTAAAATGTATCCAGTAGGTAACTGGACAATCAATCTGTCAGTCATATTTGCTATGGGCCAACCATATGATGTAGTATGTAGGAGCTGCTGTCACAGAGTAACTTTCATAATGGAGCTCATTTGTGCAGTAAGAACGGGTTTAAATAAATTATCCACTGGCAAGTGTTTTCAGTGTTTGTTCTTCATTTAATGTGGATGTTGTCCAGTTGAAAAAAAAAAGAAAATTCTAAAGCAGGCTGCATCCAAGTCAACCTTAGTATGACCAGCCATTGTTTACAGACATGCAGCTGCCTTATGCTGTCATCTCGCTGGTAGCTCCCACCTCTGTCTCATCAAAAACACTGATTGGGCAGTGCCTCTGAGGACCAGGCTCAATCATTCCAGCTTTGAAGCTTTGGATCTACCTGATTACAAACAACAAATCAGGTGGATCCAGCTGCAGTGCAATATTTAATAATAATCAATATGGCATTTCTGTTCTTATGCAGTAATCTGACAACTTATTTATCTCTATAATCAGATATCTGCAACCAAGTGCAGCTAACAATCTCCTCTAAATCAAGCAATAACATCTAAGTAAAATAAAAAGTCGGCTCAGTACTATAGCTGAGGTCTATCAGCCTTTAGAAATCACCAAAGAAATGTTTCCTACCCCTAAAGTTCACCAGAGATTCATGAAGATCAGTTTTCTTTGCAAATTTCCAGTTTCTCAGTAAAAGCCAAAGTGAAGCCATTACCGTTCACAGTTGTAATAATACATACTAACAGAACAGGAGTGCAGGGTACCCTGTAACCTGACATGTCTATGGGACATATTTCAAGTTCATCTGTGTAGAGTATGATTAGCAAAAAACTGGAAGGTGACTGAACAAATGTTTTGACTGTCACATTTATTATAGGCCTGTCAGATGCTCACGGTCACTTCTTGCCTTCAGCCCAATTAAACCACACTCTGTCTTTAAGAGACACAGAAAAGCCATATCATTTTCTGACTGGGAACAGTCGTTTTAGCCTGAAGCTTTGCAATATGAATCTGCCCGATGACATGGAAACTGACAAATCCAGCTGCTTTGCAAGGTTATGTCCCCTGGGGTATTTTATGAACCACGATGTGACATTGCTTATTTTGCATAAGCTCTGAGAACTTAGCACCTTTTTATCACCTGAGGATGAGCTCTAATGTAGAGCCCATTGGACTGTAAATGACGTGCCGCACAAAAGCTTAGCACTGACTGACTATCGCTAACAGCTGGTTGTGCCACTCAGTCCCAGAGACTACATCTTTAGCAGAAAGTGGATGAGTTCCAAAAGTGGGCACTATCTGAGAACTAACATCATCTGTTACCAAGTTAAACTCATAGTCTCTGCTGTCTCTCCAGTCAAAGAACCTCCACCTCCAGGTGACCTGAAGTGCCTGTACCAGTTACAGAAATAAACATCCAAAACTGCCCCGCACCAAGAGTCAAACACAGTGTAGAGTCATCTAGAACTGCTGGGTGCATGGCTAACCATGCTGATCATCCTTCGCAGGACTGTTATGTTAGTCAAGCCACCTTTAAAATGGGAACCATTTGTACAGAAGCTAATGTCTAGTCTGGACAAAATTAGGGGCTTTAGTTACGTGGGACCTTTACTTTGCCTACCTTTGCTTGATCACAGCACTGACTGATGCACAGTCTTCAAAAACACCAGTAGCTTCAATTGATAAGTTATAATTTCATTGAACTCTGTCTCTCTCCCTCCCGCTTAGCCTCTGCCTTATTTTTGGACCAGAAAAGCATTTTAGATGTGATGACTGCTCATTGT
The DNA here is from genome assembly GCA_036419115.1 of Scarus forsteni. Taxonomy (NCBI): domain Eukaryota; kingdom Metazoa; phylum Chordata; class Actinopteri; order Labriformes; family Labridae; genus Scarus; species Scarus forsteni. The sequence goes on from JAZDUH010000327.1 coordinate 43,438,348, forward strand.
TTTGCCAAGAATGCATTTCTTTAGGCTCATTGCACACTTTTCTTTTCACAACTTTTGCCCTTTAATTATCGTAATTATTATTATGTCATTATTATTATTAAAGTAATTATTATCATTGTTATTAGTAGTAATTATCATCATTATTAGTAGTAGTAGTAGTATTGTTAACCCTGTAAGGCCCAAGACCGTAGATTATAACCAGAAAATTCAAATTTTTTGGAGATTAAACTTTTATTTCACTTTCTGCTAAAATCCTACAAAAATCAAAATGTCCATAAAATTCAACATATAGATTTTTTCGTATCTCATTTGATACATTAGGTGTTTTTGGCAACTGATAATCCATTTGAGGACATTTTTATCAGTTGTCTGATTGTATTCAGATGGTTTTTTTTTGTAATTTGTTGATCATATTGAGTAGATAGAGGTATTATAAAAGTATGTATCAAATATGATACAATTGGCATTATAGGGTTATTAATAATAATGCAAATAATTGTTAATTTTATAACACTTATGGTTGCTGTTGTTGTTATTGTCATTATTATTATTAATATAAAAAGGTTTCATGTTGTATTTCTTATCATGGGGCAGTTTCTTCTTATCAAGTTTTCCCATGCTGGCTGCAAAAAACAACCAAAACAATATAAACTAGATTAGTAACTAAACTGCTGAAAAGAAAGAACTAGAAAGCACTCGGAGAGCAAAAACCTCCACCAAGGTCGCTCACATATTGCCATTACATCTATAAGCATTGGCTCCATGATTGAGTTACCATCACAATATGATTCATGACCCTAATGTTGATATCGTTATTAGTTAGACAGTTATTGAGCAAAAAACAGTTGTTTGCTAATGGCAACTATCTGGATCAAATTCAGATCATTTCTAAGTTGGGCCATCACCAACATCTCCTGAAAAATTTCATCAAAATCTGTCCAGTAGTTTTTGCATAGTCTTGCCGACAAACAAACAACAAACGCCACCAAAAACAAAACCTCTTTAGCGAAGTTAGCTGTCAATTATTTTTCACTTTGTGGAACAGTTTGTCCACCTGAAAAACAATATGTTGTGTAAATTCTTGAGCTTTTCAGTGAAATAAAAACAGTAAAAATAATCAACATGATAACAGGTACTAAGGTTACACTGCAGTACCTTTTACATAAAATCAGTCTTCCTAAAACACTCAGCAGTTTCTTCCACTCAGGACGATAAAGGGGGTTGCTGGGACACTCTGTGTTGACAGTTCTGGACTTGCACAGTGTCCAGCAGCAGAGAAAATCCCCTCCATCAGAGGCAGTGAGACCTAATTCAATCTCTTGTCAGATCTCACCGGCTAGCACTTCATCACTCATGAGAACATAGCCGAGTCACATTCTGTCTGTCAAATCTGTTCTCAACAATGAGCAAACCAGCAGCCGTGCGTCAGCATTGCTTCACCCAACACAATGTGTCCTCCCCCGCCGTCAGCGTTTCTATATTAATAGCTTTCATAGCCTAAGAGGCCAATGAATAACAGCCTCTGAAGGTTATCTCTGGTGATATCAATAGATCAAATGTGCTGCAGGTTACGTGAAATACAATTCTTTTTTTCTTTCACAAAGATATTTTGAGGAGAAACTCAAAACATGAAATAAAGTAATTATAAATAAAATGGTTTTGGTACCGACAAATGTAGAAGAGTTTATTTTACATAACAGTTGCAAAAAATGGCACAGCATGATGAAACTTTTAAGTTTTAAGACTTGTAAATAATGCCGGGTAAACCTTCTGTTATTTGTGATTATCTAAAACTGTGAGTCCCTTAAGGGGGTTCACAATGATCTCAGGGGGGCACGGCAACACTAGATAAAACAGCACAGGCTGCTTCACACTGCCAGGAAAGCACTTGCAAATGTTTTTTAAGAGAGCTTCTATTTTACCCTTATGCTAACATAACAATACACCAGGCATTACACACAAGTACATACATATAAGTATATACTTTAAAAAATGGGTAGAGGGGACAACATCTCTCCCTCCACTTCATTTGTATAACTGTTACATTGACTGTCATCTTCAACAACTTGTTTTATGTCGTGGTATCCCTTATAATTGCAGTGTCACTTTTAATAGCTGCAACATTTCAAGTTGATGTTCAAGAGGATGTTACAGATATTCTAAAATATAAAAATATGTTAGCTAAGGACATGACTGGCAGTGTTTTTATATCTCTCAATATCTGCCTTAAAGTGCATAAAGAAGGACGAGGGACTTGAAAGAAAGCTTGGGAGCCAGTCTTCTAAGCCATACTGAAAATTCTTCAGAGGGTTTGAATGAAAGCCGACAGAGACCTGAATATACAACCATTTTTGCATACATAGACTCTGTCAGACATCACATTTGAGTGTGTGTAATAATTTTTAATCATACTTTTAAAGTCTGTGTATATTCTTTAGCCAATTTGACAGCAGACAGCTCTCTGGGGTCAAGAGAATTTGCCTTCATCCTGATACAATTTGATCACAATTTTCAGGCGATATTGACACTGACATTCTCAAGTAGTGTTATTCTTTTTTTTTTTTTTTATGTATTTCTTGGGCATTTTGTGCCTTTATTGATCGGAGAGAGACAGTGGATAGGCTTGTGAAACAGGATGAGAGAGTAGGGGAAGACACTCTGCAAACAGGTCACAGGCAGGATTCGAACCTGGAGCGACAGAAGCAAGTACATGAGGTGCCTGGTTGCTAACCACTCCACCAAACCAGCACCCCAAGTAGTGTTATTCTTAGTATCACAAGTTAATTGAACAAATATTTAAGTTTTTACTCTCTTATCAAAATGTGCCCTACCTAGTATGAGTCGCTGGATTGGTGTCATGAGCACCATGCTGAGCCTTTCAAGTACCCACTTGTTGTTGATCTCGCTCACTCCTTTACCAGAACTTCTCACCAGGATAGCCAGAATAACTGAACATGCAGGTTAAAAGCACACATGCCAAAGAACCGCTCGCTGCTACAAGCACATTCACAAACATTAGACAAGTAAGCTCATTTCACTGAATGCAAACTCTGCAGTTCACTTATGGATGGTGGTTAATGTTCTGAAGTCCCCCGTTTACACTGCAACAACCCTTTTAGCAAGTGCTTTTGTCTAATTTAAAATCATAATATCTGTTATATCTACTGAAATGTTATATTCATTTGACAAGTCCAGATGGAGATGATATTACAAGGTATAAAAAGAAAAATTAAGCATACAATTGCTTGCAGTTATCAGCAAATATCGGCCAATGAAACAATAAGATTTTACTCCTTAAAGTTTGGATATTCAGGCATAATAACATTTCAGATCACACATTTTATACCTTTTTCTGTTGTTTGTTTTGTAAAGGCAGAAGTGTGTATATGGGTCCTGCCTGGTTGCTGACCATTCCACCAAACCAGCACCTCACACCTTCTATTGCTAAGACATCATACAAGTACATCTTCTTTGTGCCATCAGCAGCCATTTATTTATTACAAGCAATTTAGACTTAATTTTTGTTATTGCAGTTTTGGCTTACAATGAGTTTGGAATTGGACAAGTAAACTCCCTTGGCAGGAAGGCAGGTAGCCTAAACTAACACATACAGACATGATATCTTACCACTGGTTATTTTCTTCTAGTTGGGACAGAACAATTTAGGCATTTACAAGCCAATCAGTCAAAAAGACTGTAGGAGGCGGACCCAGGGCTGTGGTTCCTGATAGACTTTGGGCTTGCATCAAGGCACGCATAGGGCCTTTTCCTCTCCTCACACACTCGTCTCTTACACAGAGTGAATCCACCTGACATCATTAATGAAGTACTCCTCATGGAGGTGAAGGGTTAAGATAAGGGGAATGATGATTGCTAAGAAAGTAATATTAAACCTCTGGAAGTTGGACACTACACCTCAGTTCAAGGTCTGTCTTACTGACCTGACCAGTCTACTGCACATGGAGAATCCAATAGGACAGTGGTTCCCAAACTTTTTCACAGCCTTTACCCCCTCAGACACTTGACCAAAAGCCATGTACCCCCTACTCTCACAAACTTATAGCAGCTAGCAAAAGAAATGTGTAACATGCATAACATACAAACAAAATCTCTTAAACTGAATTATTTCTCACTAACGGAAGAGTATTGGGGCCATGTGAGATGGAGAAAAGGATTTTGGCAAAGTCAAGATAAAAGTTGAAATTTCGAGATTAAAGTTAAAATGATGATAATAAAGTTGAAATGATGACAATCAAGTCGAAATATAATTTTGTGATAAAAGTTGAAATGTTGAGAAAAAATTCCAACATGTCAAGATAGGGGTCGAAATGTATTGTATGTCGACTTTATTCTTGACATTCCACATTTTTTCACATTTTAATTTTAATCTCATCATTTTGACTTTTATCATGAAATTGTATTTCAACTTTATTGTTGATATTTTAACTTTTATCTTGTCATTTCAACTTTTATTTCAAAATTTTGACTTTATTCTCGTCATTTCAACTTTAATCTCGACCTCCCAATTTTTTTTCAATCTAAAATGGCTCTGATACTCTTCCGTACACACTAAATTGATTTATTTATCAGTAATTTCAGTGGTCAACACCAGTTCACTTATTTAAAAAAAAGAAATTTACATTTCTGGAATATATTCATTAAAGAATTTGAAAAAGTACAAACTTTATTAAGAAGGATGTCTAACTGAACTTCTGTTAATATAAGAACCTTAGATAATTCAGGACAGATTTTCTTCCCCAAGATGCCTCACAAATCCAGCCCCCAGCCTCTCTGACAACACTTCAGGCCTTTATCAAATCACTCAATGCAAACGTTTGCCAGTTTGAACTTTAACTACTAAAACAGCTGTTTAGCAAGTATTCGCGTACCCCCTACGCCACTTAGTGTACCCCAATTTGGGAATCACTGCAATAGGACATGAAGGGAAGTCTGGATAATTGTTTCAATATCTGGCAACCTTTTGTGCATTACCTCGCCTGATTTAATCATATTCCTGGACAGTGAGCAGTCTATACTGCTTACCTTTCTCTTTAAATATTTAAGCGATGCAATAGAATAATGACTTGAAATGTGAGCATTGTTCTGTTTTGTTTGGTTTTGTTTTATTTGTTTCCTCTCTGTTGTTTACACTAAAAAAGCTCAAATCTGAATAAAATACTGTTTAAAAAATAGTCAGAATATAGAAGCAATCGTTGGGACAAACTCCTCGCACCACCATTAAGACATTTACTGTTTTTGTCATGCACTTGTTCAGTTGTCTGAATAAATAATTTCAGACACATCCATTTTAAACACTCCACAATGTGTACAAAAAACCCTCATATTGTTTTACAGATATTGTACTTGGTGGTTTTTGTTTTGCTCATTTGTTATAGAAAAGCCTGATTAACGCAGACTGAAACACAGCAAGTGGCCCAATCACAGGTCACATGCTCAGAATGGTTTCAGTTCATAGAGCACACACATGGGCACAGTTCAGGGGAATGTGTACCCTGTGGTATATACCCGGTCACAGATTCCAGATGTGAACTGGGCTGAAGTCAGCACCTTTCCCTGAAAGCTTGGTTTGTGACAGCACCAAATGGTCCTCCACCTGCTAGCATGAATGTAGTGGAATTGTGTAGCGAGAGGGCAGTGAGAGTGGTTTGAGATAGCCTCGCATCATCAGCTGCTGTCAACTCAGGCAGGCCAATGTTTTATAGCCAATATGATATCCAGGTTATTGGAACAAGTACATAGATATTGATGTTTAAAGTTATCTGATTAAAGGGACTATGAGGAGAATCTATTACCGGCGACATAAAGACTCTGCTACCCTAACTGTTGTAATGCTGCGTTCCAGTAACCTCAGAACTGGGAGTGACGTCATCTCCGACTTATTGGCGTTCCAGTTGAAGTCTGAAAAAAACATGCTGATTTACCAGGCTATTGTTAGCTGTTGTTAGCACGCCCTGCGTTGTTGTTCACAAATATCACATGAAGAATGTGATTATCACTACGGCAGCATTTTTGTAAATAGAAGTCTAACATACTATGTATACAGCCGATCCAGAGCGACACACTCCAGTCAGAGCAAATAAATTGATTATTACAGGAGCTAAATAACTGTTCACACTGGGGGCATCCATCTTCTATTGTCAACTCGGGGGTGACGAGGTTTCACCGAGTTCCCAGTAGGAAATTCCGACTTCGGGGGTTGTTCCAGCTGCAGTTTCCTACTCAGAACTTGAAAATTCCTACGTCTGACTACAACTGGAACGCACCACAACACGTTACTGAAGCCAAAGCATGTGTTTGTTGTGTTGTAGCTCGGACCTTCCTCAGGAAAGGAAATGCGTTCCTTTAGTTAAATAGTTCATTGTGCTGTGAACAGTGTTCCACAGTATGTAACAATGATGGGGACGAGACGATAAACTGTGGACAAGTTAGGACAATAAGTACCCATGATTAACAGGGGCCCTTAAGATTATTAAGCACATAAGTTTATAATCTATGCACAAAAAGATGCCCATTTTAACTTTTATAAGAGATCAGAGAGTTTAAATTAGTTCATAGTTTGATTCACCATGTAATCTAGAATTTTAGCATAAGAGTGCCTTCTCCACTGTCAGATTATTTCTCTTTATATAGAAGAACTTCATCAAATGTCATAATGTTATGTCAGAATAGCCTATTATTCAAGATTTATACTATGTTATATTTGCTTGGTTTGAGAAACTATGCAGAGCCGTTTTTTGGAAAGGGCCGAAGCTGATGTATTTTCATAGGGCCCATCATTTCTGGCAGGGTATCAAATCTGCCCTCTGACAAACATTCAGATCAACAAAACCCTCACAGCAAACAAAGTTGTCAATCCCTGCTCGAAGTTGCCACACTGGATAACATTAAATACTTAAACTGCCATCTTCTGATGTTTCTGGCCTTATCCAGAGGGGAAAGGCTCTTCTGAGGTGTAGTAAATCGCCTCTGATAAGAATTCCCGTTTGTTCCAAACTTCAGCATTCCCTGTGGATGCTGAGGGGAGGAGCTGCGCGTGAAGCTTCTCTGCTTCAGCAGAATGAGCGCTGTGCAGTTAAAATCGATTGGCAGCTCTGCTGACAGGTTCCTTTGCGTCAGGGGGTTTTCCCTCCTCCTCACACACACTCACACACACACGACCACAGCAGAGGCGTCAGGATTCAACCCTGCATCTGTTAGCCTCATCATTATTTACCCATAGTCCATCAGGCCTGGCACACTTGCTTTAAATAGCGCTTTACACATTCCTGCTGAAATTAAAATATATGGATTTCACAACGCATCATGAGCAGCCCCCTCCAACCCCTGCTGGAGTCCCATCCCGAAATACATCATGTGCAAGTGATGCAAGTGCCTCCCATTCCCATGATCCTCCAAACTAACACTGCTAGACAATAAATGAAATACAGTGCATACCTACCGTTCCGTATAACCTTCCTCGACTGTTCATTGCGACAAACAACTCACTCTTCACCCCGTATAGGCTCACCACTCCTCTTTCCACCGTGGAGATCTCTATTAGACCTGGACCAAGACAAAGAGGGGAACATCAGGGTCAAATCCAGCCGAGCATCCTGCCTGCCTGTCTTCTCTCTTCTCCCTCTCTGTATCACGCTGACTGGAGCATTGTGCTCTCCCTGCGTATATGGGTGTAACCTTGCAGATTGCTGCGCAGTATGCTGAGCCTTTGTTCTGCATCTTTCCCACTAAATCTTCCCCTTGCACCCGGACGCGTGCCAATTAGGCGCATTCCGCTTATTGCAATAATTGCGGTATAATTGCATTGACGTGCACAGCTATTGGTCTGTGGACCGCCCTCGCAGGGCTGCGTAAAAATAAGTTGAGTCTAAAAGCGTCCATACATTCATGTCATGGTTGAGGTTTGGGGGGTGGGGGGAGGAGGGGGTGTTCAGCACTGATGGATACTTATTTTGTATAGATTTGTCTTTGCTGTGGCCCAAACTGAATTGAGTGGGATGACATATGATCATGCAAATGAACCGAGCCTGCCCATCACTGATCCATGCTCCCTGCCTCTGCCTCTCATTCATGTCTATTGCATTACATCGGTGGAGGAATCACTCACTGTACTGGTTCTCATTATGTACACCGTTTATCCTGCCGTCGGGGAGGATCTGAAGGTGAAACCCGATGCCCACGTTGCAGTAGAGCCTCCGCACTCTTTTGATGCCCAGCAGATAGTCACTCTCCCAGTTCAGCTCCGGTTTCTCCCCGGAGATCCCCAGCACAGAGCGAGAGAAGAGGGTCTCCCATCTTTTCTCCAGTAAAGTTGCATTCGTCCTGCTGCTCGGTAGCGGGTACGCTGACACGATCCCCAGCAGAGAGCCCAGGAGAAGCAGCGCGGTCAGCGTCCAGTGCGGCGTGCCGGCCTCGCAGGACATACTGACGAGGAGCCTTTGCGCAACGGCCATCCGGTTTACCTTCGGGCCACGTGGTCCAATTTAATGACCCTAAAAATACCGCTCTTCTTGTTTTGCTTCCTTCGGCATGCTGGCTGAGGGTTATTTTTGGAGCGCAGATCAGGGCTTTGGGCATGAAACGCAAGCCCCGGTGCAGAGGAGGAGAGGAGACGGGAGAGTGCGCGGCAGAGCTGGAGGTGATGGTGCTGGTGCTGGTGATGTTGGTGGTGGTGATTACCATGTTTTGCAGCTCCTCCGCGCCTCTCTCTCTCACACACACTCTCTCTCTTCCCCTTTCGGTAAGACTTGGGAGCAAATCCTCCGCCACTCACCGAAAACCCAGCTTCAGCCTCACCAGGGCTCTCGCATCCCTGGATGACATCATGCTGACTTCACTGCTGGGACAATACGAGGGGAGAGCGGCGTGCTGACAGCAGGGAAATACACCGAGTGCGTGGGGAGTTGAGGGAATAGTCTTTACTGTCAGAGCTGCACTGGAAGGGCAGAGAGCTCATTGGTGGCGTTCAGCGGCCGTGGGACGCGATGGGGCACTAGGGGCTGCTCCCAAATTGGGTCGGTGGTCATATGTCTGTCAGGCCGCTTCCTTATTTAGAAGGAAGGTGTAAAAACAGGCCCACTTGTCACCGGAGAGCAATGACAGGGCTCTCATGGTCCCACTTCTTCTGCTGTGCCG